>CM035412.1:114990800-115124041 GCA_020310875.1 Ceratopteris richardii | reverse complement strand
TATATATATATCTCTGTATATATATGTATATATATATATATATATATATATATATATATATATATATATATATATATATATATATATATATATATATATATATATATATATATATATATATATATACATATATGTATATACATATATATATATATAATATATATATACATATATGTATATATATGTATATATATATATATATATATATATATATATATATATATATATATATATATATATATATGTATATATGTATATATATATACATATATGTATATATATATATATATATATATATATATATGTATATATATATATATATGTATATACATATATGTATATATATATATATATATATATATATATATACATATATATATACATATATGTATATACATATATATATATATCTATACATATATATATATATATATATAATATATATATATATATATATATACATATATGTATATACATATATACATATATACATATATATATATATATATATATATATATATATATATATATATATATATATATATATATATATATATATATATAGATATATATATACATATATATATATATATATAATATATATATATATACATATATGTATATATACACACACATATATATATGCATACACACACACACATATATATACACATACATACATACATACATACATACATATATATACACATACATACATACATACATACATACATACATACATACATACATACATGTATATATACATACAGACACACATATATATATACATACACACACACACATATATATATACACATATACATACATACATACATACATACATACATACATACATACATACATACATACATACATGTATATATATTATATATATATATATATATATATATATATCTATATATATATATATATATATATAATATATATATATATATATATATATATATATATATATATATATATATATATATATATATATATATATATATATATATATATATATATATATATATATATATATATATATATATATATATATATATATATATATACATACACATATATATATATATATATATATATATATATATATATATATATATATATATATATATATATATATATATACATACACATATATATATATATATATATATGGTGTATGTATATATATATATATATATATATATATATATATATATATATATATATATATATATATATATATATATATATATATATATGTGTATGTATATATATATATATATATATATATATATATATATATATATATATATTTTTTATTTTTATCGTTTTTGGGAATTCTCACTTTATTCCATTACGAAAAAGTAATGTTCAAGGATGTGCGGAGGGAGGCTCGTCTCCCTATTCCGAGCAAGAGACCTATAGTACTGTAATTTAACCAAGCGAGCACGACAACAACCAAGACGATGGCCACATCTCCAAGAATGAAGAAAGTACCAATCTGTCTTCATGAGACATTATATCCATGTCAATTCTCAGAGTGTATCAAAGAAAGAAGAAAGTGTCAATCTGTCCTCATCAAGTATTACATCCATGTCAAGTGTCAATCTAATTTTGCAAAGTCCATGAGAAATTTGGAAATGAAGCCTTATTCTTGAAAACCTTCTTGTTCCTAAGAATCCAAATGTTTCAGAGCAAGAGTTAGATGCATCTTCGCCTAATCTAGTCAAGAACTTTGTCAGATGAAGTGGGCAACAGAAAAGTACTATTGAATTTATTGGGCCTCGTATCCCAACTAGGAAATAAGAAAAAAGTAGACATCCCCACGAACGTCATCAGTGCCCAATAGTGGGTATAGAACTACAAATGAACAGATGCTCACACACGCAACGCACAATGCACACAGACCAGGAGCATGAACTCACAAAGAAGCTCTGCGAACTTAGTTTCTATCACTTTAGGATGTGATAGGCAAACTAAGTCATAATCAAGCCTAGCACAAAATGAAAACAAAAGATAGGAAGAATTACAAAAAATGCATAGTTTATAGGTATTCGGGAAATTCGGGAAATTTGGGAAATTTGGGAAATTCGGGAAATTCATTTGCTTTGTTGTCACCCTTTTGGTCTTTCCTTCATGCTCTCCTTTGACATATGAAATGGGTCCTGCAGCCAGATACTTCAATGACGAATGGGTCACGCAGCTTTGACATTGTCATGACTCATCTTTGGAATTATTGCCGTTTGCTAAAGCAAAGGAAAAATACAAGTTGGGTGCTGCATATAGAACTAAATGGTATCAGTTGATTAATGCAATAAAAACTTCCCATTACCAATAACAATTGATGCTTCCTCCAAGTGGAAGATTGGCTGTTCGCTAAGCATACAAAATGGTGGGGGGGAAAGGCTAAGCTATTTTACCCTCCCCTTCTTCCTGATGACAACATTGCTGTCACAGTAATAATAGATGGCAATCAAAGAAAAGCAAAGGCTGGTGGTCTCAAAGGTTTTCCATCCTATGGTCTTCCGGATTAGCTTATCGAATAAAGGTTTTTTGGTGGAGAGTTTTTGCCGCACACTTCACTTTGGCTTCCTTTTTTAGTAGACATGAATGTGCTTCCGCCAAATGTCCAAGATGTGCTTCCCCAAAGGAAAGTATGTAACATGTTTTTTGGAACTGTACGGAAGCTAGAAATGATTAGAATACTTTCTTTAGGTTTCCAATCTAGCGTGAAAGATTTCAAAGATCAAATGCACTTTTCTGAATATTAAAACTCACAATGGGCAGCTGACTACCTGTAGTCTTAAAGTCCTCAAGATCTAGGTTAACTTACATCAGATTCACTTGATTTATTGAAGTGTTGTTGTCATACATTGCTTTCAATTTCTCCCAAGTATCATAAGCGATAGCAACATCTCTTAATGTTCACCTCGATTTCGTCAGATATGGCCATTTGGATGTAGTCTTTTGATTCAAGTTGCTCCATGCATGTTCAAACATTGTAGTTGGTTTCTCCCTCTGAAGTGCAATGCCACATTCCTTTAAATATTGAATGACCCTCACATTCACTCTCCATATATTCAAGCTCACATCATCAAATGCTTCAATTTCATATAGAAATTTGATATCTTCTGAAGGGCTGGGCTAGCCATTTTCTTAATAACAAGTCCTAAAAAATAAGCGAGTTGATATTCAATTTCAACCAAAACAAATTTATTGACAAAAATAGGACAAATTTCTTAACTCGAGATCTTGTGCAACAATCTTGGTCAAAACCTGAAACTTTCAAATTTTGATTGATCTCCTTGATAGTCCTTGAAGAAAAATTCTACTAAGCTGAAGACTCAATTTTCATGCACAATTTTGACGATTTTGCAAAATTTTCTATGCACACCATCAAAGAGATGTAAGGCACTACTTGAAGTATCAAAGCTTTAATTTTTCACTTGATATAATTAACCAGTAAAAACCTACAACTAGCAATTTCGACACCATTTTCTTTTTCTCCTTTTTAAATCCTCCCTCTTCGGGTGTGGTTCAACCATCTCTTGCTGGTGGTTTCTTGAGTTTAACACTCTTCCCCTTCTAGAGATCATTGTCCTCAATGATCAATCCTTGATCTCCCCTTGAATTGATGTCCTCACCCTTGCAGAGTCTCTTGAACCTTCTTGTTCTCAAACTTGGTGTCTTGAACCTTGCCTTTCCGTTTCTTGGCCACTTGCCTACAAACTTGCCTTGCTCTCAACCTTGATTTCTTGAGCCTTGCCTTTCCACTTCTTGGCCACTTGCCTACGGACTTGCCTTGCTCTAAACCTTGGTATCTTGAACCTTGCCTTTCCGCTTCTTGGCCACTAGCGTTCAGACGTGCCTTGCTCTCAACCTTGGTCTCTTGAACTTGGTTCTCACCCATGCAAGGTATCTTGGATCCTCAATCTAGTGCTTTCGTTGGAAGGCTCGTTTTTTTTTTAGAGCTTTCCATCGGTATCTTACACATCTGAATCCGACCTACGGATTGGGAGATACACTCTAATCTTTGATGTCTCAACATTGAAAGCGACGTGCACGCCTTCCATCTACCTTGCCCAATCCTACTTCCTAGGCTCTGATACCAATTGTGGGAATTGAGCTCATGATCTACCAGCTAGGAGTACAATGGGCTAACCACTTGCCCCAAAAGCCATGGTTGAGGATTACTTCCTAATCCTCCCTCTTAGGGTGTGGTTCAACCATCTCCTTCCTCTCATTTCTTTCTTGAGTCCAACACTTTATAGCTTCAAATAGATCTCAAAAGCTGGGTATTAAAAATTTACAAAAATCGATAAAGCTGGATCGTTATTTTTACGGAAAAATCCACTAAAGCCTTTTCATAATTGCATGAGGGCTTTTCTAATGCTGCCGTTAGCTTTTCATACTGCCACATGGTACATTGTCAACCATTGGATTAAATTACTATGATGCCGCCCAGCATCACGTAGGTCGCCAAAATTGTGGCCAAAATATACAACAAAAATAAGTCTAGGGATTCTTGAAAAGAGCTCCAGGAAGGGTGGGTGTAAATGCACATGAATTGTACATAGGGACAGCCCCTGGGCATTTACACCCAACAACCTGAAATCAGTACTGGTATGGAAGGAGTTCATGTTCTTTAACCAAGCTGGTTAGAGTACTACCCATCTTCCTTCCTGCCAGTCATTCAGGTTGTACAAGAAAGAGGATGCATATCCAGTTTTGGTGCAGCAGTATAAGAAGTTCGCTGAGTTGTGAACAAAGTTTGGATGCAATACCCTGGAAGCATCTGACATGCCTCTAGCAAGTAGATCTTCCATAACTGCTTCCCAGATTCGCTGACCCCGAAAATAGAGGATTTGAAACTGCATATTGTAAAAATAGTGCATAAGAGGCAGATTATCTCAGCAACATAGCACTAACAACAGTGGACACTACTATAGCATACCTCTTTTGTTATTGGACTGCGACCTAGCATAGGGAATTCTGCATCTCCACTGAATGATCCACCATCACAGTACCTCACTTTGACCCTATTCCAGTTATAGAAATCTGCAACAAGGTAATTTTAAATCCTAGCAAAAATCACCTCCGAAAGGAGAAACCTCTCTTTCTAAGCATTGATTCCCTCGCAGTCAAGCTGCATATGCAGATATGCAACAAAGCTGAGCATGAACGTTGCAAACATACATGGATTTATCCTGGGAGAGCTACTTAAAATTCCTTGAAAGACAGTAGCATTCATGAAACGTGAAGAACCAAGATGAGTTCCAGCCCGGAAGGCACATGAGGTTGCATCTGAGCACCATGCTCCACCCTGCATCAGTGCAAATTCTGTGATAAATTGCAGTAATTTTTGGAGCCTTCCACAAGAGTGTGTCATGGTGGAAAATAGTGTACGTCCATATATTGTGAAGGAGACTATGGGTGATCACTTGAATTTTTTTTTAAACAGATATGTGGATGTTATTTTAAGTATACATACATGCAAGAACTTGCATCTACAATCTCATCAGAATAAGTCCTTTGTGTCTTATGCACTAGAAGCAGGCTAGTTTCACAGTGTTGATTCACAATAAAGAATAACCAGTAGTGCTATAAACCCTTACTACTAACAAAATGCTACACCAAGAATGCATCAATGGCCAAGGGAAAGAGTAAAACTAGGTACATAAAGTACCTTCTTTATGACACATCAATCAGAAAAGATCAATGTAAAGATTCACATCTCAGTTTCTGTTTGTTAGCATGAACTAATATTTGTTCTTCGTATTTGAATTTTATATACTAGGATCAAACTCAAACAATCCTTACAAGGAAACCATCTATTTCCATGTATACTACAGGCTACCATCATTAGACACTGTTAGAACACTCCTCTAGCTTTCACATTTCAAATTCTTTCAATCTCACCTCTAAATGAACAATCCAACTGTTTGATCCAGCACCACTGCCAAGGTCAAGATGATATCCAGGCAGGCTCCCATCCAAGCAAACTGCAAGATGCTCCCGAAAAAATAATGTTACACACCTCCTTGTTCAGCACCTGACTACCATTTCAAATGCAGCATTGCAGATTTGCTCCAACAAAGTCAATTAGGAGAGCCAAAGGCACAAAAAGTAAAATATTCATTCTTTGCAGTAAAATGAGATGAGATCAAATATCAGCAGACCACAAATTCTTTCTTGATCTTTCAGATCGATGTTCCAAACAACAGACACAACAGATGTGTTGAACAGAGATCGACATGAATCATGAAAAAGTTGCCATTGATAACAAAATACTGTATGCACATGCATGATGGCTGAAGCTGGTAGCTGGATGTTGACGCAGAAGTTTGTAGATAATGGGTGATTGTTGGATGCTATATAACTGCTGCATGATTGTTTTTCTATAGGCCTATGAAGCTCTCTTGAGTCTTAATTTAGCAAATCTCTAAACAAGCAAAAAGCTATGCAAGTTTCATCTCATTTTGATGTAAATATTTGACATAAGTTTTTGGTAAGTTTGAATTACAAAATATATGGGCTAAAAAACATGTGAAGCTTTTGACAAAAATTGATAGGTGAAATCTAAATTAGGGAATCCGGGCAACTTAAACTAGGGAAAGTATTTCTCTACAACTCTCCCCTTAATACTAGTTTTGGTGGTGAACCAAACATAGTCAAAAAGTAAAAATAATTAAGTTTATTCTTCTTCTTCTTTCTTCTTCTTCTTCTTCTTCTTCTTCTTCTTCTTCTTCTTCTTCTTCTTCTTCTTCTTCTTCTTCTTCTTCTTCTTCTTCTTCTCCTCCTCTTCCTCCTCCTCCTCCTCGTTCCTTTCAATGTTTGATGAATCTGAATCTTCAATTGTAACGTTGTCAAGATATCTCCAAAGCATATTTGACTTCCAAAAACTCGAGGAACTTTCTATCATCTTTGTATCTCCAAAATATTGATGAATCTGAATCTTCAAGTGTAGAGTTGTCAAGATATATCCAAAGTCAAATATAAACTTAAGGAACATTCTATCATCTTTGTTTCTCCAAAATGTTATGAATGATCTGAATGTATTTGATCGTTACTAAATGATAGAACTTGTAGTATATTGAAGAATACCGAACTTAGAAAAAATCTAAAACTCCAAAAGAACTTAAATGTTCTGAATATTCTAATGTTGAGAATAGATCAAAATATTTGTAGATACTCATCAACTTTGAGTCTCTTTGACTATAATGTTAAGCCTTAAATAAGATCTGAAGCTTTTTCTCTCTCACAATACACTTCTCATAACTAAGGATCATGAGAAAATTTTCCTTCATAAGCATTGAAACAAAAATCAAATTTCTCCAATATCTTACTCATATTGAACTTATATCAATGTGTTCAAATCTCCATGTGATGTTGACCCATTCCTTGTACTTTATTATATTTCTGCATATATGAACAAAGATCAGCTTTATACGAAGAATTGACAGAAACATCCACAAGCAAATCCTTATCTTTACAAATATGCTTATTAACAACACTATCTATGTACCAATAGAAAGATGAAAGTGCTATAAAATTATTTTTTCTTTCTTTTGCATCATCTCAACCAATCAATGTATTAAATGTTACACTTATGTGTCCCTCGAGTATGGGCATTTTTTTACTCTAGAACTTGTTGAAGGTCTTTTCCATGTAACCACGTATACACGATATAATCATATGTGGTGATACATAGTACTTAAGGATTTACTTATAGCTCTCACTTCACTCATTCTTGTATTGCTGATCATTGTTCATCATCTATCACAATTAGCTCCAACCATTATATTTCTTCGTGTGTGGATCTCCTTCTTCGCTCTTGTGTGTACATTGATTCGTGCTTCCTAACTCTTTTACACACCCATCAGTGGTCTCAAAGCAAGTTGAGCTCCTGCTCTTTTTCTCAAACTCTTGTTTTTCACATCCGCATATGTGTACACTTTTAATAGTACAAAAGTAGAAAGTTCAACACTTGAAGAACATTCCACCACGTGCATTGGGGTAAAACCCCTTTTCTCAACCATTCATGCAATCAGAATTGCATCGGAGTTACAGATTGCGAGCTGCATTTCAGCTTTTCTCGAAGTTCATATCTTACTACTTTTGTGTTCTTTGGTGCAATGGAAAGCAACAATGCCTTGTTTGGCATGATTCGAGCTCAAGATAAGCTTGATGAGACCAACTATATGATATAGTCTTACATGATGAAACTTGTTCTTGTTGCACTGCAACTATGAACATAATAGAAGATGTTGACAAGAGACTCGACATCTTCTTGTATGTACATTGTAGCCTATTGTCACAGATTCAAGTTCTTCTTCAAGTATAGTGACTAGGCCTTCTCCATGTATACGCTATGCAAAAGCAACCTAGATGATATGGAAAGGATGCTCAAGCTGATGCATTGATTGCTCTTTTTGTGAAGTCACATATTGTTCTACACATCCGGTCATGCACTACTTCAAAACAAGCAAATACTCTTTCTTCTTTGTATGTTACTATGTTGTGTGTAATGAGGCACATCTTATTTAAGAAAGCACCTTGAAGATGTATGTATGGCTGAAAATGCATTAGTGGATGTATATGTTATATGCATCAAGGGTTTGAAAGAGCAATTGGCAAACATGGATAAAATCATTCCGGATGCATCACTCATTTTTAAATTATTCAAATGATTGTTGAAATCTTTTCAAAGCTTTGTTACTACACTTTATTTGGTTGCAAAAGAAAATCCAAATATGTATACGTTTGATGAGGTTGTGTCTCTTCTTTTCCAAGAAGAGAAACCAAGAGTAAATAGAAGTAGTTTTCTTGAGGGAACGCAAGCACTTGCTATTACACAAAAGGGTAATAGCAAGTATTATTCAACTTTGGGTTCATTGAAACCAAAGCCTCAAACTTCCTCTTCCACCTCTTCCTCTTTTGATGGTGATATGCAAAAGAAAAAGAAGAAAGAATCTGACATGTCTATTGTTGAGAATACATCTAATGCAAAGAATGATGAAGCTAATGTTTCTCAAAATGTTTGGGCATGCCTTGTTACATGTCATTATGATTCATCATCACATTCTACATGTATAATTTTGAATGAGGTTGATTCAGATTGGTTTTTTGATAGTAATGCTTCAAAACATGTCACTTCATGCAAACGTTTTTTTATATCTTTGAAAGAAGCAGGGAGGACATGTATGTGCAAGCAATGCTTCTTATCTTATTATTGGAATTAGGAGAAATTCAGCTTAGCTTACGATTGCAAATGGAGATATGGTTACTCTCAAGAATTCATTGTATGTACCCGGTATCAAGAAAAACTTGATTTCAGTTTCTATGGCTAGTGTGGGACTTCATGTACACTTTGTCCATAACAAATGTATGGTTTATGATTTCAACAATGGAAATGTTATTGTGATGTTGGGGACATTATGCAATGGTTTGTATCGTTTGGATACATATAAGACAATTGCCTAAAATGCCTTGCTTATTCATACTCCTTCTATGGCTAAAACGGAGTTATAGCCTGCTTGTTTTGATCATTTGAACTTCAATAGTTTGCTTTACTTACAAAAAGAGGATTTTTTGACACTTCAAGCCATTGAAAATCATGCATATAAAGGTTGTACACTTGGGCAAATGCATCATGCTTCTTTTTCCAAAGATGTGCTACACATACTAGACAAAAACTGCAACTTGTTCATAGTGATTTATGTGGTCAAATCAAGACTCCAACTTTCGGAAAGCATGTATACTTTGTTATTTTCATTGATGATGCAACACACCATACGTGGGTGTATCCTATGAAAGCAAAGAATTAGGTATTCTCTTACTGTAAGATACTTTTAGCTATGACTGAAAATCTTTATTGCAATTAGTGTTTGACTCTTTGCACAAATCGTGGCAATGAATACATGTCACATGAATAATTGAATTTAATACTTTTCTTTGTGAACGAGGTATTTCTCAATAATTTACTATGCCAGATACATGTCATGAAAATGGTGTCACAGAGTGCAAGAATAAATCACTTCTTGAAATGGCATGATGTATAGTTAAAAAAAAAGGATCTTCCATATACATTTTGGATCAAAGCGGTCATATATGCAAACTGTGTACTAAATTGTTGTCCTACAAAAGTAGTGAGATTCATTATACGTGAGCCTTGGAATGTGTGGAAGCCAATGGTTAATCATATGCGCATATTTGATTGTTTGACATGTAATCTTGTGCGATCACAACAACATCACAAACTTGATGACAAGGCAAAGAAATGTATATTTATAGCATATAATATTGAGAGTAAAGGTTATCGATTATACTATTCATTAACATATATAAAGATGTGTTTTGATACACTTTAATACAAGATGTTTCAAAGTGGTGCACTTGACTATAGCCATGTAAACCATCCAAATGAAGTTCAAAGGGCTGAGAATTTTCAGCCAAACATGGCTCAGAATCTCTAGACAAAGATGGCTGACAAATTCTAGCCAAACATGGCCGACAATGTCCAACTAAGCATGGCTGAATATTTGCACAATACAACACATGGCTGAAAATCACCATCATATTCAGCCCACCGATGATGTACATTTTGATGATGTATTACATGAGGAATGCATGTCTATCAAGGATGCACAATCTATGTCATAATGGTTGCAAAAGACATTGCAAGATAACAAATTGAGTGCTCTTTTACTTGGTAGAAGAAGTCAAGTTTTCGCAATGCATCAAGTGATTTTGTCGATGTATCACTCATTGCAATGGCATGTAATAAAGAGCCACTCACTGAAGATGCATGTGATGATTCAAATTAAAGGAGTGCAATGAAATTCAAATTTAGATTCTATTCACAAAAATTGTACTTGAGAGTTACCAAAAACATTGATAGTAAGTGGGTTTACAAGATTGAAAAAAAAAAAGTCAAATCATAGCATTAATCGCTACAAAGCTAGATTAATTGCAAAAAGTTCTGCGCAAAAATATGGCATTGATTATGGGAGGACTTTTGAAGCTACTCTACGCATGACTACCATTCTTATTGTGATTGCTTTGGCTTCCTATCATGGTTGGAAAATGAATCAATTGGATATAAAAACAACTATCTTGAATGGCGATTTGCAAAAAGTTGACTATGTGAAGCAACCTCCTAGATTTGCCATCAAAAGGCAAGAGCATATGGTTTGCCGCTTCTATAAGACTTTGTATGGACTTAAGCAAGCTCCACATGCATTTTATGACAAACTACATAAGCACTTAATTGCTCTTGATTTTACATGAAGTCCAATTGAAAGCATTGTTTATGTACACAAAGATAGGACTGATCTTATAGTGCTTATTCACTATGTTGATGAATTCACTTGACAGCTCATGTGATGAGAAAATTCACGTGTTTATGGCTGATTTGTAACATACTTTATATCACATATCTAAGTCTTTTGGACGGTTATCTTGCCATTCAGTTTGTATCCATTGAAGGGGGAATTATTGTGCTTCAAGCAAAGTTGTTGAGAATTGAACTCACAACGTCCCAGCTAGGAGTATGATGGGCTAAGCTAGAAGTATGATGGGCTAACTAACCACTTGCCCCAAAAGCCATGGTTGAGAATCACTTCCTAATCATCTCTCTTTAGGTGTGGTTCATCCACATTTTGCTAGGATTATGTGACATTCTTTCCCACTTAGATTGATTATAGTCCTCAATGCTCACTTGTGGATCCTCTCTATAACTTGGTAGACCCCTTCCCAAGGTTGAACACCTCCACTAACCCCAAATTCTAGCACATGTACCTATTTTGGGCCTATCCATCCCTCCGTTGGTGCCCAAATGCCCATGTGCCTTCATTTGTGGCTAGTTTCAAACTCATCCATGGTCAAGCGCTTCCCACGTGCCCACATATGAGGTCCCTTATCCCCCTGTTGCCCAAGTTCCTCAACCAGGCTATGATACCAATGTTGGGAATTGAACTCACAACCTCTACTTGCCCCAAAGCCATGGTTGAGGATTACTTCCTAATCCTCTCTCTTAAAGTGTTGTTCATCCACCTTTTTCTAGGATTGTGTGACAAAAGTATATTGAGAAACTACTTCCGCGTTTTAGTTTTGAGGATTGAAAGCCTATCACAACACTGGTGGAAATAGGATTTAGGTTCTCAATTGAGGATGAAAATGATGCATTTGGGACTTCTCTCTATCAACAAGTTGTGGGATGTTTGATATATGCATGTAACACAAGGCCAGACATACAGTATGCAATTTCCCAAGTGGTAAAATGTATGGATATCTGAACTCCACTTTGAGTTTGGGTCTCTTCTATGGTAGAGATTCTCAACCATGCTTGCATGCTTTTACACATAATGACTGGACTAGTTGTTATGATACATGAGTGTCCATTAGTGGTAACTTCTTTTTTCTTAGAGGATAAATGCATATCTTTGTTGAGCAAGATGCAACCTACTATCACCACACCAAGATCTGAAGCCAAGTACAGGGCAATATTCACAGCTACATTGGAGTATATGTGGTTAAGACTCTTATTGATGCACCTATGCATGGAGATTCCTTCACCTATGCATATTCTTACTTTGGGTCTCTTCTATGGTAGAGATTCTCAGCCATGCTTGCATGCTTGCATGCTTTCACGAATAGTGAGAGGACTAGTTGTTATGATACATGAGTGTCCACTAATGGTAACTTCTTTTTCCTTGGAGGAACATACATATCTTTGTTGAGTAAGAAGAAACCTACTCTGGCCACATCCAGTTCTCAAGCGGAGTGGAGGGCAATATCCACAACTACACTAGAGTGTATGTGGCTAAGACTCTTATTGATGCATCGGTGCATGGAGATTCATTCACCTATGCATATTCTCACTAAGAGTCGGAGTGCATTGGAATTTGCAAGAAATCTAGTGTTTCATGCGTGCACAAAGCGGTTCATTACCATTATGTCAAAGACCACCTTCATGCTTGAGATATTGACTTCGTATATGTGCATACATAAGATAACGTGGAAGGCATATTCACCAAAGCTCATCGATGGAAAAAGTTTGAAGCTTTCTGCAAAGCTTTAGGCTTATTACTCTATGGGGGCTTAACTATCCCACTCCCTCTATGTGTTCACGTCATTCACTCCATGGGTCTTGTTACACTTATGTGGCCCTATAGTAGCTTTGATGTGAATTGTTTCCTTGTACATGAGCATTTTTTATTGTAGAACTCGCTAGAGGTTTTTCCCCCATGTAATCACATATACACAATATACTCATATGTGTGGTACATAGTACTTACAGATTCAATTATAGCTCTCACTTGACTCATTCTCATACTACTTATCATTGCTCATCATTTATCAATAGAGAGCTATTTCAACCATCGCTCTGTAAGCATGGTTGTATCTTGATCAAACCATTGTGCAAATATTGCGTTTGCTTCTCCTATAACAAAACTTTTCAAAGCTATCTAGGTGTAACTAGTTGAATATGATCATGCATAGTGAATATAAAGGTGATAATAAAACTTAGGTATGAGTCTAATAAGGAACTCAAAGTAATATTCACCAACTCATCATCACTTGTCAAGGATACTATGACCCTTGACAAAACCAATCTTCATCGCGTGGATCAAGGACTCAAGCATCGGTTGTAATCTCAAACTCAGAGCCTTCGTAAATATTTTGTAAGCTTAGTTGAGAATCATGATCGGTCACAAATGTCTAATCTCGTCCAGGTTCCCTCCCTCCTTGGGGATAGAAAAATCAGCCCCTCAGAGAGCATCTCAGGTAAGGTACCCCACGATCTCCTCGAAGGCAATCTGAGCCCTTCCCCCAACATCTCCCAATAGCGAAGAAAGAAAGTAGCTAAGAGCCCATCCTCACCAAGACAATTGTCCCTCGGACGCCCATGTAAAGCCTCAAGAAGCTCACTATCCGAAAACGGGGCAAGGAGCCTAATCTGCATTGCATCCATTAGAGTCATGCGCACATGCCGAAGGACACATTGCATGCTCTCCTGCCAAGTCACAGAGGGGAGCTCCTCAAACAACAAGGTGCAATAAAACCGGGTGGCAATCTCCTTCATCTCACCAGGCTCAGAAGTCATCTCACCATCATCCTCACGGAGCTTGCAGATCCCACTCCTGGAGTGACGTGGACGAGTAATCCAGAAGAACTCACCAGAAACACGGTCCCTACCTAAGTCCACCTAGAAGCCTGTCTGTGATGGAAAAAGGAAGAGCGTCGGCCCTCAACATCACAAAGCTCCTACTGGTCATGAGCAAGCTGAGCACACATCCACTTGCAATCAAGGAGATGCTTGAGGATATGTTGGAGGGGGCAATTCCCCTATGAAGGCACCGCTCAGGATCTCGAGCTGAGAAAGTCATAGAGTGCTCACCTCATGCAAGAAAGAAGTAATCTTTTGAATCCCCGCAGAGAAAGATGGGCCTAGATACCAACACCTTACCAACATCCCACTCGAGCTGGCTCTAAATCTCAGCAATCTGATCGGTTAGACATGCAAGCGCTAGTCACAATATCAATTATACTTCCAGAGTCGACCAAGGCATCACTCACATATATCCAATCAATCCGAGAGAGATTCATCCCACCAATGCGTCTGTCCAAGTGCAAAAAAAGGAGACTACCTCTATCTTGGAAAAACCCTCAGTGTGTCGTACATCATGAGTCCTCAACATCAAACATAACCTCTTCCAAGCAGCCAGCTCAAACCCATGAACCATGATCTGGCTACTACCCTATCTGTCCTCAGGTGCCTCAATGATGTTAAAGTCACCAACAACACGCATCCGCACTAGGTATTGCATCAGTAAATTGAGACCAAAATGTAGCATGTGCACTCTCATGATTCAAGGCATATAGATTCAGAAAGCCATACTTGAGGCCCTTCCACTGAAGGAAAGCATCCAGATGGCCCTGCCAGGCATAATCTCCCCCCTATCAACAATCACGGTCTACATGGAATCCCCAATCAAAATATATACACCACCCTAGGATCCATTGGGCCCATATCCATCCAACCAAAAGACCTTATTGTGGCTCTGCAAAAGGTGTCCACAATACCGAGTGTAGCACAAAGAGAGATGGTGCTCCTGGAACATCAAAATATCAATAGACCCACCTATTTGGCACTGTTAGGGCTCTTGCATCACTCGAGCTCTATATGGCAAGAAGTATGAGCCTTCCAACCCTTGAAAATTCCTTGAGAGAACTCTCATGGAGACTGAGCGAACCAAGAAGCTGCAGAAGAAGCAAGTCGGGCCACCTTCGAGGCTTGCTTGGAAGGGGAATAATCCGAGTCCAAGCATCCTCATGAAGCCAACTGCTCAGTAAGAGCCCGGTGAAGGCTAAACCAAGTAGACTCACCCAATGCAAGAGCCCGCTCTTGGAGTGTATCTCCTCATGGACATACAAATAGCAAGGGGCAATATGAGTGTTGATATATTTCAATAGTGATGTGTGTGAACACACTTAGGACTGTCGGGGCACTTTTGTCCTCTTTAGGAGGTTTTCTTCCCCGGCTTGTATATATGCCTATAAGCCTAATGGGTTACTTATCTTTGTACATTCACTTGCTAAAACATTTAATAGTGTGTGCTGTGCTCCAAGCTTCTTCTTCTTCCTTGTGTTGTTCACGTGCTTCTGCAGACCTAAAACTCCAACAATTGGTATCAAAGAAGGTCACTGCTTCATCTAGGGCATCGTGGACACCCCTCCGATCACAGTCTCAGAATCGCACGAAATTTGGTGAGCATACTCAGGGTGATTACGAGTCCGAACGCACTATCGCAATGCTTTTGTAGGCAATTTCATCGTTTTGTGCCAAACACATATACAAGTTTCGTTCACCGGTACAAGCACCTTGAAGTCTGCTACAGGTTTAGTGGAGCTCGACAAGGTAGTTCTGTTCAACTTTTTGAGATCGTCTTTTTTTTTGCATTAGGGTATTTTAATTAGTGGCCATGGTTGAAAGCATTGATGTATTCCGTATGTTGGTTGTTGAGGACAAGTTGGATGGTACCAATCAGCCATTCTGGGCATATATGATGTGTCATGTATTGGTCGTAAAAGGATTGGAATATTGTGCAGGGTGTTGAAAAACGACCTACTACACCTACAAATATAGTTATTGAAGGTGATGCAAATGACATTGAAGATGACGATTTTGAAATTACTCTTCGTGTTGCGGTTCTTTCTGCACCTACTATGGAGCAACTTCATTGGGATGGCAGAGATGCTCATGCCCATGCATTGATATCTTTGTCTGTCAAATCTGCCATTATTCCTCACATTCGCTCTTGCAAAACAACTAAGGATGCTTGGGGTACACCAAGGTAGTCCAGTGCGTTCGGTGCGTTCAGTTCAGTGCGTGTAAGGTGCGAGGACCGAATGGTATCCGAAGGTATGGTGCATAAGGTGCGTTGTTACAAACACACATATATCCATAATATATGTGTATGTATGTGTATGTGTGTGTGTGTGTTATCAGTGCTATATGTACTAGAACTAGATGCAAAACCATTCACCAACTCATTATGAATGATATGGCTAGTCCATAGTGATGAAATCCCACAAGGCATGATCACAAATTGCAATTACATCCCACAAAAATGAAATTGATCCTTGGCTTGTAACTATAAACTAGTGGCTATGAATACCTCTCTCTCTCTCTCTCTCTCTCTCTCTCTCTCTCTCTCTCTCTCTCTCTCTCTCTCTCTCTCTCTCTCTCTCTCTCTCTCTCTCTCTCTCTCTCTCTCTCTCTCTCTCTCTCTCTCTCTCTCTCTCTCTCTCTCTCTCTCTCTCTCTCTCTCTCTCTCTCTCGTTATATATAACGGGATGAATCGGTGGCCAGGTTCAGGCGGATTTACTTGCTTCCCTCACGGGGGAGGTGAGAGCACAGTCGACTACATTTTGGGTACTACCTCTGGAGCTTCACTCATCCCTTCACTTAGTATTGGACGACGCCCACTCGGGGCCTGACCACACATTTATTACATTCACACTCTCATCTCCGATTCCATTAGACCCTCCCTCACCCACTGAGATACATACCACGATACACTTCACACACGAGCTCTCACACGTTTATGCACACCATTTACACACCCGCCTACTCTCCCTCGATCCATTCTCACCTTTGGACACACTTACATCACATATCACCTCCATCCTACAGGACTCAGCTCTCCGCAGCTTCCCACACCGCACACATATGCACCCTCCACGCACAGGATCCATGCCCCAGAACCGTTGGTATGATGCAGACTGTCGTGAGCTGCGGAAGCACCTACGGATTTTAGAGCATAGAGGAGATATTACACACACACAGGCACAGCGTCGCATGCAGAGCCTTACTCGCCGCAAACGGCGAGATTGGGAGGAGAGACAGTATTGGGATATTTACCATTTGCTCATGAGTCGAGACAGTGTAGTGGCATGGCGACATTTGAGAGAGAGGAGACAACAGACACCTATCCGAGACCCGAGCACTTGGCATAGCTATGCACGGAGCCTATACGAGATCCGAGACCAGCCTCCCATTCCCAGACCATAGAGCCCACGTCCTACTACCTCTGACTTCTTCACACCCACTATGGTGGGACGCGCTATTGCCCGGCGGCAGCATGGCAGGGCCCATGATCATTTCGGTTTACAGGGAGAGCACCTCATCTATGGAGGCACGACTCTCGCACCGCTCATTGCCCATCTCTTCAACCGTGCATTGGTTGAAGGGTTCCCAGACTCATGGATTGAGCACACCATAGTGCCCATTCATAAGTCAGGTGATACTATGGATCCAGCTACATACCGGACGATCATGATTGGCCCTATATTGGCCAAGTTATATGGGGCGGTACTAGAGACAGAGTTGAGTACTCTCGCTGAGAGGAAGGGCATAAGGGCTCTAGGACAGGCAGGTTTCAGACGAGATTACTCTACCATTGACCACATCTTCACTCTGAGATGCCTGATCGACCAGGCCAGGGTGAGGAAGAGGAGATTATATTGTTGCTTTGTGGACTTCCGCAAAGCATTTGACACTGTTCCCAAGGATCGACTCTTCAGACGACTACTTGACATCGGAGCTCCGGAGGAGATGATATGGGGGATCTACGCCTTATACGAGAGAGTATCTGGTAGAGTCAGATGTCCAGGGGGCTTATCTGATCCACTTGCTAGCACTATCGGGGTGAAGCAAGGATGCCCTCTCTCACCCACCCTCTTTGGTCTCTACATTGATGAGATAGTGGACTTCATACAGAAGCAGGGGGGAGATGGCATTGAGGTACACGGGTCCACTGTCCATATTCTTTTATACGCTGATGATATTGTATTGGTTTCAGAGTCTGCAGAAGGTCTACAACATCATCTACACGGCCTAGATGACTTTTGCAGACACAGAGGGTTATCTGTGAACCTTGGTAAAACCAAGGTCTTGATCTTTCATACATCAGCACAGGTACGCAGACATAGTTTGTTCACAGCAGCAGGTGGACCGATCGAGGTGGTCGGATCATATGTTTACTTGGGGGTGACATTTACAGCAGCATCAGGGGTCTTCTCTATGGCTCAGGCAGCCCGTGACCGCATCACACGTGGGTACGCAGCACTAGCTTTGATGGAGAGACAGTGCCACCAGGCATATTTTCAGGAGCCCCGCACAAAGGGGTGGCTCTTTGACACTTTGGTTACGCCAGCGCTCATGTATGGGGCAGCCATATGGGGACCAGGATTAGCTACATCAGTATGGACAGCATTAGAGAGGCCACAGATCCTCATGATTGCCAGACTTATCCGCAGCAAGCCTTCAGTACCACATGATATCATTAGAGAAGAGCTCGCTGCACCACCGATGCTAGTTGAGGCACTATTCCAGACAGTATGCCTATTACACAGACTTCGGAGCATGGATACAGAGCGCATTGCTTATCGTGCTTTCGAGGCATCACGTGATATGGCATTAGCAGGCGACACCTCCTCATGGTATGCACAGACACGAGACTGGCTTGCCCACCATGGCTTTGACATAGACAGGCTACCACCACTACAGTACGACTCTCATGCACCCACCTACTCGCTCTCATCAAGAGAGGAATAGGATCATTCGTCAGGAGATATGGCATACATACATACAGAGGACATGGGTGAGCCCTAGGGGTACATTGCCACCGAAAATGCTCTACTACCGCGAGCATTTTCTACATATATCGGGCACGGGCTTCATCGAGATTCCGAGATACATGCAGACCTACCTTCCCCACCACCTACGAGTCGTCATTGGGCAGCTCCAAGTTTCATCACATCAGCTCGAGATTGAGAGGGGTCGGTCCAGGGGAATCCCCCGTGAGGAGAGGTGGTGCCCAGTATGCCAGACATAGGTAGAGAGTGAGGAGCATTTTGTTATCAGATGTCAAGCATACTTAGACCTACGAGCACAGTTCCAGATCGAGGAGTCATTCCAGCTGTGCATGACTATGGGAGACCAGAGACGCTTGGGACGCTTTCTCACAGCAGCATACGAGAGGCGAGAGCGGTCACTACAGCCAATACATCAGCCACGGGTGAGTACCCAGAAGACCATTACGCAGTTCTTTCAGCGAGTTGAGCTACATCAGAGAGGTCCATCTATAGGGCTCACGCTACACCAGGCAGCAGCACAGAGAGCACGGCGCCGACCACGCATGGGCGAATATCGTCGACCACGACTATATCAGGAGGATATCTCACGCATCAGGATTGCCTACGACCAATGATGGAGCATAGGCGTACCACCACCCCCTGGGTTGTCTTCCTTCAAGAGGCACTCAGACCACCACCGATGTACCACATACTACACCCACCTCCACCCATCACCAGTAGCTAGGGCGTTTTACTCACATTTTGGATCCCCCCATGTATTAGGTGGCCACTATCTGCAGAGTCAGAGCCACGTCTCCCCAGCCTTTTCCAGCCCTATATAGCTTTGTGTAGCGATATACTTTTTATTTCATTTTATCTTCTACACAGGGTTACTACACTTGTACATGGTTTTTGTCTCATAGGCCAAGTTTGGCCTCCAGAAGACGTTAATATGACTCTCTCTCTCTCTCTCTCTCTCTCTCTCTCTCTCTCTCTCTCTCTCTCTCTCTCTCTCTCTCTCTCTCTCTCTCTCTCTCTCTCTCTCTCTCTCTCTCTCTCTCTCTCTCTCTCTCTCTCTCTCTCTCTCTCTCTCTCTCTCTCTCTATTAGGATTGGAGGCCTCCCCCTAGGATGGGACAGGGAGGACATCGCACCTGAGTTAAAAGATGACTGCATCCTTGAAACAGAAGTACTAGAAGCACAACTAACCAAGGTGGTCCCCTTCATCAATCTAGGGTCTCCGGTCTTCATCACACCCAAAGGAACTCAGGCAAGGGTAAGCTATTTTGACATGTCAGATAAGATAGCTGTCATGAAGCAAGCAAAGTCACTACAAGGTACTAAAGTATGGATAGCAGATGAACTCACCCCACTCCAACTTAAAAATCGACCAGCAGAGTTAACTAAAGTCAGAGAAGCCATGAAGAATGGAAAGTGGGCAGTATACAGAGGCGGTCAAGCTATTATCAGAGATTTCCATACCCATACCACATAGGAAGAAACAGCTATCTCCCTCATTTGTAATATATATTGATGTAATTTTGAAACTCTTATGAGACATAAGAGTGCTTTGGAAGCCACATCCCTCCCCTTCTATTTTTATTTTGATTTTTCCCTTTTATTATAGCCCCTTGAGGGCTTCCCCCCCAAGTGGAATGTAATGTTTTGATGTACCTGATCGGTCCCATAGGTCGATTTCGGCCTCCCGTGGACGTTAATATATCTTTCTCTCTCTCTCTCTCTCTCTCTCTCTCTCTCTCTCTCTCTCTCTCTCTCTCTCTCTCTCTCTCTCTCTCTCTCTCTCTCTCTCTCTCTCTCTCTCTCTCTCTCTCTCTCTCTCTCTCTCTCTCTCTCTCTCTCTCTCTCTCTCTCTCTCTCTCTCTCTCTCTCTCTCTCTCTCTCTCTCTCTCTCTCTCTCTCTCTCTCTCTCTCTCTCAGCACCACACCAGGAGACACCACCACTTTGTATGCATCACAGAGACACACGAGAGCCAAGAGAGAGGTCTACCACGCATTGCAGGTTTTCATTGGGAATCTACATTCCGGACCACGACGAGACAGAGTACAGCGCGAGGGTCGGGAGGGGTGGCCATCGTATTTAGACAGGAGATACAAAGCCGGATCCATATTTTAGGAAGAGATTAGGAGGCACGATATATGTGGGTTCGCATGGAGATAGCACAGGGGAGCTGGATTTACATTGCTATATGCTACTTCCCTCCAAGCGGATCTCGATACGCAGGACAAGATCTTGGGGGACCGATCCGAGACAGAGACTCACCATACACAGCACTTTCAGATGAGATACTACATTACAACACACTAGGTGAAGTCTTCCTTATGGGGGACTTCAATGGACGCACTCAGTCACATCAGTGCGATGCATATGATATAGATCACCCACATCTCATGAGGACCTGAGACCTAGAGGAGATGAGTACCAGTAGAGTATCGGCAGATATGGGTCAGGACACCACAGGGTATGGCAGACATCTGCTTGAGCTAGGCAGCCGACATCAGCTCGTTATATATAACAGGATGCATCGTTGACCAGGTTCGGGCGGACTTACTTGCTTTCCTCACGGGGGAGGGGAGAGCACAGTCGACTACATTTTGGGTACCACCTCTGGAGCTTCACTCATCACCTCACTTACTATTGGACGACGCCCACTTGGTGCTGACCATACATTTATCACATTCACACTCTCATCTCCTATTCCATTAGACCCTCCCTCACCCACTGAGACACACATCACGATACACTTCACACATGAGCTCTCACACGTTTATGCACACCATTTACACACCCGCCTACTCTCCCTCGATCCACTCTCACCCTTGGACACACTTACATCACAGTTCACCACCATCCTACACGACTCAGCTCTCTGCGGTTTCCCACACCGCATATACACTCTCCATGCACAGGTTCCATGCCTCAAAACCGCTGGTATGTTGCAGATTGCCGCGAGCTACAGAAGCACCTACGCATTTTAGAGCATAGAGGGGATATTACACACACAGGCACAGCATTGCATGCAGAGCCTTACTCGCCGCAAACGGCGAGATTGGAAGGGGAGACACTACTGGGATATTTATCATTTACTCATGAGTCGAGACAGTGCAGTGGCATGGCGACATTTGAGAGAGAGGAGACAGCAGACACCCATCCGAGACCCGAGCACTTGGCATAGCTATGCACAGAGTCTATACGAGATCCCGGACCAACCCCCCATTCCCACACCACAAAGCTCACGTCCTACTACATCTGACTTCTTCACACCCACTATGGTGGGACGCGCTATTGCCCATCTACAGCATGGCAGGGCCCATGACCTTTTCGGTTTACAGGCTCAGCACCTCATCTACGGAGGCACGACCCTTGCACCGCTCATTCCCCACCTCTTCAACCGTGCACTGGTTGAAGGGTTCCCTGACTCATGGACTGAGCACACCATAGTGCCCATTCATAAGTCAGGAGATACTATGGATCCAGCTACATACCGGACGATCATGATTGGTCCTATTTTGGCCAAGTTATATGGGGCGGTACTAGAGACAGAGTTGAGTACTCTCGCTGAGAGGAAGGGTATTAGGGCTCCAGGACAGGCAGGCTTCAGACAAGATTACTCTACCATTGACCACATCTTCACTCTGAGATGCCTGATCGACCAGGCAAGGGTGAGGAAGACGAGATTATATTGCTCCTTTGTGGACTTCCGCAAAGCATTTGACACTGTTCCCAAGGGACGACTCTTCAGACGACTACTTGATATCGGAGCTCCAGAGGAGATGATATGGGGGATCTATGCCTTATACGAGAGAGTATCTGGCAGAGTCAGATGTCCGGGGGGCTTATCTCATCCACTTGCTAGCACTATCGGGGTGAAGCAAGGATGCCCTCTTTCACCCACCCTCTTTGGTCTCTACATTGATGAGATAGTGGACTACATACAGCAGTAGGGGGGTGATGGCATTGAGGTACGCGGGTCCACTGGCCATATTCTTTTATACGCTGATGATATTGTACTGGTTTCAGAGTCTTCAGAAGGTCTACAACATCATCTACATGGGCTAGACGACTTTTGCACACACAGAGGGTTATCTGTGAACCTTGGTAAAACCAAGGTCATGATCTTTCATACATCAGCACAGGTACGCAGACATAGTTTGCTCAAAGCAACGGGTGGATCAATTGAGGTGGTCGGATCATATGTTTACTTGGGAGTGACATTTACAGCAGCATCAGGGGTCTTCTCTATGTCTCAGGCAGCACGTGACCGCATCACATGCGGGTATGCAACACTTGCCTTGATGGAGAGACAGTGCCACAAGGCATATTTTCAGGAGCCCCGCACAAAGGGGTGGCTCTTCGACACTTTGATTACACCAGCGCTCATGTATGGGGCAGCCATATGGGGACCAGGGTTAGCCACATCAGTATGGACAGCATTAGAGAGGCCACAGATCCTCATGGTTGCCAGACTTATCCGCAACAAGCCTTCAGTACCACATGATATCATTAGAGCAGAGCTCGCTGCACCACCCATGCTAGTTGAGGCACTATTCCAGACAGTATGCCTAGTACACAGACTCTGCAGCATGGATACAGAGCGCATTGCTTATCGGGCTTTCCAGGCATCACAGGACATGGCATTAGCAGGCGACACCTCCTCATGGTATGCACAAACACGAGACTGGCTGGCCCACCACAGCTTTGACATAGACAAGCTACCACCACTACAGTACGACTCACATGCACCCACCTACTCACTCTCTCATCAGGAGAGGAATAGGATCATTCATCAGGAGATATGGCATACATACATACAGAGGACATGGGTGAGCCCTAGGGGTACATTGCCACCGAAAATGCTCTATTGCCATGAGCATTTCTTACATATATCGGACGAGGGCTTCATCGAGATTCCGAGATACATGCAGACATATCTACCCCACCACCTTCAAGTCGTCATTGGGCAGCTCCGGGTTTCATCACATCAGCTCGAGATTGAGAGGGGTCAATCCAGGGGAGTCCCCCGTGAGGAGAGGTGGTGCCCAGTATGCGAGACAGAGGTAGAGAGTGAGGAGCATTTTGTTATCAGATGCCCAGCATACTTAGACCTACGAGCACAGTTCCAGATAGAGGAGTCACTCCCGTTATGCATGACTATGGGAGACCAGCGACGCTTGGGACGCTTCCTCGTAGCAGCATACGAGAGGCGAGATTGGTCACTCCAGCCCACACATCAGCCACGGGTGAGTACACAGCAAACCATTACCCAATTTTTTCAGCGAGCTGAGCTACATCAGAGAGGTCCATCTATAGGGCTCACGCTCCACTAGGCAGCAGCACAGAGAGCACGGCGCCAACCACGCATGGGTGGATATCATCGACCACGACTATATCAGGAGGATATCTCACGCATCAGGACAGCCTACGACCACATGATGGAGCATAGGCACACCACCACCGCATGGGTTGTCTTCCTTCAAGAGGCACTCAGACCACCCCTGATGTACCACATACTACACCCACCCCCACCCATTCACCAGTAGCTAGGGTGTTTTTCTCACACTTTTACTCACATGTCCCCCATGTATTAGGTGGCCACTATCTGCGGAGTCAGAGCCACGTCTCCCCATCCTTTTCTAGCCTTATATATCTTTGTGTCGCGATATACCTTTTATTTCATTTCATCCTCTACACAGGGTTACTACACTTGTACATGGTAGTTTGGCCTCAAGCAGACGTTAATATGACTTTCTTTCTTTCTTTCTTTCTTTCTTTCTCTCTCTCTCTCTCTAGATAGATAAATGTGGGACCATATGTGTCACTCAGTAGATCCAATATGGCTGATTATTTCTCTCCTCTCCTTCTCTCTCCCCTCTTTCTCTCTCTTGGAATCTTTTGGGCTAGTGTGTATCAGACTCTGGGCTTGCAAATGTGGGCAGCATGTTGTAACCTGTTGGAAATGGAGCCAAGGCTCAAGCGTGAAGACTCGAGCTATGGGGCTATTGGTTGAAGGTAAGAAGCTCACAGGAGGATGGAAGTCTTAGGTGACAACAGGTTAGAGGCTCTAATCTCACAATATATGAGTGTTTAGCTTGAGGGCACCAAATATGAGAAAATCGAATGACAAAAAAAAAATCGACTGTGTACCAAAGAACCGGAAGAGCCGGAATGCACCGAATGGGAAGAACCTAAAAATATAAAATTCGACGAACCGAATCTACTATGAGATACACTCACCACTTTATACAAGGCAAGAAATAAGGCTCATGTTTCTTACCCCCAAAAACAACGGGAGAGTGAGTACATGAATGAAGGAGATTCCATGGACAGTTTTTCGACAAAGATCAAAGATTTAAAGGAGGGGTTGATTTCTGTTGATGAAGTCTTGCCAGACAGTTCACTTGTGGAGACTGTTTTGAACAGTCTTCCAGATTCATATTAGAGTTTTGCTTCTACTCTTCGATTGATAATGAAAGGCAATCCAAATGCCTTAACATTTGAGGTGTTAGTCTCTGTTTTGTTGCATGAAGATCAATCTACGCAGAGCCGGTCTATTATGCATGTTGCAGATCAAGCTTTCCTAGCTAGTCAGAAGGGCAAAGGTAAATGAAGCTCATTTATTAGTAAGCAAAAATCTGCTAATTCCACACAATCAAAGAAGGATGACAAAGATGAGAAAAAATAGGAAAGCAAAAATTGTTTTGCAAATATTGTAGAGGAAATGATCATGTCATAAACTGGCTACAAAAGAGTTAAAGAAGAAAGAGGTTAGAATGGTTATTGCAAAGGCCTCTACACCTAAAACAGAGTCTTCTAATCTTGTGTAGAATGAAGAATGGGCATTTACTACTGTTTGCAGTTATGACCCATCTTCTCATGAAGAGTGTATGTGTGCAATAGGCTCAGATGTTTGGTACTTTGATAGTGGGGCAACCAAACATATTACCCCGCAGAGGAGTTTCTTCACTTCATTTGAGCCTTCCCCTATAGGGAATACTATCACATGTGCCAACAATTCCTCTTATCCTATCATGCGAGTTGGTAAGATCATTCTGACTACTACTGATGGTAGTTCTTTTACATTGTCGAATGCTTTATTTGTGCCGAGGACCCACAAAAATCTATTATCAGTTTCATCATTAGCCAAGATCGGCTTGGTTGTGAAATTTGTTGAACTGGCTATAAAGGAGGCAGAGAAGAAAGAAATTGGAATGGTTATTGCAAAGGCCTCTACACCTAAAAACGAGTCTTCTAATCTTGTGCAAAATGAAAAATGGGCATTTACTACTATTTGGAGTTATGACCCATCTTCTCATGAATAGTGTATGTCTGCAATAGGCTCATATGTTTGGTACTTTGATAGGGGGCAACCAAACATATTACCCTGCAAAGGAGTTTTTTCACTTCACTTGAGCCTTCCCCTATAGGGAATACTATCACATGCGCCAACAATTCCTCTTATCCTATCACGAGAGTTGGTAAAATCATTTTGACTACTGTTGATGGTAGTTTTTTACATTGTCTAATGCTTTATTTGTGCCAAGGATCCAAAAAAATCTGTTATCAGTTTCATCATTAGCCAAGATTGGCTTGGTTATGAAATTTGTTGATGATATATGTAAAGTTCATGTTCTGTCAAATGGCGATGTTATTATTGCTTCTGGCATTTTATGTCGTGGGTTGTATAAGCTCATAGATTATGCAAAATCTATGAATGATTTAGCATGTGCGGTTCAAGATTCTCAAGCTATGTAAGATGCAAAGCTTTGGCATACAGTGTGCAAGCTTTGGTCATCCGAATTATGCTAGTTTGCTATGCCTACAAAGGTCTGAAATGGTGTCCCCTCTACCCAAACTTGAGGCACCTTGTAAACATGTCTATGAAGGTTATATTTTGGACCAAATGAAGCATTCCTCCTTCCCAAAAGATGGTTTAGTTCGAGCTACTTAGAAATCGCAGCTTATTCACAGTCATAGTTATTACTAACGGTCATAGTTATTACTAACGGTCATAGTTATTACTAACAAGATTCATTCTGAATTCTGATGGGATTCTAACTTCTAATGAGTCCACCAAAACATTTCTGACGTTCACGGATGCAACCTTTTTTTTAACACTACATACATAAATACATACATACATACATACATACATACATACATACATATATACATACATGCATACATACATACATTATACATACATTATACATTATACATTATACATACATACATACATACATACATATATATATATATACTCATAAAAACATAGAAATAAATGATTCATCTATAAAATCCATAGAGTCATACACAACACTCATAGTATGTGACATGTGATAGACAACACTCATAAGTCAATTGTCATATTATACAATGTAAACATGTCGATTGACAATGTTGAGTCTTAACAATGGACATTGCAATTTGCACATGTTATGTTGCTAAGATTAAAGCACTTATGTGCATGTGATAGAGCTTAAGCTTTGTCCCATGTGCATAAATGCATAACATGCAATGTGGATTATGAAAATTTCAAACATAATGATGAATGTCGTCTACGGATATTTATGATTACGTGTACACAATGGTAAATAGTAGACACACTCATAATTCATTTCTAAATTCTGAATATGCAAGGTTCATGGCTATTATGCACAATGTGTACACAATCCTTGTATTAAGAGGTGTATTTGTCTTCCCATAAAGGGAGCAACTTATCTTCAACAAGAGGGGCCAATGGACTGCCTTAGTGAGCTGCATGCAACCCATTTTCTTCTCTAACAAGAGATGCCACATGCCACAAAGAATGCATATGCCATAGAGAAGCACTATATGCCTCATACTTTCAAGTTTGAAGGATTGATTTGACCAACGTGGGCTGCTACAACATGCAGGCGGAAGAGCAAAAAACACAAGGTTTTACCATTGAATTTGATAAAATTAGAGGCATGCTGGGCCAAAAAAAGTCACATTAGTAACCCATTGCTAACTCGCCATCCATGGACGTTAGCAAAACGTTAGCCACAAAGGTTACTAATGCGTCCGGAGGCAACTAGGTTCACAGTGATATCAGTGGTCCTATGCAGACAAAGGTTACTAATGCGTCCGGAGGCAACTAGGTTCACAGTGATATCAGTGGTCTTTTGGGAACTACCTTTACGTTGTGACCTTCATTGATGATTTTTCCAAGCACGCATGGGTGTATCCACTAAAAGCAAAGTCTGAAGTGTTTATGTGCTTCAAAGAGTTTCTTCTTTTGGCTGAAAATCTATCAACATGCAAAATGGGCACCCTTCATTCTAATTTGGGGGGGGGGGGGGGGAGGAGGATACATTTCTTCTGATTTTAATGCATTTTTTCCTTAACATGGGATAAAACATCACTGTAGAGTGTCGTATACACCTCAACAGAATGGAGTTGCAGAAAGAAAGAACAGGTCACTTATGGAAATGGCGAGGTGTATGGTCAAAAGTCTGGCTTTACCACATAGCTTCTCGCTTGATGTTGTTATATGTGCAGCATATGTACTTTACAAGTGTCCCACCAAAGCATTGCAGTCTATCACTCCATATGAGGCTTGGCATGGTCGCAAGCCATCTGTTGCTCATTTGTGTGTCTTTGGTTGTTTGGCATATCCATAAGTGCCTGAACAACAACATAAGAAATCGCATGATAAAGTAGTGAAATGTTTTTTTTTTGGGTACAACTGTGAAAGCAAAGGCTATTGTCTGTATCATCTACAAACTAAATGCATTTTGGTTAGACTAAACACATTTTGGTTAGCCGTGATGTTGTTTTTGTGGAATGATAAAGTAGTGAAATGTATTTTTGTTGGGTACAGCTATGAAAGCAAAGGCTATTGTCTGTATCATCCACAAACTAGATGCATTTTGGTTAGACTAAGCACATTTTGGTTAGCCGTGGTGTTGTTTTTGTGGAAGATACCATTCATCCATTAGTTTCATGTACTAAGGAGACATCAATTAGCTCCAAAAATGTGTATGACACTTTTCTGCCTCTTTTTTTAGGTGGACAGTCAAGTGCTTGTCCAAATGAGGCAATTTCTCAACCTTTATAGGTTCCACATGATGATGCAAATCATTCCATTTTTTATGCAGATTTACATGATGCACTTGTTGATGAGAGGAGGCAAGAACTATGCCTAAATGGCTTGTGCAAACTTTGCGAGATAGCAAATTAAATGCACCTCTGTCATATCGTACTCGTTTAGGCTCTCATAGTGCTTCTTTTGCATCAGATTGCTATGGTATGGCTCTCATGCATATCTTGGTTGAGCAAGAAGAAGCCTATTGTGGTCACTTCTAGTTGTGAGGCTGAGTATAGGGAAGCTTTCTCAACGACTGTTAAGTGTGTGTGGCTCATATGCCTTTTGGCTGATTTGGGTGTTTGTCTGTCTTCTTCCACCACCATCTTCACTTATAGTTAGAGTGCGTTGGAAGTTGAGAGGAACCCTGTGTTCCATGCTCGCACAAAGCACATTGAGGTGCATTATTATTATGTCAAGGAGAGGTTCTATACTGGAGAGATCAATTTGGCATATGTGCACAGACAAGATAACATTACAGATCTTTTCAGAAAGGCTCCACCTCGGGAGAAGTTTGAAGCTTTCCGAAAAGCTTTGGGCTTACTTACTTTTGTGGATTGATCTCTTTCCACATAGCTTGGCACTTCCTTATACATGAGTGCAAGCTCCTTGTTCACCGCATCACTCCGAGAGGGGATTTGTTGATATATTTCGGTAGTGATGTGTGTGAACACACTTAGGACTATTGGGGCACTTTTTCCCTCTTTAGGAGGTTTTTTCCCGGGCTTGTATATACGCTATAACCCCAACGGGTTACTTATCTTTGTATATTCACTTTGTAATACATTCAGTATAGTGTGTTGTGCTCCAAGCTTCTTCTTCTTCCTTGCGCTTTTAGCACGCTTCCACAAACCTACAACTCCAACAATGAGTATCCGTAACCACACAAGATAAGCTCACTCTCTTGAGGACCAAGAATGAACATGAACTGCGTTGTATCCCAATAATGGATGAATAAATCTTTATGATCAAGCTCACCAAGGTGATGTGAAAACTCAATCACTTGGGCACGTACAAAACGCAACGCCTCCCCCAAGGACCAATCAAGCTATGAGGCCCCACACAATGGGAAGGAGAAAGCAACTGCAAAGTCCGAAAAAAGTCTAGCTTGGAGAAGCAAGAGCCACTACGTGAATTCGAATGGTCCAAGGGGACTAGTCCTCCTATTCACCAAAGGAACGGGAGAACTCATAGCCAAAACGTCTCCCCTCCCCCATATGTTAGCCAAAACTCACTAGTCAAGGAGAAATAGAGGTCATGGGAGAGGTGCCAACTTCCACATGGCACCTCGGAGTTGACCTACCCTCCTCAACTGCTTGTCTCACCGAGAAGTCACTATCGAGTGAGCACCGAGTACTTGGAGTCCTAGAGTGGACATGTGGACCTCAGTGTGGAGACTGATACAAGGGGGATCACTGAAGGAGTAGAAGCAATAGAAGGGGATTCCAGTATTATCTCATTATAAAGCGAAGGAGATGGCTTCTCCTTAAGTGCACTAAAATGGTTTCGAGTGGGAACAAAGACCCGGCGGATCACCAATCTCTGCTGCCGGCCCAACGGTTGCCACCACCTAGGCTATTGCCAACCAAAGGAGGACGGGGAAGGATCCGATGAAGACAATGGAACATAGGAATTCTATTGTCCAACCCCTTCCCTCGGCTCGAAGAGCATCCCATAGAAATATGAGGGAGAGGAGGGTGCTGAGCTTCCCCTAGGGGAGGCCATCGAGACCCCTGCTAAGACTTTCGTCTCATTTGGCATCAGGATCTTGAGCGGCACGTTTTCGCAGGGTGACCAACCTTATGACAATCAAAACACTCATTCGGGAGGCTAGAATATTGGACCCACGAAATTGACTAATGCCCCAATAAGAGTGGAAGCTCAATCTCAGGCAGTAGCTATGCAAGGTCAGAAATGAGATTTCGAACCTTGGCCACAGTAGAGGAAGCCAACTCCAAGATCTCTAAAAAAGTGCCTAATGATCTGCCCATCTCGGAAAGAGAGGAAGATACTCGTGACGTAAGCCTGGAAAACAAGCCATCATTGGGAAGCCATGCGCTTCTCAAGGGATAAAAGCCGAGGATGTCTATGTCGAAGGATCAAAACCATGGACCCAAGGGCGTATGTAAGCTTGGGCAGCCCGTACCACAATCGGGGAAAGTGCAATCATCTGTGCGGCTTCCTCAGGAGTCTTTAACTCCACCTCGTATTGTAACCCTAGATATTGACCAACTTGCCAACTTCGGCAAGCAGGCTACTCTAAAGGAGGTTCCTGAGTTCTCCATGACTCGGATGCCAACCGACGATCTTGCAGATGACCGAAGAGGCCTAGGGGTGCTCTATCTCAGAAACAAAACTCACCCTTCCCTCATCGGTAAGGAAGAATCAAATGGGCGACGGAGGAGTTGCAGGTGGGCGACGGGGCTTCAAAAGAGTCCTTCCGAGGGAAAGACTCCCGGTCCATTCGTGCCTGTCATGCACAAGGGGGAGATAGGAGAGGAGGAATATGAAGCGGAGTTGGTTCCTCCATAACACTACCTAATCCACAAAGAATAGAGGGGCAAGGAGAGGATTGGCAAGAAACAAAGGAGGGGAGGAGGGGGGAGATAGGGGGGATTTTTTATCTTTTATTTTTATTTTTTTGGGGGGGAGGAGGAAAAGAAAGGGAAGGGGAAGGAGGAGGAGGGAGAAGGAGGAAGGAGGGAAGAAAGTTGAATGGGGGGGGGCAGCAAGAAGATGGGGGGAAAGAAGGGAAGGAGGAAGAGGGCGTCTGGAAGAGGGCTGAGCGTTGGAGGCAGGGTGGAAGGCGGGATGAGGCAAGAGGAGGAGGCGAGGGCAAGCTGGGAGCTTGGGGAGAAGAAGCGAAGGAGATGGGGGTGAAGGAGATGAGCGGGCAAGAGCTAATGTGTGAGCGTAGGTCAAAGCAGCAAGGGTGAGATTTCTTGAAGTTCGAGGTATAATAATTATTTTGATGAATAGATATATCAATTATAATTACATATGCTTCAAAATGTTTCATTTGGAATCATTTGAACCACAAGAGGTTTTACAAGCTCTTATGTGAGGTATTAGAGCTCTTTTGATAATAGATTCATAATTACGTGCCCTTGAGAATCTTTAGAGCCCCAACCTTACCAATATGGACTCATTGGCATGCAGAAAGTTCTCATTGGCGGATGAAAAGAAATTATGAAGTAAAAAAAGATTATTATCCAATCTCTCTCCTTCTTTGAGTTCTCAATCCACTTGGATGAGAAAGATCATCTGAAGTGTAATACCAAAGGTCCTTTCCAACAAGTAGATTCTTGATTACATAACTTCAAAACGGACAATTTATAGACCGGTTGAGTTTATCATCAGCACTAAAACACTTGAAACGTTTGCTAGATCTAACATGTTAAAGTTAACTTGATTGGTTAAACCCAAAGTAAATGAATGAACTTAGAAGCATTGACAAAGTTTCATTCAATGCCCTAAACCTATAAGTTTCAATGGATTTCATTCCACATGGCGTAAATGATTATAATGAATTTGCATGCAAAATTGCAAATCTCTTGGAAATCATTTAGGGCAAGGAGCAAAAAGGATCATCAGAAACGTGGATAGTTACTTGGATGAATCATCCAATAGGTAAGCAATTTTGGATAGTTACTTAGATGAATCATCCAATAGGTACGCAATCTTTCACCCGGATCCTACACATCATACGATCATAATTGTAAAGATTGTAGCCAAAAGCGACCATGGATAACAAAGAATCACTGGATGAATAGACCCCAAAATCAAATTGTTTTCAAAATTTGGTGATCAACTTAAACCATATTACGAAGTCAACCAGATCGTTAAATTGGATCGATCACGACACAAATTGTTTGCTTTATGAATCAAAGCCTCAATAAATCAAAGCCAAATAGTGGCTCATCAATCCATGGAGTGAAGACACATGTGGATCACAAGCAAAAGAGATCATCAACATAAGGATTTACAAGAATAAGGTGATTTTCTCCACTACTAGTTTCTCCTCTCTCATACCAACCAAAGCCAAGGACAACCAAAATCAAAATCGAAGTACATATGAAGATACCTAACCTAAAAGAACTTCAAAACTCTCATTTCATGGATGGATACTTGAGATATTACAAACCTTCATACATTTGAAATCAAGGGCCTTGTAATTACAAGACCTACCAAATTGAAGCATAGTGTATAGGAGAAGATTATTGGTGTTCACATCATAGTTGTAAGGAGTTTCGGAAACGGAGAAACGGAAACGCTACGGAAACGGAAGACACGGAGTTTCGACCTCCGAGAGAAACGGGGAAACGCGAAACGGCATATATATATATATATATATATATATATATATATATATATATGCAATTTACAAATTACAATGTCAATGCACATACATGTATGATATAACATAATTGGTAATTACATGCATCAGTGGCCATGCACATGTGTAGTATACTAATAGGTAATAGATTAGAATTTCCCCATGTCATGCACAGTTGCAATTTGTCAATGCAAAGGTGTTGCATGTGCCATGCATATTTTTCATGATATGAATAATAATACACAAACATTTAGTGTATACAAGTATGTATGTAATATGTTGCATGCACATGCATGATGCCACAAATGTAGTATGTACATAGTTATCACATATGTATGGCATGCGTGACATGTGCTTGTGTGTGTGTCATAGTGAAAACTTAAAAGTAAGGAACACATGTGACACATGCCATAATTGCAATTGTCAAGTTCCACTTGCTTCAAGGATGTAAATTTGAAACTTGTAGCATTGTGGGTTAGATTTGAAACTTTAAGGAGGTTGCCCTTTAGCTAAAATCTCACCCTTTATGGCACATTTAGGGTCTTTCTCTCTCTCTAACATACATTAGAAAGCATGTTTTGCAAAATGATTGAAGAAAAATGCAAAAAGTTTCCTTAAAAAAAATGGAGTTTCCGAAACGCGTTTCTGCCGTTTCCGTTTCTGCCGTTTCTACCGTAGCGTTTCGGAACGGCCGAAACGCCGTTTCGTGCAACTATGGTTCACATATGCTTTCAAGCAATCTTAAGACAAAAAGAAGTAATAAAGGGCCTCTAGAGACACATGATGAACAATCTTTCACAAGAAAGTGTGGTGTGCATCAAGACAAATATAGGATGCTAGTAAGACAAAATAAACCAATAAACATTGATACCTTATGCATGTTCTGTTCTTAATAAGAGTATATTACAAAAATACCCCTATGAACAACCGGTTCGTTTGACCAAGAGTGCACCATGTATTGACGATAGAAACCCCCTAAGTAGACCCTTGCAAAAATCTAAATACTACACATCCAAGAGGTACTTTCAACCTCCTAATGATTTGCAAGAGTATCCTAAGACTTTGCCAGCTGGATTAATTCGCTCACATGTACTCAGACATAGTTGCAATCCAATGCATTTGAAAGATCTGTCAAGCATTCACAAATTAGACATTTGGTGTCTGATACAGAATCTCAAACTTGAATGTTCATATTTGAACTTTCCAAAGTGAAAAAAAGAGGATAAGGAAGTCTAACGGACCATTGCCCGATCATTTATGTGTTCAGTTCTGTCTATTGTTCTATTCCATTGGCTTTAAGTTTGCAGCTCAAACTATGAATTCAACTTTCAGTTCTGTAAACTCTACATTGTAGTCCACTCCCGCTTTACATGGATAGCATGGTCAATGTTTGATTCACCATCAAAATTCAAATCAAACTCTCTCCATGATATCCTGCTTGTTTGCTTTTGATGTTTGACTGACATATGAAAAACTTATGCATGTACTAAAGACAATCTTACGTCCCATGGGGCATGGAAATATTGTTGTATGAAAACAAAGGAATGAATCTGCTCACAAAGCACTATTTTCCATTCCTACGTATTCTACGCCATTGAGCTTTTGTACGTCATGAAAAATCCAAAAGGAGTCCCCCAAAGAATCAATCATCATAGATAAACAAAATATAGCGGTTGGAAAAGAAGATTTAGATTGTACATTAAAATGAAACTTGTATGGCTTGAAACAAGCTACAAAACAATGGCACAAGGAATATGATTCTTCCTTATGTGCATGAGGCTATCATTATATAAAGAAAAAAGGGCCAACACACAGCAACTTAATAATCCTAATGATGAGTACCTTGAAACATGTGTTTGGCTGATGCAAAGCCTTTGTTGGGAGTAGCTCTGCAGTTACGTATAAAGTCGAGCAAAGTTCAATGCTCAAAAGATAATCAACTGTGAAAAATCATAAACGTACCTTATCCTTAAACGTATGTTTCATTTGATGTCTCCCATTATTCCTCTCAGAGGAGACATCACCTTTTGCAGTGAAAGTTGAAACTTTTAAGTAGGCATAGAGCTAATCTTATTCATCATGAAGGTCCACATGTAAAGTATTCAATCTGATTGATGAATTACATGGCTATATATCCATCTTTGCCCTCCTTAAATATGTATGTCGTTGCGCATGGCCATGGGAAGAACATGCATGACCCATAAAGCTCTCAATGTGAGGTAAGTTTAGGGGATAGCAATAACGTCCTCATGTAACCAAGTTGGGAGGTCATTACGGTATCAATCTCTTGTCTATGACTGCAGTTAACCAACATAGGGTGTACTCATGAACGGAAAATCAGATCCTGATATGGTTTAAGTTTGCTTATCAGTGGTTGAGGATCCACATATAGTTCAGCTTTACCGTTATATTAGATATCTTTTCTTAATGCAACCTATCAGTCAGTGAGGCCAATCATGAGGCAAGCAAATTAAGACTCGGATCACAAAAGAATGTGGCCTCAGCCATCCTATGCCACATGAAATGAACAGCGTGAAACCACTCCTTCCTGTCAGTGGGGTCCGATATGGCAAAATGCGAGTCACTGACTAACGCACTCTGGCAATGTGATGTACTTAATGTCTTCTCATGATTTTACTGGATCAAAATGTTTTCAATCGCATCAAAATAGCAGCTAATACGCTGCCCATTCCAAAATGGTCTGCTATAAAATCATACCAACCATCCAGGATTGCAATCCAATCAGAAGTATGGATGGACCAAAAAGTTGAGTTATTGTTACAAAATTAAAGGGAAATATCTGATATGTACACATTCTTCGGGTCCAAATAGACTTGCTGAATATGCGGAGAGCAAAAGCGAAAGAGTCCATGAACTAAATGGAAAAAATCACACTCCCTTGATGGTAGGTAGGCATGCATCGTACAAACAAGCCGCTGTCTATGTGAAGAAAACATGTATCCACCTATTTGCGTGTGTGCATCATGTGCATTCAACCAAATGCATAAATTCATGCTGATGGTAATCATTACAAACACAGACGTAAGCAGGTTAAAATCGGAACTTGACCAGGATTTGTATCCAGTTCATACCTGCACCTTTTGTGCCAGCATCATGGACAAGAGTGAGCTCAATCGCACCGATTGGAGCCTCTCCTGAATGACACAGTTTCAAAGATTGTTAAACAGAATAAACAACGCAACGCAATAGGAGATGGCCTAAAGAAAGTCGTATGGCCACAGAAATGAGACTCTATCGTAAAAGGGAGTTCAAACTTCAAACTGCACCTTGTGCATGGCAGCTGATGGCCATCAGAGCAAGAACGAGGAGCTCAAGAAGCATCTTTGTACTGGTTTGCATGTTAAGAATAGAGAAAAAGGAGAAAGGAGGCTAACGTGGACATGGAACCCTCTGGTTTTGAAGGAGGCAAGGTGAAAGGACCCAAGATCATGTGAGAGGATTAAATCTCTCTGAATGTGACGTCGGCAAGCACAACCGCAATTGTGCATGTAGTTGTGTGTGTGTGTGTGTGTGTTTGTGCGTGTGCCTCTGTGTGTGTGTGTGTGTGTGAGAGAGAGAGGGAGAGAACTTTCTTTCTCTCGCTCTGCGAGAGTGTGCATTGTAAACTTGGAACACTGAAGACAAATGGATTACCGCTTTACAGCATCTTCAATTGATTATCCACGCAAGCTTGCATGATTGAGGTATTGTGGTGTTGAAATCTTTTGACACATTTACGACCTGCCCTACTTCCAACCGGGCCAGCCTTCTTCGGCTGCAAATTTAAGGCCCCCACTATCATGAACCAACCCATGGCTTTTCTTCTGACAATGTTATGCACAGCTTCCTTAGTGCGCACCAGTGTATTTTTCACTCACGTGGCTGACATTGCAGTTCGTAGCATGGCGTAAAAGAAAAGAAATTTCTATCTGCTTTGTCTTTGTCTCTAGCATGCTTGATTATGTTCTATAAAGGCGACGCGTGCGTCGGAGGCGAGAGAAAAAAAGGTCACATCAACAAAAAGGAAAAATGGTTTCTGGGTCAGTGGGCACTGGGTAGCCTTCGCCAAAATCTGGCGAAATGTCGCTAATCTGGCTCGAGGAAAAAATTTCATATAGCGTGAGGCGGACGATGACGCGACCACTGTTGACTGTGTCAAATTTTTTATTTTTTCAATTTTTTGCAAATATAAAAAAAGAAATGCAGAAATTCGACCCCGAAACAATAAAGTCTACCAATTCAAGGTTCAGATTTTCTTAGACCGGTTTTTGTTTGTGTGTGCATGTGCACGAGAGAGAGAGAGAGAGAGCGATGAGGAAAGTGAAGGTCACAAAACAAGTTCCTCACACGACTTTATTTACAACACAAGAGCCCAACATAAAGGTTTAATTGACGTTGATGTACATATGTGTGGACATGTGATTTTTAAAAGACATTTGACTTCTTAAATATTCGTTGGAGTTCAAATGCAAGTTAATTTGATGAGTCCAAGCATGTTTGACTCCATGGTTCAACCAGTTGTCTTTGGGGTGGGGGTGGAGGTTCAATCTCTACAAACTGTGGAGTGTACATTTCTCTACCAATTGGGCAGGATGGATATATAGGCCTTAGGGTCGACAGACTAGCAATTGGGTAGGATGGATATATAGGCCTTAGGACCGATGTACGCGGGGTTTTTCATGTGTTTGCTACAAGTTTCGACATCAAGGACACCATTGACTATTTTGTAAGAAGCATAAACTTTATCAATGATGCACGGTGTAATGGTAAACACATTGAACACTTGCAATATCTATAGATCAGTTTGACATTAGCTAGTGAACATGGAAGATAAAGAGATTCCCTTACTATGTGTAAAGTTCTTTCAAAAATCCAATTCTAATGGAAAAGTAAGTCAAATATGAAACTTTTAAAACGGATTTAAAAAAAAACAGTATAATCTTTTTGTGGGATGTGATGGGATCTTTCGTGTCAATGACACTATATTATATCACTTTCTAAGAAACAAGGTCCTTTTGTGGGGCATGATGGTGTCTTTCATGTGTTTCCTGCAAATGAATGACACTATAGACATCATTCGAACTCTCATGTTTTATTTATGGGCGTTGAGTTGAGTGGTTGAATCTTCCACCTCTTGAGGCAAGGGCGAGGTTTCGTCCCTCTTGATGGTTGTTGAATATGTTATGGGTTCTATGCCAGTCAAAACCAAATTCCTTGTTTGCCTTCAAGTAGTTAACCATGCACCACTTTTGTGCAAGTTTACTGAGTCTAACCTTTGCTTTGTGGGATATGAGGGTCCATAGGAGCTAAGTCCACCTTTATTTGTACTTTCAAATTATTTCAAGCTTTCAAGGAGAGTAGATTGCAGCCAAACTTCCTCTTTTAAAAAACAAAATTCCTATCCATGTAAATTATAAGTGTTCTTTGTTCTTATAGGGTCCAGAGATATCTCTTTCTGCTCCTTCGTTGACTTGCTTCTGTAACAAGTTTGTCTTTAATCTTTTTATATGTCACGTATTTGGCTATTGTTTTATAAATGGCTAGGAACCTTGGAGATAGGCAACTTTTATTTCTTGTTGATGAGCCTCACTTTATTATGTATGAATGTGTGAATTCATCATGGCACAATCTAATGTGGATGATTCATTATCAATGCATCCATTTATTTTTTTACACTACAAGAGATGTTTTCCAAAAAAAAATCTCATCAAAACCATTAGAAAAAGGTGTGTTCTTTGTTTGATGACCCATTATCAATGCATCCATTTATTTTTGTACACTACAAGACCTATTTTTCCAAAACAAAGAGGTCATAAAAACCATTCGCAAAAGGTGTGTTCTTTGTTTTATTTGCAAGAACACCTTCTCAAGATATGATGGAAGAGACGATGATGGTATCGGTTCACATTGTTCTGTAAATATGTATGTGATAGTGTGTCCATCTAGAATATAGAATTTTTATGATAGTTCTATTAGCAAAAGGAAAGTTGTTAATCAATTGATGGTATTTTGTTGGCATTTTTTGTCATGGACACATAGACATACCTTGATTTATATGTGGATTTCATATGATTTCAATATCTCATGATTGGGTCATAATTTGGAAAAGCTAATATGAGAATTACTACATCCGGAGCATACCAAGCCTCTAAGAGTGACTATCAACATGCCTTGTTTCCACATGTAAAGACCTTGTTTCAGTTTAATGACATCATCAATTGTAACCACCCTTGACCAACTTCCCTTCAACACTTATATAAAGAGGGATTGACCACATATATCCTCAGTCTTGCCAATGCAAGCCTCGAGACCTCAAGGATTCACAATCTCAAGTTAAGTACTTTCCAAGTTCAAGTTCATGTTCTTGCCTTGCTCCTTGTTCTACTCCTATCTAATCTAGTTTTTAGACATCTAGTCTTGTCCTCTTGTAATCTCATAGTACACGATCCTATCTAGTTATACCTTGTATCTAGTTAATCTCTCTCAAGGGATTTCTTGTCATTTAAATGTCTTGTTTTATACCTATGATCCAAGGTTATGAGATCTCTAGTATCCTATCTAGTCTGAAGTATTTTGAAGGCGATGAACCACGTTGAGATCTTCTGCTCAAGAGCTCCACGATGATACCCTCATAGTAGAAAACTGAGCTTCAGGCACCACACACAGTAGTCCGCACTAAGGCTATAGAATAGGTAGAAAATTTACACAATACACATGGAGCATGAAGGTAGATTTCATACGTGTTGCAAATGTGGTCAAACCAAGCCACTATATTTTTTATTAAGGAACATATACAAAAGTGTTCGATGGCCATTTGGCCTTTCACATGGACACTAATGATAACAATCTCCCACTAAAGGTCAATATGGCCAAAGTGAATATGGGAGAGAAATAAAGAATGATAAAGCATACATGAGTGTAAATATACAAACTACACCTCCCACTTGATGGGCATGTTACACAGTATACAAATAACTATGTAAGTTCATGAATCAAGTAACCTCCATCAAGTCAAAAGCTATCTTGTGATAGAGCTTTAGTCAAAGCATCTACAACATTACTCAAGTATGAAACTTATTAAGAATAATGCACTCAGTGGCTAAGCAGTTTCAAATGAAGTGATACCTCACCTCAATGTACTTGGTTTTGCATGATAGACTAGATTCGTAGCCAATGCAATAGCACTATGACTATCACTGAGTAAATGACGTACATGCTAAGCTAGACCCGTATCACAAGCAAGACAAGAAAGCCACAATGCTTCCTTACATGCCTCACTTGTTGCAACATAATTTGCTTCTATATTGGAAACAATTGTACCTTCCCAATGCTTCTTGCCAAGATTCGACATATATCTACACACAAATTCCACTACAAATGCAATGTATGGTCTTGTAGCTACCATAGCATACATGAGACGACCAACAGCAGATTGATAAGGAATTTTGATCATGAATTCCTTTTCCTCATCTAATTTGGAGCAATCATCCTTGCTCCATTTCACATATGTGGGTAAAGGTGTACTCAATGCCTTTCCACCCTACATATGGAACCTATGAAGTACTTTGGATATGTGCTCACTTTGAGACAATTATATGAATATTTTACTCCTATCATGAGTAATGTGCACGCCAAGAATATGTTTGTCATCCCCAAATCCTTCATATCAAATTTCACACTCAACTTCTTTTTGAGAATTGACAAGTCATAATAGGACTTCCCAGCAATCAGCATATCATCGAAATAAAGCATCAAGCTTCCATCTAAGCATCTTTTTATGTAGAGACAATGATCCTTGTTGCTTATGGAATAGCCATGAGACCTCATAAAATCATCCAAATTTTGGTACCATTGTCTAGGGAACTATTTGAAAGAACTTGAAGAAGCTTGTAGGAGGTAGAGAAGTGAGTTGTGAAGCGACAAAGTTTGGTCCAACCAACTAGCACAAGACCAACCCTTGAGTTTATGGAGACTCAAATAGACCTTAAAGGCATGCGATAAGTGGAATAAAGTGCACTATGTACTTTTGAGCATCAAGGAGAAAGATTCAATACAAAACATATAGGTTTGTGCATCAACTAGCTCAAAAAACTTATTATCTTTGGATGAGACAATCAACTTCAAATGCTCATAGCGACCAGCGTGATTACAATTAGAAAAAATCCTTTTGTGGGAGTGATACACATAGGGTTGAGTGTATATAATGCACAAGATTACAAGAAATAAGAAAAATGTGCTTTTGAAATGAATCAGAATTCAACAATGGTACCTCTTATTTCTCAAGAATATGTAGAGTTTGACCTCGAGATAGAAAAACTGAGATTTCTCTTAATCTACTAAACCAAATGATTTGAAAATTTACAGGCATAAAATAGACACTAATATATTTCGAATGAGTCCTCTCTCATCCAATTTGGACTCTGTAAAGAGAGCAAAAGCCTCTGCAAGTTTACTATTGTTGAAGAAGATGATGCAGAAAAATGAAGGAGCAAGTCAATGATGGCCAAAAGTGTATGTATATTGCTTCCATGTAATGTACAAGTGATTTTAATTCTTTATATAGACTTATGAAGTGCACCATGACTTCTACAAAAGGATTTTGAATTCCAATGAAAGAAGTAAAGGTTGTTGAGGGGAATCAATTCACTTTCCTAGAATCTAGGAAAAGTGAAGATCTAGGTTGATCTACTTTTAGGTGATTGATTGATTAATTGATTGCAAATAAACCACCACAAATTCGTTGAATGTGGGCTCTCTCTTTATCGTTTTACATGTGTAAATCTTTAGGATTTTACAATGATAAAATATCCACAAAAAATCTTTTAAAAAATACAATAAATGAGCATAAGTAAAAGAACTCTCCAACGGATATTCTTTCGACGTAATCCAAGCACTAGTTTTTTATGTAGATCAAATCCACCTCAAGCATAGTATAAGCTTGATGTTCCAATAGCTCCCCCTCAAGCTAAAGTATGCTTGAGTCTTCATTCTCTAATATGTTGAATACCTGCCATAGCTTTGAATCTACAAAGGTTCATTCCATCAAGTGCCTTTGTCATCATATCTGCTACTTGCTTTTCAATTGGAACAAAAGAAAATTCAATCTCTTTTTCCATGAGCTTCTCCTTAATGAAGTGGTAATGAACCTCTATGTGTTTGGTTCTTGCATGGAAAATAGGGTTTGCTGCTAGATCCATGGAACCTACATTATCTCCAAATATGTGAGGTTTGGAACTGACAAGTCCCAAATCTGTATACAATGCTTTTAACCATATTGCCTCTTGAGTTGCTATGGATAAACCTCTGTAATCTACTTCAGTTGAGGATAAAGCAATTATTGGTTGCTTCTTGGAACTCCATGACACTAGCTTTGAACCTGCAAATGCTAAGTAACCAGAGGTACTTCTTCTATCATCCTTAGCTCCTGCCCAATCTACATCTGAATAGATGTTGATATCCAAATATGAAGAGTAAGGATAGAATATATCTTTATTAAGTGTCCCTTTGAGGAACTTAAGTACTCTCTTAGTTGCATCCATATGTGGTCTTGTTGGCAAGTGCATGAATTGGCTAAGCACTCCCACACTATATGAGATGCCTACCCTTGTATGAGTAGCATTCACCAGCTACCTACCAAGCTTTGATATTATTTAATGTCTTCAATTTTCTCACCTTCATAGACACTAAGTTTATGATTCATCTCCAGAGGTGTACCTATGAGTTTAGTGTTCTCCATTTTGAACTTAAGAAGTAGATCCTGAATGTATCTTTTTGAGTCAAATACATTCCTTCATCTGTGGATATCACCTGCATACCTAGGAAATATGTGAGCTCACCTAGGTCACTGATTTTGAACTCCTCTTGCATGTGTCTCTTGGTCCTTTGAATGCCATTGAGATCATGACCTATCACAATAATATCATCTACATATACACATAGATAGATAACCTCATTGTGATCCTTTTTGATGAATAAAGAAGGATCTAAGTTGCTAGGTCTGAACCCTTGATCTTGATGGCATGTAACCAACCTATAATTCCAAGGTTTAGGAGCTTGTTTCAATCCATAGAATGCTTTCTTAAGCCTGCAAACATAAGATGTATGATTAGGGTTATTAAAACCTGGTGGTTGTGACATGTATACCTCTTCACTTATCCAACCATTTAGAAATGCATTTTTTACATCAAGTTGGAGGAGTTCCAATTCCTTGCAACAACTACACTTATCAATATTCTGATTGTAGTCATCTTTGCAACTAGTGAGAATGTTTCCTCATAGTCTATACCATGATTTTGTGAGCATCCTTTGGCAACTAATCTTGCCTTGTACTTGCAAACTAATCCATCTGAGTTTCTTTTAACTTTAATTACCCATTTGCAACCAATTTCCTTTTGATTGGATGACATTGGAACCAAATCCCAAGTGTCCATCTCCTTCAATCCATCTATTTCTTCTTTCATGGCCCTTTCCCAATTAGGGTTTCCCTTTGCCTCTTCATAGGTTGAGGGTTCCTCTGAAATTGAGTCTTATGCCAAGTAGATTGAATGCTTTGTAACAAATTTGGAATCATATCCATACCTTTTTGGTTGTTTTTTCTCTCTTGTTGATCTTTTAGGAGCTTGCTTAGAGCATTCTCCACACTCTTGCATCTTTAATTTGCCTCTTGACTTCCATAGTTTGTAATCCTTTTCCCTTTCATCTTGGTTATCATCTGTATCACTTTTTCGATCCTGGACCAGTGTATCATGCTTGCTTCTTAATTGATGAGAATAAGAATCAAGATCATATGGTAGAGTTACCTTTTGTTTGTCTTCATCATACCAAGAACTGTGTTCTTCAAACACAACATCTCTACTTTTAGTGAATTGCTTGGTTGAAGGATTATAGAACCTGTAACCCATTTGAGTTGATTCATACCCAATAAACACTACCTTTGTTGCCCTTTCGTCTAGCTTAACTCTTATTTGTGATGGTACATGAACATAAGCTAAACAATCAAACACCTTGAAATGTCCAAGACTAAGTTTTCTTCCATGCCATGCTTCATAAGGAGTCATACCTTGAAGTGATTTGGATGGTAGTCTATTGACAAGGTACACAATAGTTGAAATAGCCTCTGGCCATAGATAATGTGGCAAGCTCTTCTCTTCAAGCATTGTTCTAGCTAATCCAACCAATGTCATGTTTCTCCTCTCTACAATTCCATTCAGTTGAGGAGAGCACCTAGTAGTCACTTCCCTTTTGATACCTTTTTCCTGCAAGAATTCATCAAAATCTTTGGAGAATTAGTCTCCCCCTTCATCAGAGATGAGTTTCTTGAGTGATCTACTTGTATGATTCTCCATACTTGCTATATACTTTTTGAAGCAATAAAACACTTCATTCTTACTCTTGATAAAGTATAGAATGGTCCATCTACTATGGTCATCAATAAATGAGACATAATACCTTGATCCTGCTAATGAAGGTTCTTGACTTGGTCCCCAAACATCTGTATGTACTAAGTCCAATAAGTTGTTATGGATGTGGCCTTTGTGGTTGAATGGTTGTCTTTGTGCCCTACCAATTTGACATGCATCACACTTGTTGATCATGTGTTGCTTTGATATGTTTGGCAATCCTAGAACACTTTGATCCCTGCATATATCCCTTTCATTCACATGAGCAAGTCTCTTATGCCACACTTCAATTTCACTTAGGGTTTGAGACCCAAAAGTGAATAGAGATATGTTCTTGGTCTCTCTTACTTCAAAAGTAAAGAGCCTACCATGCTTCTCACCTCTGGCTATCTGCTTGAAGCCTTGACATGGACCTTCCACAAAAGCTCCATGTTGGGTGAACCTAACTTTCAAGCCATTTTCAACTATTTGGTCTATACTTATTAGGTTTTTAGTGATCTTGGGTACATAGAGAATTTTACTCAAAATGTTTGTCCTGCCATTAGAAGCTTTGGCATTACCAATCTTCTCCACATTGTGCTTTGTTTCATACCCTATTTGAACTTCATGTCTATGCTTTGGACTTTCCAAATCAGATAGAAGAGCAATATTGCGTGCAACATGATTTGAACAACTTGAATCTATGTGGAAAAATGATCATCTTCTATACCTTCTTTGTGGCTTAGATTCATAAGAAGCAATGAGTCTTCATGTGATTTATTTTCTGAATAATTATTGAAGTCCCTTATATTATAGACTCTATTGTTATTATTGAAGTTGTGTCCACCTCTACCTTTATTATTGCCATATCTACCTCTTCCAATTCCTTTATGGGTCTTCCCATTGAATCGGCAATTCTCAGTGGTGTGGTTGGTCCTATCACAGATGGAACAAGGTTGAACATTCTGATCTTTGGCTTTGTTATGATTTGGCCCTTTCTTCTTCCCTTTCTACTTGCTCTTGCATCCAAAGTTGGCTTGGGAAGTATCCTCTTCATCTTCTTACTTCTTCTTGCCTTTTAGCTTCTTATCCTTCTTATCTGCATATAGAGCACTAGTTGAATTACCATGATAGGAGTTATTTTCCTTTATGCTATTGTTGGCATCTTGATTGAAGAGAGATGTTATGCTATTGTTGGCATCTTGATTGAAGATTTGTCCAAGAGAGATGTTGAAGTCTGGAGTTTGCACATCCATGATGAGATCATAAGCCATGGTGAAGGATTGCCATTGCTTATCACTTCGAATCCCATTGAGATTTTGCCTCATGATAGCCTCTTCTTCAATCAACTCTCCAATGGATGCTAACTGATACACGACCTCCTTGACCTTGGTATCAAACTTTGTTATGGTTTGTTTAGGTTTCTTCTTCACTTGGTTGAACTCGTAATTCCAAAGATGATTCTTTTTTGCTTTGGTACTAGCAGAAAAGAAAGTCTCTAGGGCATCCCAAGTCTCTTGAGATGTCTTGCATCCTCTAATAAGTGGTAACAGAAAGTGAGAGATAGAGTTTAGTATGTATGACCTTGCTTGAGCATCCCTTGCACACCAAAGTGTGATCTTATCTGTCTCCTCTTGTGTAGGTCCTCCTTTGGATCTTGGAAGAGGCATAGCTTCATCACCTGCTACAATTCTATAAAGATTTCTACCTTGCAAGTAGGCCCTCATTCTGTTTTTCCAAGCTTCATAATTGTGTTGATCAAGCTTCTCGATCATTGAGGGAAAGCCATCACCTATCTTGATCTAGCTCTGATACCACTGAAAGAACTTGGAGAAGCTTGTAGGAGGTAAAAAAGTGAGTTGTGAAGCGAGGAAGTTTGGTCTAGCCAGCCGGCACAAGACTAACCCTTGAGCTTATGGAGACTCAAAAGGACCTTATACGCATATGATAAGTGCAATAAAATGCACTATGTACTTTGGAGCATCAAGGAGAAATATTCAATACAAAATAGATAGGTTTGCGCATCAACTAGCTCAAAAAACTTATTATCTTGGGATGAGACAATCAAATTCAAATGCTCATAGCGACCAGCATGATTACAATTAGAAAAAATCATTTTGTGGGAGTGATACACATAGATTTGAGTGTATATAATTCACAAGATTGCATTAAATAAGTAAAATATTCTTTTGGAATGAATCAGACTCTCAACAGTGGTACCTCCTAATTTTCAAGAATATGTAGAGATTGACCCCGAGACGGAAAAACTGAGATTTCTCCTAACCTACTGAACCAAATGCTTTGAAAAGGTACAAGACTAAAGTAGATACTAATATCTTTCCAATGGCTCCTCTTTCATCCAATTTGAAGCCTTGTAGGGAGAGTAGCGGCCTCTGCAATTTTACTATTGTTGAAGAAGATGATGCAGAAAACTGGAGTAAGACAATGATGGCCACAAGTGTATGTATATTGCTTCCATGTAATGTACAAGTGATTTGAAATCTTTATGTAGACTTATGAAGTGCTCCACAACTTCTACAAGAGGATTTTGAATTCAAATGAAGGTGGTAAAGGTTGTTGGAGGGAATCAATTCACTTTCCTACAATCTAAGAAAAGTGAAGATTTAGTTTAATCATCTTTTAGGTGATTGATTGATTGATTGATTACAACTCAACCACCACAAATTCATGGAATTTGGGATCTCTTTTTATCATTTTACATGTATAAAGCTCTAGGCTTTTACAATGATAAAAGATCCATAAAAAATCTTTAAAAAATTACAATAAATGAGCATAAGTAAAAGAACTCTCCAACGGATATTCTTTCAACATAATCCAAGCAATAATTTTTTATGTGGATCAAATCCACCTCAAGCATAGTGTAAACTTGATGTTCCAACACTAATTAAGTCCATATAAGCTCTTCTTCATATTACAAACTAGACTTTCTTTGCCAGGAACTACATAACCTTCTAGTTGTTTCGTATAGATCTCATCTGTAAATCCATGCAAGAAAGAAGTTTTCACATCCATTTGGACTAGCTCTAAGTCCTCCATTGCAATGAATCCAAGCAACATTTGCAAGGTAGTCATCTTGACCATTGGAGAGAAGATTTCCTCAAAATAAACACCATGTTGTTGCTTAAAACCCTTTGCAACAAATCATGCTTTATACTTTGGAGAAGCACTATCTCATGTGAATTTTATTTTATATAACCATTTACGTGGTAAAGCTTTCCTTCTCTTTGGAAAAGGTACTAAATCCCAAGTACCATTCTTGTGAATAGAATCCAAATCACTCTTCATGGCATGCTCCCAGTTGGCATGATCCTCTGTCTGCATAGCCTCTTTGTAGCAGGAAGGCTTTCTAGCATCTGTTAGCATAACAAAATCCAAAACTAGAACATATCTATTATGTGGATATGAGACACATGGAGAGCGTCTCAATGGTTGCTAAATTATAACATTTGTAGATTGGTTTGATCGAAAATTCTCTTGAACATCCCTATGTGCAACATTTTTATGCATGCTAACTAGAGGGCTAGTGTCCTCAAACACCACTCTTCTCACTTCAACCTCCTTAATGGGTTGTTTATGCATCTTAGACTCATTGAAAAATGACATCACTACTTTTGATCAATGACCATGTTTTAGGATCCCATAAGTGATATCCAAATTGGCCTCCTTGACCATATGCAAGAAAAATGCATTTCTTTGGCTTATGGTCTAGCTTTTATCCAAGGTTCTTGGGTACATAAACCTATGCTTCACACCCAAAAACTCAAAGATGGTCATAATATGGTGGCTTCCATTTCCATAACTCTTGTGCCACTTTCAAACCTTTGGCAGTACTAGGTGAAAGGTTAATTATATGAACTAGAGTTAATACTACTTTTTCCCAACATAGAAACTACTGTATTCTGAATAGTTCTATTCATCCTTTTAGCTACACCATTTTGTACTAGGGTATAAGGAGCTGCAAACTCTCTACAAATTCCTCTAGACTGACAAAAAAGGTTGAATTCATGTGAGATGTACTCACCCTCATTATCTGAACATAAAGCCTTACGCTTAGTTCATTTTTCAATCTCAATTAAAGCATACCATTTTTTGAAAGTAGGGATACCTCATTCTTTTCTTTCATAGGATATACCTAGAATTTTCTAGTAGAATCATCTATGAAAGTGACAAAGTAAAGAGAACCACCTAATGACCTTGTGGGCATAGAACCACACACATCTATATGAAACAGATCTAATATCTAAATTGAAGAGTTAATGTGCATCTTGTGCACATTCCTAGTTTGCTTTTCATATTGAAAATGCTCACAAAATGAAAAATTAGAGAAAGATAACACAGGTAAGCATCCAAAACGAGAAATATTTTCCATTCCACCACGTTGTCGTCGAGATTTGCTCTCCTCTCTCACTTGTGAAGGCCGCTGATCTCTACCTTGCCTTCGTAATTTCATCCTTCTGATGCGTTCTAAAGCTTCTGCTTGAGCTTCTTCTCGAATTCGCTTTTCTTCCTCTTTGCGTTTCTTAGCAGTGTTGAGTCGGCTGAGCATTTCCTCCGTGAGGGGTTCCTGATACAACTTGACTCTACAACCGCTAATATAGTTTGGGAGAACATCACCCTCTAACGTGGCTAGTTGTACTGCTCCACTCGTGGAAATCCTATTGATGATCATAGGTCCGTACCCTCTCTTTTCTAGCTTCCTCACGTGTTGTTTCAGTGTATAGACTAAGACTAGATCTCCTGCTTTCAAGCCTTTATCCTTCACATGGGCATCAAAGTATGCCTTCTGTCTCTTCTTGGCTGCATATATTCCGGTAGCGGCTCTTAGTCTTGTTTCCCCTAATCGTTCAAGGTCAAAGATCCTAGAGGAGAGCTCATGACCCGTCCATTCGTGCTCTTGTGCTACTTTCAACGTAGGTATTAAGAAGTCCAAGGGTAGCACAGCGTTTTGGCCAAATACCATCTAAAAGGGGGTGGCTTGGAGTACCCTTTTGCAGGCCACTCGATATGCCCAAACAACATGGTGCAGCTGTTTGTCCCAATCAGAGCGTTTAGTGTTCACTAATTTTGTCAGTACATTGCATAAGATCTTATTAGTGCTCTCAGCTTGTCCATTAGCTTGAGGGTGATAGGGGGCAGACTTCTTGTGTATTACCAAGAATTCTTGGAGTAGATTTTCAATCACTTCGTTCAAGAAATGAGTGCCTCTATCACTTACAAGCTCTATAGGTAGCCCATATCTTGTGAATACATTCTCAAACAAGAATTTGGCAGTTGTCTGAGCGTCATTCTTTGTCGTAGCTTTTACCTCTACCCACTTAGTTAGATAGTCTGTTGCAACAATGATGTATTCCGCATGAGAACCCTTAGCTGGGGGATTAATAGGACCTACGAAGTCTATTCCCCACTTAGAGAACGCACGTCCACCCATCATAGGTTTCAGTGGCATCTCATCTTTGCGTATAGGATACTGAGTTCTCTGACAGACATCACATCGCTTCACGTAGGTATGTGCATCCATGTGAAGGGTAGGCCACCAGAAGCCCGCAAACAGTATTGCCTTGATCACCCGATCTGGTCCAAAGTGCCCTCCTGCTACACCTTGGTGAGCAGTTTCCAAGATCTTAAGATATTCACTTTCATGGACACACAGTCTCAGGTAACCATCTTTACCACGCTTATATAGATTATCACCAATGAGTGAGTAATCCAGAGCTTCTTGTTCTAAACTCCTTTTCCTAGCCAGAGTCATGTCTGGAGGGGATGCTTTCGTCCTCAGGAAGGATACTAGTGGTTCACTCCAATCTGGCACAATGGATACTTGATAAAGAGTGGCGTGTTCCACAGGTGGTTTAGTGCAACAGATTGGGCATTCCTTGCACAACTTTTGGACATCCGCTTCCATAGTTGGCCAATGCACTCCGAATCTCTTTAGAGTCTGTAAAGTTCGTTGCTTTGAGTAGTGTTGCTCTAATGCACCTACATGTGCTAATTGCAACCATTTATTGTACTCGTCCTCTTCCACACAACAAGCTAAGATTCCTTGATCTGTGTGCTTGTACATGCTTCCTGCCATGATGTGGTACTTTTGGGCTTTAACAACCTCTCTATTCCGTGTGTTTACCACTGGATGGCTAGGCCCGTATGTCAATATTGGTACCAGTGGCTTAGCCCACTGCGGCACCACTTCCAAATTAAACAAGTAAGCATCAGGAAGGTCATCTGACTCTCCTGGTGGGGCTTCTCCCGATGTGAGCCTAGAGAGGTGATCTGCTCTCAAATGAGTCCTCCCTTTCCTTACCACCACCTCAAAATCATATTCCATTAGCAAGAGAAACCATCTCACTAACCTTCCTGTATTGCATGGCTTATTTACGAGGTATAGCAATGCCTGATGGTTAGTAAAAAATTTAAACTTATTTGCAAGCAAATAGTGTCTAAATTTCTTAACTGCATATACCATGCCTAAGCCTTCTCTCTCCGTAGTGGTGTAATTTTGTTCAACTGCATTCAACTGTCTACTGGCATAGGCAATTGGAAGATCCATATTACCTTCACCAGTAGGTTGAGCAAGTACACACCCAATGGCATAATTGGATGCATCCACGTGAACATGGAATGGCTTATTCCAATCTGGTGTGGTCAAGATTTGTGCTGAACATAATCTTCGTTTAAGCTCTTGGAAGGAATTCTCACATTCATCCGTCCACTCAAAGTTAGTCAGAAGTCCGTACATGGGCTTTGCAATTACAGCATACATGTGAATGAATCTTCGGTAATAACCACAATGCCCCATGAAAGCTTGTACTTCCTTGACATTCTTTGGCCTAGGTAGCTCTGCTATGGCTCTCACTTTCTCCTCGTCAGTAGATATGCCATTCTTTGACACTATGTGTCCTAGAATCTTGCCTTGCCTGACCATAAAAACGCACTTTTCTGGGTTCAGGCAGACTTGATATTCTCTACATTTGTCAAAGATTTGTCTGAGTTCAGGGATATGGGTTTGTCTAATGTTGGAATGAGCACAAAGATCATCAACATAGACTTCTGAGTTTTTCCTCAGGAACTCTTCAAATACATGGCACATCAGCCTTTGGAAGGTAGCTGGTGCATTGGTAAGCCCAAATGGCATTACTCTAAAGGCAAAAATGCCCCATTCTGTGGCAAAGGCCGTCTTATGCTGATCCTTTGGAGCTATGGCTACTTGATTGTAACCCGAAAATCCATCAAGGAAGCAGTACACTTCCTTGCCTGCCACTCTTTCTAAGAGATGTTCTGTGATGGGAAGCGGATAGTTATCTCGAATCGTGGCCGCATTAACCTTTTTCAAGTTAATGCACACACGCAGCTTTCCATTCTTCTTGGGCACCACTACGATGGGGGATACCCATTCAGTGTGCTCAATTTCATAGATAAACCCAGCTTCAATCAGTCTATCTATCTCTTCTTTGATCTTAGCAGCGTAATTATCGTTATATGTATAGGGCTTTTGCTTAGAGGGTTTGGCATCTGAAGTCATGGGGATGGTGTGTGAGCATATGTCCGGGTCAACACCCTTCAAATCCTTGTAACTCCAAGCGAATACATCTCTGTATTCTCTTAGCAAGGCAATTAACGCATGCTCTTCTTCCTCTGTTAGGTCATGGCCTATGTACGTGCATCTCTCCTCTCCTTCTTCTAGGGCCACTACTATTTTCTTGGTGGTTTCTTTGTTATCATAGGCCTCTCCTGATTGTGCCTCTCGTTTCGGCATTCTAATCATGACTCTCCTGTCATCTATCTCATACTTCTTAAAATTTTCTGGGACCTCAAACAAAGATTCTTCTTCTTCTGGTGAGACTTCTCTCTTCTTTCGTTTCTTCCCTTCTTCCTTCGGGGTCACATGTGTTGCTAATCTTACATTATTTGTAAGCTCTCCATGCCTCTGGGGTTGAAATTCTACTTCATAGAAGTATTCTTCATCTGATGCAAATGGTGGGTCCATAATGATTGACTCTAGATCGGAGTCACTTGCATCCTCAAATGCATCAGGGCTAGGTTCGCATTCTTCCAGAACTGCCTCCCCTATGATTGGCTCTATGGAGAAGACTGAAATGTCATAGCCATCCTCATCACAGTGAGGTGTCCATTGTTCTTCATTAATGGCTACGTCCATTGTTGCTAAAATTTCTGCCCAGCCATGGGGTTCAAATTCCTCATCAGGAAAAACTACAGGTGCATAGGCTGGGTCTTGAATTGATCTATGTGTTTCTTTTGCACCTACCTCTCTGGCTTTCTCTCTCTTCTCTTCTTCTACTGCTACCTTGCACATCCATAAGTGGGTGTCTTCATGCATCCATGAGGATCCTGACCCTATGGAATGCACTGATTCAGTATCATCTTTGGCTCTATGGATGGGATTCCATTGGATAGGAGGGACATCTCTATGAGAGTAATCTTTGAGATTGACTTTGGTCGTAACACCTAAGTGTTGCAGGTACAGAGAATTGGTTCCCCAATCCTGTACCACTTGCAACTGTCGCATAAATGGTCTTCCCAAAATCATCTCATAGGCATGATTTTTGCTGAAGTCACATATGGCAAATGTATGCTCAAACTCGACACCACAAGTGGTGAGAGTTATTCCTTCTAGCAATCCTAAGGGTCTCTCAATATGACCATCGGCCATCTGCAATTTCATTCTTGTTGGCCTGAGTGCTGGCTTGCCCCAACTCTTCCATAGGGAAGTAGTGGCAATTGCAACTCCTGCACCTGAGTCCAAAATTGCCTTGGTGGTGTACTCTTGGTAGGTGATGGGAAGATAGGTGTTCCCTTCTTCACCTTCACACATATCTCCTATCTTATCCAAGGGTATTTCTGGCACTGTCCTATGGGATCCTACCTGGGAACGTGGTTTGGCTATTTCTGGTACTTGTTTGGCAACATGTTTCCATAATTCAGGTCTAACCTTGAGTAGCTCTTCTAACTTGAGATTGCACTGCACGTTAGTGTTCTTCACTACCTCTATGTTCCTAGGTATGACTGAATCTTCGTTTCTTACCATGACTGTAGGTGCTCTCATGCAGGTGGACTTCGCTTCCCATGGGCCTGTGAAATGGGGTAGTTCTTGTAAAGAATTAGACTCGAAGTCTAATCTTTCTTGAGATTGGATGCTCTCCTGCTCTCCGTAAATGGATGGGATGTCTTGTGGGAATTGGTCATGTGCATCGTCCACAAGGTCGATAGGAGGAGGGACTTCACTTTCTTTAGCCCATTTGTCTTCTTGAATCTCGCGTAGGAATTCTGGTGTGAATCGATTCATAGAAGATGATGTGTCCGGCTCCGTAGAGTTAGGCGCATAGGCTTCTTGAGTAGGAATGCTTACTCTTTCACTTGCCTTGCCCTTGTGTTGAAAGGCAGGTTCCTTATGTGATTGTGCCACTAGATTCTCTATTCTTTCTAGGGAGGGGAAATTGTCTGGATCAATGGAATTTGGCACATAAGCTTTCGGTGGGGGATGGGTCATGTTTTTACTTACATTCTCCCTTTCTTGATTTTTTTCTTCCTTGGCAGATCTTGCAATTATGCCCTCTAACTTCTCTAGAAGTCCATCCAAGTGTAATTGCGTCTTGGCTGAGCCTGAGTAATTGAAGAGGCGACTGGCTTCAAACATAGTCTGAGCCAATGCGACCATTTTCGCGCAAAGCTTGGTTCTTTCTATCTCTAGGTCAGCTCTAGGATAACACTTGTCATGATCTGTGACATTTGGCCCTTCTTGAATTCTGGCCTGATATGCTTTAAGCATCATGTCGATGTCTTCCGGAATGGGATCAGCTAATACTGATCCTACTCTAGGGGGTGGTGGAATCACATGAGGTGGGTTGGGAGATGGCGGGTCGGATGGCGATGGGAATGGTGGTGGTGGGATAGTGTGAGAGGGAGTTTGAGAAGTGAGTTCAGTTATCCTGGCTTTGGTTTCTCTTATGCTTTCCTCGAGTTCACTCATCTTTTTAGCCCATTGTCTTTTCATTCTTTCCCGACTATCTTTCCATGCTCTAGTCCTTTTCTTTGTTATGCTCTCGGCTTCACTAGCCTCTGGGTTCTTATCCTGGTTTACTCCTTGATTCTGCTGTAATGCTTGAGCTCTAGTGACTACCTGGATGGGAGCAGTGGAAGTGACACTTCCTGTGGAATCTACCACTAACCCAATAACGTTGATAGGAGTGATTTTTGGCATATTATTGGGGTTCTTCGGGCAATCTCGTAAGAGATGCTCTTTTCCACAATCTTGGCAAAAGCCTTGGATCGTCATTGACTGGTTTTGTGTAGGTGGAGGTAAGGGACAATCACGAATGAGGTGATCTCCTTGGCATCTGTAGCACGGTCCTCTTGGGAATGGAGGTCTTACCTGCCTTGGTTGAGGTCTAGAGTTGGGGTTTGCATACATGACGTTTGTATAATCTGACTCCCAACTAGGTTCATTTGGCTCTTCGCTGTAATAGGACTCACCATGTTCTGGAGACTGCATGTAGTAAGCCTGGGGACTATCGACATGTGTAAAATCAAAGCTATGGTCACCGGGGTCACTTTCGGAAAGCAGTGGGGTTACAGGGACTATGGCTCTATTCAGGTTTTCTTCTGCAACCGCATACTTTACCGGAATCACATTAGCTGGGGCTGGGGGTTGTTGTGCTAGCACAGGCTGAGGCCTTTGTTGGTTTTGATATTGTGGTTGATAATTTTGTTGTGGCCTGCCATATGGCTGTGGAGGGTACTGGTTCTGGTATCTTCCCTGTGGTGGATAGGGTTGAGGATAGGTTTGCCTAACTGTTTGCTTATTGTAGGGGCAATCTTGTGCGGTGTGATTGGTGTACCTCCGTTCTATGGTGCAGTACTGGCTACTAGGATTTACTTGGGGCTGAGCCATAATGGGGCAGACATTCGCCATGTGGTCACCACCACAAGTGTAGCACCTTTTCACAGGGGCAAACCTTGGGATTTGTTTACTAGTTACCCCTAATTTCTGAGCTACTTTCTCTGCAAGTTCCTCGATTGATGTGGATTGCGTGGAAGAGATGCTAGAGGCACTATCCGAATCTTTGTATATCTTAGAAAGCTCTAACTCCTCCCCTAGATTGTCCTCAATGTCAATACACATGCGTACACACTCTTCTATGGTCCTAGGGTCCTTCAAGTACACATATGATCTTAGTTTGGTACTTAGTAGTCCATCCAAGAATAAGGCTACTTGCTTGGCTGGTGTGGGTAACTCCGAAACAGGGCATCTTTCAAGATATTGCCTAAATCTCCTTCCTGCAAGTCTTACAGTCTCTTGCGGGGTTTGCTTGAAGCTGTGAATCAGCGAGGAGGTATTATGCCTTATGCCACTCTTAGAGAATTCAATAATGAAAGCCTCTAGGAGTTGGTCTATGCTCCTGAACTGCCTCTCATTTAGTGGCTGAGACCATGTCAGGGCAGTGTTCCTAAGGGTCAGACCAAAGGCATTGTACTGCGTGAATAGATCCTCCACTTGTTCAGCTCTCAGGACTTGCCTAAACTCAGCCACATGATCGTATGGATCTCCAGTGCCATCGAAGTAGTTCTTCATGGACTTAACTAGCTGAGTCGGTCTCAAAGTCCTTGTGTGCTCTCTAGGTCGTGGTAGAGGGAACTCATCCGCGTTTCTTTGATTCCTGTGAGCTCTAAGTATCTCAGGTTCTACTCTATTTGTTTCCGTCCTCGTTCTCTCTCTTCCCACTGGGTTGGCAAAGCTTACTTCTGGTCTATCTCTACTTCTGTCTCTTTGCATTCCATGAGCTTGGGATGTTCCAGCTCCAGGGTGACCATAGGATACACTCGATCTTGGTTGGGGGAAAACAAATTCACCTTTCCAAGTGTAAGCATGCCTATCATTTTGTGTCACCACAAAGATCCTCTCCGAAGCGTGATCTAAGTAGGTCACTCTGCCTGGGCTATCAGGATCCTTAAACTCATAGATCATGATTGATCCTATATCAGTTGGCTGATCAGGTTTATACCTCCAAAAGGATTCGTCAGTTTCTCGATTGAGAAGCAAATCTATGCACTTGTTGTCTTGGGGAACCCATTCATGTGTGATAATCCTAGTGAGAACAGATTTGCCTCGAGGTGTTCTAGGTTCTACTCCCATGTTTCCTTGTTCTAAGTCACCTAAGTCCGCTTCTGAGATTACATTCCCAAATTCATTTGTCCTGTCTGGGTGACTGGTGACTACGTATATGGTCCCTTCTTTGTCCAGGTATGCACCGTTTTCAAACTTGACAGCTGGGTGCTCTAGTCCTATGGATTGGTCAGGATTCTTGATCTGTACTACAGATCTTCCTAGGCCGTCCTCATAGATGCTGGCACCTAATCGGTTGGTCCTAAGGTATTCCAACTGTGTTTTGTAAGGGCCTTCTACCCTGTACAAGTATGGCTCACCTGAACTTCCAGTAGGTCTTTCCATGCCTTGAGACATCCCTGATTCACTGCTATCAGAGCTAGGGTAATGCGAGTGGTGACTCAACTGCTGGGCCCAAGACCTTGCAGCGTGATTGACACTAGCCTCTGAAGACCTATGGCTTTGTCTCTCTCTTACTAGGTGTCGTCCTGATCTAAGGTTCATATGCCTAACTGATTAGCCCGATTTTTCCCAAGTACAACCACGTTTCTGAGTCCTTTTGTATCGGTCACTTGGTTCTTTTTGTGTTGATTATCGTGTCTATACTCTTGTCTGATATCACGTCGTTAGGAATACTTGAGTTTAATTTTGCATTTGAGTTTGGTCGTTTCACGTTAGGTTCTTTTCCTTTAAAGTTGTCGTTCACACACACACAGGTTATCTCTTAACTTGCACTTGATTTTCTTAGATGGTCTTTGATTTATCTCGTGCCTATCGTTGCCTGGAATTACTTCTAACACTACCCGCACTTAGCCTAAACTAAGAATTGACAGAGGGTGTTGCGGGTTTTCCAACCTTGAGTTCCTTTCCTTGTGGTGTTGCCCTGATGTGCCCAGGACGCGCGTTCCCAAGCTTGCACTTACTCTTGCCTTGCGTGCCCTTCGCTGCTCTCAAAGGACCTGTAAAAGGCCCACTGTTAGCTCAAGACTTAAATTCAAAAGACAGAACCACTCACTTTCATTCATGTAACACTTCACCAATTGGCACTATGATTTTTTGGACACAACTCCAGAGATCCTTGAACTTTGTTCCCCCTGGGACCATCTTCAAAATACCCTATCAAATATTCCTGATCTTAATTTAACTATAACCAGTCGATGTTTTAGTTGTGCTCCCCACGAGCTTTCCAACAAAACAAAAATCATGGCAAACGGATTTCGTATGAGAAAGTTATGCCAGTTCAGGGTTTTGGGGCTAAAACAGGATTAAACTAGGTTAACAGGCAAACAGGAATTCTAGAGTTACTTGGGTCGTGCCCTCGTAATGCAATGCTACACCCTAATTTTTGTCCCACACTTGGCCAAAATTTACACCACTATTTTTACCTTAAAAATTTGACCTAAATTGCCCTTCTAACGTGTTCGCAAAGTCTGTCGGTCGCGATTGACAGGTCAGTCACGATCGACGTGTCGATCGTGATTGACAGGTCCGTCGTGGCTGTCAGTCGCGATTGACTGGTCAGTCGCGATTGACAGGGGTTACGAAAAGTCAATCAGTTGTGGTCAAAGGGTCGTTGACTCTGTCAGTCGCGATTGACGTGTCGATCGCGATTGACAGGTCGGTCGCGAGGGTCTGTCCGTCGTGGTCAAACAGTCGTTGACTGTGTCGGTCGCGATTGACTGAGCAGTCGTGGTCTATCCGTCGTGGTCAAACAGTCGTTGACTGTGTCGGTCGCGATTGACTGAGCAGTCGTGGTCTATCCGTCGTGGTCAAACAGTCGTTGACTGTGTCGGTCGCGATTGATGAGTCGATCGCGATTGATGACTCGATCGCGATTGACACGTGTCACGCGTATGGTCCGTCGGTCGTGGTCAATCGGTCGTTGACTATGTCGGTCGCGATTGACAGAGCCGTCGTGGGCTGTCGATCGCGATTGACGTGTCGATCGCGATTGACAGATCTGTCCGTCGTGGTTTGTCGATCGCGATTGACAGAGCGATCGCGATTGACAGAAATCTGAGGAATTTCAAAAAACTAAACACATTTTTGGGAAGCTCTAGGCCTGTAGATCATGGTTTTGCACTTTGTTTGGTGGTTTGAGCGTTTTTTCTGTCGGTCGCGATTGACAGAAGTCGGCGACACACAGACAGTTACTTCGAAATCCGTACCTATGCAGAGTGCTGGGGACGATGATGTGACCTGTACCTGCAAGATAGCTCAAGAAACATGCAAAAACAGCACACATAATTTCGCTCTCTCGCTCTCTCTCACAAGTGAAATGAGGGAAATGAGGTGGAGAAGGGGATATAGTCAAAAAACTGAAATTTTCGCGATGATGGAGATGGAGATGGAAGATGGTGATGATGATGATGGTGATGATGGTGGTGAGGTAAGAAAGAGAAAAATAGAAAAAGTAAAGAAATTACCTACAACGCCAACGTCTCCAATCTACGTCTTACCATCACACGCTCGTCCTCAAAGCTCGATCCCCGGCAACGGCGCCAAAATTTGGTGTAGCTCAGTGATGAGTAGCACCTCCTTTAATGTCAATCCGGGAAGACGTGAGGATGGTATGAAGACCTCGAGCAAGTGGCGACACAAGTGTGTGAGTGAGAAGCACACAAACATGCACACACATACACACACGCGCACACACGGCAAGACAAAGAGTGAGAATCAATGGAGTTCTTAGATTACTTTTCAAGAAGCTCTTACAAGTTTGTTTCAATTACAATCTAACCTCAAAAATGAGCTCTCTAGCTCCTTTTATAGTTTTTGACTAGCTTTGGCCCTGTTCAGACCTAGTGTCCGGCCTAGTTAAAAATTAGGTTCCAGGGCTTATTTGAGGGCTCAAACGAGATCTAACAATTACGAAAATTGGCAGGTAGATACTTCTAAAGCTCCTCAAGCTCAAGGACTCCTTGGCTTGCACAAAATGGAGCTACAAAAATATGAAATGGTATTTAGTGATGAGAATCACTTTTAATTGGTGTAAGGGTTTTTGAAAAGTTAAAGGGTTGCCTAAGTGCTAGATTTGCGTGAATGCTCATACTTGTTTCTTTATGAGAAAAATTACTGGCCTATTTGCCAGATCTTCTTTGACTTCCATGTCTGCTTGTGCTGTCCCTTCGCTCTGACTCTCTTCGTCTTGTGGCTCCTTCGGTTCCCTGACTGCTGCCAACAGTCGTTTAGACCCAAAAAGACATGATAGATAGAGAGCCAATCATACATGCTATCTATAGCCGTGACGAGCTGTCCATGAACTAATTCACTTTTTGTGATAGTGATTTTCTCAATTTCATTGGAGGAGTAAAACAAGGAGTAGGGGAATGTGAGTTGTGGCAAGGTGGGCTCAAACCTATGACTTTTGCCACCCTAATCATTGCTCTAACCAATAGATGAGTCTAGCAACATCAATTTAGTTTTCAAAATCTGATTGCTATTGCTGTCTAGTGCTTCGTGGTGAAGATAATCATATGCTTTATTGTTTTGTGAAGAAAAATAAAGAACTCCATGCATTTCACACACACAAGGATTAAAGACAAACAATCCAATCACACCTTGCTATCCAAGATGATACAATAAGCCAAAGGTATGGATGTGGTGACCTCAGCATAAGAACGATTTGTTTATCCAATATTTGAAGCTAAACAAGATGAAGAATGGCTCTTCTCTTGGACAATGGAAGGATGTGGCTTGATTAAGACATAATTATTTTCCAAGTTAATGTTTTTTTTAATACTTGTTTTTGCTCTTTTCTTTCATGTAAAGTGCATTTTATTATCATTGAAGCATGATAGAAATCTTCATTTTGGATAATATTGGTGCAAATTAATGAAAGCTAAATGGCAGAGTCTAGACATATTGAAACACTTATCAAGCATAGGCATGCAGGCATGCATCTAAGAATCATCATTTCAACCATGCATAGAAATCAATGATTGTTTATGCATTTCTCCTTCCAAAATTATCTTTTCATGCACAACACATGCTTTCTTCTTGCTTGAAAAAGATATTTGATGCACTCATGTTTGTGCATATGCATGTTTATATCTTTTTGAAAGGTAGCAAGTAGAATATTTGTGCATGGATGCTTGGATGCATTCATTGCAAGCTCAAGAACTGCTTGATTTAATTTAGGGCATGAAGAGCAAAACATGCCAAAACATGCATGTTTGCACATGCAGCTGCATGTAAGCAAATGCATTTGCATATGAAAATGCATGATTGGTTGTTAAGTAGGTGAGTGATTACTTTCCTCATAGTAGCTTACTTTTAGATGCTCAAGATAGTCATTACAAAAGAAGGAAAACTAGTTAGTTGCAATGGTATGCTAGCTATCTTGCAAGTCAGGTAACTAGTCCTTTCTTTTCCTAGGTGATACTTGAGTTACATTAAGTATACTCAATGTCTCTCTTAGTAAAAGTAGCCATGTTGAAAGTCAAGCATTCAATTTTCTTGCCATCTTGATGAGCAAGAAAACATGAATACTTGAAAACTTATCCACTTTATGATGACTCTAAGTCTAGGTGATACTTAGAGAATCCTAAAGACAAGATTAGAATGAGATTTTACACTTGCTTGTGTAAATTCTCGTGCATCCAAGTTAGAGGATAACATAAGAAAAGTTCCCTTAGATCCTTTGAGTACTTCCTAAAGTTTTACTTGATTCTATCCCAAGAGGTGATAGAAATCACTTACTTATATCCAAAAGAATGGTGGAAATAAAAGAAGTGATTGAACCTTAGAATCAATCAAACTTTGATGTTTAATAGATGGATGTTACGTTCCCTGATTGCATGTTTGCTAATGATGCAATTTGCTAAGTACACATGGAAATCTTGAAAGAACTCTTCCTTTTCAAAGGATAAGAGAGTTACTTTTTTGTTTAGTTTCATTTAAAGTAATTGTAGCTTCACGAGGAAACCTAAGCAAGCGACCTTTAGGAGATGAGATAAGTTCATAAAGACACGAACCAAACTCTGAACTTTTCAATTAGGAATAAAAAGTTCCAAGAAATGGATCTCCAATCCATGAACTTTTCCTAAAAAGTTAATAAATATGTTAGAATGAGTACATGAAGATGTCCTTTTGAGCAATATTCTACAGAAGAAGAGATTACATGATGAAAGCTTCGAGATCTTTCCAAGTTTCTATCCTAGAAAAAAAAGGGGAACATAATCCTTAAACCTAGCTGCAAGTTAGGGAAAGTAAACATCTTCAAGACATAGATGTTAATTTAACAAAGTTATCTAAAAAATAACCTTTTTGCATGCCAAAGTCTAAAAAAGGTGGGATGCCTAACCCTTAAAGTGGTTGATGTATTTGTAGCATGCCCAAGTTTTACTTTGTACAAGGAGCAAAGCATTAGCTTTCTTGACACTCTAGTACACACGCACTAATTCAAGTTGAAAAAGTATATCTTTTCGACAAGCTATTTGTAAAGCTCAATCATTAAGGTCTTCCAAGATGTTGTTAAGCTATCACTTCTAGGAACAAATCTCAATGATTCTTAAGTGATAAAGAAGATGATGAAGTGTTCATGGTACAATCATTATACATTGGTACAATAACCAATAATGCTTGTATTTTAAACTATGCAATCAAAGTGGATTGTCAAATTATGTTTAAAGTGGTCTTGTAACATCAAACAACTGAACAATGATAATATTTATATTCAAACTCAAGAATAGGAACACATGTACATGAAAGTTCAAGTCAAATTTTCATCAGGAAATGGAAAATCATATCCTAAGGTGATCTTTTAGTTTGATACTCGAGACATCAACACAATTCAAGCAATAAAGCTTTGAGAGTTTTATCCAAAAGTCAAGAATCTCTTTTAAAGATCATTCCAATAATGCAAAATATTCCAAGATGAATCATTTGCTAAGTTATTTGATTTCTTAGATGGAATCTCAAGTCCTTGAAGAATATAATTCTTCCTAAAAGTGAGAAATTATTTTTTTTTCAAGTGAGTTAGAGAGCAAGTAGTTCCCAAGAAATCCCAAACCACTGGTAGTGGTGCTTAAATTTAGCATGTATATCAATTTTGATGAGATTCTTAGCTATAAAATATGAAAGGCATTAGTGTATGCTTGGACATGAGTTGAGAGAAAGATCTCTAAAATCTCGTGAGTAAGCAAAGCAGCTTTTGATAGTTAAGATATCTTAAAGTTAAAGCCTTGATCTTTATTTTTGTTGCAAGATCAACCAAAATTGATTATGTTTGGCAATGTTTGTCCAAAAACTTGCAATCGAAACTACTTCAAAGTTTGCCCAAGTATTGGCAATCAAACTCCTTTTGGAAATTTTTCACTCAAGTTCCATTTATCCAATGGAAAGTGTGAAAAGAGTAAATTGTTCGAAGTCTAAATAGAGCAAAATGTTCCAAGTATGTAGTCTCCAATCGTGATGACAATACTTAAGTCTATGGAAGGTAAAAGATAATGTTTGCCTATCCTTACTTAAAGCTTGAATAAAAAACAAATCTAAAGACAAGAAGTGAAACGCTCTTATCACTACAAATTGGTTGAGAATAGCCAGTAGGACTTGAATTTGAGAAATTCAAGAACTTGGAATTATAATTGGTTTTCTATTGAAAATGCTAGCAAAGAAAGGTGGATGTTCCATCCAAAGGTTTTTAAGTTTCCAAAGTAAAAACACGAGATTGTGGGACAATCATGTAAAGGAATCAAAACCTAGAAAATTAAGCTAGAGGTAATGTCTGGAACTTCAAAATTCTTTTAAAGAATTGAAGTGAGAAGGTACTCTACAAAGATATGTTTGGAATTTAGGAGAAGTATCACTCACATGTAAATGTGAATATAAAATAGGGTGGTATGGGACACTAGATTTTATACTCAGATTGATGTAGGAAAGATGATATGGGACATTGCACCGTGGGATGATAATTAACTTTTAGTCCTAGAATGAATTTTGAAGTTAGATTTGACCATTAGTGGAGTTAAAAATTCAAAGGAGAAGTTTAAATTCAAGGAGGATAAAAGCATGATCTCAACACACTTCAAGATTAATAAAGTATGAAGAAACGAAGTAAGTAACTTCCAAGATCTTCTTTTTCAAATAAGGAAAAGACTCTTATTTGAATGATGGAACACTTCAAGTTAAAGTTTTGTTGATTCCAAAATATTTAATAGATTTTTGAAGATGCAAGATTTTGACATTGAAATGATCTTTTCAGCTAAGAAATAAACTGAATAAGTCAAGCACCTAGCTCCTCGTGTAATTTGCTAAATTCAATCCTTTGACTCAAAGCAATGCACAAGAATTGCATTGCCAATAATTAGTCATAAAGATTGAGTATAGGCATGAATGTAGTCTCAAGTGAAGCATTATTTGAGTACAAAACTCATCAATAGAACCTTAGTGGGTCGACAACTGATGTTGGATACCACACCAGTCTCTTGTGGTTGGATGATGTTTTAGATTGACTCTATAAATCTTTTCATGAATCCAATTCCTTTTCTCTTAAAGATAGATAGAATGATTTAATACCTTGTTGAAATAGATCTTTGGGTAGTTAAAGTCTTGAGTCATCTAGAGTTTGACTCACAACAAGTATCTTAGAATTTTGAACTAGTTGTACACAATTTTAGTTCTTTCTTTTTGCTTTCTGAATCTTTTGGATTTGACTGAGATATAGTATCTAATTCTTTTATGAAAAGTTGAGGGTTAGCCAATTAGAACAGGATAATTAAATTAAACATCTCAGATATATGTTTTGTACAAGAAACATTTCAATATTCGAAAGATGATAAGTCAACTTTGCTTAAAGTTTTCTAGCATAACTCTTATGACTTTCTAGAGTTCCATATACTATATAACAAAGATGTTAGGAATTGCTCATACAATTCACAATTCCCAAGAACTTTTAGCTAAGTCTTTAAGAAAGGTGTCCTCAGTTGCATAATTTTAATTTTGGATTTGACTTGGTCAAGTTATAGTACGATTGACCCAAAGTAAATGGCAAACTTTCTCCTACAGTTTACATAGGATTTTCAAGCACATTAGGACAAGGTAGTACTAGAGTCGGATGAAAAAAATCAAGTAATTGTTGGTTGGGAGTAAACCATTGTACAAACATCCAAGTTAGATGTTTGGGCCAACCAAACTTCAAGTCTTCCAAATCAAATTCAATTGAATCAAAAGTTCTCAAAGTCTTGATAGGGATAAGAATCCTACCTTAGTTACTATGTCCATGCACCAATCATGCCCAAAAATGGACTAGTAATTTGAACCCACCCAATTCACATGTTTGTGCCCAGAGCACACCTAGTAAAACACTGAATTGACCAAGGATGTTATTAGATCCACCCTTATATTCATTCACTACTTTGTACTTTGACCAGTTTATCAAATTGCAACACTAGATGGTGTTTTGAATCATTAGGGTAGGGATCCCACCACAGAGATGAGACATGTTCTTCCAATTTTAGAACATGAGGCTCGAGGCTTGCCTATAATATTTTTATAGCTCTATTTTTTAGGAAAAAAATATTTTTTCCAAGGGGGAAGACGGTAATAAATTAATTGTATGATCTAACAATTTGGCCCATTTAGACAGATCAAGGAAGATAGTACAAACTAACCTATTTAGTTACAAAGTCCTTTTTGGATGTGGAGAGGAATATTTACAAGAGGGATAGCGATTGATTTCTATATAGAGAGTTGATTGAGAGTACAAGGTGCTCCCAAATGTATTTTTTTATTTTCATGTTGTTCCAATAGCATGTTCTTTTCTACTTTTGTGGTCCTATTTATACTCTAGGCACTAATCCACTATGTTTACTATATGACCTTCTATCTATCTCTTCTTTGCTTTCTTTCTCCTCTTGCCTTGAGTCTCCCTTCTCTTCTCTCTCTCTCTCTCTCTAAAACACACTCTTGTGCATGTTATACATACCCAACATGCAACTTCAACCATTCATGCCCTTCATCAAAACACACGCATACATACACTTACACAAACACACATTGATGTACATGCACACACATCAACATTCATATAAGCACGCAATCTCATTGCCTCATGCACCCATTAACACACCTAATTTCTGATGCCCATCCATGTGAAGAACAAGAGATAAACAATTAGGTACATAAAAGTTGATAAAGGGAAAATCATTAGAATATATGAAGATGCATAAGATATAAATCGTTAAGGTATTAGGTGGTTTACACCCATGTATAGTAGGCATTTAATTTCTTAGTGTTTTGGAGATCATCGAGCGAGACATGCATTTAACATTTTGAGGTCTTTGCCATGCTCGTTCAATAGCATCTACTCAGTATCCTCCCATTCTATTGCTCCAAGTGTAACAACTCATCTCACATAGTGGCCCTATCAAAGCTCATAGAGTTGCTCTCTTTTTTATTTTTTTGGTTTTTGAAGAGAGTATATACACAAGAGTAATTGCGCATCATCGTAATTATCAGTTATGCACTGATTACATTGAGATGCACTACACTTTAATCTCACATATGGACACGAACTTTACTAAACCGATTCAGCGATCCAATCAGCTTATTAACATCTTCACATTCATGGTTGTGATATTTGTGATCAACAGTATGGGTGAGGAAACATGAAGGGAGCAAACTTCAATCAAACTAATAATTCAGGTATACAAGAGAGAAGCAAAGAAAAACAAAATGATATAGAAAATACCGATTTCAGAGTTGTCCATGAAACAAATCGCAAGACTTTCCTTGATGCCCTTCATTTTAGATTTTCTTCTTGAAGCATCTTACTGGTTGAACCACAAAGCAGTAGCTTTAACTCTTTTTTTTTTTCTGCTTATATCTCCCTTCTACTTTCTGGCAGACATGAGAGACTTCTCCTTCACCTTGGTTACATGTGCAATGGCATCATAGTCACCATATTCCACTGATTGGACCACGTCCACTTCAACCTTCTTTCTTTTATAAGAGTCCTTACACGACAACCTTTTCTTCTATTTTGTAGGGAGATTGCTTCATATTGTTTCCCAAGTCAATAATGAGGATGATAAAGGTCTACTACTTTCCTTCGCATAAAATATCCTTCCCTCTTCTTCTTTGATCATGTGGGTTTCCTTCCCACAAGCCTCTTCATCCTTTAGCTCCGCCAGGCTGTCTTTGTCTTCCCTCTATCTTTGGATGCACAATAGCCCTTCAAATTTCCTCCTAATGCTCTGCCATGTCGTTGTTTGCTTCCATGTCCAAGATGTCTCCACTCAAGTGTTACATTCCCTGTGAAAATGGCTAAAGAAGCCAAAGGATCCCTTGTGAAAGAGCTGATGAAGGAAAGCTTTCGATTTCCCTCGACACTTCTCCTTCCCTTCTTTGCTTCAGTGCCTAATGCAAGAAGAGGAGGCATTTTGCAAGAGAACTAGAAACTACGAACACCACAAGCTAGAGAGGTGACTCTCCTCCCAACCTTATGCGTGTATATATAGCTTCTTGAATCAACACGGACCACAAAAGGTGGGATTCTTATCCCTCACAAGATTTTGAGAACTCTTGATTCACTTGAGTTTGATTTGGAGAAGTTAAAGTTTGGTTATCTCAAACATCTAACTTGAATGTTTGTTTAATGATTTACTCTGATCTAACACTTACTTGATTTTTACCCGACTAGAGGACTACTTTGTCCTAATGAGTTTAAAAATCCTATGTAAACTATAAGAGACAGTGACCATTTTCTTGGAGTCAACCATACTATAACTTGCCCAATACAAATTCACAATGAAATTTGTCCAACTTAGGACACTTTTCTCAAAGACTAGTTTTTAGCTAAAAGTTCTTGGGAATTGTCAATCTATTGAGCAATTCCTAACTTCTCTATTATCATTTATGCTATAACTTGAAGCAAACTCAAAATAAATAAGTCCACTTAGACTTATTATCTTTTGAAGATTGAAAAGGTTCTTATACAGAACATCTATCTAGGATGTTTAATTTAGTTTCCTGGTTCTAACCAGCTAACCCTTGACTTTTGCAAAAGGAATTAGATATCATATTTGAGTCAAATCCAAAAGATTCTGAAAGCAGAAAGAAAGAACTAAAACTCTGTTCAACCAATTCATACTTGAAGATACATAAACTTGCTATGAGTCAAACTCTAGATGACTCAAGACTTTAAATTTTCAAAGATCTCTTTCAATAAGGTATTGAAGCATTTATCTAAGAGAAAAGTAAACTGGATTCTCAAAAAGATTCAAAGCAAATCAAAAACATCATCCAACCACAAGATACTAGTGTGGTAACTAACATCAGTGTGTCGACCCACTGAGGTTTTGTTGATAAGTTTCGTATTCAAATAATGCTTCACTTGAGACTAAGTTCAGGTCATATTTAGTCTTTTGGACAGGGATGCCACCACAGAGATGAGACATGTTCTTCCAGTTTTAGAACATGACCATGTTCTTCCAATTTTATAACATGAGGCTCGGGGGTTGCCTACGGTTATATATATAGCTTTATTTTCACCACGTGCTAGAGAGATGACTCTCCTCCCAGCCTTATGTGTGTATATATAGCTGCTTGAATCAACGAGGACCACAAATGTAACTAGAGTCCACAAGTGCATGTGCAATCTCCTCCACTCCTTTCATACCTTCCACTAGAGTCCACTAGTGGTTGTTGTACTCACCTCTTGAGTTAAGTCTCCCTGGACTCAAGTTAACTCAGGTTAACTTGAGTTAGAAGGCTCTAAAGCACCTTGGGCAAAACTCTCTCCCCATGCTCCCCATGAGAGTTGAACCCAAGACCTCCTCCTTCACAACCATGAGACTTAACCACTAAGCTAAGTGGATTACTTGAATATGAGAGCACATGAACTTATGCCTGAGTCTATTCTTGAGATCTTTGGTCCTATAGACGAGTGACCAAACGGTGTCCGATTTCAGATCTGTCTGAACCGGCCAGACCCTTAGATCATAGACTTACGTTATTACAGATTTATTTTTTCCACTGTCGACTAGCGCTTTTAACTCCTATGCATCAACTAACTCTAAAGTCCTCCATTAATAGAGACTGTAAGAAATTATGAAAGAAGAAACTTTCCCATGAAAATGATGAAGCTCCTTTCTTTTTTTAGTGCATACCTTCAGCTTACCTTTCCTGAACTCTTGTAATGCATCCTTCTCAAAAAAGACCCAATATCTACTGAGAAAAATTCATTCCCTCCTTCAAATCATTCTCCTCCCTTTATTTCTCTATGTGTTGCCCCCTTTCTTAGCAATCGGCCACTCCTTTCCTCCCTTGGCTGCATGCGCCAAGGAAAACTCTCTCATTCTGCCCATCTGGTCTTTTTGATGCGGCTCCTCCCTCTCAAAGATCTCTGTCCCACTACCAGCAAGAGTCCTCTTCCTTCCGCAAACACAGCAGTCTCGAGCGCCCCCCTAAAGATAGCGTTGCCTCCCTTTTCTCATGGAAAAAGTCCCCTCATCCTCTATACAGAATCCCTCTCTCCATCGTGCCCTGTGCTTCCTCTCCCTAAAACACCTCTAGGAAACTACAAAAGTAAAGAAGAACAAGTTATCCTTCTCTTCACATTCTCTTAACCTCTTTCAGTTCTCGAGCCCGTCCAACTATCTCCAAAAGCCTCCAAATTCTCATGCACCCTGCCAAAATAGCTCCCGTCCATTCCCACAGAAAAGAAGCAAATAAGATAAAAAAAACTCCCAAAATTCTAGGTTCTCCCCTTTTTCATTGTCCCCTTTAATGCCCTTGAAATTGCCGGCTCTAACATTCCACTCTCTATGAAATATGGCACTAGTCCCCTTCTCTTGTACTTTTCTTTATTTAATTCAAGTCCGAGAGAGTAAGCTAATGCCGAACTTCCTTTATATTAAAAAAAACATTCCACTCTATGAAATATGGCCAAAATCATTTCACCTCTAACAATAATGGCTAAGCCATCAAATCTACTACCAAAATGGCTTTTGTTGTTCTTTTATCTTATACAATGGATATTCCAAATATCGAGCTGGTTGCTCAACAAATCTCTATCCTATCCCAAAAGACATTAGCTTGGGCTTGGAACTACCGGATTTTCCAATCCATACATAAGCATCATTATGGAAACATCTAAGACTAAAACTTCATTGCTCAATGGATCATGAACTTCTTCTATGAACCTACTTATTAGCTACAAAAAACAAAGAAAACAACAAGAAGGGTAGGTCTCTCCACATAAGGTAGAAAACTATGCAAATTTTCCACGTACATTGCTCGGTAGAATCACTTTCTTTTGATTGTGCATCCCCATTAGAATAAGCATGGATGGTATAACTAACAATTGTCCCAACTAAAATTGTCTTTCAATTCAGAAAAATGGGCACGGACAGTGCCTTCAATTCTCTTCCATTCTCCTTTGCCAACGATTGCACAATTTTCTCATAAATGAACCTTTACTCAATAGTACATCTCTATGGGAACCAATAGGCCTCTCAACATGCTTGGTGTTGATTCGACTGATTAATCATTTATTCATGTACATACTTCAAGACTCTAATAAACCTCGGTTCCATAAAAATTATGGTCTTCTTATTACACTAAATTGTCATGGGCCAAGTACAATTTCCTCCTCCAAATCACCATTTTGGATTGTATTTGATCACCATCGACAAATATTTAGTTTGCCAAACACCTACAATGGAAAATATATTATGCAAATAGAAGCATGTTAATGCATAAGAATCATCTTTTTGATAGGCTAGCAAGAGGGCATACATCATGTGAGTATCTGAAACAATAACGTTAGATTCAACTCTAATTTTTCATTGACATATAGACTAAGTTTTTACTAATTTTTTTAGAGAAACTCTTAAGAAAAAGTGTTTTTACGAGTTAAGTACAAGGAAACATTTCTCTAAATATATGCATGTCGAAGGAACTCAACCTTGAGTTAGATCCAAAATGGGACATATCAGAGGATCTCAGCCCTGAGTAAGATATAGAATGGGACATGCAAATGGATGCAATATCCAAATGAAAATTCCTTATGATTAAAATCTTGTGGATATTGTTCTTCACAATAATATAATTCAGGCCCTCATGTTGACCATATAAATAGCATCTACTATCCTTAATCTAAGATTATTTCACTTTGCAACATACCCTAGGCCGTTACACACAATCAATCATCATAACGTAGTCCGTTTTATTTCACTTATATAGAACCAAAGACAATGGAATATATATTTCAACTAGTTAGGAGTTCACTATACCCTCCATACTTTATGCTACCTATTCTCTAGCTCAATCTAGTAATCCTTATGAGTTTTACATTTTTTCTATATGTGATATGCATAATCATGGAGACTTGGCTCATCCCTATTGTTTTCATTATAATCAGAACATTTCTACATAGCATGGTCACTAAAATTTTTGAAATGAAAGAAAATGAACGGCTTACCTAGGTGGCTCAAGCACCATGTAAGAGATTATTTGAGGCTCTTCCAAGAGGTGCAATGGGATTTATACGTAGTGTTTTCTTCCAAACCTTTTCCTACGTCCATCCTTTTTATTGGGGAATACACACACTGCATCTTCTTAGAAGTTGTAGATCAAGTTAGTTTCTTTTATGAGTGAGCATTCTATTTAGAGACCAATGTATTGAGGAATGATGCATTTCTATCTTTATCTAGAAGATAGTATGTTTGTAATTCATGTTTGTACATAGAGCTCAATATTTCAACTTCTAAATGTTGGTGATCTTTATTTCACAAAAAGAGGATGCATTTGTGGTGTGCCTATTATTTATGATCTCAATTAAGATGACAAGTCGTTTAGAATTTATTTTTTCTCATTAATGTTATATCTTGATTTTTTTATCTATGAAATTTAGTCCTTAGCTTGTATAAATAATATTCTAAAAAGAAAAAAGTTGATGGATTCAAGCAAAGAGAGCAATCGGAGAACTTCTGATGGACCTAATCGCTCGAATTGTTCGTGTCTTGTAATGCATGTACTATTTATTATTATGGTGTCTCCAACACCTATCCTCTATAAGTAATAATTTTGTAAAGAAAAACCACACGACCAATCCAAGCAATAAGGGTCATCGGAGGTGTTTGGATGGCCCTATTTGCTTGAATTGGTTGTACATTTTCACATGTGTTGCTTAAAGATTAAAAAAAAGACATGACCAATTTAAGCGATTAAGGTAGTTGGAGAACCTCTAATGGCCCTTATTGCTTGAACTGGTCGTGTCTTGTATCTCCTCCAATTTTTTCCATTTTGTAATATTCCTTCCCTTTAATTCTATGTGTAGCTTGTTAAACACTGAAGTGAAGAATCTCCACACCTTTACATTTATCCTTCATTATCCATCTTTATACATTAGTTTTTACTAGTTGTTGTCTAGGAGGAAGTCTTTGAACAATAGAAACTTTCCAAGACAAATGATATACAACATAACAAAGCCAATATGAATATGAAGAGTGCATACATAAAACAAAAAGTGAAAAAAATATTTAGCACTCAGTGTCTTTGTTTTCAACCAAGAGAAAATATTATCATTTTTGGTGGGAAAAAAGGGGCAAGAGTGGTTACATTCTTAAAGGTTGGAACTTGATCACTTTAGGTGGCAAGAAAGTAATGCAAGATAGTGTTTTCTCTGATCTAATGTTTACCATTGCACCATCAATTGAGAATGTGAACTGTAGTGAAACCTCATCAAGGTACTCTAGAAGCTCTCTAACATTTCTAACTTTCCAATTTGCAGTGACAATTATTTTCCTAGGTTGAAAATCTGGATGCATCAGTAATTCTAACTCATTGTGGAGAGTTCAGGCTCCAAGATTTTCTTCCACTTTCTTTAGTCATATCCTAAACACAAATTGTTGAGATATTTGATATGAAATCAAAAAAGAATTTGTACTAACTTTATGTAAAATGATGTCACCTAGTTTTTGAGCTTATTTGTTATCCCACTTCCTACTGAAAACATCATCAATCTCTGAAATTTAAACTCTCCTATTCAACCACATTGTCTTTGTTTTTTGTAATCACAAGTATTTAGACCATGATACAAAAACGTGAAGAGGCAAAAACCATTAAATCCTAATCCTTCACAAAATTCAGCTTGTTGACATTGCTCTTTGAATGTCATCTTTCATCTTGCATAGAAAAGTTGTACCTGTTGATTGATCAGAAGACTCCCAATCTAGTGAAGAGATGCAAGCAGTAGGTGTTGTACAAGATTTCCATATGTATTCCTTCTCGAGGGAACCTGATATTTTGTGAAATAGATAAATAATTGAATGCTACTGAAAAATGTAACATATTTTTCTACATAGTCCTTATGAAGAGCTTTGAATGTTCTTGTTAAAACATTCAACATGTTGCCGCTCTTGAACATTGGAACAAAAAATACCTACAATACAAAAACATATATATTGTAAAACAAAAACAAATGAAAATGATTAAAGAGCATTGTTAAACTTCACTTATAGTATGACAAGAAATGTAGATGATTGTTTCGCACCAAATCTTTAGCATTGTACAGATTTTGAACTCCTGCAAACCAGCCATGGCTTCTTAATTTGAATATGAGAATATGACCTTTCCAATGGTTTTTTGTATCATCTCTTTGCTCGCTTCGCTTTGTGGGCACCTCTGCAACTAGGACGCATAGTCACACAATCATTTATCTGCATAGAAAGAGGTTTCCATAAGGAATCCTCTTTTCTATTGTAAACTTGACATGAGGCTACACGATTGAAAGGACGACGACAAGTAGAAGCCATTCGAACACTCAGAGAAGTAATAGAGAGAGCTCAAAGTGAGAAACTGAGACTCACAAAATTCACGAGTATTTATAGATAAAATTTGATGTACACGTGGAAAACCAAGACTCGCAAATTCTTGATTTGATGTATCGTGTGTCCAAAAAATCATTGAATTTTGTGAACCCAAAAATATTTCGTATCTTCAAAAATCTTTTCTCTCTTGGAAATGTAAAGATTTGCATTGTATGGTGTGCAAAAATATCCATTTTTGTATGAAAACAAAAAATTCTACACAGAATACAAGAAATTCCATCACCTCAACAGCGTTTTTAGAGCATATCTACCAAAAAAAAGCCTTTCTTTGTAGGATTAAAAGAGACAGGAATGTTATATTCTTGTACATGTGGAAAGCCCCTATTTGCAAATTTCCTTAATCGGTCATTAGAAAATGGCCCCTTTTTGGCCGTCTTTTGCCCTAATGGTATTACTATTTTGATTGTAAGGGGATATAATGGATGAGAGGAGAGTGACGCACACATTATTCATGATTCTTTGTTTCAATTCCTCAAGAGAGAATTTATTAAGACTTCTAGTAATTGGTATCTACGCATTTGGGATCTTCTTTGGGAAAGATTATTTCGTGGAGGATTTTTGGAAGTCACATTTGAAATTCAATAAGGATTCATCATCATCTTCATCATCATCGCTCTAGGTTTATTATGGTCAATGAGCTCAGGCTAGAGCAAAATAGAAGTTTTTTGACCCCCAAGAGAGGAGCTTAAGCCTTCCTTCCCCCCCTCCCCCCCCCCCCCCCCCAAGGCCTCACATGAACATGATGCCCAAGGAGGAGGTTTCGAGTAGGTTATCCATGTGAGCACGTGCATAGAGCACATCGACTGAACAAGGAAGTGAAGAGAGAGCTTAGACTTCCTGTAGCATTCCTCCAATCACTCAAAAAGAAAAAGAAATATATCAAAACATATAATTGCTACTCACAAAATTGAACAAAATATTAAGAGAACAGAAGCTTATGAAATAAAACTTATCTTATGAATCTCATGTTTTACAATTTTATATACAAGCAATAGCTTTCAGATGAATCCTCAACCTTCATAATACAATTTTGCTTTGAAAAATTGCTTCTTGACGAAGCTTTGACCTTTCGACCACCCCCAAGTTATCACAATCTCATTCACACTCACACTCTCAATCACAATCACACCATCATACAATCACAATTCGAATCTCATTCTCAATCACATTCTCAATCTTGTGGCTAGTCTTCTTGATGTTGTTGATGGTGGACAAGGATTCCGTCCCAAATTCATCTGTCTTCAATCTTGATTATCACCATCTTCATCCTAAAATCCTCATCTTCTATAATCATAGGCCATGTCTGCAATCTTCAATTCATCATTGACGTTGAATCATATCTTTTCTACTCCTCTGCATCAAATTTTCTCTTAGCTTGTGCAATTTTTGCGTTTTTCTCTCCTCTGACATGATTACACATTTGTAATCACAATATCAATCTCTTGGCCTATTTCATGTCATCGTTGATGATGAGAAGACTATTTGAGATGAAGAATCTTTTCCATGTTATGTTTCTCGCATATATTTGATTGAGATATCTTAAAAAGACGATTTGCTTTCTTCAACATATATTGAGTGTTATATATAAGGATGTATCTATTACTAAATAGTTACGCAGAACACAAAGAAAATACTAAACACATTTATAATTCCTACTCTTTTGCATGGACTCATAGATCATATAAAGAAGTTGTTCGCTTTATTCAAGGTCACCACTTTGCTCGTCTCTAGGCTTTCCTAGATTTGCATATGGAAAACACTTTTGATCCATCGAACAAGCACAATCTAGGTTATATGATGTTCTCGATCCTCATCTCTGATATAAGGGAGAAATGCATAATCCTACATAATTATGAAACATGCCTGATCTTAGTGAGTCAAAATAACAGAGATCGTTGAAAGTACACACACATCAATCTGTACCATGAATATTTTATAACGCTTATTCCTGTGTGTAACAAATGTTAATCTGTAAGTTATAACAAAACCACCATCACATCATGATCTTAGATATGTATACATACATATCTTCACTTCTACATGTAAATAGTTACGCAATATAAATTTCTAACACCTTTCATTAGCAATAATAGTAAATAGTTACACAATATAAATTTCTAACACCTTTCCTCAGGATACTTGCCTTTTGCAGGTTCAAAGCTAATCTGATGGTCATGAAAAAAGCAACCAACTATGACTTTGTCATCTACAGAGGTAGAATACAGAGGTTTAGCAAATGCAACTCAAGAGGCTATGTGGCTCAAGCAACTCTATGCAGATTTTGGGTAACATTCTTACACTCCAATAATTTTTGGAGACAACTTATCTTTGTAAAAGTACATTACTTGCACGTGGAGTTAGGAAGCATCAAATAACAATTCATTTGGTAATTTATTGATGAGAGAATATATCCTATAGTTTAGGATTTACTTTTAGGTAGACTTTTGAATTTGAATTCAAAAGGTTGGCTCCAAACTCAACTATAAAAAGAGGATCAAATGACCCGCGTGATATCTTGACTCCATGAGATCATCTTGAAAGGGATACATTGTGAATTGAGAGCTCACTTCATAGCTCAATCACTTCCCTCACATTGAGCAATAGATTATTGCCAATGACATTGTATTTGTACATTATTTAATACATACATTATCATTACATCTTCACTTCACTTCTCTGCAATGACTACATCAGTATAGGGATCTTCTCAGAGCTTGTTTTTAGTGCATGATTGATCATTTTTCATGATCTAAAGCATCATAGATTCAGTATACTGTCTACTATATAGCTAAAAAATCTCATTATCATTGCTTCTCTAAATCATGAGATATTATCACTTCATTACTCTCTGGTTTGTTGACTGATGCATCTCAAAAATGTCGAGAATGTCCTATGATTTTCTAAACATCATACTCAACGTGTAGTTCATCATTTTTGTTGAAGTTACTCATGATTGGTAGCTGTCTAAGTTAATTAGAAATCACCAAAAGAAATTAGGCTAATTGGTACTATGCTCAGAGCATTGTTCAATATACTGAACTGCTGTAGAGATAAGAATAGCAAGTTCATGACCTTGGATCAATTTCCTATCTATCTGTTTTGATCCATTGATGAGTGGATCATGTTCCAAACAACATAGGTGATTATTTATGATCAATAGCAAGCTAAAGAGGCCCACTATGCTCTCCAACAATTGTTCTTGGCTGGTGTGAAGTAGGTTTAAGCAAGACCACTTCATCTATGAAGACTATCCACCATCTCCTTCAACACTACCGAGATGTAAAAAAAAAACAACATATATATTTTTAGAAAATAGTCAAGCTTTACGGGAGTAGGAGTTGGAGAGAGAGCGAGAGAGATCATATATAAAAGATTTGCTACAAGAAAAGTATGCATGCACCTGAGGAGAGGATTGAGGAAGTTCGATTCGAGGAAAGTGATTCTGTCAAAGGTTTTTGGTGATGAGCTTGAGGCCTTGGTAGCGCAATAGAGATATGTATCATGATAGACCATAGGGCTTGCATCAGAGAGAGGATGAAGTACTGAAGACATGTTCTGTTGTTGTTGATTATGCAATGGGACCACACACAATTTTGGAGAAGGAACCATGCAGATGATTGGAGGATCATTGATCGATGGACGATATATGGAGATGGATGATGTGTACATAGATTTACATGAACATATGAATATACAAGTGAAGTTATAGAGATGAATTTGATATGAAATAAAGGATGTATAGAAAGGCGTTCTATGCAAGAACAAAGTCTGGGACATGCCGGTAATTTTGGGAAACTCATGAGATTATTATGCAAGGAAAGAGAATCAAAGTGGATTTGGGCAGAACAATATGACATGACTGGAGTGCAAGCATCGAAGTGTATTTTTTTTTGCTGTATAACATCAGCTTTTGATATCTTGTTATTTGAAGAGAGTGGAGATACAAAGCAAAACAGAGATGTGCACAGAAATTGAATGGAGATCTCTAATTTGACTGAAGAAGGGAGATGCAAAGTTATCATCAAGCGTAGACCATAGTGATTGGTTGCATTGTAATAAAGGTATGTGCATATACGCATAATAAATTAATGGAGTTCTAATTTGAACATAGAATGGGGTTAGGAAATAGGTATTCGAGCATTCATGCAAACACCCTGTGTTAATATATTTTGTGTGTCCATAGTCTTTCACTCATAGTGGCAAACATGGAAGATAATTTGAAACACTTCTGACTTAGACATAAAGATGTAATGTGATGCAGATTTGGTTGTCTCCAAGGATGATAGGAGGAGATGCATAAATTGGCTTAATGTACTTAATCCATAAGCAATGTCCACTCTTGTTAGGGTTGCATATTTTGGTAACCTGTAACATCCTCAAGAAGTTCTCCTTCATGAGAACTAAGCTTATGGTTGAATTCCATGGGTGTACCTACAATTTGGTATTCTCCATCTTGAATTTTACCAACATATCATGGATATACTTTCTATGAGTAATAAACATACCAGTAGTCACAAATCCTTGATCTTGTAAATAAGTAACAAGCCTATGGCTCCAAGCTCTATGAGCTTGCTTTAGGCCATAGAGTGCCTTCCTTAACTTGCATACATAACTTGGTTTATCTTTATCTTCAAACCCTGGTGGTTGTGCCATATACACTTCTTCTGAGATCCATCCAAACCTAATTATTGGCATCTTAGCCACATGTGAAAAATTTTCTTCATAGTCCACTCCATGGGTTTGAGCAAACCCTTTTGTCACTAACCTTGCCTTGTACCTGTTTATAGAACCATCTGAATTTTTCTTGATTTTATGTATCCACATGGATCCTATTACCTTCATACTTGGATTCTTGGGAACCAAGTCCCAAGTATTTTTCTCCTAAAGTGCTTCAACTTCTTCCTGCATGGCTTCTCTTCATTCTCTCTTTTTATTGGCCTCTTCAAATGAAGAAGGTTCTTCTGTCATAGAGTCTTTCGTCATATACACAGAATGCTTGGTGACTAATGTTGTGTCATAGCCATACCCTATGAGCTTTTTACTTTCCCTTTGAGATCTCCTAAGTCCTTGATTGGAGGACTCTAGAATGTCTTCCAATTGCTTGAACTTGGTCTTTCCCATTCACTTCCAAGCCTTGAAGTCAACCTGCTCTTCATCCTCTGAATTGACATCTTTTGATACTTGTTGATCTTCTTGAGTGAGAGTTGGAAAATCACTTTTCAAATCATAAGGTAACTTGATCTTCCTGCAATCATCTTTAAACCATGAATTATTTTCATCAAACACCACATCCCTACTAACTATAAATCCTTTGTTAGTGGGATTGTATAGCCTATAACCCTTCTGGTTTTGTTCATAGCCAATGAATATACACTTTTCAGCTTTAGGGTCAAGCTTCCCTCTGATTTGAGAGGGAATGTGTGCATAAGCAATGCACTCAAATATTTTGCAATGGTCCAATGAGGGTCTCTTGCCATTCCATGCTTCATAGGTTGTCATTCCATCCAAGGATTTGGATGGGAGCCTATTAACCAAGTAAGTGGCTATGGAAATGGCCTCTACCCATTGGTAATTGTGTAGTTTCTTTTCATTCAGCATTGACCTTGTAGCTTCTAGTATCAACCTATTCCTTGTCTCTGCCACTCCATTTAGTTAAGCAGTACATCCTGTTGTGACTTCTCGTTTTATACCTCTGTCCTATAAGAATGAATCAAATTCATATGAAAAGTACTCACCACCTCCATCAGATCTGATCCTCTTTAAGCTTCTACCTGTTTGGTTCTCAACCAATGCCAAATACTTTTGAAACATGTAAATACTTCATCCTTATGCTTCATGAAATAAAGGATTTTCCATCTATTGTAATCATCTATAAATGAAACATAGTACCTTGAACCTGAGATTGATGGATCTTTGCTAGGACCCCACACATCTGTGTGTACAAGTTCCAAGTAGTCTTCATATATGTACCCCTTTCTATTGAATGGTTGCTTGTGAGCTTTGCAAAATTGGTGTGCTCCACATTTGTAAATCACTAATAGGTTCTCCCTTTTTTTTTCACCTCTATTTTTGCTTTTGACTTTCGTTCATTTGTTCCATTGTTTTATTTTTTAGCTTCACGTTTAATTGCTTTTCTTTTACGTTTTGTTTTATAATCAATGTATTTTATAAATTTTTTTTATTACTATTCGGTTTCACATCTTAGGTTCATATGCACACGAATGATGTAACATTCACATACACATGTACACCATACATAGTACATGAATAGAAATTATTATTATTTGATGTGACTCCTTGTAAAGAAAAGTACACCTACTAAAGACATATGAAATGTTTCGCACTACAATAAAGAATCAAATGCATAGCTATTTATATGAGGAGTCATATTACACTTCCTCTTTCAGTTTTGTGATGGGAGTAGGATGAGTCTCAATCTGTATATATAGGTGGAAAAAATGTGTCTAGCTTTGTATATGGAATTAAATCCGAGCTCGCATGCACGTCATGCCCTAGAGGCTTCTAGCAAGAAGGAAAATTGAAGTCCTTTCTTCTAGTTTCATCTTCAAGCCCTACTACAAGAGCTTGTTTAGAGTACCTTCTTCCATAAAAATGGACATTGCTCTCTCATTTCTCAACTAAATTGAGTGATTTCACTTCTTGTAGAATCTTTAGTGAGAATGATGCTTCTTGAGTACATAGAAGATACCATTTGTATTTGTCTACACACTTTGTGAAGCTTTGAAGCTGGCTAGTGATATCAACTACCTCCGTACAAACACCTTTTTGAGGCAAGGATGATCGAGATCCACTTGGAGAATGTGGAAATTTCAAGAGCTAAGAAAACTTTTCTCATGATTTTCATGCATCTATACTCTCTTTATGATTACATCTAGAATAAGTATATCGCATTACATATGCATCAAATGTTTGTTTAGCTCTTGGTTTTGTATGCAAATAGGATGGTAGTATTTTCTTTTGTAGGAATCACAAGGAAGAAATAAGAACATTCAGTATTCTTATCATTTGTATCCATGCGGCAATCATGAGGGTTTTTATACAAGGGTGTGTAATGCCGTTTGGTCATATTGTATTTATTGTGTGCCTGCTAGCACGTTTGCTTGAAGGTGCATGTAGAGCACTTAGTCTATTTTTTTTTAATTTTTATTTTCTTGCCAAAATACTGCCAAAATTTTCAAAATGTTTGCATGTATAAGCATAAAAGTAGAAAGGCATCTTAAAAGTGTTCTTTTTTATCATTTCTTTATGCAAATTCTTGTGACGAGTTACTTTCCACTGCCATTTTTTTACATGTACATAAACACACAAATTGAAAAAAAAAACATAAAAACTTCACAAACATAAAAATAACTTTATTCTTTCCTTGTTATGGATTTAGGACCTTCTTTGCCAGTTAGGGATGACACACACATGGCTGACCACCTTTCAGATGCCATAGAGGCCATGAGTCCTAGGATCTCATAGTTCGAGAGCACACCATGACATCTTGGAGCACATATGTAGCTCTAAGAAAGAAGAAGCAATGCTAGAACGCGACTTGCTTGGAATAGAGTGAGATGCTCTAGGTGACAATAAAACCTCAAAAGTTCCTAACAAGAGTGTTCTAGTAAGAGAATCTTGATGGCAGCTTAAGGATCTTAAGCCACCAAGATATCACGGCTCTACTAGTGCACGAACTACGGATGCTGTTGAGCAGTGTCTTAACAAGTGGGAGTAGTGCTTCCACCTATGCCATATCATGGACAATAGGCATAATATTCAATGATTGACTTATAACCTTATGAAAATTTCACATAGGTGGTAGCATAAGATCAAACAAGACAAGAAAGGGCCCACAACATGGGAACAATTTAAAGTCATGTTTTATAACAACTTTGTTCCACTTGAAGAGAGGTCTAGAGCACTAGACACTTGGTTTTTCATTACTCACAAAAACCAGACCATTCACAATTATGTGGATAAGTATAGGGAGGTACTTCTTAAAGTACTTGACTCTATCCCATAGTTTCTCCAAGTTCACAAGTTCATCTTGGGACTTAGAGCAACTATCAAACCTCTACTTAGAAAGGAGAGGTGTCACTCTTTGGGACATGCCATAGAGATGGATCTAGTCTATGAGGATGGCCAGAGGGGCATAAGCTCCCAGTGCTAGAGATCCTCATGGACTAAGATGAGCCAGACCTTTTCCACTTCCATTACTATTTTGACTAATGCAAAATCTCAGAAAGAGGTCAAGCAGGTGCACATGATCAAGATAGTTTCAAGAGCAAAGACAAAGGTGTCTAATCTAGCTGAGAGGGCTTATGACAAGTCCATCATTACCCCTCAACAGAAAGAGAAGGCAATGAAGGAAGGATTATGCTATGGATGCTTAAGATATCACTACTTTGAAGAATCCTATGAAGAAAAAGATAGCAGTGACTATATTCATAAATCCCATAGAGACAAGGAGTGATGTAGATGAAGATTTTAGTGATTTTCCATCTCAGATATCATCCCTTATAGTGGCTATGATGGTCAAGAAGAAGATTCCTTCTGTTCCATGTTGCTAGTGGCATAGAAAGAATACTCGTTCCTTGATATATAACTCATTGTTATGAGAGGATCCATGGCAAGACAACTTGTCAAGGTCCTCTTTGATAATAGGTCTGCGCATAGTGTCATTAGTTCCCGACTAGTTAGAAGGTTAGACTTAGACACTGTGTAGTCAGAGTATGCCTACATAGTGGAGTTAGCTAATGGGAATGTTATTGAGACTCGGGACCAAGGAGGAGTAGGTCTACCCATCGAGATCTAGCCTGTGAGGATAGATTGGACTTTGAGATAGCACAATTAGCCCATTTTTTAGAAGATCACAAAGGGAGAGCAAGAAGCCAATCAGATATGGGTATGACACTTCTTTAATTACTAAGCACTCTGTTTATCTTGCTAAAGATTTATCATGTGAAGAACGTACTTCATATGAAGAGGCAAAGACCAAGGTAGAATGGAAGGAAGCCATGGATGAAGAAATAGAAGCACTCAAGGACAATGATACTTGGGAGCTAATGCCAAAGAAGGAGTCAATGAAGGTAATTGGATCTAGATGAATCTACAAAATCAAGAAAAACTCAGACGAAACCATAAATAGGTATAAAGCTAGACTTGTGGCTAAGGGTTTTGCATAAACTCAAGGAATTGATTTTGAAGAGACCTTCTCACATGTGGCCAAAAATGCAAACCATCGCGGTATTGGTAAGTGTGGCTGCATCAAGGAATTGGAATATGTATCAATTGGATGTAAAAAATGCTTTCCTTAATGGCTAGATTTTAGAGGAGGTTTACATGGCTCCACCTCCTGGTTATGAGGACCCAAGAAAGGTAAATTATGTGTGTAAACTAAACAAATCTCTTTATGGATTGAAGCAGGCACCTAGGGCATGGAACCATAGGTTGACTACATAACTTCAAGACAAAGGATTCATCATGAGCAAAGTAGATACTTCTCTGTTTGTCAATAGAAGTAATTCAGAGGTGATATATCTATGTGTGTATGTTGATGATATCATACTTACAGGTAGTGATGCCAATGGCATCAAATACATCAAAAATCAAATGATGCAAGAGTTCAAAATTAGTGATCTAGGATCACTAAAGTATTTTCTTGGACTTGAATTGGTCTATACAAATTCTAGAATTTACATTACTCAAAGAAAGTATGTGTAGGATATGTTGAAGAATTTCCACTTGGAGAATGCCAAGATAGCAAGTATTCCTATGGAGGTAAACCAAAGCATTAAGTGCTCATGAAGGTGATTTTCTTGAAGACATTGCAGGATATCAAAGCATAGTAGGAAGCCTAAACTATGCTACATTGACAAGGATTGATATTGCTTATGGAGTAAGTGTATTAAGTCAATTCATGCACAAACCTAGAACACCTCACTTGGAAGCTGCCAAGAGGATTTTGGAGTATCTCAAGGGTACTCAAAATCAAGGTTTATACTTTCCATATACTTCAGATTTAGACATCAAGCTATACTCAGATGCAGATTGGGCAGGTTGTAAGGATGACAGGAGGAGTACCTCAAGTTATCTTCCTTTTGCAGGTGATAAGCCCATTTCATGGTCTTCCAAGAAGCAACCCACTGTTGCTTTATCTTCAACAGAGGCTGAATAGAGAGGATTAGCCAATGCTACACAAGAAGCCATATGGACCAGATTGCTATATTGAGATTTGGTACTACATTCTAACCCACCAATGATTTTTGGTGATAATAGTAGTTCTTTACATCTTGCAGCAAATCCTATCTATCATGCAAGAACCAAGCATATAGAGGTTCACTATCACTATGTGAGAGAGAAGCTATTGAGCAATGAGATTCAACTTGCATTTGTATCCACTAATACACAATGTGCAGACTTATTGACCAAAGCACTTGATGGTACTAAACTTTGCAGGTTCAAGACTATGATTGGATTGCAGGACATTCAAGAGGATTGATGAAAAAGACCAAGCCAAGATGTTTGGCTTGAGGGGGAGCTATTGGTGCAAATACCAAGCCATCACACTTGGCTAGACATTGAAGAAGTTATGTGCAACTCTTTGAAGGACCACATGAACCATTGCTTACGGTTGTTACGATTAACCTTTGTAATAGTCATTTGACTTAGAGGAATCATGTAAATCCACTAAACTCGTGGAGTTAGGAGAATATTATGTTAAACGTTTTCATTGAAAGAATCCCTCCTCATTTATAGGAAGAATTTTTAGGTGCAACATCAATTTGAATTTCAAATTCAAATTTGTAAAAGATCACTATAAAAGAGACTAGAAATCACGTGGCCTTTGTACCCCGATTGCTGAGCTTATTGAAGATCCTTTGGAGTGGCTAAGTAGCTTACATATTAGCTCAATTAAATCAATATCTTTTGGCATTATTCTCTATGCAAATGATCATGTACAACTCTATTATATAGTACATTACATCATTGTTCATCTCTGATTATCTCTTTGCCATGTTCACTCAGAAAAGTGTACTTTGAATGCTCATATCTTAGTCAGAAACAACCTACAAGAGAGGAGCAAGAGAGACTAGCTTCATGGCATGCAAAGGATGCTCTAGCCAAGTCTTACATAATCAATTCAATCTCTAACTTTTTCTTACCTTATATTAGGAATTGTAAGACTTCCCAAGAGACTTGGGATGTACTATCTTCATACTTCTCATCCACTACAAGAAAAAGGGGGGCGTAGCGACACCCCCGAATCGAAAAAAAAACGGGAACCGTCGCTTATGCGACGCACTCGTCGCATAAGCGACGGTACGAATTTTGATTTATTTTTTTGCCCGACCCCCGTCGCCTAAGCGACGCTAGAGTCGCTTATGCGACGCTATTTAAAAAGAGTCGCTAGCACCATCGCTCCCTAGTGACGAACTCAACGACGTTGGCAAACTGCAGAGCGTCACATATGCGACGCTCTGGAATGTAAAAAAAAAATTGATTTCTCCTGGCACATTTGTGCTGGGACTTGGAGGCGAGCAAGAAGAGAGAGACCAAGAGAGAGAGAGAGAGAGAGAGAGAGAGAGAGAGAGAGAGAGAGAGAGAGAGAGAGAGAGAGAGAGAGAGAGAGAGAGAGAGAGAGAGAGAGAGAGCACGCGTGCGAGAGGGAGAGAGAGAGAGAGAACGAGACCATTGGCAGGTATGCGCACACACACACACTTACACACACATACATATGTACACACACATATACACACATAGACACACACACACATACACATAGACACACACACACACACATACACACAAATACACACACATATACACACATACACAATGCATAATGCATACACATACACACATGCACACATAATGCATACACATGCACACACATATACATGTATAATTCACATGCATACATACACATACATAATGCATACACACACATATGCATACATCATGCATACACAAACATACACACATATGCATACATACACACATAGACACATACACACATAGACACATAGATACACATAGACACATACACACACATAAACACATACACATACACACTCATAGACACACACACATACACATAGACGCGCACACACATACACACACGTATACACACACATACACACATAGACACATACACACATAATGATGCATTCACACACATACACATGCATACACACATAGACACACATATACACACACACATCCAAACATACACACTCATAGACACACATAATGATGCATTCACACACATACACATGCATACACACATAGACACACATATACACTTACACATCCAAACATACACACTCATAGACACACATTCATACACACACACATTGTTGGCATACAGGTCATACGAAGAGCATACAGGTACAACGGAGCAGTCATGCACAATACGGCAACAAGGCCCAATCAATTTTTCCATGGACCATTTACAACTCAAGTGATTTTAATCACTACACAAACATTGTAAATTCCGTTTTTGGTAGAATAGACTCCATTTTGTTCAAGCCGAGGAGTCCTCGAGCTTGAGGAGTATTAGAATTAGCTACATATCAATTTTCATAATTTTTAGACTCTATTTGAGCCCTCAAATAGGCTCTAGATCCTAATTTTTAACTAGGCCGGGCACTAGGTCTGGACAAGACCAAAGCTAGTTAGAAAACTATAAAAAGAGCTAGAGAGCTCATTTTAGAGGGTAGATTGTTTGTGAATTGAGTCTATGTAAGAGAATTTTTTGACTAATGCAAAGAACTCCATTGTTCCTCTCCTTGTTCTTGCCTTGTGTGCGTGTGTGTGTGTATGTGTGTGCATGCTTGTGTGCTTCTCACTCACACACTTGTGCCTTCACTTGCTCATAGTCTTCATACTAGTCCTCACGTCTCCACGGTTTGACAATTATGAGGTGAATCTTCTCACGTTGGTACTTCTCGATGACAGGTTTTTGAAGTAATCAGATTGCAGCACAGTTTCCTCTATGACCCTCATGGCCTGATTTTGCACTACTGTGCGCTCTTCATGAGAACTCTCGATCTCCTCCACTTGTCGTAGCCATGGGGGCCGTGGTGCTTCGAATGTGTCCTGAGCTTCTTCCGTTTGTTGACCTCCTAGGAAGGGTTGTGGGTCGTATTCTTCTTTAAATGTTTGTTCCACAGGAATTTGTACTATGTCTTCGTCGGTGGGAGCTTCTGGAGGGGAAGGTGGCCTTTCATATTGTAGTAGGCGTGCTTTCAACTCTGTGACCTGTGTCTGGAGATCTTGTAGGGCCTCTGAGTCTGTGAGAAGTGAAGCCGCTGATGAGGTGGTTTGAGGGGTAGTCGTTGTGTCTTTTTGTTGTTTTTGCTTCAGTTGACTCAGTTCCTCTGAGAGCTGGTCATGTGCTTCAAGCAGCATGGCATAGTCTTCCAATATGATCTTGATATTGTCGGGGGTCACTGCTTGAAACTTTGATGGGCTGATGGGTGCCCCTGGTGTGCTTTCAATGGCTGCTTCTAAGTTCTCTTGGTTCTGTTGCTGTAGGCGTCGATTCTCCTCGTGAGCAGCTGCAAGGTGTCTTCTAAGAAGTGCCATATTTCGTTGAAGTCTTAAATTGCGTTCGAGTTGTGTTTTTAGATGGCCTTCTACCACTTGTATTGCTTCTTGGTCTGTATTCTGCAATTGTACTTCCAATACACCATGAGCCTCTTGCAAAGTTTGGAATTGTGTATGGAGGCAAGCATTCTCCTCTTCTATTGTAGCAAGATGATTTTGTAGCACCTCCGAGTGCTCTTGCAGTCGTGCGTTATGTTGCTGGAGCTGATTGTACTCTATCCTTAACTGTGATATACATGTGAGCATGGTGTCTAATGCATTTCCTATGGATGATGGTGTGGTTTGTACAATGGAGGATGCATGGGAAGGGGATTGGGGAAGGGGAAGAGTGAATGATGTGTCTAATGGAGATGTGTGTGTCGGTGAAATTGGTGGGGGGGGGGGGGGAATGGGAGAAGGTGGAAGTGTGGGGGGTGGGGGAGGTGCCGTGGGTGGTGAAATGTCCATACTTTCAGGAGTGGGTGTGAGTGTGGGGTCTACCATATACATTGGAATGGTAGGTGGTGTGTGTGAAAGTGGTGAATAGATGAGAAGTGGGGTGGGGAGCTGAAAATAAAGGGAATGGTTGAGACCTGGGTTGAAAAGTTCTAGCAAGGAAGGCATGGAGGGATTGGAGAAGTGGAGAGATGGAGGTTGGGGGTTGAGGTCGTAGAGTCGGGGAGGGCATGAAGGGTGGTGTGGTAGAAGGGAAACCCATGAATATGGATCTGGAGTCAGGATGACCTATGGCTGAGGGCATGGGGGATGGTTGTCCTAGGGCAGGCTCTATGAGCGATTCGGTGGATTGTGTAGTGATGGTGGTTGCTTCATAGATTGGGTTATCAGAGGTGGAGAATAGGGTTGAACTAGAGATGGGAGTATGGAAGATGAAGGTTTGTTCGGTGGTTTGAGTGGTCGAGGTGATCTCCACGGCTTCTGTTCTAGGAAGCGATGGTGGGGGTGTGGGTGGTGGTGGCTCTGTTGATTCCTCATGGGTGACTGGGTGCTCTTGGCTAGCGGTTTCTGCTGCTTGGGAGGTTGTCCCAATGGGTTCGGATGTAATAATCGGCCCTTCTGCCGTTGTAATGGGGATCTGGATGTTTTTACCTGACCGTGGTCGTGTTTGGAATCTTCGTGGATCATATTGAACTGGCGATCTCCTAATGGCGGTCCGAACTGATTCTACTACCCCATATGTTTCTGCCATTAATAAGAGACCTTCACTATATTCTGAGTCAACTCCTGCTTCTTCCAAAAGCTGAGTCATGAGTACTCTACTACTCTGTTCGGTGAGCAGTTGTTGCGAGCGCACTCGTTCCATGATTTGATACAGCCTTCGGAGTTCTGCTGTATAAGCTAGGGCTTCAGTGGTCTCCTCTTCGTATGCTCCTTCTTCTTCTAGGTGTCCTTGTTGTTGACCTTGCGGATCGTCACTCCAATGTACATGGCGACCGTCTGTGGATTTTCTTCTTCTTTGTGAAGATGTGCCTTGTTCTTCTGTATCTGAATAAAACTCTACATCAGAGAGTTGTGTACTTTGTAAGAATGCTTCGAAGTCCTGGGGATCCATTCCCTCAACATCTCCAGTTGTAGCAAATTCAAATTCAGATGGAGCAGGAGCTGAAGGGGCAGCTTGTGTCGTAGTTTCAGATCCAGACTTGGGTATTCTAATGGTAAAGGGAGGTACAGTGGCCTCCCCTCGTGGCGATACTTCAGGGGTAGTCAGAACTTCACGTGTCTGGACACAAGGGATTGAACCCCTCATGCGCTTGGATTGATGTGTGGACGTCTTGAGCCTCTTAAACATTTGTAATTGTTCCCAAGTTAAGGCACGTTCAATGGGTACATCGTATGCTAAGCACCGGTAGATAATGCATGTGATAGCACAGCAGCCATTCACCACTAATTTCCTAGAAGACCTTTTATTTGCTTCATACAACTGATCTATAATCCATACAGGAAGCTTAATTGGTAACGTACCTGTCTCCGCTAAGTAGAGAGCGAACCAAATTCTTTTGTGCGGTTGTGTGAAGCGGTCTTGACCGGGGAAAGCAAAATGTTGCATGCACATACGAAGAGGGATGGACACGTTTGGTGTGAGTGCTGCCATGTCTTTAAGCTTCAGTAGTTTCCTATCCTTCATGTTAGTAGGAACGAGAGCATCCTTCTCAGAAGGTACATGTGTGCCGTGCATATTCAAAGCAGAGCTCACCAACTCCAAGGTAAGTTCAAACCTCTTTAACTCGTTGTTGCCCAGCAAGGAAGGAAGAAAAAATGATCCTGGTTTGTCCTTTTCTGCATTAGCCTGTAGTGTTGAGACCAGGTAGTAGCATCGGAGGAGGTCTGGTTTGGGTAATGGTGCCTCGAAGTACTCAGCTAGCCCTGCACGTTGCCATATGGTCTGAAGATCTTGCGTGTTCTGTAGAGTCTCAAACTCCTTGGAGAAGAATCGGAATCTGACCCAAGATCTATCATACTCGCACTTAGACTCCCATATATACTTGGCCTCTCCTAATGGGCCTGGCATGCCATTGAACCAATGAGAATTGGCATGGACCCTTTCTATGATCCCTGTGGGTGGATCCGGTACCGGGATCTGTTGAAGGTGTTGCAGCTCCACAGGTCGTTCAGTTGGTGGCACATCAACAGGTAGGCTATCCACATCAATCCCTGCAATAATTATTCCTACCTGGGAGCTCGGACCTTGTGCTTCTGCCATGAGAGTGCTTGTAGTTGCTGATACTTATCTGCTAGAAGAAGAGAGAGGCACATTAGTATTGTATTGGAAACAGGATGTTATGGTGTTCCCTCCACAATACCAACATGACATTTCGAGTGGTTAGAGGTTAGTGGGTGAAGTGTTCGTGATGTGTGTACATGTGGGTTAGTAGGTTAGGGTTCACTCTAGATGCATACTTTGGTTGTGCAATGTTCTCAAAATGCACCTACATCAGAGGGGAAGGAGTTACACAGGTGGGTCAGGGGGTTTGACATGGGGTTTAGGTTTCCAAACTTTGATGCTGGAATCGTTGCTTTTTTTGGCGATGATATGTGAGGGTTTGCGGACTGGAGTGTGTTGGGTTTGGAACTTTTTGGGTACCCATTTCCAAACATTCCGAGGCGTGGCCGAGAATGTGGTGGTGTGGAGTGTAGATGTTTGCCTTTGGATGGGAACCAATAGGACTCGTGAGTGTTGGTTTGATGTTGTGATTGGAGGTAAAGTTATTTGAGCTAGTAAGCAGGTCTTGGGCACCCATATTTGTCTAGCTTTTGGGATCGCCTTCATTGACTGCTTTGGAACCCAAATAGAAGTGGTTTGTCTAGATTGATGTCTAGGGTACTCCTTCGCTGTAGTCCTCGACACTATAGCTTGCGTGATGCCTCGTTGGAATCCTGTCTCCAAAGCCGAGGGTTGTTCACCTTTGCGTATCCAGATCTGCTTCGTGTTAGGGGGTATTCTGTATTGTACCGGTTGGTGTTCCTTCTTCTTGGTCCTCGGGCTCCTCTGTATCGTGTATTTTTCGGCTTGCTTTCCTCGAATTCTCTTTGGAAAAGAAGGGAACTCCTTGTTGACTTCTGTATCTTCGTCATGAGTGGCAATCCTTTGTACCATAGAACTTTGGTCAAGAGTAGCATGGTTCATTTCAGGTGGACTCCTGGAAGGACCAGGATTCGGTGCCTCTTCTAGCGGCCTATGTGCTTGATTTTCTAATTCAATCGTGATGTGGTTTTGGCCTACCCATGCCTGAAGAAGTCCGTTTCTTAGGTTGAGGCTGACTGCATGATCATAGATCCAGTCTTGGCCTAGGACAAGAGGTTCGGTAAGATCCTCGTCTTCACACACTAGCACTTTGACTGCCATTAGCACCTCTTGAATGTAGAGGGGAAGTTCCACCTCACCGATGCAAGGGGTTTCCACACCTCCCAATCCTATGAGGTATGCCTCTATAGGATTGATTTGTAATTGCCGCTCTTGGCAGTAAGAAAGTCGAACTGCACTAGTGGCGGCCCCTGAGTCAATTAAAGCTCTCACTGTCCTTACACTCTCTCCTTGTCCTACTTCTAGGGTTACAAAAGGCCATCGGTCGATTATTCTATGGGAACGTCCACCTGAAGCCTCGCACATGGCCATAGGATAGGCTACAGATTCTTGAGTTTTAGGCATAGGCGGGTCTCTGCCTTGTCTCCTCAATTTCATTCGTCGGATGTGTTCTAAAGCTTCTGCCTGTGCTTCTTCTCTAATTCTTTTCTCTTCTTCTTTACGTTTCTTGGAAGTGTTGAGTCGATTTAGCATCTCTTCAGTCAGGGGTTCTTGATATAACTTGACTCTGCATCCACTTATGTAACTTGGTAGAATATCACCCTCTAGAGTGGCTAGTTGAACTGCTCCACTTGTGGAGATTCTATTGATAATCATTGGCCCGTAACCTCTCTTCTCTAACTTCCGTGCATGTTGCTTCAAGGTGTAAACTAGGACTAGGTCTCCTGCTTTCAAGCCCTTATCCTTGACGTGTGCATTGAAATATGCCTTTTGCCTCTTCTTGGCTACATAAATTCCTGCTGCAGCCTCAATCGTGTTTCACCTAGTCGTTCAAGATCGAAGATTCTAGAGGACAACTCATGGCCTGTCCAATCATGCTCTTGTGCTACTTTCAAGGTTGGTATCAAAAAATCCAATGGTAACACTGCATTCCGGCCGAAAACCATCTAAAAGGGCATGGCTTGTAGTACCGTTTTATAGGCAACTCTGTATGCCCAAACAGCATGGTGTAGGTGTTTGTCCCAATCAGAGCGTTTATTGCTCACTAATTTCGTCAGTACATTGCATAAGATCTTATTTGTACTCTCAGCCTGGCCATTAGCTTGGGGGTACTAGGGGGCAGACTTCTTATGTACTACCAAGAATTCTTGGAGCAGATTTTCAATAACTTCATTCAAGAAGTGAGTCCCTCTATCACTTACTAGCTCTATTGGTAGCCCGTATCGAGTGATCACATTCTCAAATAAGAATTTAGCGGTTGTTTGAGCATCATTCTTCGTCGTGGCTTTTACTTCTACCCATTTCGTTAGATAGTCTGTGGCCACAATGATATACTCAGCATGTGAGCCTAGCTGGGGGATTAATAGGACCAACAAAGTCTATTCCCCACTTAGAGAATGCACGTCCACCCATCATGGGTTTCAGTGGCATCTCATCCTTGCGTATAGGATACTGAGTTCTCTGACAGACATCACACCGTTTCACATAGGTATGTGCATCCATGTGAAGGGTCGGCCACCAGAAGCCCGCAAATAGTATTGCCTTGATCACCCGATCTGGTCCAAAGTGTCCTCCTGCTACACCTTGGTGAGCAGTTTCCAAGATCTTGAGATATTCACTCTCATGGACACATAGTCTCAGGTAACCATCTTTACCACGCTTGTATAGATTATCACCAATGATTGAGTAATCTAGGGCTTCTTGTTCTAGACTTCTTTGTCTAGTCAGGGTCATATCTGGAGGGAATGTTTTCGTCCTCAAGAAGGCTACTAATGGTTCACTCCAATCTGGCACTATGGATACTTGATAAAGAGTGGCATGTTCCACAGGTGGTTTAGTGCAACAAATTGGGAATTCTTTACACATCTTATGCACATCAGCTTCCATAGTAGGCCAATGCACTCCGAGTCTTCTTAGTGTCTGTAGGGTTCGTTGTTTTGAGTAGTGTTGCTCTAATGCACCTACATGTGCTAATTGCAACCATTTAGCGTACTCATCCTCTTCCACACAACAAGCCAAGATCCCTTGATCTGTGTGCTTGTACATACTACCTGCCATGATGTGATACTTTTGGGCTTTTACTATCTCTCTATCCTGTGTGTTTATTACTAGGTGGTTAGGCCCGTATGTCAATACTTGCATCAATGACTTAGCCCACTGCGGCACCACTTCCAAATTAAACAAGTAAGCATCAGGAAGGTCATCTGACACTCCTTGTGGGGCTTCTCCCGATGTGAGCCTAGATAGATGATCTGCTCTCAAATGAGTCTTCCCTTTCCTTACCACAACCTCGAAATCATATTCCATTAGCAAGAGAAACCATCTTACTAATCTTCCTGTATTGCATGGCTTGTTTACAAGATATAGCAGTGCTTGATGGTCCGTAAAAAATTTAAACTTATTTGCAAGCAAATAATGTCTAAAATTTTTAACTGCATATACCATGCCTAATCCTTCTCTCTCCGTAGTGGTATAATTTCGTTTAGCTGCATTCAATTGTCTACTAGCATAGGTGATTGGAAGATCCATATTACCTTCACCGGTAGGCTGCACGAGTACACACCCAATAGCATAATTAGATGCATCAACATGAACATGGAAAGGCTTATTCCAATCTGGTGTGGTGAAGATGGGTGCTGAACATAATCGCCGTTTAAGCTCATTGAAAGAATTCTCACATTCATTAGTCCACTCAAAGTTAGTCAAAAGCCCATACAGAGGCTTTGCTATGATGGCATACATGTGTATAAACCATCGGTAATAACCACAATGCCCCATGAAAGCTTGTACTTCCTTAACATTCTTTGGCCTAGGTAACTCGGCTATGGCTCTTACTTTCTCTTCATCAGTGGATATGCCATTCTTTGACACTATGTGTCCTAGAATCTTGCCTTGCCTGACCATAAAAACGCACTTTTCTGGGTTCAGGCAGACTTGATATTCTCTACATTTGTCAAAGATTTGTCTGAGTTCAGGAATATGGGTTTGCCTAATGTTGGAATGAGCACAGAGATCATCAACATAGACTTCTAAGTTCTTCCTCAAGAACTCTTTAAATACATGACACATCAATCTCTGGAAGGTTGCGGGAGCATTGGTAAGCCCGAATGGCATTACCCTAAAAGCGAATATGCCCCACTCTGTGGCAAAAGCTGTCTTATGCTGATCTTCTGGTGCAATGGCTACTTGATTGTAGCCAGAGAACCCATCTAGGAAGCTGTACACTTCCTTGCCGGCTACCCTTTCTAATAAATGTTCGGTGATAGGAAGCGGATAACTATCCCTGATAGTGGCTGCGTTAACCTTCTTCAAGTTAATGCATACACGTAATTTACCATTCTTTTTGGGCACCACTACAATGGGGGACAACCATTCAGTGTGCTCAATTTCATAGATAAATCCAGCTTCAACCAAGCGGTCTATCTCTTCTTTGATCTTGGCGGCATAGTTGTCATTGTATGTGTATGGCTTTTATTTAGAAGATCTGGCCTCTGTGGTCATGGGAATCGTATGGGCGCATATGTCAGGGTCTACATCTTTCAAATCTTTGTAGCTCCAAGCGAATACATCTCTGTACTCTCTTAGTAAAGCTATCAACTCATGCTCCTCTTCCTCAGTGAGGTCATGTCCTATGTAAGTGCACCTCTCTTCTCCTTCTTCTATGGCTACCACTACCTTCTTGGTGGTTTCTTTGTTATCATAGGCCTCTCTTGCTTGTGCATCACGTTTTGGCATTCTTACCATGACTCTCCTATCCTCTATTGCATACTTCTTGAAATTTTCACGGACCTCAAACAAGGATTCTTCCTCCTCTGGTGCGGCTTCTCTCTTCGTCCTTTTCTTTCCTTCACTCTTAGTGGTCACTCGTGTGGTTAATCTCACATCATTAGTGAGCTCTTCATGTCTCTGAGGGTAAACTTCTACTTCATAGAAATATTCTTCGTCTGATGCAAAGGGTGGGTCCATGATGATTGACTCAAGATCAGAGTCACTTGCATCTTCAAATGCATCAGGGCTAGGTTCGCATTCTTCTAAAACTGCATCTCCCATAATTGGCTCTATGGAGAAGACCAAAATGTCATAGCCATCTTCATCACAGTGGGGTGTCCATTGTTCTTCATTGATGGCTACATCCATTGTTGCTAGGATTTCGGCCCAGCCGTGAGGTTCAAATTCTTCGTCCGGGAATACTACAGGTGCATAGGCTGGGTCTTGAACTGATCTATGTGTTTCCTTCGCACCTACCTCTCTGGCTTTTTCTCTTTTCTCCTCTTCCACTATCACTTTACACATCCATAAGTGAGTGTCTTCATGCATCCATGAGGATCCTGATCCTATGGAATGCACCGATTTCGTATCATCTTTGGCTCTATGGATGGGGTTCCATTGGATAGGAGGGACATCTCTATGAGAGTAATCCTTGAGATTGACTTTGGTTGTAACACCTAAGTGTTGCAAATACAAGGAATTGGTTCCCCAATCTGTACCACTTGCAATTGCCGCATAAATGGTCTCCCCAAAATCATCTCGTAGGCTTGGTTTTTGCTAAAGTCACATATAGCAAAAGTATGCTCGAACTCAACACCACATGTAGTGAGAGTTATTCCTTCTAGCAATCCTAAGGGCCTCTCAATATGACCATCGGCCATCTGCAATTTCATTCTCGTTGGCCTGAGTACTGGCTTGCCCCAACGCTTCCATAGTGAAGTGGTAGCAATTGCAACTCCTACACCTGAGTCTAGAATGGCCTTGGTGGTGTATCCTTGATGGGTGATAGGAAGATATGTGTTTCCCTCTTCACCCTCACTCATGTCTCCTATCTTGTCCAAGGGTATTTCTGGCACTGTTCTCTGGGATCCTACTGGGAACGAGGTTTTGCTATCTCCGGTACTTGTTTGGCTACATGTTTCCATAGCTCTGGCCTAACCTTGAGTAGTTCTTCTAAAGTGAGATTGCACTACACCTTAGTGTTCTTCACTACCTCCGTGTTCCTAGGTATGACTGAATCTTCGTTTCTTACCATGACCGTGGGTGCTCTCATACAGGTGGAATTAGCTTCCCATGGGCCTGTGAAGTGGGGTAATTCTTGTAGAGAGTTAGACTCAAAGTCTAATCTTTCCTGAGATTGGGTGCTCTCCTGCTCCTCATAAATGGATGGGATGTCTTGTGGGAATTGGTCGTGTGCATCATCCACAAGTTCAATAGGAGGAGGGACTTCACTTTCTTTAGCCCATTTGTCTTCTTGAATCTCTCGTAGGAATTCATGTGTGAACCGATTCATAGAAGAGGATGTGTCTAGCTCCGTAGAGTTAGGCACATAGGCTTCCTGGGGAGGAATGCTCATTCTATCACTTGCCTTCTCCTTAGCCTGGGATTTGGCTCCTTTTCCAGACTTTGCAATTAACATCTCCAATCTGTCTAACAGACCATCAAAATGCAATGGTGTTCTAGTGGCACTAGAGCAAGTGAAAAGGCGACTGGTTTCAAACATGGCTTGAGCCAATTCCACCATCTTGGCACACAACTTAGTTCGTTCAAGCTCTAGGTCAGCTCTAGGGTAACATTTCTCATGATCTGTTACATTGGGCCCTTCTTGGATTCTGGCCTCATATGCTGTAAGCATCATGTCTAGATCTTCAGGAGTGGGATCGGCTAAGACTGATCCTACTCGGGGTGGTGGTTGGGTTACATGTGGTGGATTGATGGGTGGAGGAATGAAGGGTGAAGGGGATGGTAGTGGCGGGGATGTGTGAGAGTGCGTTTGAGATGTGATTTCTATGATTTTGGCTTTGGTTTCTCGTAGACTTTCCTCAAGTTCATTCATCTTTCTTGCCCATTGCCTTTTCATACGTTCACGGCTATCTCTCCAAGCTCTCATCCTCTTCTTATTCTGACTCTCAGTCTCGCTAACCACCGCAGTCTTCTCCTGGCCTAAGTCTTGGTTTTGCTTAAGTGCCTGAGCTCTCGTGATGACTTGTACTGGAGCCATGGAAGTCACACTTCCCGTGGAGTCCACCACTAGCCCGATGACATTGATAGGAGCAATTTTTGGTATATTGGCGGGGTTCTTGGGACACTCTCGTAACAAATGCTCCTTTCCACAATCGGGACAAAAGCCTTGAATTGTCACAGATTGGGTTTGTGTCGGTGCAGGTAGAGGGCAATCACGAATGAGATGATCTCCTTGACAACGATAGCATGGCCCTCTAGGGAATGGAGGTCTCATCGGTCTAGGTTGGGATCTCGAGTTGGGGTTGGCATACATGACGTTTGCGTATTCTGGCTCCCCACTAGGTTCATTCGGTTCTTCATAATAATATGACTCACTATGCTCCGGTGATTGCATGTAGTAGGCCTGGGGGCTCTCAACATGGGTGGAGTCAAAACTATGATCACTTGGATCACTTTCTGAAAGCGAGGAAGTCACTGACACTAAAGCTCTATTTAGATTTTCTTCTGCCACTGCATACTTTACTGGAATCACATTGGTGGGGGCAGGAGGTTGCTGCGCTAGGACTGGTTGCGGTCTTTGTTGCCCTTGATAGGGTGGTTGATAGATTTGCTGGGGTCTAGCATACTGTTGTTGTGGGTACTGATTAGGATACTTTCCTTGATGTGGATATGGTTGAGAATAATTTTGTCTAACAGCTTGTTTGTTATATGGACAGTGTTGTGCTGTGTGATTGGTGTACCTCCTTTCTATGGTGCAGTACTGGTTGTTAGGGTTCACTTGGGTTTGAGCCATGATGGGGCACACATTAGCCATATGGTCTCCTCCACAGGTATAGCATCGTTTTCCGGGGGCAAATCTAGGAATCTGCTTGCTAGAGACACCTAATTTCAGAGCTACCTTTTCTGCTAGATCCTCAATTGATGTGGATTGTGAGGAAATGAGGCTACTAGAACTATCTGAATCTTTATAGATTTTTGAGAGCTCCAATTCCTCCCCTAGATTATCCTCAATGTCTATGCACATGCGTACACATTCTTCTATGGATCTAGGGTCCTTCAAGTACACATATGATCTTAGTTTGGTGCTTAACAATCCATCTAAAAATAAGGCCACTTGCTTGGCTGGAGTGGGTAACTCTGGAGCCGGGCATCTCTCTAGATATTGCCTAAATCTTCTGCCTGCGAGTCTCACTGTCTCTTGAGATGTTTGTTTGAAGCTGTATATCAGGGAGGATGTGTTATGTCTTATGCCACTTTTAGAGAATTCGATGATGAATGCCTCTAGAAGTTGATCTATGCTCCTAAACTGCCTCTCGTTTAGTGGCTGAAACCATGTCAGGGCGGTGTTCCTAAGGGTTAGACCAAAGGCATTGTACTGCGTGAACAGATCTTCAACTTGTTCAACTCTCAAGACTTGCCTAAACTCAGCTACATGATCGTAGGGGTCTCCAGTGCCATCAAAGTAGTTTTTCATGGACTTAACTAGCTGGGTCGGTCTCAAGGTCCTCGTGTGCTCTCTCAGTCTTGGCAAAGGGAAATCATCGGCATTTCTTCGGTTCCCTGGGGCTCTATGTCCCTCAGGTTCCACTCTATTTGTTTCCGTTCTCGTTCTTTCTCTTCCCCAAGAGTTGGAAAAGCTTACCTCAGGTCTCTCTCTACTCCTTTCTCTTTGAGTCCCATGAGCTTGAGATGTTCCAGCTCCTTGGTGACCATAGCACACATTGGATCGAGGTTGGGGAAAAACAAATTCTCCCTTCCAAGTGTATGCGTGTCTTCCATGCTCAGAGACCACAAAGATTCTCTCAGAAGCATCATCTAAGTAGGTCACCTTGCCTGGGCTATCAGGATCTTTGAATTCATAAATGGCAAGAGCTCCCCCTTCATTAGACTTTTCAAGCTTGTACCTCCAAAAAGCCTCATCCGTTTCCTGGTTCCAGAGCAATTCTATGCTCCTATTATCCTGGGGAACTAACTCTGGAGTGATTATCCTTGTTAGGAACGATTTGCCTCGAGGGGTTTTCGGCTCCTTTCCTAAGTTCCCTTGCTCTATGTCACCTAATTCAAGTTCAGAGATTATGTTGCCAAACTCATCTGTCCTTTCAGGTTGGCTGGTGACCACATACATTGTTCCTTCTTTATCTATGTATGAACCATTTTCAAACTTGACTACAGGGTGTTCTAGTCCAATGGGCTGATTCGGATTTTTAATTAGGACAACAGATCTTTGCAGGCCATCCTCATAGATGCATGCACCTAGGCGGTTGGTCTGGATGTATTCCAATTGAGTCTTGTAGGGACCTTCAAGTCTTTCTAGGTATGCCATTCCTGAGCTACCTATAGGTCTTTCCATGCTATACGACATGTCAGAGTCACTGGTTTCTGAGTCTAGAGCGTAGGGGTAATCACTCAATTGTTGGGCCCAAGATCTAGCTGTAGGGTTGACGCTAGCCTCTGATGATCTAAGACTTTGATGGTCTCTCCCTAGGTGTCTACCCGATCTCAGGTTCATATGCCCTTTGTACGTTGCTGATTCTTTGGCACCAATCACTTGTTCCTTTTAAGTTCCTTTGGATGTGTGTTCTTGTTTTTAATTAAGCGTCATCAGGAGCACTTTAGTGTGTCGTACTTGATGTTCTACGTCCGCTTAGTTTAAGTTCTTTTCCTTTAAGTTATCCTTTGACTGCAATTTAGCCTATCCTTGCACTTGAGAAGTTAAAGACTCTTCAAACTTGAGTGTTCCTATCGTTCCCCTAGTCAATCAGGACAACTACTCGCACTTAGCCTATGCTAAGAATGGACTGAGGGGGTTAAGAGATGTTCCAACGTCAAGTCGCTCCTTCTGATGATGCTTGTCTACCCAGGAAGCACGTTCCCAAGCTTGTTCGCCTTGGCACTTACTTTGCTTTCTTCAAAAGTTCTCGATGATCCTGTAAGAACCTCAAGTTTAGCTTCAATTTGATCCTTCAATTGACAGACAATTTATTTCAGACACTTTTTAATGACCCTTGTTCCCCCTTTTTTATTGCTAAAAAAATTTCCTCTAGAGCTCCCTTGGTGTACCTACCCCTCAGTGTCTCAAATTCAAAATATCATATCTGAAAATCAACGCATTATTCTTATAAAAAACAGTTGAGGGCGTGTAGTATATGCCACGAGATTTCCGACAAGCCCTAGAGCTCAAAAAATGGATTTCGTATGAAAAAGTTATGACCGTTCAGGGTTTAGGGGGTTAAACAGACAAACAAAACCTTTCAGGAGTTTTAATGCATTTTTCTAAGGCCTTTGTAAGTGTATGAGTATTTGAGTATGCAAATATGCCCAAAATTTAGCCTAAATTTCCAAAAAAAATTACCCCTTTATTTTTTGCCGAAAATGTCTGTCTATCGCGATAGAGTGGTCTATCGCAATAGACAGTGTCTGTCGCGATAGAGTGGTCTGTCGCGATAGACGGTGTCTGTCGCGATAGACGGTGTCTGTCGCGATAGAGTGGTCTATCGCGATAGACTGAATCTGTCGTGGGTCTCTGTCTGTCACGATAGACGGGTGTCTGTCGCGATAGACGGTGTCTATCGTCTGTCGTGGTTTTGGTCTGTCGCGATAAACGGTGTCTGTCGCGATAGACTGAAAAAACGCAAATTTTTTAGAAACTTCTAGTGATTTGGAGTGCTCTAATGGTGTAGGTTACCGTGCCAAACACGCATTCAAAAAATATCAAGTTTTTCTGTCTGTCGCGACAGACAGAGGTCGTCGTCCCGGGACCTGTGCAGAGTCTGTCGTACCTGCGCAAGCTGCTGGAGATGGTGGTACAGCTAGTTCCTGCAACAAAAGCTCAAAAAACACACAAAAACAGATCGCATGCAAGCTCTCTCTCGCTCTCTCTCACAATGAAATGAGGGAAATGAGGTGGGGAGTGGAATATGACAAAAAAAATGAAATTTTTGTGGAGATGGAGATGGAGGTGGGAGATGGTGGGGATGATGATGGTGATGATGGTGATGCAAAAGTAAGAAAAAATGAAGAGAAATAAAGAAAAGAAAGGATATTACCTATACTCCAATGTCTCAACTCAACATCTTACCATCACACGCTCGTCCTCGAAGCTCTCTCCCCGGCAACGACGCCAAGTTTGGTGTCACTCTAGGACAATGGTGAGTACCAACGTGAGAAGATTCACCTCATAATTGTCAAACCGTGGAGACGTGAGGACTAGTATGAAGACTATGAGCAAGTGAAGGCACAAGTGTGTGAGTGAGAAGCACACAAGCATGCACACACATACACACACACACGCGCACACAAGGCAAGAACAAGGAGAGGAACAATGGAGTTCTTTGCATTAGTCAAAAAAGTCTCTTACATAAACTCAATTCACAAACAATCTACCCTCTAAAATGAGCTCTCTAGCTCTTTTTATAGTTTTCTAACTAGCTTTGGTCTTGTCCAGACCTAGTGTCCGGCCTAGTTAAAAATTAGGTTCTAGAGCCTATTTGAGGGCTCAAACAGAGTCTAAAAATTATGAAAATTGATATGTAGCTAATTCTAATACTCCTCAAGCTCGAGGACTCCTCGGCTTGAACAAAATGGAGTCTATTCTACCAAAAACGGAATTTACAATGTTTGTGTAGTGATTAAAATCACTTGAGTTGTAAATGGTCCATGGAAAAATTGATTGGGCCTTGTTGCCGTATTGTGCATGACTGCTCCGTTGTACCTATATGCTCTTCATATGACTTGTATGCCAACACACATCCAAACATACACACTCATAGACACACACACATACACATAGACGCGCACACACATACACACACATAGACGCGCACACACATACACACACATAGACACACACATATACACACACAGACACATACACACATAATGATGCATTCACACACATACACATGCATACACACATAGACACACATATACACACACACATACACACATACACAAACATATATGCATACACACACACATAGAGAGACATACACACACATACACATACATGCATACATATGCATACATAATGCATATGCATACATAATGCATATGCATACATACACATACATAATGCATACACACACATATGCATACATAATGCATACACACACATACACAAACCTATGCATACATACATGCATACACACACATAGACACATACACACACATAGATACATACATACACATAAACACATACACACTCATAAACACACACACATACACATAGACACACACACACACACACACATACACACACACAAACACACATAGACACTTACACACATAATGCTGCATACACACACATACACATGCATACACACATACAAACACATATACACACACACATACACACATAGACACATACACACGTAATGATGCATACAGACATACACATGCATAAATAGACACACATAATGATGCATACACACACATACATATGCATACACACACATATGCATACATACATGCATACACATACACACATAGACACATACACACACATAGATACATACATATACATAAACACATACACACTCATACACACACACACACTCATACACACACACATACACATAGACAACACACACATATACATACACACATACACACAAAGACACATACACACATAATGATGCATACACACACATACACATGCATACACACACATATGCATACATACATGCATACACATACACACATAGACACATACACACACATAGATACATACATACACATAAACACATACACACTCATAAACACACACACATACACAGACACACACACATACACAGACACACACACATACACAGACACACACACATACACAGACACACACACACACATATATACACACACAAACACACATAGACACTTAGACACATAATGATGCATACACACACATACACATGCATACACACATACAAACACATATACACACACACATACACACATAGACACATACACACGTAATGATGCATACACACATACACATGCATACATAGGCACACATAATGATGCATACACACACATACATATGCATACACACACATATGCATACACACACATATGCATACATACATGCATACACATACACACACATAGATACATACATATACATAAACACATACACACTCATAGACACACACACATACACATAGACAACACACACATATACATACACACATACACACATAGCCACATACACACATAATGATGCATAGACACACATACACATGCATACACACACATATGCATACATACATGCATACACATACACACACATAGATACATACATACACAAACACATACACACTCATAGACACACACACATACACATAGACACACACACACACACATATACACACACACAAACACACATAGACACTTACACACATAATGATGCATGCACACACATACACATGCTGACACACATACAAACACATATACACACACACATACACACATAGACACATACACACGTAATGATGCATACACACATACACATGCATACATAGACACACATAATGATGCATACACATACATACACATGCATACACACACATATGCATACATACATGCATACACATACACACATAGACACATACACACATACACACACATAGATACATACATACACATAAACACATACACACTCATAAACACACACACATACACATAGACACACACACACACATATACACACACACAAACACACATAGACACACACTTAATGATGCATACACACACATACACATGCATACACACATACAAACACATATACACACACACATACACACATAGACACATACACACGTAATGATGCATACACACATACACATGCATACATAGACACACATAATGATGCATACACACACATACATATGCATACACACACATATGCATACATACATGCATACACATACACACATAGACACATACACACACACGCATAGATACATACATATACATAAACATATACACACTCATATACACACACATACACATAGACAACACACACATATACATACACACATACACACATAGACACATACACACATAGACACATACACACATAATGATGCATACACACACATACACATGCATACACACACATATGCATACATACATGCATACACATACACACATAGACACATACACACACATAGATACATACATACACATAAACACATACACACTCATAAACACACACACATACACATAGACACACACACACATATACACACACACAAACACACATAGACACTTAGACACATAATGATGCATACACACACATACACATGCATACACACATACAAACACATATACACACACACATACACACATAGACACATACACACGTAATGATGCATACACACATACACATGCATACATAGACACACATAATGATGCATACACACACATACAACATATGCATACACACACATATGCATACATACATGCATACACATACACACATAGACACATACACACACATAGATACATACATATACATAAACACATACACACTCATAGACACACACACATACACATAGACAACACACACATATACATACACACATACACACATAGACACATACACACATACACACATAATGATGCATACACACACATACACATGCATACACACACATATGCATACATACATGCATACACATATACACACATAGATACATACATACACATAAACACATACACACTCATAGACACACACACATACACATAGACACACAGACACACATATACACACACACAAACACACATAGACACTTACACACATAATGATGCATACACACACATACACATGCTGACACACATACAAACACATATACACACACACATACACACATAGACACATACACACGTAATGATGCATACACACATACACATGCATACATAGACACACATAATGATGCATACACACACATACACATGCATACACACACATATGCATAAATACATGCATACACATACACACATAGACACATACACACACATAGATACATACATACACATAAACACATACACACTCATAAACACACACACATACACATAGACACACACACACATATACACACACACACATATACACACACACAAACACACATAGACACTTACACACATAATGATGCATACACACACATACACATGCATACACACATACAAACACATATACACACACACATACACACATAGACACATACACACGTAATGATGCATACACACATACACATGCATACATAGACACACATAATGATGCATACACACACATACATATGCATATACACACATATGCATACATACATGCATACACATACACACATAGACACATACATATTAGTGAACATTCGAGCCTACAAAATAAATTCAATTAGTAAATAGAAACTAACATACATATATGAAAAAAATAAAATATATATTTTAATAAAATTACCTTTCATTCACAACCTATCATTAACTCTCTTTGCTCATCTGAGATTTCTTCATTATTTGCGTTGGCGCGTTGCAAACGACTATATAGCCAATCCGTGAAAGAAGGTATATCTGTAATCTCTTTATTATCGAGATTACGTCTAGATCTTTTGTTTTTTCGCCTTTTACTTCGGAGACTTTGAAGTTCCTCGTACTCGCTAAGGAATGCTTGCATGCATTCGCTATTATATGCTACAAAAGTAGAAACATTATTTTTTTCTTGAAATGTAAATAAGAATGGAACCCCCTTACTTGATAATACCTCATCTGTTATCTTTGAAGAAGACTCGTTGGTCCATGCACGTGGAGCTTCTTCATGAACTCTTTCAAGGTACTCACTAACGTAATACATGCACTCTTCAAGCATCCAACCCTTTGCCATGGATCCTTCTGGTTTTGCTCTTTGTCGCACGTAACCTTTTAGTATTCCCATAAATCGCTCGACCCAAAACATCCATCGAGTGTTGACAACACCAACAATCTCTATCTCATCTACAAGATGGACTAATAAATGAACCTGAATATCAAAAAATGAAGTAGGAAGTTATTTTTCCATCAAACATAGTAGCTCTTTGCATTCACGTTTTTTTTGTGGGATCGAATTTTTATCGATCTCTTTGGATGTAATCCACCTATACAAATCATAAAAACAATTATAAAGAAGTTAATTAAAAAATAAAAGATATCCAATATTCATACATATTAAATATAAAAGTATCATAATTACCTTATAAGTGATCCAAGACGATAGATCACATCTTGTACTCCTTTCGTTGTACATTGTTGCTCTAGCACAATGGTGAGAACCACGTTAAGAAGCTCCACCTCCTTAATGTCAATCCGCGGAAGAGATAGGAGTGATATGAAGATCGTGAATGTGAGAGGAAGTGAGAGGGAAGGTGAGAAGCATAGAAATGCACACACACATACACACACACTACGAAGAGTCAAGCAAGACACAATGGAAGGTGACAAATCAACTCTATTACTCAAGAACACTATTACAAGCTCAAAATAACTCTAAGCTCACACTATCCTCAAACAAGCTAACCTAAAAAATGAGCTCTCTAGCTCTTTTTATAGTTTCTAGACTAGTTTTGACCGGTTTCATATCTAGTGACCGGTATAGTTAAAAATTAGGTCCTAGATGCTATTTGGAAGGGTAAACGGTGTCTAAAAATAACGAAAATTGATACGCTTGTTCTACCTAAGCTCCTCAAGCTCGAGGACTCCTCGGCTTGCACAAAATAGAGCTATGGATTACAAATGGGGTTTTCTATGTTACATATGTTACAATAGTGATAAAAATCACTGTTGGAGGTTTTTGGAAAGTATTTGAAAACATAATTCTTTGAAAAAAGATTCGACTGGCGCCCTGCTCTGTCGTTACATGCTTCCGCGTCTTCTATGCCTCTGGCTACTTCCAACACCCCCCTCCCTCTCGCTTTTGTCGTCCCTGACAGAACCTTGTTGTAAGGTCTGCCGGATATAGTTCTGTAGGAGGTCTTGAGCGAGGGTGTGCTCGGAGATACGAATGCTTCGGGCCAGGTCGGCCTCGAGTTTCTCCCAGTCTATTGGTTGCGGTTCTTCTGGTGGCGAGAGCTGATAGTGTGTGGAATAGACCATTCGTTCACAGGAAAATAAGTGTAATAAATGTGTAGGCCTGCTTATGAATACCTCGGAATGGTATTCCCAGAAGCCGGTTGTGAACATCTCTTCGAATGTCTGCTTGTAGCACGCCGGTAGGTACTTTATTCTGCAATGCCAGGCATAACACACTCGTAGCGATGGCGTTGTACTCTTATCATATACCAGATCGAAATTGCCATGCTCAAAGCCCGGGGTGTTTACATGAGGTGCCTTGATGCGTCGGAAGACTTTAAAAATCATTTGCATCATGTCAAAGATTTTGACAGTCATATGCGCCGCTATATCGTCCATATGCTTTAATCTAGGGAGCTAGTGGCGAATTGTAGCCATCATGTAGCCTATAGTTGGTAACTCAATGGGTGGCTTAAAATAGGGGTAATTCAACCAGTCCTGGCACTGTTTATTGTTTTGTACCTTAATAGCAAAAGCTGTCCAGGAGCGGCGTCGTGGTAATGGTCCCCAACATGGGTTGTACTTTAAGTGCAAAGGTGCCTTTACCCATGTACTCATCATTTCTGGATACTGCTATAGTAAATCTTTTCGCCACTCTGGTTGATAGATCTCTCCTTGCTGCGCATCGAGTGGTAGATCGTCCTCCTCGAATTGAGTTGCATGCGATGGTTTCTTACCGGTTTCTTTCTCAATGGCTAACTGGTATTCGGCCATTAACATAAAATACGGTTTATACTATAGCTCATGCCCAGATTTGTATCGTCGCGGGGCCAAATGAGCAAAGAATGGAGACTGTAAAATTCTTTCTTCTATCATCGCCATGGCATGTAATTGTGCTTCTACTCTAGCTGAGTGTGTTGTCCCAAGTTCCTCAATTGTCTTCATCCATGCGGGGGTCGGAAGTTCGTAAGTCATCTGACCTTCGGCCGTGACGCGTTTGCCTGGGATGGGTTGTGGCTCGTATGCCTCTTCAAACGTTTCCTCCACCGGGATGGTGACAGTTTCTTCCTCAGTTGGAAGCTCAGGTGGGGAATTTGGCCTTGGTGGTGCTTCATATACTGCAATCCTTGATTCAAGGTTTGATACCTGGGCCCGTAATGCGTTGGGTTCCTCTAAGATGTCAGGAGAGGGGTCCACAGGTGCTGGTATGTCTTGGTGTGCCGGTGCTCGTAACTGGAGTAATTTGTGATCTTCTTTGAGTTTCTATAACTCCTCATTCATGCGATCGTATTCATCTAGCAGTCTTACATGATCTTCTAGCAGCATCTTCATTGAGTCTGAGGGAATGGCTTTGAACCGACTAGGACTCAAAGGTTGGTCTGGGTGGTCAAGAGCTGCTTCTAAGTTTTCTCAGTTCTGATCCTGTAGGCGCTGGTTTTCCTCCTTTGTTGCTGCTAGATGTCTTCTGAGTAAGCCCATGTTTCGTGTTAGCGTTGCATTGCGGACTGTCTGGGCTCTTAATAAGTTATCCAGGTCAGCAGTGGCTTCCTTGGTCTTTTCTTCGCTTTCTAGTTCTAATTTATGATAGGCCTCTCGTAATTCTTGGTAGCGGCTGTTCAGTGAGGCATTCTCAATAGACAATAAATTAAGCTGCGACTGTAAGTCATTGGTTGTCCTCTACAGCTGCTGGTAATTGTCGCCAAGAGATGTGAACTCATCTCTTACTTGCGTCATACACATGAACATCTGTCGAAATGCATTATCTACAGTGGGTGATAGTATTAATGGGGTGCTAAATGAAGATGCAATGGTTGTAGATGCAAAGGGAACGGGGAATGGGGGTGGGAAGGTGGATGCTGTGGTGATTGTGGAAAATTGTGAGGTGCCTAAATATGTTTGTGCCGTGAGTGAAGTGAGTGATGGTGCAGTGGGTGGTGAGATGTCCATGTCATTGGACGTGTCCAGTGCGGTGACTGTGAATATGGGTGTGACTGTGGGTGCTTGTGCTGGTGTAAATACGGGATTTACAAAGGTTGAGGAGTAATCTACAGGGGGACAGGCTGGTGCAGCTGGGTGGAAAGGGGAAAGAGGGGTTACAGTGGGTCGGGGAGGTGAGACGGGGGAGAAGGTTAATGGCGGTGGGAATGGAAAAAGGGGTCTTGGAGTTGTGGGGAAAGATGGATGGAGGAATGGGCTGGATAGAGAGGTGGGTGTGTGAGGGGGTAGACTAGGTCTAATGGGTGCAGGAATTGTGGGGTGAGTGGTCGTAAAGATGATTTCTGCTACGCCATCGGTGAATGAAGATGTTGGTCTGGGGGAAGGAGGGTGAAGCAGGCTGGATGGACGGGCGGAGATGGAGGAGCGGTTTGGGTGGTTGGTACTTCAGTGACTACTGAGGTATGTACAGTTGTAGCGCGGGGTGGGGAATCTAGAAGGATGGTTTCTGCTGCCAACGAACTTTCAGGGACAAGGCGTGCCTCCCTGGCTTGTTCTGAAAACTGTGCTCCTGTTGGTACACGAATGTATTCGCCGGGCTTCGAAAGTAGTCGTACTCGGCGGGGGTCAAACTGTGGTAGTGGCTTTCTTTGCAAGTACCTGATGGCTTCGTTGGAGCCTACTGATTTGACTAATTCTCTGAATCCTTTGATGTATGCATCTTCGAATCCACCTGTGACAAGTTCCTGTTCTATTATGGCTTGACTCTCTTCCTTAGTCATTTTTTTGCGTGCCCAAACTTTTTCCATAGTTCTATACAGCTTCTTAATAGCCAGTGTGTAAGCTGCTGCTTCACAAGTTTCATCTTCATGGGTACTTGTATCACCATGTGTGTCTGTTTGTTGTCCTTGGCCATCTGTCTGTTCATGCTCTTGGGATTCGATAGTGCCCTGGCTGGCTTCGTCATCGCCTTCGTCGTCATCGGTTGCTGTTCTTTCGTCATCAGAGCTAGACACGATCTGTCCTTGTGGCTGATCCCGGGGTGTGGTGGGATAGCTGGGCCTTTCATATTCTTGAGAAAATAGTTGTCCTTCTGAAAATTGGAACTCATTGGAGAATGCATCGAGCATTTCAAAATCGAACGTTGTGTTCAGTGGCGCTGCTTGTTCTGCTTCTAAATGGGGTATTGGAAAAGAGAACGCTTCCTCACCAATAGTGGTGGGAATTTCTGTTGCTGTGGTGATAGGTTCTGGGGTTGTGACTGCTTGAGGTGCAACAGTACTAGTGGTGCCTTCCGGCGTAACTGGTCTTGATAACCGTATACGAATTGGTGGTACCGTGGGAGTGGCTGCGGTCGGTGACTGCTCTGGAGATGGTTGTGGTGAGGGTGATTCTGGGACTTGTAGGCACGGGATAGTGCCTCTCATCCGCTTTCCGGCTCTGCCTTTGCTAGACTTTCTAGCCTTCTTAGTGGTCCCTTTGAAATCTTTCAGTTCCTCACTTGTCATGGCACGCTCAATCGGTAAGTCATACGCCAAGCACATATATATAATTCTCGTAAGCGCACATCATCCATTGATGAATTTCTTTTGTTCCCATCTATGTTGGGCCAAATAGAGCTGATCAATGATCAAGCTAGCTAGATCAACCGTTTGGGGCCAGTACATGCTAAGTATAAGCCAAACCAGATTCTTTTGTGGGGCATGGTAAAACGATCCTGAGCTGGGAAAGCAAAATGCTGCATGCATATCCTTAAGGGCTTGGAGAGCTCAGGGGTTATAGCTGAAATATCCTCCCACTTAGTTACGTCACCACGTTTCATCTGCTCTAGGACTAGCCGTTCTCGCTCCTTCGGAGTATGCGTTCCATGTATTTTGAGAGCTGCGCGAATTAAATCTTTAGACAAATAAAACCTTGTGAATGGAGGGTCATTTACCAAGGATGGTAACATGAATGTGCCGGGTAGATCCTTGTTCTCTGAAGCTGTCAAGGTGGTTACTAAGTAAAAGCATCTGTAAAAATCAGGTTTAGGAAGAGAGTCACTAAAATATTATGTAATTCCCGCCCGTGCCCAAACGTGCATTAAATCTTGTGTATTCTGCAGTCCTTCAAATTCTCTTGAAAAGAACTGGTACTTGGCCCATGTGCGAAGATCAAATGCCAAATTGGCCTCAAATATGAAATCAGCGTCTGCTAAGGGTCCTGCTAGGCCTTGAAACCAGTGAGAGTTACGATGAATCTTCTCAGTATATCCTCTAGGAGGATCGTCCATTGGCATGGGTCCTGGAAAACCTTGAAACTCTGGTGGTTGCATCGTCCGATAAGATTCCGCGAGTAATTCTCCAATATTGGCCATTGGTGTGCTTGGGCCAGCTTCTGATGGTCCTTCTTCGGTTTGCATGATGACTGACGAGCTAATGGAAAAGATCTGCTACAAAAGATTAACACATTAGCATGGAAATTAATTATGATCCCAATAAAGTGAGACCGCAATCCCTTTCCATAACCGATATGTTACCCGTGTAGCCAGGTGTTGTGAGGTGGTTAATGGAATGATTATTTGCAAAACTAATGCAGGTCTCTAGACGCCTACATGCTTCAGATTATGCATACATTTCTTGATGAGCTTTTATTATGAGTGATGTGGGGTTTGGTGTATGAATTCATACAAGGTTTGGTTGAGGGTGAATTATTACAAGGGTGGAGTTTAAATGGGGTGGGAGAATTGTTAGATAAGGGGGTACAAGAAGACGTCTGGATACGTTTCGGTATCCATTTCCTAAGAGTCTTTGAGTGGGTGGTGTGTTTCTGTTGAGGGACAAAAAGTGGTATCGGGTTTGGTGGTATTGAAGGATGAAAAGAATTCTGAGGGGTATATATTACATGGCTTGAGGGTTGGGCTATAATACATTGTTTGGGTACCCAAATCTGCGTGGGTGTGGGTCGATTGATAAGATACTTCTTGGCGATCCAAATCTGTCGAGTATTTGTACTTGGGGAAGAAGATCGAGGGGACTTTGGATGCTGACTCTGCTTTTTTTGAAACTTTGTCCTGTTCTTGTCTGTAGTGTTGCCAATAGGCTATGGTTGCTGTCCTTTTGGCACCCATATTTGTCTCGTGCCACTTGTTCTAATATGTTGATACTGCTGCTTTCTTTGCCTTATTTGGTGGTGTCGTCGGTCTGGGTTCCTCTGTTGTGGTTGACTCCTTCGTGGTTGGGTTTGAGAGGTCCAATGGACGCTTTGCTTTGGAAAAGAAGGGAGATCCAACACTTGCGTGACCTGCCCATTAGGAAGTGATTCGTTATCTATCTGTAATCTAGGCCAGTCCACAGCAAGTTTGGAAGGATGAGCACCGCAGGGTATTGTGCTCATTTGGCCGCTGATGCAACCCACCTGACCGCTGATTGTGTCCATCTGCCCTAGCGGTTGGGTAATCGCCCCTTCTAGTTTGCAGGAAGCCCCAGGGAAGATCTCCTGTCGTCCTTCTGATTGACAACTGTCTATAGCCAAGCCCGAGTGGGTTGGTGTAGACGTAACGTGATTGATCTGACCCAAGATCTTCCGGTCTTCCATCGCATGCATTTCATAGGGTCTAGGGTTACAAGCCTCAGTTGGAATGGCGTTAGGGAAGTCAAGCGGTATCACTCGCTTCTGCTCTAAGGTTCCAATCTGTAAGGAGCCTTGTCTAAGATTTAGGTCCACTGAGTGATCGTATAGCCAATCTTGGCCAAGGATTAGGGGTTCTATCAGGTCGTCATCATGGCACACCAGTAGCTTCACTGTCAAGGTCACTTCGTTTATGAGGATAGGAAGGTCCACCTCACCCATGCAAGGGGTTTCCATGCCTCCTAAGCCTATGAGGTATGCCTCAATTGGACGCATTTCTATTCCTGAATCCTTATAGTGGGACCATCTAATCGCACTAGTCGCAGCACCTGAGTCAATTAAAGCCCTGAGCTCTTGGCAAGGGTTGTCGTGCTCTAGCCTAACTGTAATGAATGGTCTCCTGTCCACTATGCTAGGATGAGTTTGTGACTTTACCTCACACATAGCCATGGGATATCTGGGTGTTGTTTCCAGATGGTTATACTGCTCTCTCCCTAGTCCTTGTCTTCTTAGCTTCATGCGCTTAATGCGTTCTATTGCTTCTGCTTGAGCTTCCGCTCGTATTCTATTTTCTTCCTCCTTACGCTTCTTTGCCAACGTGAGTCGTCTAAGCATATCCTCAGTAAGAGGTTCCTGATATAACTTGACTCTACAACCACTAATATAATTAGGCATTATGTCTCCTTCTAAGGTGGCTAGCTGTACTGCTCCACTTGTTGAGAGTCTGTTAATGATCATATGTCCATAACCTCGCTTTTCTAACTTACGTGTGTGTTGCTTTAGCGTATATACTAGAACTAAATCTCCTTCTTTTAGGCCTTTATCTTTCACATGTGCATCAAAATATGCTTTCTGTCGCTTCTTCGCTGCATATATTCCTGCTGCTGCCTTTAGCCTGGTTTCTCCTAATTGTTCCAAGTCCATTATTCTTGCTGATAATTCATGGCCGGTCCACTAATGTTCTTGTGCAACCTTAAGGGTCGGTATCAAGAAGTCCAAAGGAAGCACAACATTCTGACCAAAAACCATCTGAAAGGGAGTTTCATTGAGTACGGTCTTGTAGGCCACTCGATATGCCCAAACAGCGTGGTGTAACTGTTTGTCCCAATCTGAACGTTTGTTGTTCACGAGTTTCGTCAGTACGTTACAAAGGATCTTATTAGTGCTTTCAGCCTGACCATTGGCCTGAGGATGATATGGTGCGGATTTCTTGTGAATCACCATAAAATCCTGTAACAAATATTCAATGACTTGGTTTAGAAAGTGAGTCCCGCGATCGCTCACTAACTCTATAGGCAATCCATATCTTGTAAAGACATTCTCAAATAAGAATTTTGCAGTTGTGTGTGCATCATTCTTTTTCGTGGCTTTTGCCTCTACCCATTTCGTAAGATAATCTATGGCAACAATAATGTATTCCGCATGTGTACCTTTTGCAGGGGGGTTAATGGGTCCTACAAAGTCTATACCCCACTTTGAAAATGCACGTCCGCCCATCATGGGTTTCAATGGCATTTCATCTCTGCGAGTAGGAAACTGAGTTCTTTGGCACACATCACATCTCTTAACATAGGTATGTGCATCCATGTGAAGAGTGGGCCACCATAATCCTGCAAAGAGGATGGCTTTGATTATTCTTTCAGGTCCAAAATGACCTCCTGCCACACCTTGGTGTGCAGTCTCTAGTATGCTCAGATAATCGCTTTCATGAACACATTGTCTTAGATATCCATCTCGTCCTCTTTTGTATATATTATCGCCAATAAGTGAATAGTCTTGAGCTTCCTGCTCCAGACTGCGTTGTCGAGCTAAGGTCATTCCTTGAGGGAATGTCTTCGTCCTCAAGTATGTCACTAAAGGTTCACTCCAGTCTGGTGTGAGAGACACGTGATATAATGTAGCATGCTCTACTGGTGGTCTTTCACAACAAACATGGCATTCTTTACACAACTTGTAGACATCTGCTTCCATCGTAGGCCAGTATACTCCTAGTCTATGCAGAGTCTGTAATGTTCGATGTTTTGAATGATGTTGCTTTAATGCACCTACGTGTGCTAATTGCAATCAATTTGCATGTTCTGATTCATCTACACAACAAGCAAGAATCTTTTGATTATCCTGTTTATATATGCTTCCTGCTATGATTTGATATCTCTGAGATTTGGTAATCTCTCCTTCTTTGATCTTTATCCTAGGATTCTTGGGTCCGTATGTCAAAATAGGGACTATAGGCTTAGCCCATTCTGGTGCTATCTCAAGATTAAACAAATAAGCATCTGGTAATTCATCCGCTGTTCCTTGAGGAGCTTCTCTTGAGGTTAATCTCGAAAGGTGGTCAGCTCTAAGATGTGTCTTTCCTTTCTTGACTACTACTTCAAAATCATACTCCATGAGTAATAGAAACCAACATATTAGTCGTCCTGTGTTACATGGTTTGTTGACTAGGTACAATAGGGCTTGATGATCTGTAAAGAACTTGAACTTGTTTGCCAACAAATAGTGTCTGAACTTCTTTACCGTGTAGATCATCCCTAATCCCTCTCGTTCCGTCGTGGTGTAATTTCTTTCTGCTGCGTTCAATTGTCTGCTCGCGTAAGCTATGGGGAGATCGATGTTACCTTCATTCATGGGTTGTGCTAACACACATCCTATGGCGTAATTGGATGCATCCACATGTACATGGAATGGCTTACTCCAATCTGGGGTAGTCAATATAGGTGCTGAGCACAAGCGTCATTTAAGTTCATTGAATGAATTTTCACATTCATCTGTCCATTCAAAATTGGTTAAAAGAGAGTACAAAGGCTTGGCTATGATTGCATACATGTGTATGAATCTCCTATAATAGCCGCAATGGCCCATAAAGGCTTGTACCTCTTTCACATTAGTTGGTCTAGGTAATTCTGCAATTACTTTCACCTTTTCTTCATCCGTAGAGATTCCATTTTTTGACACAATGTGTCCTAGAATTTTGCTTTGTCTGACCATGAAAACGCACTTTTCTGGGTTCAAACAAACCTGATATTCTCGACATTTGTCAAATATTTGCCTTAACTCTGGGATATGCGTCTGCCTGATATTAGAATGAGCACATATGTCATCGACATATACTTCCAAACTCTTGCGTAAGAATTCCTTAAAAACATGACACATGAGTCGCTGGAAAGTGGCGGGTGCATTTGTTAAGCCAAATGGCATCACACGAAATGCAAATATGCCCCATTCGGTGGCAAATGCCGTCTTGTGTTGGTCCTCTGGAGTAATGGCTACTTGATTATAGCCTAAAAAACCATCAAGGAAGCTGTAAACTTCCTTGCCTGCAACTCTTTCCAATAAATGTTCTGTGATAGGAAGAGGATAACTGTCTCTAATCGTGGCGGTATTAACTTTTTTAAGGTTAATACACACACGCAATTTTCTGTTCTTCTTGGGCACAACCACAATGGGAGATACCCATTCGGTATGCTCAATCTCATAGATGAATCCTGCTTCTATCAGCCGATCTATCTCCTCTTTAATCTTCGCAGCGTAGTTATCATTATACGTGTAAGGTTTCAATTTCGTAGGTTTTGCATCTGGAGTCATAGGGATTCTATGAGAACATATATCTGGATCTACTCCTTTCAAATCTTTGTAACTCCAAGCGAACACATCTCTATATTCGCGCAATAGGGCAACTAGCTCTTCTTCTTCTTCCTTCGTCAAATCATGCCCTATGTATGTACATTTTTCTTCTTCTCCTTCTATGGCTACTATTATTTTCTTGGTTTTCTCTCGGTTATCATATACTTGTCCGTCATTCGCCTTTCTATTAGGCATTCGTACCATGATTCTTCTATCTTCGATTTCATATTTCTTGAAATTCTCGGGTACTTCAAATAAAGATTCTTCTTTTTCTGACATGGTTTCTTTCTTCTTTCTTTTCTTGCGTTCACTTTTGCTAGTCACTTGAGTGGCTATTCTCACATCATTCATAATTTCTTCGTGTCTCTGAGGATGAGTTTCTACTTCGAAAAAATATTCTTCTTCTGATGCAAAGGGTGGGTCCATGATAATTGATTCTAAATCAAAATCACTTGCATCCTCAAATGCATCAGTGTTAGGTTCACATTCTTCTAAAATTGCATCGCACATGATTGGCTCTATCGTGAAAACTGAAATGTCATAGCCATCCTCGTCACAGTGGGGTGTCCATTGTTCTTCATTGATGGCTACGTCCATGGTTGCTAGGATTTCTGCCCAACCATGGGGTTCAAACTCTTCGTCAGGGAATACTACAGGTGCGTAGGCTGGATCTTGAAGGGTTCGTGGATGTTGTTCTGCACCTAAGGTCCTTGCTTCTAATCTTTCTTCCTCTTGTGTGGCTACTTTACACATCCATAGATGAGTGTCCTCATGCAACCAAGAAGGATGTGATTCTAATGAGTGCACGGATTCTGTTTCTACTTGTGTCTTATGGATGGTATTCCATTGTATTGGGGGTACGTCTCTATGTGAATAGTCTTTAAGATTGACTTTAGTAGTCACTCCTAAATGTTGCAAGTACAAAGAATTAGTTCCCCAATCTTGTACAATTTGCAACTGACGCATGAATGGTCGTCCCAATATCATCTCATAAGCATTATTTTTACTAAAATCACAAATGGCAAAGGTATGCTCAAATTCCACACCACAAGTGGTGAGAGATATGCCTTCTAGTAAGCCTAATGGTTTTTCTATGTGCCCGTCAGCCATTTGTAGCTTCATCCTGGTAGGTCTGAGGGCTGGCTTACCCCAACGTTTCCATAAAGCGGTGGTAGCGATGGCTACTCTGGCTCCTGAATCTAAGATGGCTTTCGTGGTGTAGCCCTGATGGGTTATTGGAAGATAAGTGTTACCTTTCTCTCCTTCGCTTACATCTCCAATCTTTTCTACGGGTATTTCCGATACCTTCTTATGTGATCCTATTTGTGAGGTAGTAGTAGCAAGCTCGGGGAATTGATTTGCTACATGCTTCCACAATTCTGGTTTAACCTTTAACAACTCCTCTAGAGTAAGGTTACACTGTACTTTGGTATTCTTGATCACTTCCGTGTTTCTAGGGATTACTGATTCTTCATTCCTCACTATTATCGTGGGTGCTCTCATACTAATAGACTTTGCTTCCCAAGGTCCTGTGAACTGAGGTAATTCTTGTAAAGAATTAGATTCAAAAGCTGTCTGTTCACTCCGTTGTTTCTCCTCTACCTCATCGTAAATAGAGGGGATATCTTGGGGAAATTGTTCCTGCAGGTTGTCTATTTCTTGAATAGGAGGATGAGTTCCTTGTTCTTTTCTCCATTTCTCTTCTTGTATTTCTCTCAAAAATTCATGTGAGTACCTATGTATGGAAGACAAATTGTCTTGACTTTCTGTATTGGGTACTTGAGACAGGGGTGGTGCATTCCTTTCTTGCGTCTCTGGGACACTAGGGTTCCTATGCTGATCCTTTTTCTCTTTGCTCTCTATCAAGTATTCTAGCCTCTCCATTAGTCCTTGAAAGTGTAATTCCGGTTTTGTCATATTATTCCAATTAAGATATCTAGAGGCTTCAAACAAAGCTTGTGCTAATTCTACCATCTTCATGCAAAGCTTAGTCCTCTCAATTTCTAGATCAGCTCGTGGGTAGTTTTTACTCATTTCAGCTACTTGAGGTCCCTCTTTTAATCTAGCCTGATATGCACGAAACATCATGTCTAGATTTTCTGGTATGGGTTCCGCTAGAACTGATCCTGATTTCTGAGCTGGATTCTCTTGATTCAAGTCCTGTGAAGTCAATTCTAGGATTTTGGCTCTAGATTCCTTTAAACTCCCTTCCAACTCAGTTATCTTTTTACTCCATTTTCTCTTAATTCTTTGTCTAGAATCTTTCCAAGATTTTGTCTTTTTACTGCTAGATTCTGCAACTTCACTACTTCTGGCTGCTTTCTCTTGATTAAACTGTTGGTTCTGTAAGAGCGCCTAGGCTCTGGTGATAGCTTGGATAGGCACGTAAGTAGGGTTGGATCCATCTGCGTTGTTTACAATGCCTATCACGTTGATCGGTGTCACATTTGAAGTGTTAACTGGGTTCTTAGGACAATCTTTTATGATGTGCTCTTTACCACAATCGGCACAAAAGCGTTGGATGTTATAGTACTGTGATTGCCCTGCTATAGGAGGATGTGGACAATCCTTTATGAAGTGATCTCCTTGGCACCTAAAGCATGGTCCTCTAGGGCCTTGTGGTCTTTGTTGTCTCAATTGGGGCCGTGGATTTGGGTTGGTGTACATCACATGAGCGTAGTCGGGCTCCCAACTAGGTTCCACTGGTGGACTATCGTAATGATATGTCTCCACATGTTCTGGTGACTCCGTGTAATATGCGGGTGGACTATCTACATGCGTAGAGTCAAAACTATTTGAGTTTGGGTCACTCTCTGTGATCAAAGGTGAAGAAGGCACTAAGGCCCTACTTAGGTTCTCTTCTGCAGCAACGTATTTGACTGAGATGACATTAGCTGGTGGGGGTGGCTACTGAGCTAAGACAGGTTGCGGTCTCTGTTGAGCCTGGTAAGGGTAGTTCTGAGGAGGCCTATAGTAATAAAGCTGAGCATTGTATTGGCCTTGATACCTACCTGGCTGTGTGTATGCTTGCGGGTAGTTCTGTCTCACGGTCTGTTTGTTGTATGGGCAGTCCTGAGCCGTATGATTCGTGTATCTTCTCTCAATTGTACAGTATTGGCCACTAGGGTTGGCTTGAGGTTGTGTTGCATTTGCCATATGATCACCACCACAGGTGTAACAACGCTTGTTTGTTAGTACCCTAGGTTTACTAGAAACTCCTAGTTTCTGGGCCACTTTTTCTGCTAGGTCTTCTATTGAGTTAGACAATTTTGTGGATGCTAGAGATGAACAGTCTGAGTCCTTGTAGACTTTTGAGAGTTCCAACTCATCTCCTAAGTTGTCCTCAATGTCTATACAAATTCTTATACATTGCTCTAGCGTTCTGGGTTCTTTTAGGTACACGTAGGAGCGTAGTTTAGAGCTCAACAAGCCATCTAGAAACAATGACACTTGCTTGGCCTATGAGGGTAGCTCTTGCATTGGACATCGTTCAACATATTGTCTAAACCTACGTCCTGCCAGTCTGACTGTTTCCTGAGGGGTTTGTTTAAAGCTATGAATCAACGAAGACGTGTCATGTCTAATCCCACTTTTAGAGAATTCAGTGATGAATGACTCTAAAAGGTGATGGATGTCCCTATATTGCCTTTGTTGCAATGGTTGGAACCAAGTTAAAGCGGTATTTTTTAACGTTAGTCCAAATGCGTTGTATTGCGTGAACATGTCTTCGACTTGTTCTGCTCTTAGTACTTGCTTGAATTCTGCGACATGGTCATAGGGATCTCCTGTCCCATCAAAGTAATTTTTCATGGATTTCACTAACTGAGTGGGTCTCAATATTCTTGCGTGTTCACGTGGTCTAGGTAGAGGAAAATCATCTCTACCACCTGGTATTCCATGATCTCTTTGTCTATCCGCTCTATTAGTGTCTGTGGTTGTTCTATCTCTCCCTATGGGATGAGTGAAGCTTACTTTGGGTCTTTCTTTATTTTTCTCTCTTTGATTTCCATGGGCTGATGATGTTCCTGCCCCTTGTTGACTTGTGTTCATGTTCGTTCTAGATGGAGGGAATACCAATTCACCTCTCCATGTGTATGTGTTTTTAGCGTGGTCAGGCACCACAAAGACTCTTTCTGAAGTCTCATCCAGGTATACAACCTTTCCAGGTGTATCCGGGTCCTTGAACTCGTATATCGTGATGATACCTACCTCACTAAGTAGTTCTGTCTTGTATGTCCAAAAGGCTTCATCAGTTTCTTTATTTACAAACAACTCTATGCTTCTGTTGTCCTGAGGGATCCATTCTGGGATTAGTACTTGTGTTAGTACAGATTTCCCTCTAGGTGTTCTAGGCTTTTCTAATGGTTCTTTTCCTTGAGATTTAGTTTCCGTCTCTGGCTGAATCACGCCAAACTCGTTGGTATTGTTTGGCTGCGTACTTAAGATGTACGTTGTTCCTTCCTTGTCTATGTACGCGTCTCTCTCAAATTTCACCACTGGATGTTCCAATCCAATGGGTTGATCGGGGTTGTGCATTTGCACCACTTGCCTTCGCAAACCATCCTCATAGATGCGAGCACCTAATCGGTTGGTTCGGAGAAACTCTAGTTGCGTTCTATAGGGTCCTTCTGGTTTTTCTAAATAGGCTACATTCGACCCTCCTTCTGGTCTTTCTGTGCTAAATGCCATTTCTGATTCGCTGGTATCTGAGCTCTCGTAGGGATAACTAGTGTTCAATTGTTGAGCCCACGATCGTGCAATAGTTCTTACACTTGCCTCTGATGATCTAAGGCTTCGTCGGTCTGACTTACCTATGTGTTTGCCCGATCTAAGGTTCATTAATTTTCTTCCTTGCACACTCAGTACACGCTCAGATCGTCAATGATTCTTTGTTATTACTTTCTTGATTCTTTTTAGATGTCTTTAGATTCTTGTCTTAATGTATGTGTCAGGAATTCGACTTTCCGTGGTACTTTGAGTTCTCGTTCCGTCAGACTTATGTTCTTTCCTTTAGATTTTCGTGTCACATACCTTTATCTTTAGTCTTGGACTTGATAAATTTAATTCTCTTGAACTTGAGGCATTCCTATCGTCTTAAATCCACAATGCTAACGTTTATCCTAAGCTAAGAATTGACTGAGGGGGTTGAGTAATCTTCCAACCTCGAGTCAGCTTTTCTGGTTGCTCTGATGCCCAAGAAGCTGCACTTCCCAAGCTTTATGCCCTTCACTGCCTTGCCTTGAATGCCCTTGATTGCCTTTGCTAGACCTGGAAAAATCCAATATTAGACCAATTCACAGTTGGATGATCAAGCACTTGAGTATATACACCTTTTAAGTCCCTTCCCTTTTGCCCAACTTTTCAATGTTTGCCCCCTGGCTTTCTAGTCCCAAACTAGGTCAACCTCAAAATAGTTTATCTAAAAATAGATGTATCCTTTAAGAAAAAACAGTTGAGGTCACGTAGTACTCGTAAAGAGCTTTCTAACGAGCTATTAAGCTCAAAAAACGGACTTCGGATGAAAAAGTTATGACCGTTTAAGCCCTGGGGGGTAAAAACTGACAAACAAGTTTTTCTCCAAATATGAGCTAAGGGGTCTCCTATGAGTCTAATCACCCAAAAATTTCCCAAAAATAGCCCCAAAATTGGCCAAAAAATGAAACCCTAAAATTTGCGTTTGGGGTGGACAATCGCGATGGTCTAAGATGATCGCGATGGTCTAGGCAAACCGTCGCGATGGTCTAGGCGAACCGTCGCGATGGCGTGATGTGCGAACCGTCGCGATGGTCTGAAGTGCACGGTCGCGATGGTCCAAATGTGAGCAATCGTGATGGTCGGGGTGAGTGAACAATCGCGATGGCCGGATCAGGTGGACAATCGCAATGGCGTCAGTCAACGGTCAACATGAGCAATCGCGATGGTCCAAAGTGAACCGTCGCGATGGTCACAGATGCGATGGCTTGAGCCAATCGCGATGGTCAGGGCGATGGCGTGAGCCAATCGCGATGGTCCAAAATTCGAGTTGTCGCGATGGTGTAAGGGTGTCGTCGCGATGGCGTGAAGTGTGAACCGTCGATGGTCTAGCTTGCCACGTGGCACCGTCGGCGCGATGGCATGAGCCAATCGCGATGGTGTGGGGTCAACTGAACAGTCGCGATGGTCCGCGAACCGTCGCGATGGTCCAAATGAACCGTTGCGATGGCGTGAGACCGTCGCGATGGTCCGGCCGAGACGTTGCGATGGCGTGAGCCAATCGCGATGGTGTGACACAATCGCGATGGTCTGAGACCGTCGTGATGGTCCACCAAAATGTGATTTTTGCAGATGCGTCTGTGGATTTGTGTGTGCGCTTGTGTCGCCTATCCCGTGGTGCGGTCGCTTACCAAAAATTCCGCACTTGGCAGACCATCGCGATGGTCTGACACAGACGGAAATCTCTGATAGAAACTGAAAATTTTACCTTTTCCAAGCTTTCCTGATGCTCTGGAGCACTGTACCTGTAAGAAAACTCAAGAAGACAAAAGCACATGCAAGCACAAAAGCTCTCTCTCACTATCTCGCATGCACAAATGAGGGGAAATGAGGAGAATGGGTGGATATGGTGAATTTTCTGATTTTTTTGGAGATGAAGATGATGGTGCGGTGATGAAGATGGAGTGTGGGGGAGGTGAAAGACACTAAAAACTAAGTAAAAACAACAACAAAAACTGAAAATTTTACCTTCCAACGCCACTTCTTGCTATACTCTTACCATCACACATTCGTCCTAGACTCGATCCCCGGCAACGGCGCCAAATTTGGTGTTGCTCTAGCACAATGGTGAGAACCACGTTAAGAAGCTCCACCTCCTTAATGTCAATCCGCGGAAGAGATAGGAGTGATATGAAGATCGTGTTAGAGTATGATCAATGTCTACCCCTCATGATTGTATGCACATTTTGTAAGGCCCCCTTTATGAGGAGAAGCCAAGTGTGCATTACCCAATTGATGGGAATCCCAACTTGAATGTTGGATGAAGGTCATATTGGACCATGTAAGATATTATAAGGAAAGGGAGTTACCAGGGTCCCCAATTGTGGGGTCCGGGGCGGCGGTGAGCAGCCCCGGCTGGGGGGTCCAAGGGGGCAGCGGGCCCCCTGGCTGGGGGGTCCCAGGGGGCCAGCGGGCCCCCTGGTGGGGGTTCGGGGGCAGCGCCCCCGGCGCGACGGTAAAGGGAATATTCCATGGAATATTCCCTGTCGGAGTCAGAAATCATTTATATTTGTTAGGTCGGTTCAACCAGTCTAAGCCGTGTATGGCAATTACGCGGGCGGTGGCCGCCCACGCTCTACCGCCCATGTATAGCCGTCCATGGCAGGCCACCCATGATCCTATATATACATGACTTCTGCACTACCTAAGACATTGAGTTGAGCCAGCATACCTCTACCTTGTATCTCCCTATCTAGAGTTGTCTAGATCACCATTTAAGCTCTACCTTGAGAGCGCACGGGTGGACAACGCCATCATCTTTGTACTTGCTGCTAGTAAAAAATTGTTGAGATTCTCCTATATCTGTTATCTTCTCTGCTATTGCTCCTGTGTTATATTGCGTAACTATTGTCTTACATGGTATCAGAGCTGTAAGGTTCGAATAGCTTGAGAAGTATCATTATTTTAGCCTACTAGCAGACTAGAATATCAGTAGATTATTCGAGTGATTACATGATGGCTTCATCGTCGAACACTAGTCTTGGTGCTTCACCTAATGTTAATGCTGCACCTATTCGAATTCGTCCACCTGCATTCACTGAAGGGAAGCTGGATGGAACCAACTATACACTCTGGAAGTTCAAAATTTCTGCAATTTTGGACTCCTATGAATTACTTGACACTGTCATGGGACCGATGGGATTGGATCCAGAGCCTATACCAGTTGAAGATCCAACAAATTCAAGATTGATGATTCAGCCAGATCCAGATCTTCTACGAGCTTGGAAGAGGCGGAATGCTGATGCATTATGTGCGATTGTCACTAGTGTAAGTGATTCTGTGCTTACTTTAGTTCAACATACTACTAAAGCACATGAGGCTTGGGGCATATTGGCTCGACAATATGAGACCAAGAACCACACTAGGATACATAATTTAGAAAATCAGTTGGCAAATGAAAAGCATTCTGATTCTGAAAAGGCTGAAGATTTTATCAAACGGATAAAGCATCTTCAAGATCAATTGGCTGCAGTTGGTGTTGTTATAACACCAGAAGAGCTAGCTCGAAGATCTGTACGTGTTCTTCCAGCAAAGTATGATGGATTAGTAATAGCCCTTAACACTCAGGTAAGGCCAACTCCTCTTACATTTGAAGAGTTTTGTGCCATGCTTTTAGAAGAAGAGATGCGGTTGAAGAATCGGCAAAGTACAACTGATGCTGCATTCTCAGCAAATGCAAAAGGTAAAGGCTCTTCAGAGGGATCAAAGAAGAAGCCAAAGAAGAAAAAGTTCACAGGAAGTTGCTTCTATTGTGAAAAGAAAGGCCATGCCATCAAGGATTGCAGAAAGAAGCAAGCTGATGAACGGAATGGGACTGTAAAATCATCATGGAAGAACAAAGAGTCTGCAAACAACACAGAGCTGGAACTTTGGGTAGCTATTGAAGAGGTATGTTCATCTGCTCAAGCTCGTGTTGATGAGCCATGGATTTTAGATAGTGGAGCTTCTCGCCATATGACTAGTAAAAAGGATTGGTATAGTTCCCTAGTGCCTCTGCGGGAATCCATCAATGTAGCGGTGGGAAACGACTCCAAGTGTCCAGCTGAAGGAACTGGAACCATCTCTTTTATCACTTCTCCAGGTGTTGAGAAAAAGTTATCCGATGTTCTCTATGTACCTACACTCAAAAGAAATTTGTTGTCAGTTTCTGCAATAACAGATCATGGACTCGAAGTTCACTTCAATAAGAGTGGTGCGGAAATCATGGATTCATCAGGTAATGTTGTAGGTAAAGGCACACGACGGGATAACTTGTATGAGTTAAGTGCTTTAACTGCTACAGAAGATAAAGATGTAAGCAGGTTATGGCACCAACGATTTGGGCATCTCGGATTTGCAGTTTTGAAGGAGATGCAACGAACAGGGATGGTTGCTCATTTGCCTGCATTTTCAGAGTTGCAGGAACCTTGTGAAGCTTGCATGATGGGCAAGCAACAACGAAAGGCATTTCCAAGAGAGACCAGCAATCGATCTCAAGCTCCTCTAGAGTTGGTACATGCTGATCTCTGCGGTAAAATGTCTACACCTGCTTTAGGAGGATCTTTCTACTTCTTGCTGTTAGTCGACGATTATAGTAGAAAGATGTGGGTTTATTTCATTCGAGAGAAGGCTGATGCTTTTGAAAAATTTAAAGCGTGGCATAAGTATGTAGAAAGTGAATCAGGAAGGAAACTGAAGAAATTTAGAACAGATAGAGGAGGTGAATTCTTGTCAACAGAATTCAACAATTACTGTAAGGAGCATGGTGTGAAAAGGCATCTTACCACAGCTCATACACCTCAACAAAATGGCGTTGTTGAGCGCAGGAACAGGACAGTAGTTGAAATGGCTCGTTGTATGTTAAAGGCTCAAGACATGCCTGATTCATTCTGGGCAAAAGCAGTCAATACAGCAGTCTACATCCTCAATCGAAGCTACACAAAAGCTCTGAAGGGGATGACTCCTCAAGAAGCATATTCTGGTAAAAAGCCTTCAGTTTTGCATTTCAGAATTTTTGGTTGTTTCTGTTATGCACATATTCCTGATTCAACAAGATCAAAGTTGGATTCAAAAAGCAAAAAGTGTGTCTTCCTAGGATATAGTGAAGAGTCTAAAGCATACAGGTTATGGGATCCTGAGGCAAGGAAGATTTTTGTCAGCCGAGATGTGGTGTTTGATGAACGACCACACTTAGTAGAAGATAAAGGTAAATCTACTATCTCATCAAACGGAGAAATATCTCACCTTGTGCCTATCAAAAGACAGGTTAAAGTTGAGGAGGAGGAAACATCTGATGGAGAAATTTCCTCAATAAAAAGCCAACCAATTGTAGCTGCACAACGTAAGCCACTACCGAAGTGGGCACAACAGCTCTTTGATGATCACAATCCACATGTAGATGCACCAGAATCATCATCGGATGGATTACGAAGATCAAAGAGAATAGAGGAGCAAAGAAGAGCCTCAGAACACATTGTTAACATGGCTCTAATGGCAGATATCATGGGTTCGATAAAGGAACCTACCACCATAGAAGAAGCCATTGATGATCCAGATTGGAGAGCGACAATGCAGTCTGAGTATGATAGTATACTCAAAAATGATACATGGGATCTAGTCGACTTGCCGCCAAAGAAGAAGGTAATAGGTACTAAATGGATTTGGAAAGCTAAGTATAAAGCTGATGGAACATTAGAAAAGTATAAGGCACGATTAGTTGCACAGGGTTTTTCACAGATTGAAGGATTTGATGTTCAAGAAACTTTTGCACCAACAACACGCATGACAACTATTCGGACGGTACTTGCAGTAGCTGCACAAAAGTCTTGGCCTATTTTCCAGATGGATGTCAAATCTGCATTTTTGAATGGTCACCTCAAGGAGGAGGTATATGTATCTCAACCACCAGGTTTTGAGGTGCCCAATTCAGAAAATAAAGTTTGCAGGTTGAAGAAAGCTTTGTATGGACTTAAGCAAGCTCCACGGGCTTGGTACCAACGAATTGATCATTTTTTCAAAAATATGGGTTTTGAAAGAAGTACTTCTGATGCTAACTTGTATGTAACGAAAAGGGATAGCAAGCTAGTTGTTGTCATTGTATATGTAGATGATTTGATCATTACAGGAGATCATCAGGAATTCATCAATCAAACTCGGATCAGCTTGGGAACTGAGTTTGAAATGACAGACTTAGGTCTACTCCATTTTTGTTTGGGAATTGAAGTATGGCAAAGGAAGGATGGCATTTTCATCTCACAACAAAAATATTCCAAAGAAATTCTCAAGGCATTTGGAATGATGGACTGCAAACCAACTAGCACACCTATGGAGGTAAATCATAAGCTATCTATGGATGATAACATGCCTGATGTAGATGCTAAGAAGTATAGGAAGCTCGTTGGAAGTCTTATTTTTCTGTGCAACACTAGACCAGACATTTGCTATGCTGTTGGAGTGTTAAGCAGGTTTTCCAACAAACCTAAGGAGAGTCACTGGAATGCTGGAATGCGAATTCTAAGGTACATTGCAGGAACCTTGGATTTTGGTATTTTGTATACCACAGGTGATACACTCCAAGGATATTGTGATTCAGATTGGGCTGGAGATTGTGATTCTAGAAAATCAGTTTCTGGATATTGTTTCTCACTTGGTTCAGGAATATTTTCTTGGGTAAGTAGGAAGCAACCAACTCTCGCACTCTCCTCCACTGAAGCAGAGTACAAAGCAGCTTGTTTTGCTTCTTGTGAGGCAGTCTGGTTAAGGAGAATTCTTGCAGATATAGGCTTTCCATCAAATATGCCAATTGTACTCAAGTGTGATAATCAAAGTTGTATGGCTATTGCAAAAAGAACCCAGTATTTCATGCTCGCACCAAGCACATAGAAGTACAGTACCATTACATTCGTGAGCTAATTGAAGATGAAATTGTGGAGCTAGAATATTGCCCAACAGAGGCAAATTGTGCTGACATATTCACTAAAGCACTTGGAAGAGAGCAGCTCAACAAGCATCTTCAACAGATGGGCATAGGACCGAGACCTACTTGATTTATCATCGGTAAACATTGAGGGGGGGTGTTAGAGTATGATCAATGTCTACCCCTCATGATTGTATGCACATTTTGTAAGGCCCCCTTTATGAGGAGAAGCCAAGCGTGCATTACCCAATTGATGGGAATCCCAACTTGAATGTTGGATGAAGGTCATATTGGACCATGTAAGATATTATAAGGAAAGGGAGTTACCAGGGTCCCCAATTGTGGGGTCCGGGGCAGCGGTGAGCAGCCCCGGCTGGGGGGTCCAAGGGGGCCAGCGGGCCCCCTGGTGGGGGTTCGGGGGCAGCGCCCCCGGCGCGACGGTAAAGGGAATATTCCATGGAATATTCCCTGTCGGAGTCAGAAATCATTTATATTTGTTAGGTCGGTTCAACCAGTCTAAGCCGTGTATGGCAATTACGCGGGCGGTGGCCGCCCACGCTCTACCGCCCATGTATAGCCGTCCATGGCAGGCCACCCATGATCCTATATATACATGACTTCTGCACTACCTAAGACATTGAGTTGAGCCAGCATACCTCTACCTTGTATCTCCCTATCTAGAGTTGTCTAGATCACCATTTAAGCTCTATCTTGAGAGCGCACGGGTGGACAACGCCATCATCTTTGTACTTGCTGCTAGTAAAAAATTGTTGAGATTCTCCTATATCTGTTATCTTCTCTGCTATTGCTCCTGTGTTATATTGCGTAACTATTGTCTTACAGATCGTGAATGTGAGAGGAAGTGAGAGTGAAGGTGAGAAGCATAGAAATGCACACACAGATACACACACACTACGAAGAGTCAAGCAAGACACAATGGAAGGTGACAAATCAACTCTATTACTCAAGAACACTATTACAAGCTCAAAATAACTCTAAGCTCACACTATCCTCAAACAAGCTAACCTCAAAAATGAGCTCTCTAGCTCTTTTTATAGTTTCTAGATTAGTTTTGACTGGTTTCACATCTAGTGACCGGTATAGTTAAAAATTAGGTCCTAGATGCTATTTGGAAGGGTAAACAGTGTATAAAAATAACGAAAATTGATACGCTTGTTCTACCTAAGCTCCTCAAGCTCGAGGACTCTTCGGCTTGCACAGAATAGAGCTATGGATTACAAAATGGGGTTTTCTATGTTACATATGTTACAATAGTGATAAAAATCACTATTGGAGGTTTTTGGAAAGTATTTGAAAACATAATTCTTTGAAAAAAGATTCGACTGGCGCCTTGCTCCATCGTTACATGCTTCCGCGTCTTCTATGCCTCTGGCTGCTTCCAACATACATCCATCGATAACCAAAGGTAAAATATGTTTCAAAAAGTTATGCCAGTCATGGGTCTTTAACCCAGATAAGCTCTTATCATCCATAGTAAACATGTTTTGAAACGATGCTCCATATCCTGTAGGAGTCTTGATCAATTGAATTCTATTGTTGATAGTGTGTATCTCTTTTGTTGTAAGTACCCAAGGAGCAGATGCATAAGTCGTTTCTTGTCGATGTCTATAAAAAACTGGCCATAACTTTGGTTTGGATTTTTGATCTTTCAAATCATTCCCTGATGCTGTGGTATCTTTTAGTCCAAGAAGATGCTGCCATAGTGAATAACCAATATTTTTGAATATATGCATAGGATCAAGAAGGTGACATACTTTTAACTCTTTCCAATACTCCAAAGAATACCATATTGATATGTTCTCTACGAGTGCCAATTTTCCTTTACCTCTATTCACATACTCATTATCTGAATCATCACTGAAGATTTTTGCTTCTGGATCTATCAGAGGTCCATCTGTCCATTTTTTATACCAATCCATAGGTGTCATAGGTTTTGGATACTGGCCTGTTTCAAACTTTCCATTAAAATTTATCGCTTCTCTTTTAGATCTTAATGGATGATCATCAGGCAAGAATCGTCGATGTCGAAGATAAATATTCTTGTTGAGATTCTTACTATAGATTGATCTCAACCAATCACCACAATATGGACAAGCTTTATAACCCTTAGTAGATATTCCTGCATCATGGAAAATGATAAAAATATAATTAGATTAAATCATATTTATTTACATGCATATTGAATAAAAAAATTACATCAATACCTGAACAAACGCCATATCCAGGAAAATCGTGAATAGTCCATGCCACAATACCACGAACCGTAATATGTCTTTCACTGATGCTTTTTGATACATCAATGACATTAATACCTCTCCATAACTCTTGAAGATCGTCAATGAGAGGAGCAAGATATACATTCATATCTTTAACTTGTCTTTTGCGTGGGATTAAAAGTGAAAGCATTAAATGTTCCTTTTTAATGCTAAGATATGGCGGAAGATTGTAGTTTATGACTACCACTGGCCATGTTGACCATTTACTAGATTTCATGGAGAATGGATTAACCCCATCTAATGCAACTCCTAACTTTAGATTCTGTGGATTTTGTGCAAATTCAGGCCATGTAGAATCAATATGCTGAAAAGCAACACTATCATGAGGAATTCTGATTATTCCATCAGTACTTTTGTGATCATGTCCCCAAGTCAAAAGCTTTGATAATTCGGGGCTTTGAAACATATGTCTAATCCGTGGAGCCAATGGAAAATGTCTCAATACCTTTTTTGGGATTTTACCTTCTTCACCCTTGTATCGAGGAGATTGACATTTGGGACATGTCAAAGAGTCTGCATATTCACCTCTATATAAAATACAATCGTTACGACATGCATGTATACATTGATAATCTATACCAAGATTGTTGATTATCTTCTTCATTTCATCATGTGAGGTAGGAAGAATATTCTGACTTGCTAAAAACTTTTCAAATAATAACCTGTAAGTTTATCAAAAAAAGATATATGAAAAAAGGTAAATAAATAAATATACATATATACATGTAGGTTTTTATTCTTAATTTAGATAAGGTAAGAACAAGAACTTGAATTGAATGGACACTTTTTATCCGCGCATCTTTTAAAACTATTAATGCATCTTTCAAAATATTTAGGCAAAATTTGATTGTTTTGGATGGCACGATACGATTGTTTGTTTTGGAGGATATGAAGTATGTACCTTCATTGAATGATTTGTCAATTCACACATATGTTCATATAATGGTGACCTGGATGAATCGCATGCACAGAGGTTACTCAAGATAGAGCAGGATTTCTCGGGTATGCAGTAAACCTCTTGCATGTCAATGATGAGCATCTGAACTTTAGGATACAAATTGGACTACTCCATTATAATCAGATTGCTGTCTCTTGAGTAACCTCTGTGCATGCGATTCATCCAGGTCACCATTGTATGGCCTATAAACAGTGCCAAATTCTTTGAATAACAATTATAAATCCGCTTCTCACACTTTCAAACTGAACATATTTGTGAATCGACAAATCATTCATATCCTCCAAAACAAACAATCGTATCCTGCCATCCAAACAATCAAATTTGCTGTGAATATTTGGAAAGATGCATTAATAGTTTTAAAAGATGCACGGACAAAAAGTTTCCATTCAATTCAAGTTCTTGTTCTTACCTTATCTAAAGTAAGAATAAAAACCTGCATGTATATATATATATATATATATATATATATATATATATATATATATATATATATATATATATATATATATATATATATATATTTATGCATATATATATAAATAGATAGAAAATTGAAATTTATACCTTAATAGTGTCGAAACAAATACATTTCTCCATCCAAAACGATTTTGAAGGTTGAGAATAAGTAAGCTCGAACTTAGTCGTGTCAAACAACTTCCTTCATATACATGCTTTAGACATTCCTCTCGAAGATATTTCTCATTTTTAGAAATATCAATGCTCTCACTATCATTTTGATACCAATCCTCAATAAAATCTGCCATGCCATCATCTTCATCATTGTCACACAAATCTTGTACTTTATCGTCTTTTGAATATAGATCTTTCAACTTTGCATATTGCACAGGATTAGTTTTGCGTAGCCTCCTCATGGAAGCTTCTGATAAACGAGGTCTTACTGGTAATTGTGAATGCTGTGGACGAATATCATCAACATCATACGTTGGAATCTACACATATAAATAAAACTCATTAGTATTCCATAAATGAATAAAAATTAAACTTCAAATATAAAATTAAGTATATAACTTATTAAATATGGATAGAAAATTTTTATTCTCTCTAGCTAAAAGGTGCTCTTGGAGGTCTACGCCATCCATAATTCACTAATAGTTCATCACCAGCATGTAATGTAGTAATAGCATTGACAACTATGTATCTTGATACATCTCTACTCATGTATGGTGGTTCATGACTATTTTCACGCTCCTCAAATGTGCAATTAGTCCTTGAACTATTATGTAACCCTCGACTACTATTTATTAAACCTGCTATATTTCCATGTGTGTAAGGTCTTCCATCAATATATAATCTTTCATTTTCTGCATGTAAAATCCTTCTACTAGTAAGGGATGCTGCGTTTAAGCATATCCCATAAGTACTCATGCTTTGAACATAACGTGAAAGTCGATGCCAATCTCCCCATCCATATATAGGACCACAAAATGACATAAGAGTGACTTCAGAGTTCGGAGGCACATACAAATCCTCTACAATAAAGAGACCACGACCAGCATTAGTAATAGTGGATGGAGCAATCATATAGCGATTACCCCAAAAGTTGAAAACCTCTCCATCTAAAGGAAGTGGTCCTCTATTCCATACTCCATATCTTCTTCTATCATAGGTTTGTACTAAAGAACGATCACGAGCTGGCAATGGATAATCTCCAGCCGTTTCATTCTCTAAACCAGGAGGTAGAGGATTTCTAGAAACCTCAGCCTGTAATTGATGAACAGCAAGTCCATGACGTGTACGAGGTATATTAACATTATGAGAAAAATCATCATCATCATCATCATCGAGCAAGTATTCCTGTTTATCAACAATAATTTCATTTTATATATGGTTTTTAAATAAAATAATGACATTAATAT
>CM035412.1:114863300-114985800 GCA_020310875.1 Ceratopteris richardii | reverse complement strand
CACAAGGCAGTCAGTAAAGAAGATTGGAAATGCTAAAGCATCTAATGGTAACATGAATCTTCTGAGCAGGATATTGTATGTGCCAACAAAAGCCAAGAATCTAATCAGTGTTGGACAGATTGTTGAGAAGGGTTTACATGTTAGATTTAGAAGGCATGGAGCATATGTGGAGGACCCTCAATAGTGAAAGGACATTGAAGAAAATATGTAGGGATCAAAGTGTGTTTGGCATCCAAAATGTGCCCAAGCAACACATAATTTACAAATGTGGAGCATGCCAATTTGGCAAGTCACATAGGCAACCATTCAACAAAAGAGGATACATGTATGAAGATTACTTCGAGCTTGTACACACAGATGTGTGGGGTCCTAGCAAAAAGCCATCAATTTCAAGGTCAAGGTATTATGTTTCATTCATAGATGACTAAAGTGGGTGGAAAATACTTTATTTTGTGAAGCATAAAGATGAAGTCCACTTGTTTCAAGAAGTATTTGACATTGGTTGAGAATCAAACAGGTAAAAGTTTGAAGAGGCTCAGATTTGATGGAGGTGGTGAGTATTTCTCACATGAGTTTGACTCCTTCTTATAGGAAAGAGGCATAAAGAGAGAAACTACAACAAGGTACACTATGGAGTGGCAAAGAGAAGAAATAGATTAATAGTAGAGGTTGCAAGATCAATGGTGAATGAGAAAAAACTCACTAATTATCTATGTGTAGAGGTTGTTTCCACAACCACTTACCTAATCAATAGGCTTCCATCCAACTCTCTAGATGGGATGACACCTTATGAGGCATAGAATGGCAGGAGACCTTCTTTAGATCATTGTAAGATCTTTGGGTGCATTGCTTATGCACATATACCCTCACAAATTAGGGAAAATCTTGATCCAAAAGCTAAAGGATGCATATTTATTGGCTATGATTAGAATAAAAAAGGATATAGATTATATAATCCCACTAACAAAGGATTTATAGTTAGTAGGGATGTGGTATTTGATGAAAATAACTCTTGGTTTGAGGATATTGCAGGAAAATAAAGCTATCCTATGATTTGGAGAATGATTTTCCAAATTTGACCAAAGAAGAACCACATACATCAAAGGATGTCAACTCAAAAGATGAAGAAAAAATTGATTTTGAAGAATTCAAAGCTTGGAAGTCCAAGGGCAAAGTAAAATTCAGTTATTTTGGAAGACACTCTAGAGTCATCCAATCAAGCACTTAGAAGATCTCAAAGGGAAAGCAAGAAACCTATAAGGTATGGCTATGACACATCACTAGTCATCAAGCATTCTATACACAGAGCTAGAAACTTTATGTTAGAGGATCCATCTACATTTGAGGAAGACAACAAGAAAGAAGAATGGAGAGAAGCTATGCAGGAGGAAATTGAAGCACTTCAAGAGAATAACAATTGGGATTTGGTTCCCAAAAAACCATTCATGAAGGTAATAGGGTCCAAGTGGATCTACAAAGTGAAAAAGAATTCAGATGGCACAATAAATAGGTATAAAGCAGGGCTAGTAGCAAAGGGGTTTGCTCAAACCCATGGAGTGGACTATGAGGAGACCTTCTCACTTGTAGCCAAGATGCCAACTATCAGAGTTTTAGTAAGTGTTGCTGCTTCAAAGAATTGGAACTTATACCAATTAGAGGTTAAAAATACATTCCTTAATGGATGGATCTCTGAAGAGGTCTACATGGCTCAACCACCAGGATATGAAGACAAAGAAAAATCTGATTATGTTTGTAAATTAAGGAAGGCACTATATGGTTTAAAGCAAGCTCCTACAGTTTGGAACCATAGGCTGGTCACATACTTGCAAGACCAAGGTTTTGTTGCAAGCAAAGCAGATTCTTCACTGTCCATTAAGAAGACTAATTCAAAGGTTATTTATCTATGTGTTTATGTGGATGACACTATTATTATAGGAAATGATGCCAATGGCATCAAGAAGATTAAATTTTAGATGAAGGAGGAGTTCAAGATCAATGATCTTGGGTTGCTTACATATTTTCTTGGTTTAGAGATTGTTTATAAAGATTTTGGTGTTTTCATTACTCAGATTAAGTATATCCATGATATACTAGTTAAGTTCAAAATGTAAAATGCAAAAATTGCAAGCACTGAAGGAGAGCTTCTTGAAGACATTATAGGTTATCAAAGTCTTGTTGGGAGTCTCAATTATGCAACCCTAACAAGAGTGGATATATGCTATGGAGTGAGTACATTGAGTCAATTCATGCATACACCAAGAAAACCTCACATGGAAGCTACCAAAAGGATCTTGAAGTAGTTGAAGGGTACCAGAAATGAAAGGATATCTTATCCATTTACCGACTTGGATATCAAGATATACTCTGATGCAGATTGGGCTGGCTCAAAAGATGATAGGAGGAGCACCTCTGGCTAATTATCTTTTGTAGGATCTAAGTTGATTTCATGGTCATCAAAGAAACAAACAATTGTGACATTGTCATCAATTGAAGCTGAACATAGGGGCCTTGCAAATGCAACACAAGAGGCAATGTGGTTAAAGCTATTCTACTCAGACTTGGGGCTACATACATACACTCCAATGATCTTTGGAGATAATACTAGCACACTACATTTGGCTGCTAATCTTGTATATCATGCAAGGACTAAGCACATTGAAGTGCATTATCATTATGTGAGAGAAAAGCTACTTAGCAAGGACATACAATTGTCCTATGTATAAAAAAACTTGCAATGTGCAGATATTCTAACTAAATCTTTGGATGGAACTAAATTGAACAAGTTCAAGATGATGATTGGATTGTAGGAGAACAAAGAGAGTTGAAGCCCAAGCATGTTAGGCTTGAGGGGGAGATATTGGTGCAAATGAATCCAAGCCCACATACTTGGAGATTTGGATATTCAATTCTATGAATTCACATGGAGTTACATATGACTACCCTCATGTAAAAGCATGACTTTTATCCTTGTAAAAGGGCATATGTAAAAAGAGCACTTGCAATCACAAATTCTTAGGAGAATCTTTCCACAACTTATTTGGTGAGGATTTATGGCAAATCAAGCCCTAAAACTTTGGAACACTTTTAGGAAAAGATTCAAATTCAAACGTGAATCTTGGATCCAACAAAAGGCTATTAAAGAGGACTATCTACTTGCATGAGAATGAGAGTGAGAGTCCGATTTGGAGAGACATTTAGAGGGATTTCAAGTGGATATTGAGCTAGTACATACACTTTGATTATGTTTCATTTTCTATTCTCTGTCATGTATCACTCAGAATAGTGAACTTCTATCATCCATTTCTTAGCATGTACTTGATCCTTTTCAGTGATTTAAGTTGGAATAGATTCATTAGGAAATCTTATTTCTTGCTACAAGGTTTCATTTCAATTGGCTCAGTCATTCTCGAGTTATGTGCAAAACATTTCCCTCTCTTCTGCATACTGTTAACTCCAGATAATGTCGGGATGCACCTCTGAGTTGCTAAGCATCATTCTCTAAGCATAGTTGATCATTTCAAGTGATATAACTTTTGATAGCTAGCTATCATAGTTAATTAGATACTCCCAAAAGGATTTTGTTAAGTTGTTACTAGAATAGGAGTACTGTTCATTTTTCTAAACGGGTGTGATGACCAAAATAGCAAGTTTTTGGTTCATACTGAAACTCCAACTTATCTGTTTTGATCCAATGATTTGAGGAACATCTTTTGAAGTAATCAGGTGATTATTTGTGCTTCTTGGAAAGCTGAAGATGTCTATTTTGCAATCCTCAACTTAGGTTTGGATGATGTGAAGCAAGAATTTACAGCACCATCTCATCTCTGGAAGGTCTCCACCATCTCCTCTAGCATTATATACCTTCCTAAGAAAATAATAACTAACTAGTGTAGCTCAATGATGAGTAGCACCTCCTTTAATGTCAATCCGGGAAGACGTGAGGATGGTATGAAGACCTCGAGCAAGTGGCGGCACAAGTGCGTGAGTGAGAAGCACACAAGCATGCACACACATACACACACACGCGCACACAAGGCAAGACAAAGAGTGAGAATCAATGGAGCTTTTAGATTACTTTCAAAATGTTCTTACAAGTTCGTTTCAATTACAATCTAACCTCAAAAATGAGCTCTCTAGCTCCTTTTATAGTTTTTGACTAGCTTTTGGCCCTGTCCAAACCTAGTGTCCGGCCTAGTTAAAAATTAGGTTCCAGGGCTTATTTGGGGGCTCAAACGAGATCTAAAAATTATGAAAATTGGTACGCAACTACTTCTAAGGCTCCTCAAGCTCAAGGACTCCTTGGCTTGCACAAAATGGAGCTACAAAAATGTGAAATGAGATTTACAATGATTATTAGTGATAAAAATCACTGTTGTTGTAGGGATTTCTTCTAGTGATCTGCCATACATATCTTCAAGCTCCCTACTTGCTCTTCTTCCCTGCATGTCCATCTCTCTGGTTTGCATTAATGTTTTGAAAAAATATTGGCCTACTTGCCAGATCTTCTTTGACTGCCCTGTTTGCTCGTGCTGTCCCTTCGCTCTGACTCCCTTCTTTGACTTTCACGTCTTGTAGTTCCTGATGTACCAAGGCTGCTGCCAACACCCCCCCCACTCTCGCGTCTGTCGCCCCTGACAGACCCTTGTCTAGCTGCTTTTTGTACGTAGTATTGTACAACATCGGCGGCGAGGTGGTGTTCTTCTAACCTGAGTCCCCTTGCTAGATCTGTCAGCAATGCATCCCAATTGACTGGCCCTGGGACATCTGGGTGTGGCACCCGTAACTGCTCTGAGTGAATGGTTCGCTCCACAGCAAATAAATGGAGGAGATGTGAGGGTCTGGGTACAAATATTTCTGAGTGGTATTCCCAGAACCCTGTTATGAACATCTCTTCGAATGTTTGTTTAAAGCAGGCCGGGAGGTATTTTATTCTGGCGTGCCAAGCGTATATCACCTCTATGGAAGGAGTGGTGCTCATGTCATACACTAAATCTTGGTTTCCTGTAAGGAATCCGACGCCTGAGAAGTGTGGGTCCTTGATATTCTTGAATGTCCTGAATGTAATAAGCATTAACTCAAAAATTTTCATGCACATCTGGGCCATTACATCAGGGGTATTCTTTAATCGGATGCTCCAGTGCCGTATAGTGGAGATCATGTAATTGACGGTGGGAGGTCCTTGAGGGGGTGCTAGATAGACGTAGTTTAACCATTTGGCGCATCCCTTGATATTCTTGACTGCAATGGTAAACTCTGGCCATGTACGTCTGCGGAGTACAGGAACATAACAAGGGTTATATTTAATAAAAAGAGGCATATTCGTCCAGGTGCGAACCATCTCCGGATAGGTTTCGAGGAGTCGGATCCTCCAAGTGGGTTGATGAATGGATCCTTTTTTAGCACTCTCTGGGATGTCATCTGGCCCAAATTGTGTGGCAAACGTTGGAGGTTTGCCACATTTATGTTGGATTTCTGCATTGTAGTCCGCCAGGAGTATACAATAGGGCACGTATTGATCATCATTGGTTCCGATCCATCTATGGTGGGACATGCTGCGGAAGTATTCTGATTTAATAATAGTGTCCTCTATCTTTGCCATAGATTGGATTTGAACTGCTACTCGATCTTCATGAGTTGATGCCGTTTTCTCTAGTGTTTGGAGCCACTCAGGTACTTCGATTTCTAGCGTATCCATTCCTTCTGCGGTTTGTTCACCACCTGGCATTGGCATAGGAACGTAAGGTTCCTCATACGTCTCATCTACCTCGATGGGTACCAAATCCTCGGGTTCTGGTTCGACAACTGGAGAGGGTTGCCTTTCATGTGTGAGTAATCTTGCCTGTAATTCGGCCACCTGCTCTTTCAATGCCTTGACTTCCTCTGAAGTCGTGGTCGTTTCTGTGACTTTGGGTGCTGTCTGTTGCTCTTGGAGTTGATTGCGCAGCGCATCCCGTTCCCTTTCCAAGTCATCATGAGCTTCTAATAGATCTGCATAGCTGTCCAAGATGGTCTTCATTGTCTCTGAGGGCACAGCTTTAAACTGCTCTGGATCCATTTCGTGTGGAGAGCCTTCCATTGCAGCTTCTAGATTTGCTTCATTTTGCTGCTGCAATCTCTTGTTTTCCTCAATGGCGGCCGCCATGTGTTTTCTGAGAAGTGCCAGGTTACGCCGGACTTTGAGATTATCGGCTTGGTATACCTCGAGCAAAGCTTCTAGTTGTTTGGCACCTGATTCTGTCGATGGTTGGGGGGCCGCCAATAAGGTTTGGTGAGCCTGCTCAAGCGTCGTGTAGCGTTGATTCAGTTCTGCACTTTCTGTTTGTAGAGTGAGAAATTGTCTTTGTAAGTTTTGATGGTGCGTTTCCAGACTCTGATACCGGTTGTCCAGAGCTTTGTACTCATGCTGGAGCTGGTATACACATTGGTTTAATGCTAAGAATATGTTATTTACATTAAATAATGCTGGGAAGGGTGAAGATGCAAGGGGTATGGGGGCGGGAATGGGAGAGGTGAATGATGTGGATGTAGGCGGAGATGTGGGTGGAGGGGGTATCGGTGAGGAAGGTGTCATGGGGGGAGGAAGTGGTGCTGTGGCAGGTGAGGTTTCCATCGTGTCAACTGTTTGAGTGACGGTGTAGATGGGAATCGTGGGTGGAGTGGATGTGACATCGGTGAACAGGGTGGTGAAGGTGGGCATGGTGACGCCCCCGGAATGGATTCCCGGAGAGAGTGGGATGCCCATGACAATGGTAGTGGTAGTGGATGTGGTGGTGCTAGTGTCCTGTGGTGGAGTGAATTGTGTAGTGTGAGGTGGGGATGGTGGTGACAACGGTGCTTCGTGATATTCTTCTGCTTGCGCTGACTCGCCTGGTGCTGATGTATTGATGTGAATTTGCTTCCCGGACCTCCTGGGACGAACGGGAACTCCTTTTTCAAACCTGTGGATGTAGGCCACTGCCTCATGAATGGCCTCATCCAGTCCCACGGCGTCGGCATGAAGGTTCATGGACTCAATGAACAACTCGTCCACACCTTCCTCCGCTAGCAAGTCGTTCATGAGTCTTTTGCCCTGTTCTAGAGACATCTTATGCTGTTCCTGAACCAGTCGCATGGTTCGATATAGTCTCTTGATTTGTGCCGAATATGCTGGGGCACTTGCTAGCTCGGAGAGTTCGTCATATTCTTGTTGTTGTTCTTCGTCGGCTTCTTCTTCGTCTCCTCCTGCCTCTTGTTCATCTACATCGACTTCTACAACTTGGGGTTGGGTGGGGGCCGATGTTGTTTTGGGTCGTGGTTCCTGAGCTCGCGCTGCTTCCGCTTCGAGGTTAGAGTCATAGATTAATCTGGCAATTTCTTCATCCGTGAGGTCCTCAAGAGTAAATCCCTGTGGGAATTCCAAATCGGATGGAATGGGTGGAAACACCAGATTAGGCCCCTCTGTGCTTGGTCTTGGTAACCGGATTGTGAATGGCCTAACTCGTCGTGTCTGGGGAGGAGTGATTTCTGGTGTAGCGGTAGCTCCCCTTGGTTGAGCACAGGGTAGTTGGACTCCCCCCCTCATCTTCTTGGATGGGGGACCTGCTGTTGATAGTCTTCTTTGGAATTCTTGGACTCGGGACCATACGAGTGCCCGCTGAACAGGCACGTCATAAGCCAAGCATCTATAGATTATTCTGGTCAAAGCACAACACCCGTGGAGCACATTCTTCTGTTTTTTGTTCCACCTTTGATGCGCTAGGTGGATCTGGTCTATGATCCAGTGTGGCACATTGATGGGCAGGCTTTCGGTTTCTGCTAGATATAAACTGAACCATATTTTTTTCGGGGGCATTGTGAATCGTTCTTGGGCGGGAAACGCAAAGTGTTGCATGATGGTTCGCAGGTGAAGCGCAATGGTAGGTGTCATTGCTACCATATCCTTCAACTTATTTAGATCCTTGTGCTTCATGCGACCTGGGACCATGGTTTCCTTTTCTGTTGGGATGTGCATGCCATACATTCCCAATGCTTCTCTTACCAGATTGAGGTCCAGCTTGAACCTTTTAAGCTCATTACCCGGCAGCGGTGATGGCAACACAAAGGTGCTGTCGCCTCCTTTGGTCCTACTTGGCGTGATTGTACTGATCAGATATGAACATCGTAAAAAATCCGGCTTTGGTATGTGGGCCCTGAAGTAACTTTCCACACCCGCCTTGACCCAAACTGATCTCATGACTTCGGCATTTTGGTAGCTTTCAAATTCGCGTGTGAAAAAGTGGTATCGACCCCATTTGCCATTGAACTCCAATTCTGCTTCCCAGAAGTATGTTCCATCGCCCAGTGGTCCAGCAACATCACTGAACCAATGCGCATGCTTACCTACTTGAGAAGTGTGTCCTTGAGGAGGATCCTGGATGGGAAGCACATGCACTTCTTGAAGCTCTTGCGGTCTTGCAGTGAGACGTGGCTCAAGGAGAAGGGTTTCTATGTCCACGATCTGGGGACCAGATCCGGCTTGAGAGCTGGTACCTGCTTCTGCCATGGCACTGTTTGCTGATTGGTTCTGTGAGAATATAGAACCAAGTGTTAACATCGTAATGGACAAAATAATTCCGTTGTTGTCCCCGTTACAACATTTAACATGAGATGGATGATGAGTTAGTGGTTAGTAAGTGCATGAAGACAGTGTGTGTAGTTAGTGCTTGTGTTGTCCTAGGAGACTACTGCAGTTAGTAAGTAGGTATGGATTTACAAATTGGGGTCGGGGGGTTTATTACAGGCCCTAGGCTGCCAAATGCAGTGAGTGGGCTTTGCCTTCGGTTTCGGAGAGTCTCTACAGAGCCTTCTCGGTGTCGTGGTTTGAAGATGAGGCCTTTTTGGGACCCATTTACAATTGATTACATGTACGCTCTTGGGTTTTGGTGTGTACATGAGTGTCGAGAACGAGTGAAATCTGGCAGTATGCGTTGCTGTGTTATGCTGTTTAAGTTGTGGCCTCAGCGTAGCTACTTGTGCCATCAAGCAAGCCTTAGGCACCCAAATTTGTCTTGATTGTGGGCTTGCCTTCATCGACTTCTTGGGCACCCAAATAGATTTTACTTTAGCAGAAGAATTTCTGAAAGACTTCTTATTAGCGTTGCGTTGTTGGTCACTAATAAGAGGCTTTGCCCCTATAGTTGACGGTGGTGCAACCGGTCGTTCGCCTTTCCGCACCCATACCTGGTCTATTTTCTGGGCTGTTCCGCTGCGCAGGTACTTTTGATCTCTGACATAGGTAGTACCCTGCTCCTTCTGCCTTTGAGCCGCCTTGGGTTGATGCCTCCTTTTAGCCTTTGGAAAAGAAGGGAGTTCCGTTGCATTCCTGACTCCTTTTTTGCAAATATCATTCCTCTGCAACACATAGTTTTGGACAAGAACAGCATGGTCATCTTCATGTGTACCCCTGGAAGGACCAGGAGTCTGTGCCTTTCCTAGTTCCTTGAGTGCTCCATTGTCTAATTCTACTGTAACTCGACTATGATTGACCCAAACCTGGAGAAGTCCCCTTCTTAGGTTTAGATTGACTGCTTGGTCATAGATCCAATCCTGACCCAAGACGAGAGGTTCAGTGAGATCCTCATCTTGACACACTAGTACTTTAACGGTCATTGCCTCCTCGTGAATGTAGAGGGGAAGTTCCACCTCACCCATGCAAGGGGTTTCCACGCCTCCCAATCCTATGAGGTATGCTTCCACAGGATGGACAGTTAACTGTAACTCTTGACAGTAAGACAACTTCACAGCGCTAGTGGCAGCACCTGAGTCAATCAAGGCTCTTACAGTCCTTGTACTCTTTCCTTGTCCTATGTCTATGGTTATGAAAGGACGTCTATCAATTATTCTATTCGAGCTTGTTCCTGCAACTTCACACATGGCTATGGGAAATCCTTGGTCTGCATAGTCATTCGCTCCAGGCTGATCTCTACCTTGCCTTCGTAGTTTCATCCTTCTGATGCGTTCTAAAGCCTCTGCTTGAGCTTCTTCTCTAACTCTCTTTTCTTCCTCTTTGCGTTTCTTAGCAGTGTTGAGTCGGCTGAGCATTTCCTCCGTGAGGGGTTCCTGGTACAACTTGACTCTGCATCCGCTAATATAGTTAGGGAGAACATCACCCTCTAATGTGGCCAATTGTACTGCTCCACTTGTGGAGATCCTATTGATGATCATAGGTCCGTAGCCTCTCTTTTCTAGCTTCCTTGCGTGTTGTTTCAGTGTATAGACTAAGACTAGATCTCCTGCTTTCAAACCCTTATCCTTTACGTGGGCATCAAAGTATGCCTTCTGTCTCTTCTTGGCAGCATATATGCCTGCAGCAGCTCTCAGTCTTGTTTCTCCTAATCGTTCAAGGTCAAAGATCCTAGAGGAGAGCTCATGACCTGTCCATTCATACTCTTGTGCTACTCTCAATGTAGGAATCAGGAAGTCCAAGGGTAGCACGGCGTTTTGGCCAAATACCATCTGAAAGGGGGTGGCTTGGAGTACCGTTTTGTAGGCAACTCGGTATGCCCAAACAGCATGGTGTAGCTGTTTGTCCCAGTCAGAGCGTTTAGTGTTCACTAATTTTGTCAGTACATTGCATAAAATCTTATTAGTACTCTCAGCTTGTCCATTAGCTTGAGGGTGATAAGGGGCAGACTTCTTGTGTATTACCAAGAATTCTTGGAGTAGATTTTCAATCACTTCATTCAAGAAATGAGTGCCTCTATCACTTACAAGCTCTATAGGTAGCCCGTATCTCGTGAATACATTCTCAAACAAGAATTTGGCAGTTGTTTGAGCATCGTTCTTTGTCGTAGCCTTTACCTCTACCCACTTGGTGAGATAATCTGTTGCCACGATGATGTATTCCGCATGAGAACCCTTAGCTGGGGGGTTAATAGGACCTACAAAGTCTATTCCCCACTTAGAGAATGCACGTCCACCCATCATAGGTTTCAGTGGCATCTCATCTTTGCGTATAGGATGCTGAGTCCTTTGACAGATATCACACCGTTTCACATAGGTATGTGCATCCATGTGAAGGGTGGGCCACCAGAAGCCCGCAAACAATATTGCCTTGATCACCCTATCTGGTCCAAAGTGTCCTCCTGCTACACCTTGGTGAGCAGTTTCTAAGATCTTAAGATACTCACTTTCATGGACACACAGTCTCAGGTAACCATCTTTACCGCGCTTATATAGATTATCACCAACGAGTGAATAATCCTGGGCTTCTTGTTCCAAACTCCTTTTTCTAGCTAGAGTCATGTCTAGAGGGAATGTGTTTGTCCTCAAGAATGATACTAGAGGTTCACTCCAATCTGGCACAATGGATACTTGATAAAGTGTGGCATGTTCCACAGGTGGTTTAGTGCAACAGATTGGGCATTCCTTGCACAACTTTTGGACATCCGCTTCCATAGTTGGCCAATGCACTCCGAATCTCTTTAGAGTCTGCAACGTTCGTTGCTTTGAATGGTGTTGCTCTAACGCACCTACATGTGCTAATTGCAACCATTTAGTGTACTCATCCTCTTCTACGCAACAAGCCAAGATCCCTTGATCTGTGTGCTTGTACATGCTGCCTGCCATGATGTGGTATTTTTGGGCTTTTACAACCTCTCTGTTTCGTGTGTTTACCACAGGATGGTTAGGCCCGTATGTCAATACTGGTACCAATGGCTTAGCCCACTGCGGTACAACTTCCAGATTAAACAAGTAAGCATCAGGAAGGTCATCTGATACTCCTTGTGGGGCTTCTCCCGATGTGAGCCTAGAGAGATGATCAGCTCTCAAATGAGTCCTACCTTTTCTTACCACAACCTCAAAGTCATATTCCATTAGCAAGAGAAACCATCTCACTAATCTTCCTGTATTGCATGGCTTGTTTACAAGATATAACAATGCCTGATGATCAGTAAAAAATTTAAACTTATTTGCAAGCAAATAATGTCTAAACTTTTTAACTGCATATACCATGCCTAATCCTTCTCGCTCAGTAGTGGTATAATTTCGTTCAGCCGCATTCAATTGTCTACTGGCATAGGCAATTGGAAGATCCATATTACCTTCACCAGTAGGTTGTGCAAGCACACATCCAATAGCGTAATTGGATGCATCAACATGAACATGGAATGGCTTATTCCAATCTGGTGTGGTCAAGATTGGTGCTGAACATAATCTTCGTTTAAGTTCTTGGAAGGAATTCTCACATTCATCCGTCCACTCAAAGTTTGTCAAGAGTCCGTACATGGGCTTTGCAATGACAGCATACATGTGTATGAATCGTCGATAATAACCGCAATGCCCCATGAAAGCTTGTACTTCCTTGACATTCTTTGGCCTAGGTAGCTCTGCTATGGCTCGCACTTTCTCTTCGTCAGTAGATATGCCATTCTTTGACACTATGTGTCCTAGAATCTTGCCTTGCCTGACCATAAAAACACACTTTTCTGGGTTCAGGCAGACTTGGTACTCTCTACATTTGTCAAAGATTTGCCTGAGTTCCGGAATATGGGTTTGTCTAACATTGGAATGAGCACAAAGGTCATCAACATAGACTTCTAAACTCTTCCTCAGGAACTCCTTAAACACATGGCACATCAGCCTCTGGAAGGTAGCTGGTGCATTGGTAAGCCCAAATGGCATTACTCTAAAAGCAAAAATGCCCCATTCTGTGGCAAAGGCTGTCTTATGCTGATCCTCTGGAGCTATGGCTACTTGATTGTAGCCCGAAAATCCATCAAGGAAGCTGTACACTTCCTTGCCTGCCACTCTTTCTAAGAGATGCTCTGTGATGGGAAGCGGATAGTTATCTCGAATCGTGGCGGCATTAACCTTTTTCAAGTTAATGCACACACGCAGCTTGCCATTCTTCTTGGGCACCACTACGATGGGGGATACCCATTCGGTGTGCTCAATTTCGTAGATAAATCCAGCTTCAACCAATCTATCTATCTCTTCCTTGATCTTAGCAGCATAGTTATCGTTATATGTATAAGGCTTTTGCTTAGAGGGTTTAGCATCTGAGGTCATGGGAATGGTGTGTGAGCATATATCAGGGTCAACACCTTTCAAATCCTTGTAACTCCAAGCGAATACATCTCTGTATTCTCTTAGCAAGGCTATCAATTCGTACTCTTCTTCTTCTGTCAGGTCATGGCCTATATACGTGCATCTCTCCTCTCCTTCTTCTATGGCCACTACTATTTTCTTGGTGGTTTCTTTGTTATCATAGGCCTCTCCTGATTGTGCCTCTCGTTTAGGCATTCTTATCATGACTCTCCTGTCATCTATCTCATACTTCTTAAAATTTTCTGGGACCTCAAACACAGATTCTTCCTCTTCTGGTAAGGCTTCTCTCTTCTTTCGTTTCTTTCCTTCTTCCTTAGGGGTCATATGCGTTGCTAATCTTACATCATTCGTAACCTCTCCATGCCTCTGGGGTTGAAATTCTATTTCATGGAAGTATTCTTCATCTGATGCAAATGGTGGGTCCATAATGATTGACTCTAGATCGGAGTCACTTGCATCCTCAAATGCATCAGGGCTAGGTTCGCATTCTTCTAGAACTGCCTCTCCCATGATTGGCTCTATGGAGAAGACTGAAATATCATAACCATCCTCATCACAGTGAGGTGTCCATTGTTCTTCGTTGATGGCTACGTCCATTGTTGCTAAGATTTCTGCCCAACCGTGAGGTTCAAATTCTTCGTCTGGAAAAACTACAGGTGCATAGGCTGGGTCTTGGATTGATCTATGGGTTTCTTTCGCACCTACCTCTCTGGCTTTCTCTCTCTTCTCTTCTTCTACTGCTACCTTGCACATCCATAAGTGAGTGTCTTCATGCATCCATGAGGATCCAGATTCTAGGGAATGCACAGATTCTGTATCATCTTTGGCTCTATGGATGGGATTCCACTGGATAGGAGGGACATCTCTATGAGAATAGTCCTTGAGATTGACTTTGGTTGTAACGCCCAAGTGTTGCAAATACAAGGAGTTGGTTCCCCAATCCTGTACCACTTGCAACTGTCGCATAAATGGTCTTCCTAAAATCATCTCATAAGCACGATTTTTGCTGAAGTCACATATAGCAAAGCTATGCTCAAACTCAACACCACAAGTGGTGAGAGTTATCCCTTCCAGCAATCCTAGGGGTCTCTCTATGTGACCATCTGCCATTTGCAATTTCATTCTTGTTGGCCTGAGTGCTGGCTTGCCCCAACGCTTCCATAAGGAGGTGGTGGCAATTGCAACTCCTGCACCTGAGTCCAAAATTGCCTTTGTGGTGTAGTCCTGGTAGGTAATGGGAAGATAGGTGTTCCCTTCTTCACCTTCGCACATATCTCCTATCTTATCCAAGGGAATTTCTGGCACTGTCCTATGGGATCCTATCCGGGAATGAGGTTTTGCAACTTCAGTTACTCGACTGGCTGCATATTTCCCCGCGTTTGGTCTATCCTCAGGCAGTTCTTTCAAAGTGAGGTTGCGCTGCACCTTGGTGTTCGTTACTACCTCCGTATTCCTCGGTATGACTGAGTCGTCGTTCCTTACCATGACTGTGGGTGCTCTCATACATGTGGACTTTGCTTCCCATGGGCCTGTGAAGTGGGGTAGCTCCTGTATTGAATTAGACTCAAAGTCCAATCTCTCATGAGATTGAGCACTCTCATGTTCCCCGTAAATTGATGGGATGTCTTGTGGAAATTGGTCGTGTGCATCGTCCACCAGTTCAAAAGGAGGGGCGACCTCACTTTCGTTATCCCATTTGTCCTCTTGAATCTCTCGTAGGAAGTCTGGTGCAAACCGATTCATCGAAGAAGAAGTGTCTGGCTCCGTAGAATTAGGTACATATGCCACCTGGGAAGGAGGGCTTATCCTATCGTTGGCTCTTTCCTCGTTGTCATAGATAGCTGAAGCACAAGCTTCTTGGGGAGGATTACTTATGCTATTACTTTTCCGCACAGGCTCATACGCTCTCTGGGAAGGAATGTGGGTTGCCTGTGGAGGTACATAAGCTTTCGAGAGAGGCACCTGTGACCTTTGGGGAGGAAGATAAGCTCCTTGAGGAGGCACATGGGCTTCCTGAAGAGGCTGGCTTATCAGTTCTCTTGCCCTCTCCTTTCGTTGAGGGGTAGGTTCCTTTTCTGACTGTGCTATTGGCCTCTCTATTCTTTCTAAGGAGGGGAAGTTGTCTGGTTTAGTGGAAGTAGCCACATACACTTCCGATGGGGAATGATTCATGTTTTTGCTTGCCTTATCCTTTTCTTGATTTTTTTCTTCCTTGGCAGATCTTGCAATTATTTCCTCTAACTTCTCTAGGAATCCATCCAAGTGTAATTGCGTTTTGGCTGAGCCCGAGTAATTGAAAAGGCGACTGGCTTCAAACATAGTCTGAGCCAATGCGACCATTTTCGCGCACAGTTTGGTTCTTTCTATCTCTAGGTCAGCTCTAGGATAGCACTTGGCATGATCCGTGACGTTCGGCCCTTCTTGGATTCTGGCCTGATATGCTTTGAGCATCATGTCTATGTCTTCAGGAGTGGGATCAGCTAATACTGATCCTACCCGAGGGGGTGGTGGAATCGTATGACGTGGTGGGGAAGGTGGTGGGTCAGATGGAGATGGGAGGGGTGGCGGCGGGGTATGGTGAGAGGGGATTTGAGAGGTGATTTCAGTTATCCTAGCTTTGGTTTCTCTTATGCTTTCCTCAAGTTCACTCATCTTTTTAGCCCATTGTCTTTTCATTCTTTCCCGACTATCTTTCCATGCTCTAGTCCTTTTCTTTGTTATACTCTCGGGTTCACTAGCCTCTGAGTTCTTATCCTGGTTTGTCTCTTGGTTTTGCTGCAAGGCCTGAGCTCTCGTGACTACCTGCACTGGTGCAGTGGAAGTGACGCTTCCTGAGGACTCTACAACCAAACCAATCACATTGATCGGAGTGATTTTTGGCACATTATTGGGGTTCTTGGGGCAATCTCGTAAAAGATGCTCTTTTCCACAATCTTGGCAAAAACCTTGGATAGTCACTGACTGGGGTTGTGTAGGTGGGGGTAAGGGACAATCACGGATGAGATGATCTCCTTGGCATCTGTAGCACGGTCCTCTTGGGAATGGAGGTCTTACTTGCCTAGGTTGAGGCCTGGGGTTGGGGTTTGCATACATGACGTTCGTGTAATCTGACTCCCAACTAGGTTCACTTGGTTCCTCACTATAGTAAGACTCACCATGTTCTGGAGAATGCATGTAGTAAGCCTGGGGACTATCGACATGTGTAGAATCAAAGCTATGATCACTTGGGTCACTTTCTGAGATCAATGGGGTTACTGGTACTATGGCCCTATTCAGGTTTTCTTCTGCAACAGCATACTTAACTGGAATCACGTTAGCGGGGTTTGGGGGCTGTTGAGCTAGTACCGGTTGGGGTCTCTGTTGGGCTTGATATGGTTGCTGATAGGGTTGTTGGGGTCTAGCATATTGTGGTGGTGGAGGATACTGGTTCTGGTATCTGCCTTGTTGGTAGGGTTGAGGGTAGGGTTGCCTAACTGCCTGCTTGTTGTATGGGCAATCTTGCGCCGTGTGGTTTGTGTACTTCCGTTCTATGGTGCAGTACTGGCTACTAGGGTTAACTTGGGGTTGGGCCATAATGGGACACACATTTGCCATGTGGTCGCCACCGCAAGTATAGCATCTTTTCACAGGGGCAAACCTTGGGATTTGTTTGCTAGTTACACCTAATTTCTGAGCTACTTTTTCCGCGAGTTCCTCAATTGATGTAGATTGCGTGGAAGAGTGGCTAGATGCACTATCTGAATCTTTGTAGATTTTGGAAAGCTCTAGCTCTTCCCCTAGGTTATCTTCAATGTCAATGCACATGCGTACACACTCTTCTATCGTCCTAGGGTCCTTCAGATACACATAGGATCTCAATTTCGTACTCAGCAATCCATCAAGGAATAAGGCTACTTGTTTAGCAGATGTGGGTAACTCCGAAATAGGGCACCTTTCAAGATATTGTCTAAATCTTCTTCCTGCAAGTCTCACAGTCTCTTGGGGGGTCTGTTTGAAGCTGTGGATCAATGAGGAGGTATTGTGTCTTATGCCGCTCTTAGAGAACTCTACAATGAATGCCTCTAGGAGTTGGTCTATGCTCCTGAACTGGCGTTCATCTAATGGCTGAAACCACGTAAGTGCTGTGTTCCTAAGGGTTAGACCGAAGGCATTGTACTGCGTGAACAGATCCTCCACTTGTTCAGCTCTCAAGACTTGCTTGAACTCCGCCACATGATCATAGGGATCTCCTGTGCCGTCAAAGTAATTCTTCATGGACTTAACTAGCTGGGTGGGTCTCAAAGTTCTTGTGTGCTCTCTAGGCCTCGGCAGAGGGAATCCATCTACATTTCTTTGGTTCCTGTGGGCTCTATGCATCTCAGGTTCTACCCTATTAGTCTCTGTTCTCGTTCTTTCTCTGCCCACTGGGTTGGCAAAACTTACTTCTGGTCTATCTCTACTTCTGTCTCTTTGCGTACCATGAGCTTGGGAAGTTCCAGCCCCAGGGTGACCATAGGATACATTTGATCTCGGTTGGGGGAAAATAAATTCACCCTTCCAAGTGTAGGCATGCCTATCATTTTCTGTCACCACAAAGATCCGTTCTGAAGCAAGATCTAAGTAGGTCACTCTGCCTGGGCTATCCGGATCCTTAAGCTCATAGATCATGATGTTTCCTATGTCTGTTGGCTGATTAGACTTATACCTCCAAAAGGCTTCATCAGTTTCTCGATTGAGGAGCAACTCTATGCTCTTGTTGTCTTGGGGGACCCATTCAGGCGTGATAATCCTGGTGAGAACTGATTTACCTCGAGGGGTTCTAGGTTCCGCACCCATGTTCCCTTGTTCTAGGTCGCCTAAATCCGCTTCTGAGATTACATTCCCGAAGTCATCTGTCCTATCAGGGTGACTAGTGACAACATATATAGTTCCTTCTTTGTCCAGGTATGCACCATTTTCAAACTTGACAGCTGGGTGTTCTAGTCCTATGGATTGGTCAGGGTTTGTAATCTGGACCACAGATCTTCCTAGGCCGTCCTCATAGATGCTAGCACCTAGTCGGTTGGTCCTAAGATACTCCAACTGTGTTTTGTAAGAGCCTTCTACCCTGTACAAGTAGGGCACTCCTGAACTTCCCGTAGGTTTGTCCATGCCTTGAGACATCTCTGACTCACTGGTCTCAGAGCGAGGGTAGTTCGAGTGGTGGCTCAACTGCTGGGCCCAGGACCTAGCAGTGTGGTTGACACTAGCCTCTGAAGACCTAAGGCTTTGTCTCTCTCTTACTAGGTGTCGTCCTGATCTAAGGTTCATATGCCTAACTGATTAGCCCAAATTTTTGCCCAGAGTACAACCTCGTTGCCGATCAATTGGTACCAGTCACTTGATTCTTTTTAGTTAATTATTGTGTTTATGGTCTTGTCTGATATCCCGTCGTCAGGAACACTTGAATGTTCTTCGTACTTTAGGTTGATCGTTCCACGTTAGGTTCTTTTCCTTTAGGTTATCGACAGTATAGAGATTATGTTTTTACTTGAACTTGAGTTTTTTAGGTAGTCTTCAACTTGATAACTGCCTATCGTTGCCCTGGCTTACTCCTATCTCTACTCGTTCTTAGCTTGAGCTAGGAAATGACAGAGGGAGTTGAGAATAATCCAACCTTACTTGTTGATCCCTTGCTTTATGGTGCTCAAGAACCCGGTTCTCAAGCTTGCAAAGAAACCTTGCTTTGTACGCTCTCTGTTGCTCTCAATGGACCTATAAAAGTCCCACGGTTAGCTCAATGCTTAGATTCAAGGACACAACCCACAATTTTCATTCATGTAACATATACACATATTTGCATTGTGACTTTTTAGGAAAATAATTCTAAAGACTCTTGACTTTGAGCCCCCTGGGTATGGTCAACTTCAAAATACCCCCTCTGAAAATCAATGCATTATCCTTATAAAAAACAGTTGAGGGCGTGTAGTATATGCCACGAGCTTTCCAACAAGCCCAAGAGCTCAAAAATTGGATTTCGTATGGAAAAGTTAGGACTGTTCAGGGTTTAGGGAGTTAAATCAGGATTCAATACAAGCTAACAGTCGAACAGGAATACCCGAGTAGCTTGTGGCACGGCCTAACAATGCAATACTACACCCTAGAGTTTGTCCCACACTTAATCACAATTTAGACCAATCACTTTGCCTTAAAAATTTGACCTAATTTGCCCTTCTAACGCGTTCGCAAAGTCTGTCGGTCGCGATTGACAGGTCAGTCGCGATCGACGTGTCGATCGCGATTGACAGGTCCGTCGTGGCTGTCAGTCGCGATTGACTGGTCAGTCGCGATTGACAGGGGTTGCGAAAAGTCAATCAATCGTGGTCAAAGCGTCGTTGACTCTGTCGGTCGCGATTGACGAGTCGATCGCGATTGACAGGTCGGTCGCGAAGGTCTGTCGATCGTGGTCAAACAGTCGTTGACCGTGTCGGTCGCGATTGACAGAGCCGTTGTGGTCTGTCCGTCGTGGTCAAACCGTCGTTGACCGTGTCGGTCGCGATTGATGAGTCGATCGCGATTGATGACTCGATCGCGATTGATACGTGTCACGCGTAGAGTCAGTCGGTCGTGGTCAATCGGTCGTTGACTCTGTCGGTCGCGATTGACAGAGCCGTCGTGGGCTGTCGGTCGTGATTGACGTGTCGATCGCGATTGACAGATCTGTCCGTCGTGGTTTGTCGATCGCGATTGACAGAGCGATCGCGATTGACAGAAATCTGTGGAATTTCAAAAAACTAAACACATTTTTGGGAAGCTCTAGGCCTGTAGGTCATGGATATGCACTTTGTTTAGCAATTAGAGCAATTTTTCAGTCGGTCGCGATTGACAGAGCTCGGCGACACACAGACAGTTACTCAGATTTCCGTACCTGCGCAGCGTGCTGGGGATGATGATGCGGCCTGTACCTGCAGAATACTCACAAAACATGCAAAAAACAGCACATGCAAATTCGCTCTCTCGCTCTCTCTCACAAGTGAAATGAGGGAAATGAGGTGGAGATGGGGATATAGTCAAAAAACTGAAATTTTCGCGATGATGAAGATGGAGGTGGAAGATGGTGATGATGATGATGGTGATGAAGATGGTGAAGAAAGTAAAAGAAAATCGATGAGAGTGAAGAAAATACCTACAACTCCAACGCGTCAACTCTACGTCTTACCATCACACGCTCGTCCTCAAAGCTCGATCCCCGGCAACGGCGCCAAAATTTGGTGTAGCTCAATGATGAGTAGCACCTCCTTTAATGTCAATCCGGGAAGACGTGAGGATGGTATGAAGACCTCGAGCAAGTGGCGGCACAAGTGCGTGAGTGAGAAGCACACAAGCATGCACACACATACACACACACGCGCACACAAGGCAAGACAAAGAGTGAGAATCAATGGAGCTTTTAGATTACTTTCAAAATGTTCTTACAAGTTCGTTTCAATTACAATCTAACCTCAAAAATGAGCTCTCTAGCTCCTTTTATAGTTTTTGACTAGCTTTTGGCCCTGTCCAAACCTAGTGTCCGGCCTAGTTAAAAATTAGGTTCCAGGGCTTATTTGGGGGCTCAAACGAGATCTAAAAATTATGAAAATTGGTACGCAACTACTTCTAAGGCTCCTCAAGCTCAAGGACTCCTTGGCTTGCACAAAATGGAGCTACAAAAATGTGAAATGAGATTTACAATGATTATTAGTGATAAAAATCACTGTTGTTGTAGGGATTTCTTCTAGTGATCTGCCATACATATCTTCAAGCTCCCTACTTGCTCTTCTTCCCTGCATGTCCATCTCTCTGGTTTGCATTAATGTTTTGAAAAAATATTGGCCTACTTGCCAGATCTTCTTTGACTGCCCTGTTTGCTCGTGCTGTCCCTTCGCTCTGACTCCCTTCTTTGACTTTCACGTCTTGTAGTTCCTGATGTACCAAGGCTGCTGCCAACAACTAGTGTTTTCCATGAATGATGAGCTCTTTTATTTCTCGCCATCAAAGTAAAATTCTCAAAGGGAGCTAGCGTTCCATCATCCCATACCATTGTATACTTTCTCCAATCCTCAAAAATATATCCTACTTTTAGGATTTTCTTAATGTCTTTTCAATGCACCCATGATAATTTCTAATGTGCGTTTCTCTAACCGTTGTTGCCACAAATTTTGGGAGGTAAAAATAAGAATTATATCCTCTTTTTACACTTATTAGTTCTTGCAAAGACAATTTTCAGGCTAAATATGTAGGGTATATATAGATCCTTGTATCGTTTTATGCTTTATTTTGGAAATTTTAACTCCAAAATTCACTCTTACTTATAATCTTATGCATTAAAAGGTAACTCTTTTCTTAACTCATGATTAATTCATGTGCGTATTGCTAGTACTTTGGAAAGATATCTAATAGTTCCAACTACTTGGACAAGATTTTCCAAGTCTTGATCAATCCTTGTTGACTAAGCAACAATGATAAATACTTTAGTTTTTATCTTTAAGATCTCTTTTATTGTCTATAAAGCTCATTTGCTTATCCTAGGGATTTTTGAGAGGCCCTCCCCTCAACTCAAGCCTTAGCATCTGCTAATATTTTTCATATTCCAAAAATACAAATCTCTTCAAGGTTGGTACACCTTTGGGTTATATTAATCATTTGGCTAAATTACCACTACTAGTGATTTGATTCTTTTTTGGAAACAACTTACTGCCTAGTTAACTTGAAGAAGTTCTATATTCCCACTCTTATGGAAAATTCAGTTATCCAAGTGGTTGAGCTTTGACTACTCCCACATAATCAACACCATGAGCAATGGACTCATCTTTGATTTCTTTACAACTCTCGAATGATGCTTGGAAGGAGTTCTAGACTTTTGAATAGCACTCTTAAGCTCTATTGCTTGATTTGTGATCACATCCTTAATGTCAAACTAACTAAAATATACCCTTAGGATATGTTTTTCTATACCGTCATGAAAGTTTGGCATGAACTTTGATTTTCCTTATATGTGATATTTATTCAATTATGTCATTTCTTCAATTGGAAACAAAGGTTATTGACGTTGGCCAATCCTTCTTTTCTTTTAAACATCTTCTTCTAGCTAGTTTGAATACACCTTTTTCAAGATTCATACTTACCCATGCTATGGTGCTTATGAACCAATATAAAATATTTCTCTATGAACGCAAATCCAACCAATTTATCATTTAAGAATCTTCTTGGTTCTTTTCTAGAATTTATAATTTACTAGTGCAAAGATTAGTCTTAGCTTGTCCAAAAGATATACTTATCAAATCTTCTTATTCTTTAGCAATGCAAATCAAGGTATGAATCATACTTTGATTTTATGAATCTTCCAACTGTATCTCAGAGATCTATGAATCTTTGTATGATTGTTAAGAAGAATGAATTTATACTTTCCTTTGATCATTCAATAAGAATGAATTTAAGAATGAATTTATACTTGCCTTTGATCACTCAAGAATAATTAATCTTTGTATGATTGTTAAGAAGAATGAATTTATACTTGCCTTTGATCATTCAAGGAATGATCTTTTGGTTCCTCATGGATCATTTACACTCAAAATGATCCTTTGAATTAGTGGATGATTCCTTTAGCATGATAGAATCTAATGCTTTATTTTCTCTTTAGGTACACCTTGTTCAAAATGAATCATGTTTGAACATCTTTATCTTATCTAACGGTCTAGTGATTTGAATTCTAGCGTATCTAATGTTGAGTTTTTTTGAACATTTACCTTTTAAGGTGTTCGTGAATGTGAAATTATAGATAATACTTTAAACAAGATCACTACTTAGATTCTAGTTCTTCGGACCATTATGTATATGGTCTTGAAGTAGAACGATCAAATTTTTGTCATTTGAAATACTTACTAAAAAAATTTCCATTTGTCTTTTTCAACTTAACTTTGGCATCTTTATCTTTGACAATTATAATTTCAAAGTGCTACCATTCTTTGGAGAAAAACTTTCAAATAATTCTCAATTGTAAAATTAAGACCGATTCCATGGTCATTTGAGGAAATGAGTCTGCCAATTGCTAAAAAGAGAGGGAAAAACCAAAGAATCACTATTCAAAAAATTTATAAAAAAAATAAAATAAGATAATATAATTCCATGAGAGAATTTGATAGCCCATTTTCTTCTCACATCGGACTTCATGGGTCCACATCACATATCCCATTATAAAATATATGAGAAACAATGCTCATGGGCTCATGGATAGAGCATTTGTTGACTTGGGACCTCCATGATCATGGTTTCGAATCTTGCGTCCTCATCATTTAGGGATGTAGTATTCTTTTGCCTCATGAAACTCTTTTTAGGGCATAAAGCGCACACAACTTCCTAAATGTATGCCAATACATGAGAGAATATGCGGATATATAAGAGAAGAAAATTCCAAATAAATGTCATGAGGGAGATGAGGAAATATGAAGGTCTCCATGAAAGTCATGGGTGTTAATACCAAAACACTAGGAACACCACCTCCTAGAGAGATGAATCTCCTCACAACCTTATGCTGCTATATAGAGCTCTTTGAATCAATGCTAGCTACATGACTAAAAAAATAAGTAAGAGTCGAAATCCATGAGAAGTACCACTCATGGGTTTGTGGATAGAGCATTCATTGAGTTTCGACATGCGTTCATGGTTTTAAATATTTCACAATCATCATGAGTGTGGGGATGGAGTATTCTTTTGCCTCATGAAATACTTGGTAGGGGCATAAAGCATGCATGAATTCCTACATGCACACAATTACATTAGAGAATACATTAATACATCAGAGAAGAAAACTCAAAATGAAGATGATGATGGAGATGATGAACTATGAAGGTCTCCATGAAAGTATTGGGCTTTGTTACAAATGTGAAGAATGAGAACATTAGGAACACCACCTTGTAGAGAGATGACTCTCCTTGCAGCCCTATGCATCAGCTCCTCGAATCAATGGTGAAAGATGGTAAAACAAATACATAAGAGCCAAATCTATGAGAAGCCTTGGTCATGGATTCATGGATAGAGTTTCATTGACTTCCAAACTTTGTGAGGTGGTGATTTTAAATCTTATGTGCTCATCATGAGTATGGGGATGGAGTATTCTTTTGCCTCATGAAACACTTGATAGTGACATAAAGCACGTGTGACTTCCTAAATGCACATGAATACACGAGAGAATATGTGGATACACGAGATGATGAACTATGAAGGACTCCATGAAAGTATTGAGTTATGATACTAATGTGAAGAACTAGAACATTAAGACCATCACCTCCTAGAGAGATGAATCTCCTCCCAATCTTATGCCTCTATATATAGCTCTTGGAATCAAAGATGGTCTCTAGTGTTGATCGGATCTTGCAGATGCATGTACCCCGAGTTAGTACAGAGATGAAATCTCACAAAAGTACTCATAAAATAGAGAGAGATAAGAGATTGAACACAAGATTTGATAGAATCTCCCCCACATACCCTGATGGATGAGTCTACCAGAGTATGTGTATTTATATGTATTTTTTATTATGTCCTGAATAGAACATACATGAGGCCAATGCTTCAAAAAGCGTGCATTTAAAAAAAATCTACTATATTTACAAAATCGTCGCTTTCTAAGCGATCTACTATTTTTACAAAAACATTGCTTTCCAAGCGATCTATTTTTTTATAAAAATATCTAAAATACTATCTTTTAACTATCTTCAAAAATATCTAAATAAATCTTCACATGTTCATGCCTTCATGATTCTTCACATGCTAAATCAAAACACAATCATATTAAAAACCTCAAGACATTAAAATCCATATAACATTCCAATATTCCATAAAGTATAACATGCCCCCTAGGTGACAATCAATTGACCTCAGTTGATAAGAATAAAATAGACATGGATGGTGTGTTACATGTCCCATCATTGAACAATCATAAACATGCTCCATGTAAAAACACATGCATGGCAATGGAAAACTAGAATTTAATTCGACTGCCAATGATATGCAAAAATCAAGTTGTCATTATTTGGAGTTAGTGATGTCTTATGAATCCATTGAGATTCTTCAAGTGAGTGATTTTTATATTTAACCAAATATCTATGATACTGCTTACTAGTGCGTATAGTGGTAACATCATAATCAATTATTTTCTCTAGAACTAAAATTTCAACATTCTCTTCCAGTAAAGGAGGATTAGTACTTGACTCATGAACAGATCTGATAAAGGAGGATTAGGACTTGACTCATAAAGAAGGATTAGTACTCATGAACAGATCCGCCCAGAGATTGTGAGATTCAGCACTCGATTCATGAACAGATCTGCTCCCTTTTCTTCATATGTGAATAGCCACTCCGTTTTTCTATAAGAAGATAGCCACTCCGTTTTCCCATAGGCTCTTGCAAACCACAGATATAGCTTGCTTTTTCCCTCTTATCTCCTCGCCCCATTGCACTCATCTGAAGTTGTAGTTTCATCCTTGTATTAAATCCCCCCGCGTATATCTCCAGAGCTCGGTTCTGAAACTCCACTCTATGCTCTTCATGTGAATCATATGCAACACTCCTCTATCTACCTCTATAAGTATGCGTCATCCTTTGCCTCCTTCCTCATAACTTCTGCTTATATCATTGTACCCTTCATGCGCTCTGTTCTCCAGAACCCTTCATGCAAACTTTTCTCCATCATGCGCGCACATTTTCTTCTGCATGCAACCCATGAAGTGATTTCTTTGAAACGTGAATATCTATATTGTGGCAAAACAACTAATATTGTGGTTCCCTCGAGGACTAATTGTCAGCAAATGTCAGTTCTTACCAGCAAACCACATGCTGCTAGTCTTTGAGAATGAAGAGATGGCGTTCCAAGCCCTAAGCGTTGGCACCTGGCAGTTTGGTCGGGCGACCCTGTGCCTATTCAGATGGTCCCCGGACTTTACTCCTGACAAATCGAAATCACTGCGGTACCCGCTGTGGGTTGAGCTCCCTAACCTCCCTTACTTCTTGTACAACTTCGTGTGGGACATTGTCTCTCCTATCGGCAAGCCGTTGGCTTCACGCGAAGACATTGGTGGTCTCATCTATGAAGGTGCAAGACACTCGTTCAATGCTAGGTGGCACCCACAAATCTGCGTCAAGGCCGACCTCTCTTTGCCGCTTCCATCAATGATCAAAGTGGACATGGGCGAAGGTGATGTTTGGGAGCAGGTTATCACCTACAAAAACCTCCCCAACGCGTGCTTTCGTTGTGGCCAACAAGGTCACAGGATTAAAGACTGCCCTATCAGGCAAAAAAACAAGCGTTCGCAAGAAGCCTCCAAAACTGCTCAAGACAACAATGGCGATTTGACCCACTCGACCAAGGAAGGGGAAGGCAAGGGCTTCCTCAATCCTCAAGCTGATGCTGATGGCTTTACTGAAGTTAGAAGAAGAAGGAAAAGAAGTCCGAGGGCCGACGGTGAGAGAAACAACCTGCCACTTACCCCCAACAGCAATTTGTACTGCAATCTAGGAAAGGAGATCAACGAGCTTGACTATCCAAGCGGGAAGCCACTCGAGGTAGATACCTACGACAATGCCCTAGAGATCCCTGACAACAAAGAAACCCCCCAGGAGGGCTATACCACAAGCAAAGAAGATGGATTCACCACTAGTAATGAAGACAACATGGATAGTGAAAGTTCCATCATTGGATCGACGATCCCGGAAACGGTGCCGAGCACGGGGCCCTACTCTCCCCAGCATGGTGTTTCCCGCAAAGGTAAACAGCCTATGGAGCTACCCTGGAAAAGCCCCTACAAGAACCGATTTCTAAGTCGGGAACAGATCCCAGCGAAAAAGAAAGATGAAGCCAAGAGAAGAAAGGACAAGGCTCCCTCCCGCAAAGAGGGATCAATACAAAAATGATTGTCATCTCGCTTAATGCTAGGGGGCTAACCGACCCCTCAAGAGCGGCCATCATTGGCCAATGGCTCCGTGACACCAGCTTAAAACCAGACATTTTATGCATTCAAGAGATTAAAATTGACGGAGAAGACCTTCTGAAACGGCTCAGACAGGTTTCCTCGGCCCATGTGTGGATCCCAACAAAGCACCAGCGGGGGTCCGGTGGAACGGCCATCGGTGTTAAACAACCCTGGCTTGAAAAGCTCGAGAACTCCATTGAAGATGTAAATCACCGCTGGATTGCGGTTTCTTTTGGTGCTCCCCTCTGTGTTACTATGGTTTCTTTATACGCCCCTAACGGGGATTTGGAGAGGCTGAACACTTGGACTTCTCTTGACTCGCTTCCTCACAACGTGATTATATGTGGAGACTTCAACATGGTGGAGGACCCTATGGACAGATGGATGGGCAAGGGCAGGATCATTGACAGTCGGGAGAAAGAAACGTGGGACATGACCAAACTCCACCTGGATCTGGTCGAATTCAAAGACTCGAATGGCTTTTCCTGGTCGAATCTCCAAGCGGGCGAGGATCTGAGGAAAGCTAGACTTGATAGATGCTACATCTCTCAGAGCTTTACTCATCAGTGGGGCCACCCTTCAATCACGCAACGTACTGACCTCACCATCTCCGATCACTACCCGATCGTTATCACTTTTCAACCCTCCAACAGGACCCACAAGGCTCCGTGGTTCCATGCCAACGCTTCCACCTTCTCTCTCCCCTCTGTCCATCAAGAGATTGCCGATGTGTGGAAGGTGGCGTTCGCCTCTGGCTTGGCCCCAGCCAAGTGCTGGAGAAGTGCGGCCGACAAGTCTCGCAAGATCATGATCAGAACTAAGAAGATGCTCGAGACAGTGCGGCGGGCTCGTAGGGAAGCGCTTTACCACAGACTATGGCGACTCGAGGAGGAAGTGAACAAAGGAAAACACCAAGCCCAGAAAGGTCTCCGAAGAATCAGAGCAGCGTTGAGATACGAGGAAGAAATACAAAGGAAAAACTTGCAAATATTCTTCAAGGAGTGGTGGGCTGGAAAGGCCGACAAACCCACCAAAGAGATGTGCAGTATCCTTAAAAGGAAACACAACAGAGAAACGATCCCCCTACTGCTAGACCCACATGGCAATGTTTGCAACTCGGAAGAAGATAATTTTGGCATCATCGAAGGGCACTTCACGAGCCTCCTGGGAACCTCGAACCCCCTCTCCCACCATAGAAGGGATGGCTGCCATTTCTAGGGTTTCCCCCCGGAGAATACCACCCAACCTCCACTCCCTGCTCCATGCCCCGATCTCTGAATCAGAAATCATTGAGGTCATTGATGCCCTCCCTCTCGGCAAAAGCCCGGGACCCGACGGACTCACTAACGAGTTCTTTAAATCCTTCAAGCTGGTGGTCGCCACCCCTCTTCGGATGGTTTGGCAAGAAGCGCTAAAATTTGGTGCTCTTCCTTCTTGTATAAATAATGGAATTATCAAGCTGATTCACAAGAAGGGGGAAAAAAACAGAATCGAGAACTGGCGGCCTATTACGATGCTCCAAACAGGGTACAAGATTGTCGCCAAAGTCATTGCCAACAGACTTGCGTGCCACCTGAGATCTTGGCTTAGCGAGGACCAAAAAGGTTTCATCAAAGGCAGGTCCATCCTGGAAACCATTATGGATATTTGGGAAGGTATTCAATTTGCAAATGAGTCTAATCAAGATGTGGTCTTCCTCAAGATCGACTTTGACAAAGCCTACGATAGGCTAGAATGGGACTATATTCCGCAGTCGCTCCAAGACCTCGGATGTAGTCAGAAATTCACCAAGATGATCTCGACCCTTCTCGGCAACGCAACGACCCAAATTAACGTTAACGGCAAACTGTCGAAGGCGATCCATCTTAAAAGATCTATTAGACAAGGGTGCCCTCTTGCCCCCCTTCTCTTTGCCATCGCCACTGAGGGGCTGAGTAGACTTGTGGCTCATCATGTGGAGGCTGGCAATATCAAAGGCCTCCAACTACCTCACGACCACAATCAAATCATCATGAGACTTTTTGCTGACGACATGAACGCGTTCGTTCACAATGATAATACCAGCCTGGAGACTTTCTGGAGGTGCCTTGATACCTTTTGTGTGGCCTCTGGATCCAAGATCAACCACAATAAGACCGCCTTTAGGGCCATCGTGGGACACCAACCTGGCCTTCTCATTGTTCATGGCTGCCAAATCATTCCGCAGGGCCAAATCTTTCGGCTTCTTGGAATCCCCTTGGGATTTGGCGTCTCTATGGAGCAGCGTTGGAACTGGGTGCTGGCCAAACTTGAAAACAAGCTCAACTACTGGAGAGGCATGCAAATCAATCTCGCTGGACGGGCGATGGTTATCAACACGTTCCTCCTCTCGTCTACCATCTATTTCCTCTCTTGCTGGAGACCGAATGAACAAGGCCTGTCCAAACTGAATAGCATCTGCAGAAACTTTCTTTGGACGGGTGATCATAACAGAAGGGGGGTGCCTAAAATCAAATGGGCCATTTGCACCAGCCCTAGAGATAGCGGGGGGCTAGGCATCCTGGACATTGGGTGTATGGCTAACAAACTGGCAGCCAAATGGATGATTAAAGCTTGGTGCAATAGGGAGGCCTCATGGGCCAAGCTGATCTTCAGAAACAAAAATGAGTTGGCCCTCACGGGGTCCCCGAACTGGAAGAACCTTGACATCATGACCCTGCTATTCTCCCCGATACCTGTCTTCCCGAAAGGCTCCAGTCTCGTATGCTCTCTTTGGAAGGGCTGGAATAAAGTCAAAAGCTTCACAAGAATTAGTGAGGACTGGAAGTGGGCGGCCGGAATCAGACAAAACGACTCTATCTGGTTTCCGATACATGGCATCCGGAGTGTGGAGTCGTGGAACATTCAAAATGCCAAGAAGTTATGGAACAAAGGATTCAAAAAATGGAAACACCTCTGGAAACATGACACCAACAGTTGGATCAACTTCGAGGATATCGACCCTCGCATAAACATCTCCTACGAAGAATGGAACACCTTGCAAAGCAGATGCCTCGCTTGGGAGCGCCACAAAACTCGCCTTCTCATGGGACATGATGCTCCGAACGCGCGTGGTCTCAAATGGCACAATGGAAATAGCCTACTCAAAATCCCGAACATCAAAGAAACGACTGACCTCCAGATCAGCCTCAACAAGAAGTGGTGCCTGTCTTGGACGCGGCTTCGGTGGGACATGAAATTCATGGGTATCTGGCACCCACTTATAGAGATTAAGAAGTCTGTCCTCTTATGGCAAATTCTTCATCGAGGAATTTGGACTAACCAAAAGGCTAGCAAAATTTGTGGGATCCCTCCGTGGTGCAAACGCTGCCACCGTGCAATCGAAGATGTCCCACACATCTTCCTTACTTGCCCCAACTCCTACAGAATCTGGCAGACGGTTGGACTGAAAATCAGAGTTCAGAAACAGCTTAGCTGGAAACAAGTCCTTTTGGGAGAAGCGATTGGATGCTCTGCGGCTCTCTGGAACGCAATCAGAGGGGAAGTCCTGTGGAAAATTTGGCGGGAGCGGTGTGCTCTCAACTTCGGCGACCCTCCCAAGGAGTGGACGATTGAGAAATCTCTTTTCCTCCTTGGCAAGAGGATTGTCAACAGTAAGAAATCCCCCCCCTTCAGGCACCATCAAGTCCTCCTTTTGATCAACAACAAGCTCAAACCCAAGTGGGTCCCGCATGAGGGCGACGAGAGGGTGATCAACCTTCTTTGTAATGCAACCTAGGAATCAACCAAGCCTCCCCTGCTTTGTGGGATTTGGGGGGTCCCGTGGGCACTAGTCCCCTTCTTTTGTACCCTTGTTTCTTAATTTAATTCAAGTCCGGGAGAGTAGGCTATTGCCGAACTTCCTTTATATAAAAAAAAAACAACTAATATTAAAGTGATCGAGATTGGTTGCCGCAACACTATATATTCTCAATACATAATGCATATCAGCTCGCAAATCTCTTCTTAGAGTGTAAGCTCCAATAATACAATCTGCTCAATTCTCAAACTTTAAACCTACAGCATTTATCAAGGAAGCATGAGAGGTGTGAATTCAACAAATTTCTGAGTATCCACACATATATGAAAAGGTGCTTTGCATCCACTTTCAATGAGTTGGCCACTCTAAACAAGACTCCATGAATGTCAAAGGCTATGCCCGATGGGTTTTAAGGCATTGTGCCTTTTTCAAGTACCATCTCTATCTTAATCTCAAGCTTATGAGCCACTTCAAGTGAGAATTAAAAGTAGAACATCCATGGTTATGAGTGCAAGAAAAATCATTGCCACAGCGCACACATAGACACACACACAACCATATATATATATATATATATATATATATATATATATATATATATATATATATGGTTGTGTGTATAATTAATGCCAGTCAATTTTACCCTATCCAAAAAACAACAGGTAGTCCGCATGGATTAGTGTGGGTGGTTGGGCTTTTTGCCCCTTGAGGCAGGGGTGAGTGTTCAGCCCCTCTCTAGAGTAGGACATGTGTGGACTTAAGGCCAATATAATGATTTTGGACAGTATTAAACCACATGCCTTTGAGAAATTCTTTGTAGTGTTTGTCTTCGGGCATCTTAACCCTTATTTTGTGAGATACGAGAGGTCCCATTGGTACTATGCCCTTTCACTTGTATAGTTGTTCTTTCAATCAATTCAAGCAAAAGAAGATTAAATTTCAGTCGAACTTTGTCCTTAGTAAAAAAAACAAACACAAGTGGTAAGCCTTCCGCGTATCATTTAAAATATAATTTGATGCCATTTTTGTTTGAACTCACACTAATGCTACTCATGAACCAAATTCCTTCCCAAGACAGGAAAGGAGTATGCATACACACACACATAGAGAGACATGCACACACATACACATACATGCATACATATGCATACATAATGCATATGCATATGCATACATAATACATATGCATATGCATACATAATACATATGCATATGCATGCATAATACATATGCATATGCATACATACATACATGCTTACATGCATACACACACATGCATACATAATGCACATGCATACATACACATACATAATGTATATGCATACATAATGCACATGCATACATACACATACATAATGCATACACACACATATGCATACATAATGCATACACACACATACACACACATACACACACATACACACACATATGCATACATACATGCATATACATACACACATAGATACATACACACATACACACACACACATAGACACATACACACACATAAACAGATACACACTCATAGAGACACACACATATACACATAGACGTGCACACACATACACACACATATACACACACACATACACACATAGACACATACACACATAATGATGCATTCACACACATACACATGCATACACACATACAAACACATATACACACACACACATAGACACATACACACACATAAACACATACACACTCATAGACGCGTAGCGACACATACACATAGACACACACACATACACACACACACACATACACACATACACACATACACACATACACACATACACACATACACACATAGACACATGCACACATAATGATGCATACACACACATACACATGCATACACATACATATGCATACATACATGCGTACACATACACACATAGACACATACACACACATAGACACATACACACACATAAACACATACACACTCATAGATACACACACATACACATAGACAGACACACACATCCACATATACACACACATATACACACATAGACACATACACACATAATGATGCATACACACACACATACACATGCATACACACATACAGACACATATACACACACATACACACATACACACATACACACACATATATGCATACACACACATAGAGAGACACATACACACATACACATACATGCATACATAATGCATATGCATATGCATACATACATACTTACATGCATACATAATTCACATGCATACATAATGCACATGCATACATACACATACATAATGCATACACACACATATGCATACATAATGCATACACACACATACACACATATGCATACATACATGCATACACATACACACATAGACACATACACACACATAGACACATACACACACATAGACACATACACACACATAAACACATACACACTCATAGATGCGTAGCGACACATACACATAGACACACACACATACACACACACATATACACACACAAACATACACACATAGACACATACACACATAATGATGCATACACACACATACACATGCATAACCACACATACGCATACATACATGCATACACATACACACATAGATACATACACACATAGACACATACACACACATAAACACATACACACTCATAGACACACACACATACACATAGACACACACACATATACACACACACATACACACATAGACACATACACACATAATGATGCATACACACAAATACACATGCATACACACATACAGACACATATACACACACACATACACACACATATATGCATACACACACATAGAGAGACATACACACACATACACATACATGCATAAGCGACGGTGCTATTTTTGGATTTTTTTTTTACGGGGGAGCGTCGCATAAGCGATGTCTACATTTCTTATGCGACGCTAAATATGTGCGTCGCAAATAGCGTCGCTAATTAGCGACGCTATTTGCGACATTGGCAAACTGGATAGCGTCGCATATGCGACGTCTTGTGTTCTAGAGCATCGCATAAGCGACGCTTTGGAATGCTAAAAAAAAAGTTCGATTTCTAGCGGCACATTTGTGCCGGGATTAACACGCAAGAGCAAGAAGAGAATGAGAGAGAGAGAGAGCGCGAGAGAGAGAGACATGCATCTCGTTGAAGCCAGATATGTGCACACACACACACACACTTACACACACATACATATGCATACGCACACATATACACACAGATACACACACACACATACACATAGACACACACACACACACACACAAATACACACACATATACACATGTACACACATAATGTTGCATACACACATGCACACTTAATGCATACACATGCACACATAATGCATCCAAGTATATGCTCCTCAATCAGTTTTAGCCAAGGCTGAGATTTCTGAATTGTTGGATTTAAGTCATTAGTTAATATCTACCCAAGGAGGCCAAGCTTTACTGAAATTATCTCAGGATGGCATCCTTTCAAGCCATTTGATTTTAGAAAATCATTTTTGGCTGCTAAAACATGAAATTCAAATGTTAAATATGTATTATGACTCTCCTGCTCCTAGGCCTACAATAATTAAGGCACCAGGTATAAAAGCTCCTTTGTGGACATGGATACAGGTCTTAAATATGACCTTTTCCCCTGGTGTAGAGTACACATATTTAGGCAGTGTAGTTGTGCATGACAACGAGATAATGCAGTGTCCTGTTGGCAATAAATGGTTAACAGATTGCCATACACGAATTGTCCCAAGTCTTTGCTACTCATGAACCAAATTCCTTCCCAAGACAGGAAAGGCGTGTATCATCGAGAGTGTTAGTAAATGCGCAAGTGAGAGAAAGTGAGGTAGAAGATTTCAATCACGACCTTGACGTGAAAAAGGGAGGGATGTAGAACTCAGACAACCCACACACACGTATACATTTGTGAAGGTGATCTATGGCCACAAATTTCGAAGTCATTAGAGTAGACAACCAGGAAGCCAAGCTTACAGAACGACGGTCAAGTCCACGGACCTACACATCATTGAATATGGAAGATTATTGATTCTTTACCTTTCGAAGAAAGAGCATTTTGGAGAAGTTGATGCTCGTTCAAGCTAACGAAAACAACGACAAACTATTTGAAAAATTTCAATCCATTCAAGCTTCTTGAAGTACGGTTTGCAAGTGAGGAGGCGATTCCCTCATACCTGTCATGGGCTCCACGATGAGTCAATTTTTTTAACAGACCATTGCATGTGAACATGTAAACAAGAGCATGACAATTGATGACAATTGGAGAGACTCCATCGCTCGTAGTTGCGAAGATGACCCTTTATTGCATACTTCATATATGATGACATGGGGACATTATTCGAAATTGTCTCACTACAAGAAATAGGGGGGCATAGCGACGCCCCCGAATTGAAAAAAACATGAGCACCGTCGCTTATGCGACGTTAGCGTCACATAAGTGACGATGCTGTTTTCAAATTTTTTTTGTTTAAGGGGATTTGTTGCATAAGCGATGCCTGTGTTGCTTATGCGATGCTAAATCTATGTGTCGCAAATAGCGTCGCTACCTAGCGACGTTGACAAACTAGATAGCATCGCACATGCGACGTCCTTTCGAGAGCATGGCATAAGCGACACTCTGGAATGTTAAAAAAAAAATTTGATTTCTCTCAGCACATTTGTGCCAGGATTTGGACGAGAGCAAGAGAACGAGAGAGAGAGAGAGAGAGAGAGAGAGAGAGAGAGAGAGAGAGAGAGAGAGAGAGAGAGAGAGAGAGAGAGAGAGAGAGAGAGAGAGAGAGAGAGAGCGAGAGAGAGACATGCAAAGAGAAAGACCAAGTATGCACACACACACACACACTTACACACACATACATATGCATACACACACATATACACACATAGACACACACACACATACACATAGACACACACACACATACACACACAAATACACAAACATATACACACATACACACATAATCTTGCATACACACACATATACATGCATACACACACACATATACATGCACACACACATATATGCATACACACACATATGCATACATAATGCACATGCAGACATACACATACATAATGCATACACATGCACACACATATACACATACACATACACACACATACACACATACACACACATACACACACACATACACACACATACACACACATACACACACATACACACACATACACACACATATATGCATACACACACACATAGAGAGACATGCACACACATACACATACATGCATACATATGCATACATAATGCATATGCATATGCATACATAATGCATATGCATATGCATACATACATACATACTTACATGCACTCACACACATGCATACATAATGCACATGCATACATACACATACATAATGCATAAGCATACATAATTCACATGCAAACATACACATACATAATGCATACACACACATATGCATACATAATGCATACACACACATACACACACATATGCATACATACATGCATACACATACACACATAGACACATACACACACATAGACACATACACACACATAAATAGATACACAGTCATAGACACACACACACACACATACACATAGACGCGCACACACATACACACACATATACACACACATATACACACACACATATACACACACACATATACACACACATACACACATAGACACATACACCCATAATGATGCATTCACACACATACACATGCATACACATACAAACACATACACACACACACATAGACACATACACACACATAGACACATACACACACATAAACACATACACACTCATAGACGCGTAGTGACACGTACACATAGACACAGACACATACACACACATATACACACACATATATACACACACACATACACACATAGACACATGCACACATAATGATGCATACACACACATACACATGCATACACATACATATGCATACATACATGCATACACATACACACATAGACACATACACACACATAGACACATACACACACATAAACACATACACACTCATAAATATACACACATACACATAGACACACACACACATACACACACATACACACACATATACACACACACATACACACATAGACACATAGACACATACACACATGCACACATAATGATGCATACACACACGTACACATGCATACACACATACAGACACATATATACACACACATACACACATATACACATACACACATACACACACATATATGCCTACACACACATAGAGAGACATACACACACATACACATACATGCATACATAATGCATATGCATATGCATACACTACAAGAAAAGGGGGGCGTAGCCACGCCCCCAAATTGGAAAAAAAAACGGGAAGCGTCGCTTATGCGACGAGGTCGTCGCATAAGCGACGGTTTGAATTTTGAATTTTTTTTTTCTCCGACCCTCGTCGCATAAGCGATGCTAGCGTCGCTTATGCGACGCTAATTAAAGAGCATCGCTAATTTTGTCGCTGCCTAGCGACGGTGGGAGCGACGTTGGCAAACTGCAGAGCGTCGCATATGTGACGCTTTGGAATGTAAAAAAAAAATTTGATTTCTCCTGGCACATTTGTGCCGGGACTTGGACGCGAGAAAGAAGAGACCGAGAGAGAGAGAGTGAGAGAGAGAGAGTACGCGAGAGAGAGAGAGGGCCGCACAAACTAACAGCAAGCAGGTATGCGCACACACACACACTTACATACACATACATATGTACACACACATAGACACACACACACACACACATAGACACACACACACACAAATACACACACATATACACACATACACAAATAAGGTTGCATACACACATGCACACATAATGCATACACATGCACACACATATACACATACATATTCACACACATACACAGACACATACACAGACACATACACACACACATACACACACACATACACACACACATACACACACACACATACACACACATACACACATACACACACATATATGCATACACACACACATAGAGAGAGACATGCACACACATACACATACATGCATACATAATGCATATGCATATGCGTACATCCATACATACTTAGATGCATACACACACATATGCATACATAATGCATATGCATATGCGTACATAGATACATACTTACATGCATACACACACATATGCATGCATAATTCACATGCATACATAATTCACATGCATACATACACATACATAATGCATATGCATACATACACATACATAATGCATACACACACATATGCATACATAATGCATACACACACATACACACATATGCATACATAGACACATAGACACATACACACATAGACACATACACACACATAGACACATACACACACATAAACACATACACACTCATAGACACACACACATACACATAGACGTGCACACACATACACACACATATACACACACATATACACACACATACACATAGACACATACACACATAATGATGCATTCACACACATACACATGTATACACACATAGACACACATATACACACACATAGACACACATATACACAGACATATACATACACACTCATAGACACACATAGACACACATAATGATGCATTCACACACATACACATGCATACACACATAGACACACATATACACTTACACATCCAAACATACACACTCATAGACACACATTCATACACACACACATCCAAACATACACACTCATAGACACACACACATGCACACAGACGTGCACACACATACACACACATATACACACACACATACACACATAGACACATACACACATAATGATGCATTCACACACATACACATGCATACACACATAGACACACATATACACACACACATACACACATACACAGACATATATGCATACACTTACACACATAGAGAGACATACACACACATACACATACATGCATACATATGCATACATAATGCATATGCACATACACACACATAGAAACATACACACATATAAACACATACACACTCATAGACGCGTAGCGACACATACACATAGACACACACACATACACACACATATACACAAACACATAAACACATAGACACATACACACATAGACACATACACACATAATGATGCATACACACACATACACATGCATATGCATACATACATGCATACACATACACACATAAACACATACACACACATAGACACATAGACACATACACACTCATAGATACACACACATACACATAGACACACACACATACACACACATATACACACACACATGCACACATACACACATACACATGCATACACACACATACACATGCATACACACATACAGACACATATACACACACATGCACACATACACACACATATATGCATACACACACACATAGAGAGACATACACACATAAACACATACATGCATACATATGCATACATAATGCATATGCATATGCATACATAATGCATATGCATATGCATACAATGTACATACATACTTACATGCATACATAATGCACATGCATAGATACATACACACACACAGACACATACACACATAGACACATACACACACACAAACACATACATACTCATAGATACACACACATACACATAGACACACACACATAGACACACATATACACACACATATACACACACATACACACATAATGATGCATACACACACATACACATGCATACACACATACAGTCACATGTACACACACACTCACACACATATATGCATACACACACATAGAGAGACATACACACACATACACATACATGCATACATATTGCATATGCATATGCATACATACATACTTACATGCATACATAATGCACATGCTTACATACACATACATAATGCATACACACACATACACACATATGCATACATACATACTTATATGCATACATAATGCACATGCTTACATACATGTACATAATGCATACACACACATACACACACATACACACACATACACACATAGACACATACACACATAATGATGCATACACACACATACATATGCATACACACACATATGCATACATACATGCATATACATACACACACATAGATACATACACATAAACACATACACACTCATAGACACACACACATACACATAGACACGCACACATATACACACACACATACACACATAGACACATATACACGTAATGATGCATACACACATACACATGCATACATAGACACACATAATGATGCATACACACACATACATATGCATACACACACATATGCATACATACATGCATACACATACACACATAGACACATACACACACATAGATACATACATACACATAAACACATACACACTCATAGACACACACACACACATACACACATAGACACATACACACATAATGATGCATACACACACATACATATGCATACACACACATATGCATACATACATGCATACACATACACACACATAGATACATACACATAAACACATACACACTCATAGAGACACACACACACATACACATAGACACACACACACATATACACACACATACACACATAGACACATACACACATAATGATGCATACACACATACACATGCATACATAGACACACATAATGATGCATACACACACATACATATGCATACACACACATATGCATACATACATGCATACACATACACACATAGACACATACACACATAGATACATACATACACATAAACACATACACACTCATAGACACACACACACATATACACACACATACACACATAGACACATACACACGTAATGATGCATACACACATACACATGCATACATAGACACACACAATGATGCATACACACACATACATATGCATACACACACATATGCATACATACATGCATACACATACACACATAGACACATACATACACATAGATACATACATACACATAGATACATACATACACATAGATACATACATACACATAAACACATCAACACTCATAGACACACACACATACACATAGATACACACACACATATACACACACATACACACATAGACACATACACACATAATGATGCATACACACAGATACACATGCATACACACACATATGCATACATACATGCATACACATACACACATAGACACATACACACACATAGATACATACATACACATAAACACATACACACTCATAGACACACACACATACACATAGACACACACACGCACACATATACACACACAAACACACATAGACACTTACACGCATAATGATGCATACACACACATACACATGCATACACACATACAAACACATATACACACACACATACACACATACACACATATATGCATACATACACACATATATGCATACACACACATAGAGAGACATACTCACACATACACATACATGCATATATATACATACATAATGCATATGCATATGCATACATACATACATACATACATACATACATGCATACACACACACATATACACATACATACACACACACATATACACACACATACACACATAGACACATATACACATAATGATGCATACACACACATACACATGCATACACACATACACACATACACACATATACACGCACATACATACACATACTTAATGCATACACACTTACATATGTACACGTATATATATTGATTTCTAACCATTTTTTTAATATGTTAGGTATTATGGATCCCAGTAGAGAGAGAAAGGCGAAACTCACTCTCATAAAAATTCTTATGAGAGCAAGAGTTCTGTTTAATACTCTAGGAGCCATAATGCGTGATTACTCAGAGATGTCTGATGAGGAGCTGGATTATACGATCAAGATGCTTACCCAACAATCAGACGAGGGCTCTTCTGCGGCTCCACATGCAGGAAGAGAGCTAGCTGCTCATAGGTATGTTTTGTTTTCATAAACTTTTTTAATGATATTATAACACATATTTTTATTTATTTCTATCTATCTATTTTCAGGACACCTATACCACCTCCAGCATGTGATAGCAGAGCAGAGTTGCCTATGAGGATATGCATAGGCACCTTAGGACTAGAGTGCGACATAGAGCCAGAGGGGAACATTGTGTATATAGGGAATGGATTGGAGTTCAAGAGAAGAATGCGGGCACTATGCGACTCTTACCTGCGCTTTATCCACTTACCGTGGAAGTAAGTAAAAGTTTTACATATAAATTGAAATATATATCTTATGTTTTATTTACATTATGTTTTTTATTTTTGTAGTGAGCATGATGAGAGGGATAAAAAATATGTGCTTAGTTCACTTGAGACAGAGTTTGGGACAGGATGGTCCCTTAAGTGGTGTTTAAAAGAGAAGCGGACACTTATGGCTAATCGTCGCGACAATGCACGGTATGCACTGCTTTTATGTATATATATGTGGATATGAGTATGTGTGTTTATGCATGTATGTATGTATATGTGTGTGTGAGTGAGAGAGAGAGAGAGAGAGAGAGAGAGAGAGAGAGAGAGAGAGAGAGAGAGAGAGAGTAGAGGTATAAATACACGCATACACACACATGCATATATACACACAAAACACATGCATATGCACATATAGATACACATACATACACAACACATGCATACGCATAAATAAATAAATAAATAAATAAATAAATCCTATTTCAAAAATCCTAAATTGAAAACACTAATTTCAATATTAGGGTTTTGAAATCCCTAATTTAAAAACTCTAATTCAACTTTTTAGCCATATGTTTGAAGTATATGTACACCTCCGACGTCCTACTAGAGAGATGTCTCTCCTCCCAACGTTATGCCTCTATATATAGCTACTCAAATCAACGAGGATCATCATATATGTAAAGATATATACACATCATGTAGATAGGATACATAAATATTAAATGGAGTAGATATATTATGCATCACACATACATGCCTAAATGCACACATAAATATATATATATACATACTAACATATTTACATGTACACATTTACACATAGACATATATACATATATACATGTACACATCACATATACATGCCTACATGCACACATAAACATATATATACATGCATACATATTTACATGTACATATTTACACATAGACACATATACATATATACATGTACACAATTATAAACACTTGCATATATTACATGAATACATGAATATTTTACATAAATGCATATGCATATATACACATATGCATATTTAACACATGTATACATATATCACACACATGCAAACACATACATATACATGAAATACATATATATGCATACTAACATATGTATACATATAATACACATGAATACACACACATATGCATACATACATGATAAAAATTTGCTCCTCGAAGATAACGCTATATATAAAATAATTAGGCATACCCCCAAGCTTCATGTTCTAACTTAGAACATGATTTCATCTCTCTAATAGGATTCATCGTTATTCAAGTTAATAAAAAAAACCTATTATCTGATATCCATTCAGAAGCTTCAAGTTATTGATCGATAACTAAAGTACAATTTACTATCTAATCTGCTCATATGTTTTCATTATTGCCATCATTTTGGTAAGACATCAATATAGTCTCATCTTCATTATCCTTATTGATTTCATTTATTTCTTCTATTGTTAAATCTATGTTCTCATGAATCACATCATCTATTGATGGATTAATATCTATTTCTGGTAATTCCTCTTCCTCATCAGTAGAATCAACATGTAGAGAATTATCCTCTTCATCAAAAAGATTAGTATCATTATCACGTATAATGATTCTAATTTCTATTTCAGATGTTGATGTATCAGTATCTGATGCTGAAACATCAAGAGGATTTTATTCGATCTCTCTAACAATAAACTGTGCAAACAATGACCTACCTCTAGGTTGCACATGAATGACTTGCCACCAAGGATGAGCATTTGGGTTTTTATAAAAAAATGCTTGTTCAATATGCCTAAGAAGAATATATGGTTCTTTAGTAGATCGCATTACCTTGGAAGAATCAATTGCCCAAAACCCAGATAATTCCTTTCTTAATGTAGAATTACTACCTTTATACTCCGCTCGAAATCAGTCAACCTTCAAAATGACCTATCGAAATATATAACAACAAAAACCCATTATTAGGTGCTTAAAAAAATAACTAACTCTAAAAAAAATATATAAACTTTTTTCTACCTGTTTGAATGTACGAAATGAAAGGTCGTAGATCCAACAATAGTTCCTACGTAACCAAGTTCGCTATCTATAAGGTTCATGTCTTTTGAGCTAGCACGTGATAGTTGCTTGAAAGAAGCAACAATACTAGAATCCTCTATTTTATGTAAAGAATCAATGGCTTTGATTCTAATATGCTGTCCAAAAGCCCACATATTAGTAAACATTCGAGCCTGCAAAATAAATTCAATTAGTAAATAGAAACTAACATACATATATGAAAAAAATAAAATATTATTTTAATAAAATTACCTTTCGTTCACAACCTATCATTAACTCTCTTTGCTCATCTGAGATTTCTTCATTATTTGCGTTGGCGCGTTGCAAACGACTATATAGCCAATCCGTGAAAGAAGGTATATCTGTAATCTCATTATTATCGAGATTACGTCTAGATCTTTTGTTTTTTCGCCTTTTACTTCGGAGACTTTGAAGTTCCTCGTACTCGCTAAGGAATGCTTGCATGCATTTGCTATTATATGCTACAAAAGTAGAAACATCATTTTTTTCTTGAAATGTAAATAAGAATGGAACCCCCTTACCTGATAATACCTCATCTGTTATTTTTGAAGAAGACTCCATGCACGTGGAGCTTCTTCATGAACTCTTTCAAGGTACTCACTAACGTAATACATGCACTCTTCAAACATCCAACTCTTTGCCATGGATCCTTCTGGTTTTGCTCTTTGTCGCACATAACCTTTTAGTATTCCCATAAATCGCTCGACCCAAAACATCCATCGAGTGTTGACAACACCTGCAATCTCTATCTCATCTACAAGATGGACTAATAAATGAACTTGAATATCAAAAAATGAAGTAGGAAGTTCTTTTTCCATCAAACATAGTAGCTCTTTGCATTCACGTTTTTTTGTGGGATCGAATTTTTATTGATCTCTTTGGATGTAATCCACCTATACATATCATAAAAACAATTATAAAGAAGTTAATTAAAAAATAAAAGATATCCAATATTCATACATATTAAATATAAAAGTATCATAATTACCTTATAAGTGATCCAAGACGATAGATCACATCTCGTACTCCTTTCGTTGTACATCCATCGATAACCAAAGGTAAAATATGTTTCAAAAAGTTATGCCAGTCTATTTAACCCAGATAAGCTCTTATCATCCATAGTAAACATGTTTTGAAATGATGCTCCATATCCTGTAGGAGTCTTAATCAATTGAATTCTATTGTTGATAGTCTGTATCTCTTTTGTTGTAAGTACCCAAGGAGCAGATGCATAAGTGGTTTCTTGTCGATGTCTATCAAAAACTGGCCATAACTTTGGTTTGGATTTTTGATCTTTCAAATCATTCCTTGATGTTGTGGTATCTTTTAGTCCAAGAAGATGCTGCCATAGTGAATAACCAATATTTTTGAATATATGCATAGGATCAAGAAGATGACATACTTTTAACTCTTTCCAATACTCCAAAGAATACCATATTGATATGTTCTCAGCGAGTGCCAATTTTCCTTTACCTCTGTTCACATACTCATTATCTGAATCATCACTGAAGATTTCTGCTTCTGGATCTATCGAAGGTCCATCTGTCCATTTTTTATACCAATCCATAGGCGTCATAGGTTTTGGATACTGGCTTGTTTCAAGCTTTCCATTAAAATGTATCGCTTCTCTTTTAGATCTTAATGGATGATCATCAGGCAAGAATCGTCGATGTCGAAGATAAATATTTTTGTTGAGATTCTTACTATAGATTGATCTCAACCAATCACCACAATATGGACAAGCTTTATAACCCTTAGTAGATATTCCTGCATCATGAAAAATGATAAAAATATAATTAGATTAAATCATATTTATTTCCATGCATATTGAATAAAAAAATTACATCAATACCTGAACAAATGCCATATCCAGGAAAATCGTGAATAGTCCAAGCCACAATACCACGAACCGTAATATGTCTTTGATTGATGCTTTTCGATACATCAATGACATTGATACCTCTCCATAACTCTTGAAGATCGTCAATGAGAGGAGCAAGATACACATTCATATCTTTAACTTGTCTTTTGCCTGGGATTAAAAGTGAAAGCATTAAATGTTCCTTTTTAATGCTAAGATATGGCGGAAGATTGTAGTTTATGACTACCACTGGCCATGTTGACCATTTACTGGATTTCATGGAGAATGGATTAACCCCATCTAATGCAACTCCTAACTTTAGATTCTGTGGATTTTGTGCAAATTCAGGCCATGTAGAATCAATATGCTGAAAAGCAACACTATCATGAGGAATTCTGATTATTCCATCAGTACTTTTGTGATCATGTCCCCAAGTCAAAAGCTTTGATAATTCGGGGCTTTGAAACATATGTCTAATCCATGGAGCCAATGGAAAATGTCTTAATACCTTTTTTGGGATTTTACCTTCTTCACCCTTATATCGAGGAGATTGACATTTGGGACACGTCAAAGAGTCTGCATATTCACCTCTATATAAAATACAATCGTTAGGACATGCATGTATACATTGATAATCTATACCAAGATTATTGATTATCTTCTTCATTTCATCATGTGAGGTAGGAAGAATATTCTGACTTGGTAAAAACTTTTCAGATAATAACCTATAAGTTTATAAAAAAAAGATATATTAAAAAAGGTACATAAATAAATATACATATATACATGTAGGTTTTTATTCTTACTTTAGATAAGGTAAGAACAAGAACTTGAATTGAATGGACACTTTTTGTCCGTGCATCTTTTAAAACTATTAATGCATCTTTCAAAATATTTACACAAAATTTGATTGTTTTGGATGGCAGGATACGATTGTTTGTTTTGGACACATGAAGTATGTACCTTCATTGAATGATTTGTCGATTCACACTTTCAAACTGAACATATGTGTGAATCGACAAATCATTCATATCCTCCAAAACAAACAATCGTATCCTGCCATCCAAACAATCGTATCCTGCCATCCAAACAATCGTATCATGCCATCCAAACAATCGTATCCATTCAATTCAAGTTCTTCTTCTTATCTTATCTAAAGTAAGAATAAAAACCTCCATGTATATATATATATATATATACATATATATATATTTATGTACATATATATAAATAGATAGAAAATTGAAAATTATACCTTAATAGTGTCGAAACAAATACATTACTCCATCCAAAACGATTTTGAAGGTTGAGAATAAGTAAGCTCGCACTTAGTCGTGTCAAACGACTTCCTTCATATATAAGTTATGTATCCATCAATTATATTTAAAATTAAATATTTCATATACTTACAGTATAAAGTCGTTGCACGAAGAGGAGACGATGGTGGAGTTCCATTTGATTGATCAGAATCTACAAATAATGATATTTGATATTAATAATTTGATTATCTACATAAACAAAAAATTCACATATACATATTTACACATACACACATATTCACATATACACATTTACACATACACACATATTCACATATACACAACTACATATTATTGTGGAATAAATGCATGTATTTTGTATGAATGAGTGTATATGCATGCATGTGTGTGTACGTATATATGTGGATATGTATATGTATGTTTATGTTATATGTATGTATATGTGTATATGTATACATATATGCATGCGTATATGTTTGCATATATATGTGTATGTGGGTATGTGGGTATGTGTATGTGTATGTGTGTGTATATATGTGTATGTATTCTGACTTTTTTTTATGTTTGAGATTAAATTAACAGGAGATATTGTATGGTCGAAAAAAATAAAAGGCGAGCTAGCATACCACCTGAGTCGTGGCATTCTTTTGTAGACAGCTACATCTTCAGGAGTCATTTCCTCAGCAGAAGGTACACAAATTAATAGTTTATATTTATAATTTTTATATATTTTAGTAGTTTTTTACATTTAATTTATGTATTTTTTTCTTGAATAAACAGGCTGCTGCAAAGAAGAGAGTGGAGTCGGGCCACACATCGCACCTGGGCCAAATGGGCCATAATGTTTTTGTAGCTACGTTTGTAAGTATATGTGTTATTGTGAGTATATTTTTTATTTTAGTTAAAATGCAAGCAACTAATGTTTTTTATTTGTTTCATTGCAGCGGAAAAATTATGTCCGATATCCTACGAAACAGGAGATCGAGTATGCTACACATTTTGGATATCGGCGTTTGAGCGTGTATATGCAAGATCATCCTGATGCCTTTGTGAGTATTTTTAAATTTTATATAATTATTTTGTTTTTATGAATGTTTTAATTATTTTATTTATTTATGTTTGTTATATGTAATACAGGAGTATTATGGAGAGACAAATATGGATGAGGTGGAGAGACAGACATAGGAGGGACGATCTCGATCGTCATAGGGTGATCATGACGATGGGGATGAGGATGAGTGTGATCATGAATCATGTGAGGTAGGTAGAATATTCTGACTTGGTAAAAACTTTTCAGATAATAACCTGTAAGTTCATAAAAAAAAGATATATTAAAAAAAGTAAATAAATAAATATACATATATATATGCATATAATTTTATATATCTGTATGCTCATGTGCATCTTTCAAAATATTCACAAAAAATTTGATTGTTTTGGATGGCAGGATACGATTGTTTGTTTTGGAGGATATGAAGTATGTACCTTCATTGAATGATTTGTCGATTCTATCATATGTTCAGTTTGAAAGTGTGAGAAGTGGGTTTATAATTGCTATTCAAAGAATTTGACACTATTTATAGGCCATACAATGGTGACCTAGATGAATCGCATGCAGAGAGGTTACTCAAGATAGAGCAATCTGATTATAATGGACTAGTGCCAGTAGGATTCCTGGCGTATGCAGTAAACCTCTTGCATGTCAATGATGAGCATCTGAACTTTAAGATACAAAGTGGAAATCATGGTGGCTTGAGAGGATCACTTTTATACAGCCACCATGATTTCCACTTTGTATCCTAAAGTTCAGATGCTCATCATTGACATGCAAGAGGTTTATTGCATACGCCAGGAATCCTGCTGGCACTAGTCCATTATAATCAGATTGCTCTATCTTGAGTAACCTCTGTGCATGCGATTCATCCAGATCACCATTGTATGGCCTATAAATAGTGCCAAATTCTTTGAATAGCAATTATAAATCCACTTCTCACACTTTTAAACTGAACATATGATAGAATCGATAAATCATTCAATGAAGGTACATACTTTATATCCTCCAAAACAAACAATCATATCCTGCCATTCAAACAATCAAATTTTTCGTGAATATTTTGAAAGATGCATTAATAATTTTAAAAGATGCGCGGACAAAAAGTGTCCATTCAATTCAAGTTCTTGTTCTTACCTTATCTAAAGTAAAAATAAAAACCTGCATTGGATGGACACTTTTTGTTCTCCCATCCCTTAAAATTATTTTTCCATCCTTCAAAATGTTTGTATATGTGTGTGTATGTTTATATGTGTGTATGCATTCATGTATATTATGTGTATGTTTATATATGCATGTATTTATAGATATATATATTTATGCATATATATATATATATATATATATATATATATATATATATATATATATATATATATATATATAGAGAGAGAGAGAGAGAGAGAGAGAGAGAGAGAGAGAGAGAGAGAGAGAGAGAGAGAGAGAGAGAGAGAGAGAGAATTGAAAATTATACCTTAATAGTGTCAAAACAGATACATTACTCCATCCAAAATGATTTTGAAGATTGAGAATAAGTAAGCTCTCACTTAGTCGTGTCAAACGACTTCCTTCATATACATGCTTTAGACATTCCTCTCGAAGATATTTCTCATTTTTAGGAATATCAATGCTGTCACTATTGTTTTGATACCAATCCTCAATAAAATCTGCCATGCCATCATCTTCATCATTGTCACACAAATCTTGTACTTTATCATCTTTTGAATATAGATCTTTCAACCTTGCATATTCCACATGATTATTTTTGCGTAGCCTCCTCATGGAAGCTTCTGATAAATGAGGTCTTACTAGCAATTGTGAATGCTCTGGAGGAATGTCATCAACATCATACGTTGGAATCTACACATATAGATAAAATTCATTAGTATTCCATAAATGAATAAAAAGTAAACTTTAAATATAAAATTAAGTATATAATTTATTAAATATGGATAGAAAATTTTTATTCTCTCTAGCTAAAAGGTGCTCTTGGAGGTCTACGACATCCATAATTCACTAATAGTTCATCACCGGCATGTATTGTAGTAATAGTATTGACAACTATGTATCTTGATACATCTCTACTCATGTATGGTGATTCATGACTATTTTCACGCTCCTCAAATGTGCAATTAGTCCTTGAACTATTATGTAACCCTCGACTACTATTTATTAAACCTACTATATTTCCATGTGTGTACGGTCTTCCATCAATATATAATCTTTCATTTTTTGCATGTAAAATCCTTCTACTAGTAAGGGATGCTGCGTTCAAGCATATTCCATAAGTACTCATGCTTTGAACATAACGTGAAAGTCGATGCCAATCTCCCCATCCATATATAGGACCACAAAATGACATAAGAGTGACTTCAGAGTTCGGAGGCACATACAAATCCTCTACAATAAAGAGACCACAACCAACATTAGTAATAGTGGATGGAGCAATCATATAGCGATTACCCCAAAAGTTGAAAACCTTTCCATCTAAAGAAAGTGGTCCTCTATTCCATCCTCCATATCTTCTTCTATCATAGGTTTGTACTAAAGAACGATTAGGAGTTGGCAATGGATAATCTCCAGCCATTTTAGTCTGTAAACCAAGAGGGAGAGGATTTCTAGAAACCTCTGCTTGTAATTGATGAACACCAAGTCCATGACATGTATGAGTTAGATTAACATTATGAGAAAAATTATCATCATCATCATTGAGCAAGTATTCCTGTATATCAACAGTAATTTGATTTTGTATATGGTTTTTAAATAAAATAATGACATTAATATATATAAAAAATACATACCCAAGCATTATCACATTGACCAGGTGATGGTGCACGCTCAAAAGTACCATACTCTGCCTCATGTTCAATACATTCCAATCGTGGTCTTTGATATGTGCCATAACAAGAGTTACACCAACATATAATATGCTCTTGATAGTAAAATTCATCATAAACCCTATCGGAGGATACATGTGAAGTCGTTGCATGGGTAGGAGCTGGTGGAGTGCCCTCTGATTGATCAAAATTTGCACATAATAAGAAACAAAAAAAAAATTAAGCTATGTATCCATCAAATATATTTAGAATTAAATGTTTGATATACTTATAGTATATAGTCGTTGCACGATGAGGAGACGGTGGTGGAGTTCCATCTGATTCATGACGATGAGGATGAGGATGATCAGGATGATCATGATACTAATGATGATGATGATCATGGTGATGATGATGATGATTAGGATTTTAGTTGATTATGACATTGGATTATATGTATTTACATTGATATATATATATATATATATATATATAATCTATATATTTTTCATTTCAGTTATGTTTTGAATTGTGTGTATGGTATTAAGTAATGAAGAGTTTTGTTCTATTGATTGTTATTATTGTTTATATTAAGCATGTGTTTTAATACTTTAATTATATAATTCAATCACATGTGTGTACCTAAGTGTATATGTATGTGTGTGTATATGTATGTATGTGCATGTGTATGTGTGTGTATATGTATGTATGTGCATGTGCATGTGTAAGTGTATATGTGTGTATGAGTATGTGCATGTGCATGTGTATGTGTGTGTATATGTATGTGCATGTATATGTGTAACTGTATGTGTATATGTGTGTATGTGCATGCATATGTGTATATGTAGGTATGTGCATGTGTGTGTGGATGTGTATATGTGTTTTAACACTTTAATTATATAGTTCATTCATATGTGTGTACCTAAGTGTATATGTATGTGTGTGTATATGTATGTATGTGCATGTGTATGTGTGTGTATATGTATGTATGTGCATGTGCATGTGCATGTGTAAGTGTATATGTGTGTATGAGTATGTTCATGTGCATGTGTATGTGTGTGTATATGTATGTGCATGTATATGTGTAACTCTATGTGTATATGTGTGTATGTGCATGTATATGTGTATATGTAGGTATGTGCATGTGTGTGTGCATGTGTATATGTGTGTGTATGTATGTGCATATATATGTGTATAATGTATGTATATGCATGTGTATATGTATGAAACATGCATGTGTATGTGGATGCATTTCCATTTGCATCCATGTGCATGCATGTGAATGTGTATGCATGTGAATGTGTATGCATGTGGATGTGCATATACATGTATTTGCATATATGTTAATGTGTGTATGTATATATATATATATATATATATATATATATATATATATATATATATATATATATATATATATATATATATATATATATATATATATATATATATATATATATATATATATATGCAATAATGCATGCATGTAAGTCTTTTTATGTGGTTGTATAAATGTTTGTGCATATGCATGTGTATATGTGTGTATGTCTAAGTGTATGTGCACATGTATCTGTGTGTATATATGTGTGTGTATGTGCATGTGTATATGTGTGAAAAAGCATCTTCATCATGTATGTGTATAAGTGCATATCAATAAGTGTGAGTATGCTATCTAATGAAAATAACACAATTCAAATGATATACAAAGAATAGAAATTGTACTTACAATAGTTAGCCATACTTTTTGCTTGGTTAGCTTCTTGAATAACCTGCAATAAAGAGAGAAAGAAGAGAGAGAGAGAGAGAGAGAGAGAGAGAGAGAGAGAGAGAGAGAATTCAAAGAGAGAAAGATGTAGAAAGAGAGAAACAGAAAGAGAGGGAGACAATAAGAGAGAGCTTAGGCAAAACAACAATTCTGCATATACTTGCTTCAGCTCGTAAGCGCAATGCAATTGTGAACGTTGGAGAGCTCTTCGATCAGATGCGTGAAAATGCCGATCGAAGTTCCTCCAACGTTTTAATTTTTTTCCGTAAACAGACCGTCTTGTAAGCGATGCTACGCATCAAGTTGGCATCGCATAAGTGACATGTTTTAGCATCGCTTATGCGACGCCAAAAAGCGTCGCTTATGCGACGCCAAAAAGCGTCGCTTATGCGACGTAAAAAAGCGTTGCTTATGCAATGCTATTTAAAACCATTGTGTTAGCGATGCTCTATGTGAGCATTGCAGACCCCGTCACGCGACAAGTCATAAAAAACATCGTTCGGTTCATCGTTTAATCGATGGTGCACATGCAACGCTCATTACGATGCATTTTGCAATTTTATAGCGACGAAATTGTGTCGTCTTAACTGTCGCTATACGCCCGTGTTCCTTGTAGTGTCTCTCCTTTTTCTGTCTCATATCTGCACAATGTTGTTGGTGCAAGAGAATCCAAGCCCACATACTTGGATGATTATCATATTTCTCATGGAGCCTTATATGATCAATCGCTTGTAAAATCAATTACATTTACCTTTGTAAAGGAGCCTTACTTCCACGAGGAGTTAAGAAGCATCGAATCTCGATTCATTTGGTAGTTCATTGATGAAAGAATATATCCTATAGTTTAGGATTTACTTTTAGGTGAACTTTTGAATTTGAATTCAAAAGATCAGCTCCAAACTCAACTATAAAAGAGAATTAAAAGACTCACGTGAGTTCCCGACTTTTGAAGAGCAATAGAGAGGGATCCTATGTGATTTGAGTACTCACTTCATAGCTCAGAATCACTTCCCTCACATTGTGCAATAGATTGACATTGTATTTTTATGCCATCTAATACATACATTTCCATTACATCTTTACTTCACTTCTCTGCCATGACTACATCAGTACAATGATCTTCTTAGAGCTTGTTCTCAGTGTATGACTGCTCATTTGTCGTGATTTAAAGCATCATAGATTCAATATATTGTCTAGTTTATAGCTACAAAATCTCATGATCATCGGTTATGTCAATCGTGAGATATTATCATATCTTTACTCTTTGGCGTATGTACTATGATGCATCCACTACAACATATGAGAGGCATACCGATGTTGTTGATACCGACGGTCATGCCCCGACATCGATACGATAGTTGAAAATTCTTGAAAAATCACGGAGGCAATACTGACGGTCACTTAATCATCGGTATACTCGTTGAAAATCAGTGGTCAGTATGCCCGCCGGAAATCTACGGTGTCGATATGAACATCGGTATGAGCATTAGTATAAGCATCGCTAATTTTTGGGGATTACTGACACTTATACTGATGCTCATACTGATGTTCATATTGGCATTCAAAGCAATGCAACGTTTCAACTGGATTTGAGAGCAAGAATTCGACATTTGCTCATGTTTTGAATCGAAGTCTACTACTATCCAGTTTGCACGCGCGAACTACATTCTGAGCATATTGTGTACACATCTCTCTCTCTCTCTTTCTCTACACAAACCTCTCTCTTTCTCTAGATCTGGAATTTTGGTAAGTATGGCATATATTCTAGCACCCTTTCTCTTTCTTTGTGTTTTCCCTTTTCTAATTTCTCTTCCATTTAGTTTTGTAGGAGGTTTTTGGCATCAATTCTTTGGAATTCGATGAAGGACAACATTAAGTTGACTTTGATGACAACGATCCAAACAATTACATCGATGTAAGTGACTGTCTTGTTTTCAATTGACATAAAGTGAGAAAGAGAGAGAGAGAGATGAAAGAAAGAGAGAGATCTACAAAAACATACAAAGAGAGAGAGAGAGAGAGAGAGAGAGAGAGAGAGAGAGAGAGAGAGAGAGAGAGAGAGAGAGAGCGATGACAGAGAGAGATGACAAAGAGAGAGATAGATGAAAGAGAGAGAGAATGAGAGAGAGAGAGAGAGAGATGAGATAGAAAGAGAATGAGAGAGAGAGATACATACATACATACATACACACACATATGCATACACATACTCACATATGCATTACATACACACATGCATATTACATACACACATGCATATTACATGCACACACACATATTACATACACACATGCATATACATACACACACATATGCATATTCATACTCACATACATACATGTACACACACATATACATACATACATGTACACACACACATGTATACATACACACATGCATATGCATACATAGATACACACACATATGTATATACACACACATACATACATACACACATGCATATTACATACACACATGCATATTACATACACACATGCATATACATACACTCACATATGTGCATACACACATGCATATGCATACATACATGCACACACATATGCATACAAATACTCACATACATATTGCATACACATATGCATATTAGATACACACTCACATACGTATTACATACACACATGCATATACATACACACAAATATGTGCATACACACATGCATATGCATACATACATAGACACACATATGCATACACATACTCACATACATATTACATACACACATGCATATTGCATACACACTCACATACATATTACATACACACGTGCATATACATACACACACACATATGCATACTCATACTCACATACATACATGTACACACACATATACATACATACATGTACACACACATGTATACGTACACACATGCATATGCATACATACATACACACACATATGCATGTACACACACACATACATACATACACACATGCATATTACATACGCACACATGCATATGCATACACACACATATGAATACTCATACTCACATACATACATGTACACACACATATACATACATACATGTGCACACACACATGTATACATACACACATGCATATGCGTACATACATACACACATATGCATGTAAACACACACCCACATACATACATACATACACACATGTATATTACATACACATTCACATGCATATTAAATACACTCATGCATATACATACACAGAAATATGCATACTCATACTCCAATACATAAATGTACACACACATATACATAGATACATGAACACACACATGTATACATACACATGCATATGCATACATACATACACACACATATGCATGTACACACACACATACATACATACATGCATATTACATACACACATGCATATACATACACATGCATACTCATACTCACATACATACATGTCCACACACATATACGTACATACATGAACACACACACATGTATACATACACACATGCATATACATACATACATACACACATATATGCATGTACACACACATACATACGTACACACATGCATATTACATACACACATACATATTACATACACACATGCATATACATACACACACATGCATACTCATACTCACATACATACATGTAGACACACATATACATACATACATGTACACACACATGTATACATATAGACATGCATATGCATACATACATACATACACACACACATATGCATGTACACACACATACATACATACAAACATGCATACTACATACACACATGCATATACATACACACATATGCATACTCATACTCAAATACATACATGTACACACACATATACATACATACATGTACACACACACATGTATACATACACACATGCATATGCATACATACACACATATGCATGTACACACACATACATACAAACAAACATAAATATTACATACACACATGCATATACATACACACACACATATATGCATACTCATACTCACATACATACATGCACACACACATATACATACATACATGTACACATACACACACATGTATACATACACACATGCATATGCATACATACATACACACATGCATATGCATACATACATACACACATGCATATTACATACACATGCATATACATACACACACATATGCATACTCATACACACATACATACATGTACACACACATATACATACATACATGTACACACACATGTATACATACACACATGCATATTACATACACACATGCATATTACATACACACATGCATATACATACACACACATATGCATACTCATACTCACATACATACATGTACACACACATATACATACATACATGTACACACACATGTATACATACACACATGCATCTCCATACATACATACACATGCACACACATACATACACACATGTGTATTACATACACACATGCATATACATATACACACATGCATACTCATACTCACATACATACATGTACACACACATATACCTACATACATGTACACACACATGTATACATACACACATGCATATGCATACATACATACACACACGTATGCATGTACACACACACATAGATACATACACACGTATATTACATACACTGATGCATGTTACATACACACACATATGCATACTCATACTCACATACATACATGTATACACACATACATGTACATACACACACGTATACATATAGACATGCATATGCATACATACATACACACACATATGCATGCACACACACATACATACATACACACATGCATATTACATATACACATGCATATTGCATAGACACATGCATATTACATACACACATGCATATACATACACACACATGCATACTCATACTCACATACATACATGTACACACATATACATAGATACATGTATGCACACACACAGATGTATACATACACACATGCATATGCATACATACACACACACATATGCATGTACACACACATACATACACACATGCATATACATACACACATATGCATACTCATACTCACATACATACATGTACACACACATAGACATACATACATGTACACACACATGTATACACACACATGCATATGCATACATACATACACACATGCATATGCATACATACATACACACACATATGCATGTACACACACATACATACATACACACATGCATATTACATACACACATGCATATACACACACACATATGCATACTCATACTCACATACATACATGTACACACACATATAAATATATAAAAAATAGGATTTTTGGGTTTTTTACACACAAACAGATCCTAAATAAAGTTTAAGGGTTAATATTAATTTATATAATCATATATATGTAAAAATAGGGAAAAAAATGATAATGTGTAAATATTCTAGTTAATTGTATGTAAACATTAGAGAAAAATCAGAATATATGAAATATAAATAATTAAATATCTAAAAAATAGATCTTTTAATTTTTAGGATATATATATATATATATATATATATATATATATATATATATATATATATATATATATATATATATATATATATATATATATATATATATAGAGAGAGAGAGAGAGAGAGAGAGAGAGAGAGAGAGAGAGAGAGAGAGAGAGAGAGAGAGAGAGAGAGAGAGAGAGAGAGAGAGAGAGAGAGAGAGAGAGAGAGAGAGGGGGAGGCAGGGAGGGAGGGGGGAGAGAGAGAGAGAGAGAAAGAGAGAGAGAGAGAGAGAGAGAGAGAGAGAGAGAGAGAGAGAGAGAGAGAGAGAGAGAGAGAGAGAGAGAGAGAGAGAGAGTTAAATATATCAAAAATAGGATTTTTGAGTTTTTACACATAAACACATCCTAAATAAAGTTTTAGGATTAATATTAATTTTGTTGGAAAACAATGTCCCAAGGTCAAAAGGTCAAGGTATCAATGTCCCATGTGTGCTATAGTCAAATTTGTCCACAGTTTCCAACATGTATAAAGCTCTAAACTACTCCTCTTCAAACAACAACGCCCGTCGCCGTGGATAAGACAATCGACTTTCAAATGATTGGCATGGTTCGATACCCATCGGCAGCAGCATGCAAATCGCATAAACTTTTGGAAAGCAATATTGTGTTTTTTGATCAACAACGACAGACGGAGATTTACATCGCGAGCGATCATGCTTTTCATAGATCGTAAGTTTGTGGCGATCGAGCTTTATTGATGTGCTTTTGGAGTGCTTTTCAAGGGACAAACAGTACTATATAACAAGAGGTTTGGCTCATGGTTGAAATATCCTTCACCTAGATCAACACCAGCTTTGGAGCTTTGGTCCCTCAATAGAGGTGATGCTTCTAGCACATGGGGAAGCCATGGTGCTATTTTGGAGCATGTTGAGGAGTGGCTATGGAGTTCTTCTTGGAGAAGAAGAGTGTGCTCACACTCTTGCTTATGGAGAGGACTTACCCATTAGCAGCTTGGTGGTGTGGCTTAGCCATCTACATAATGTATTTGAAGATTGTCTTCTGCATGAAGATTTCGGTGTACTTCAAAGACATTGGATGGAGGTTAACATAAGATTTACATCTTATGTTAAGAATTCAGGTACATATTCTCTTTATGCAAACATGTACTACTTGAAGTATATGGAATTGGCATCCATATAAGGAGGAGTCCTATTTGGCATAGATACAAGAGAATTAGTACATGTATGATTTATGCATATTTGGATGAGGTGTTCGAGAAGGTATGTTCATATGAGTTTGAGGATTTCTGACAGCAAACTTGTTAGCATTCTTTGCTAATTTTTTAAGTATGTGATCTTTCACACACGTATCTGACTTAGGCTCTTCCATAGCCTAAGTTCATATGAGGGTTTGCTGATTATCAGTTTTAGACTGATCCTTCCTCTTTCTGTCACTCATATTCACTCTTCTACAACCTATTAGGTCACACATCTCATATATATTCAGATTTCTGTCCATACATCTAAATATGTTTGTTACATTTGTACATTCAGTCATCCATCTATTATTGTTCACATAGAGTGGTTGAGAATTTTGACTCCCACATTGTAAATTGACATTTGTATATATGATAGTGTGAGTAAGCAGTGGCTTACGTAACACTTTACAGATGTTGTCTAATGCCTCTCTATCTTTGTCTCATCATTTGTATGATTAAATGTGGTATGTTCATGTTTTGTCAATATTGGAAGATTGTTGGAATCTATGTTGTAGATGCTAGACCTATGGAACCATGGACCTATGGTATTAGTTATGAGCCTACTAAATTTCCAAACTTTGGTATCAGAGCTTTAGGGATTTGGTATCAGAGCATCTAGGTTCACAGGTTTCTAGACTTCCAGGTTTACAACATATGATTTAAGAGCATCTTCTAACATTTGACATTTGACATACACACTTAATCTAGATGAGTAGAGATTTGAGAACTAGACAATTCAGTCACATGTTTATTCATCAGTGTGGAGTATGAAGTTGATGATCTGTTAGCAGTCAAATATTTTTGGAATAGTATGCACATTCTTTAGAGAAGTATTGTTTGAAGACCAAGACTTGATGAAGAGAAGGCTATTTCAAATTCAAGGAAGAACAATGGTTTGGAGAAGATGAAGGAATTAGATCAACATCAAATCATAGGTGTCAATTAGATTATCAATTGCAGATCATATCTTAAAAGAGCAGTTATGAAGAGATTTGAAGGATTCGAGGAGTGCTTTTTATACACTTTCATTATTTGAAAGTTAAAGGCTACATCAAAACAGGTATCTAGAGGTGTTTCTATAGAGTTTTGAGAGATCTCTTTCATGGCAAGAAAGCTCATCTAAGAAGAAAAATATGAAGAGCATAAGTTTTGTTTTCAGCCAATCTTGTGTTGTAAGTTGGTTGGAAGTTTTTTGCTCACATTTTGTATCTCGAGAGGTAAATCTAGAAAGATAATTCATCATTCAGACAAAAGGTTGGTGAATTCATGCATATCAGTCACATTTGAAGCAGAGTTTTGATTTAGAGATATGAGGAGATGGTAAAACATGATTCTATATTCACTTCCATTTGTATACCATGTTTGTTTTGTCTCTTACCCTTAGCAATAGAGGAAGAGAAAATGTTCATTTGAAGAAGTCAAGAGTGCTTGCTACTTCAAGATGAAGAGAACAAAATGTATGGAAGAGAAGTTTGAAGATGTTGACATCATCATCAGGTGGAAGAAAGATGCAGAAATAGAAGGTCCAACAATTCCAAAGGGAAAGTAAGACTTCTTTTTCTCTTATATTTTCCATATACTTTTCCTACTTTTATCCTCTACATCCAAAGACAAGTCTACGAGAACATCTTGTGTGAAGATAATCCAAAGAAGAAGCAGTTTCTTGTTTTGCATGATACTTGGTCATGTTTCATTAAATTTTGGCAAAGAATTGCATTGAGAGAAAGAAAGGCAGCTTATATGTTTTTACTCATATGTGTATGATTTAAGTTGAAGATTTTGAGCAGGTAGCTATATATTTCCTCAAAGAATTCTTGGAGTGTCAATACAAAGCTACTTGGTATATGACAAGTTGCAGAGAAGTATTTTTTCTTCTTTACCTAACTCTTGAGGTAAAAGAGTTTTTTGTGGCAGATGTTGGAGATGTGGGTTGACGTTTTGTGTCTGGAAAAGTTACGTCATATTCAGTATTTTCAAAAAACTTTAGAAAATTCAGATTTTTGATGTACTCGTCAATTGAAGAATCTACTTTCTATGATTGTCTTGTTTTTTGGATACATGCTTGTATTAAAAAAAGGAGTTCCATTAGATCCTATCACTTGATTGAGAAGTGGAGTTAGCCAAAAGAAAGTCAAGCAGGTACTATCACATTTCACCCGGGTAGAATATGAAGATATGAAGTATCAACTTGAAGCTTTTGGGGTTCTCAAGGTGAGAATTTGTCCACTTATGTTTCAAGTAGGAGTTCCAGATTCTTGGGAAGGATTTGGTTGAAAAAAAGTTTTATAACTTTATGTGAGAAGCATGGACAGTTAGAGACATTCAAGTAACAAATCAAACATTCAGTCATGAAGGTTTGATGAGAGTAGATTCTACATAGGTATTTTGTTAGTAAGATCTTGAATATATCTTGTATGATCTTGATAGATCTTCAATGATCTTGAAGATCTTGAGTATTTATGAATCAGTTGTCTATCCTTTGTTTGAAAAATCTTTAGCATTGGAAGAAGTAAGTCAAAGGTTTTGATTATATTAGATTTTTGTTGCAAAAAATAAAGGATGATACTTGTTAGTTTGCAGAAGAATATGAATCCTAAAGTGCTTTCAACAAAGGTTTTATTGGATCAACTAACCTTATTCTAGATTTTGGGAAGCTGAGGAATGATAGAGAAAGCTATTGGCAGATGTACAATGCTAATAATAAAAAGGGCTCAAAGATTCTATTTTAGACATAGGTATTGATAATATGGAAGCAATACTAAATCACTAAAGATCAAATTTATTGAAAGAAGGAAGACGTTCCAGATATCATAAAGTCGGATATATTTGAAGAATTCTGGATACTAGTGTTAAATCATCCAGGGGGTGATGAAACATGAAGACTTAGTTTTAGCCATATGTGAAAGAATGTGTGTGAAAGAATGAAGAGTCATACCTATAAGAATTACAGGTATTCCTATATCAGGTATTCCTATATTTCCTTTGTCAGTTTCTCTTTATGTTTCAGCTTTGAAAGAAGAAGGAAGAAGGAGAATGTCTAGAGAAAGTTCCTATAAGGGTGTTCCTATTCAGGAGAAGGTTCCACAGTTCTATTGAAGAGAAATTTGATTGCCAGATCTTCTTTGACGATTGTGTCTGCTTGTGCTTTCTCTTCACTCCGACTCCCTTCGTAGGCTCCCTTATCTTGTGACTCCTTCAGTTCCTTGACTACTGCCAACATACATATATATGTATAAAGGCCAAGCCAAGAACCTTCATTGGAAGGATCAAGGTATTATGTCTCATTTATTGATGGTCATAGTAGATGGACTTTTCTGTACTGTATCAAGATTAAGAATGAAGTGTTTAATTGCTTCAAAAAGTATCGAGCACATGTTGAGAACCATACAAGTAGATCACTTAAGAAGCTCAGATTTGATGGAGGGGGAAAATACTACTCCAAAGATTTTGACGAGTACTTGTAGGATAAAGGTATCAAAAGGGAAGTGAGTATCATGTCCTTAAGTCAATGGAATTGTACATAGAAAAAACAAGACATTGATTGGCAACAAAATGGATCATGAGGGCTTGGTGCAACTATGAGACCTCTAGGGCCAAGCTTATTTTTAGAAACAAGAATGTGATTACGCTAGTGAGCCTCCCTGGTTGGAAGGACTTGGGCCTCCTTACTCTTTTATTGTCCCCAATTTCGGTTTCCCCTAAAGGCTCTTTTGTGCTCCCTATGGAAGAGTTGGAACAAGTTCAAACAATTTGTTAGAGTTAGAGAAGATTGGAAATGGGTGACCGATATCAGAAAAAAATGACTGAATCTCTACTTTTTGGGATTTGGGGGGTCGCAAGGGCACTAGTCCCATTCACTTGTAACTCTTTCTTCATTTTTAATTAAAGTATGGGAGAGTAGGCCAAGGCCAAACTTCCTTTTACTAAAAAAAAAAGACATTGGTTGGATTAGCAAGAACATTACTTGAAGAAAAGAGGATGCCACATTATCTATGGGGAGAGGCTATTTCAACTATTGTGTACGTTGTTTATAGACTACAATCCAAATCACTCCAAGATATGAATCCTTATGAAACATGGTATGGAAGAAAACCTAGTCTTCGACATTGCAAGGTGTTTGGTTGTTTAATTATGTTCATGTACCATCACAAATAAGAGGTAAGATAGATGAAAGGACAACAAAGGCAATATTTATTGGATATGATTCAACCCAGATGGGTTAGAGGTTCTACAATCCATCAAGCAAGAAATTCACTACAAGTAGAGATATTGTGCTTGAAGAACACAACTCTTGGTTTGATGAAGATAAAGAAAAGAAACTCTACCATATGATCTTGATTTTGATTTCCATCAATTAGGAAGTAAGCATGGTACACAAGTCTAAGATCCAAGAAGTGACATAGACAATGACTGAGATGAAAGGGAAAAGGATTACAAGCTATGGAAGTCAAAAGACAAAGCAAAAATGCAAGAGTTTGGAGAATGCACCAAGCAAGCACCTAGAAGGTCAACAAGGGAGAAAAGACAACCAAAAAGGTACGGATATGATTCACATTTGTTATAAAGTATTCAATCTACTTGGCAAAGGACTCAACTTCAAAAGAACCCTCAACCTATGAAGAGGCAAAGGGAAACATAATTGGAAAAATACCATGAAACAAGAAAATAAATGCATTGAAGGAGATCGACACTTGGGATTTGGTTCCAATATCACCCGATCAAAAGATAATTGGTTGGAAATGGGTATATAAAGTTAAAAGAAGCTAAGATCGATCAATTTGTAGGTATAAGGCAAGATTAGTTGCCAAGGGATGCTCATGAATGCATGGTATAGATTATGAGGAGACATTCTCATTAGTTACAAAGATGACTACAATCAGAACATTGATAAGTGTAGTTGCTATGTGAAATTGGAGACTTCTCTAAAATTGATGTAAAAAATGCATTTCTAAATGGTTGGATAAGTGAAGGGGTATACATATCACAACCTCTAGGTTTTGAAAACCCTAACCATACATATTATGTTTGAAGACTTAAAAATGCATTGTATGGATTGAAGCAAGGTGCTAGAGCTTGGAATTACAAGTTGGTTACATGCCTTTTAGACCAAGTGTTAAAACCTAGAAACTTATATCCTTCTTTATTCATAAAAAGGGATTACAATGAGGTTATCTATATGTGTGTATATGTACATGACATTATTGTAAAACATTATGAACTGAATGGCATTCAAAGGATCAAGAGACACATGCAAGAGGAGTTCAAAATCAGTGACTTAGGTGAGCTCACATATTTCCTAGGTATGCAAGTGATTTATATAGATGAAGGGATGTATCTAACTCAGAGAAGATACATTCAAAAATCACAAATTCAGAATCGAAAACACCAACCTGGCAAGTACACCTTTGGAATTGAACCATAAACTAAGTGTTTATGAAGATGAGCTAATTGATGATCCTAAAAAAGTATAAAAGCTTAGTTGATAGCTTCATATATGCTAGTCACACAAGAACAGACATATCTTATAGTGTGGGCTTGCTTAGTCAGTTCATGCACTCACCTAGAAGACCATACATGGATGTTGCAAAGAGAGTACTCAAGTACCTCAAAGGGACACTTAATGAAGGTATCTTCTATCCTTACTCTTCCCATTTGGATATCAAAATATGTTCAGATGCAGATTAGTCAGGCATAAAAGATGATAGAAGAAGTACCTCTGGATACTTAGCATTTGTAGGTTCAAAATTAGTTTGTTGGAGTTCCAAGAAGCAACCAACAATTGCTTTGTCTTCAACTAAAGGAGAGTATAAAGGTCTCACTATTGCAACTCCAGAGGAAAATTGGCTCAAGGAGTTGTAAGTTTGGGACTTGTAAGTTCCAAACCTCACATACTTGGAGATAATGTAAGGTCCATGCACTATAGCCTTTGTGTTTGAGTGGTTCTCTTTGTGCCTTGTTTGGACATCCTAGAAACGTTTGATCACTACATATATCCTTCAAGGTTCTTTCATTCACATGAGCTAGCCTCTTATCCCACACTTCAAACTCACTTAGGGTTTGAGACTCAAAGTTGAATAGAGCTATGTTTTTGGTTTCTCCTACTTCAAAAGTGAATAGCCTACCATGATTCTCACCTTCGGCTATCTTCTTGGAGCCTTAACATGGATCTTCCACAAAAGCTCCATGTTGGGTGAACCTAACTTGCAAGCCTTTCTCAACTATTTTTCCTACAGTTATTAGGTTTTTTGTTATAGTGGGAACATTGAACCCCTTGCTTGGAATGTCTGTCCTTCCATTGGAAGCCTTGACATTACCAATCTTCTCGAGATTAGGCTTTGTGTCATCCTTGTTTGTACTTCATGTATATGCTTTTGACTTTCCAAGTCAAAAAAGAGAGCTATGTTGTCTACAACATGATTTAAACATCCTAAATCTATGTAGAATAGGTGATCATCTTATTTACCTTCCTTGTGGCTTAGATTCATCAAAAGAAATGCATCTTCACGTTGTTGATATTCATAATAATTAGTGTAGTCTCTTTTGTTATGGCCTCTATCGTTATTGTTGAAGTTGTATCCACCTCTACCTCCATTGCTACTATATCCACCTCTTCCACTTCCTTTCGGGGTCTTTCCATTCAATGAGCAATTCTGAGAGGCGTGGTTGGTCTTGTCACAGATGGCACAAGGTTGAACATTCATGCTTTGGTCCTTTCTTCCTCCCTTTCCACTTGCTTTTGCCTGCATACTTGGCTTCAAAAGCCTCCTCTTTGTCCTCTTCCTTCTTCTTGCCTTTCAGCTTCTTGTCCTTCTTATCTGCATATAAAGCCCACTAGTTGAATTACCATGATAGGAGTTACCTTCATTTATGATATTTTTGGCTTTTTCTGAAGAGTTGTCCAAGAAAGATATTGAAGTCTGGTGTATACACATCCATGATGAGATTCATAGGTTGTGGTGAAATATTGCCATTGCTTGTCACCTCTTATCCCATTGAGAATTTGCCTCATGATGACCTATTCTTCAATCAGCTCTCCAATGGATGCCAATTGATCAAACTCCTTGAACTTTGTAACAAACTCTATGATGGCTTGTTTTGGAGTCTTCTTCATTTAGTTGAACTCATTCCAAAGATGGTTCTTCCTTGCTTTTATACTAGCAGAAAAGAAAGTCTCTAGGGCATCCGAAGTCTCTTGAGATGTCTTGCATCCTCATATGTGGATAGAAAATATGAGATAGAGTTTAGTATGTATGATCTTGCTTGCACATCCCTTGCACATCAAAGTTGTAGCTTATCTATTTCTTCTTGAGTAGGTCCTCCTTTGGAACTTGGAATAGACATTGCTTCGTCACCTCATACAATACCATATAGATTTCTTCCTTGCAAATAAGCCTCCATTTCGATTTTCCAAATAGCATAATTTTTTCTATCAAGCTTCTCAATCATTGATGGAAAGACATCTTGCATCTGGAATTTGCTTTGATACCACTGAAAGAAGTTGGAGAAGCTTGGAGAGTCTTGGAAGTAGAGCTGTCAAGTGGTGAAGATGGTCCAAACAACTGGCATAGGATCTACCCTAAATCTTTGAATATGTAACTTAAACCTTTTAGGCTTGTGGTTATTGCAATAAAACCCAATATGTACTTTGGAACATCAACAAGAAAGGGTTTATGCAAAATAGATGACTCGTACCTTCACTAGCTCACAAAATCATTCTATTCTTGGATGGAATTTATGACTTCAAACACTGCGAACAACTAGCATAGTTACAATTGGAAAGTTTCCTCTTAAGGGAGTTTCATACATAGGGTTGGCTTGCTATAATGAATAAAAGCCCTAAATTAGAACAACCAATGAAGGAGAAATAACCTTAACACTAATTGGATGTCATCTCGATTTTTCAAGGATGTGCAAAAGATGACCCCGAGACGAGAAACCCTGATTTCTCTAAATCTATTAAACCAAATGACTTGAAAATTTTTACAAATAAACTAGAAAATGATAATTTTTATTTCATGCTTGACCACATGATTTGAAGCTCTCTAGAGAGAAAAATAGCCTTTGCAAGATGAATGATTTTGAGGAAGAAGGTGCAGAGAAATGAAAGAGCAATCCAAAGATGACTAAAGTATATGTATATTGCTTCAACTCATCAAATCTACAATGTAAAAATGATTTGGAGTCATTTTATAGACTCTATAGTATATAGCCATGCATTTTCTTCTCGAATTTGAATTTAAATATAGGCGGCCTTGGCAGTTTAAGTTGGTTGGAATCTTTTCCTACAATCTAAGAAAAGAGAAAGTTGGAGTTACAACTATCTTTTGTGATTGATTGAGAGTCAATCTCAACCAATCCAAACTCGTGGCTTTTGGGACTTTTACTCTTCCCTTTTACAAAGGTAAATACCTTGAACCTTACAAGAAATGATCATAAGTGATCAACCAATTAATACAAAGAAATAATGTGCACATAGTGTTATTCTTCAAGGTACATATATGACACCATCCAAATGATGGTTTTGATGTAGATCATATCCATCTCACACATAGTGCAAGCTTGATGTTCCAACACTCTCTCTCCTAAATCTAATCATAAACACTTTATATACACTCTCAATTGCTTTTCGAATATATTCTTGAACTTGAAAAAGCATTCATATATATCACTTTTATGCTTCAAGAAGTATATCCATGTATATCTACCATAATCATCAATGCATATCAAAAAATAAAGTGATTGACCAACTGATTTGACTCTAGTAGGATCAACTATGTCACTCTGTATCAATTCTAGAGGTCATTTTCTATGCATTTTCTCGAGTTGTATACTTCATCTGTTAATGCTTATTAGATGTAGATGTTTTGCAAACTCTTTCAAATTTTAGATGCATTTTCTACATACTCGTTTTCTTCTTTGGCTCTTTGGATTCAAACCATTATCCAAGACTTGTATTAGAAACCTCTTTTGAAACGACCATATTTCCCAAAAAGATAGCAATTTCCAGGTGCCTTGAATCCATCTCTACTTCTTGAAGCCAAAATGGAGTTGAGGAGTCCAAAGTAGACCTCGTGAGCTTTCCACAAAGCCCAAATGATCATCCAATTACTTTGGAAGATGATCCTCAAATCACTGGATCAAAATAGATGAGTTGAGGTTTCACTATGAACACAAAACGTGCTATTTTGGTCACTAAACTTGCTCAGAGAAATAATCAGTTCTCTTTCTCTGCTGACGATTGAGTAAAATCCTTTTGGTCATATCTAGCTAACTTAGGTAGCTAACATTGGCGACTTATTTCACTTGAAATGATAAACAATGATCAGAGCATGATGCTAAGAAAATCAGAGATGCATCTTGGCGTTTTCGAGTACTGGTAGTATGCAAACCAGTGGGTAATGTTTTGCCCACAAGTCTATAATGACTCAGCCAATAGACATGAAACTTTGTAACAAGAAAATAAATAGTCTAATAAATCTACACCAACTTGAATCACTAAAAATTATCAAGTAGAATATGAGAAACAGATCTGAGAAGCTCACTATTTTGAGTGATACATGACAAAGTAGAAGATATGAGATATAAGAAAACTATATGCATTAATGCACACATAGATTACATTGACATTGGCAATGAATGATTCCACAATGTGAGGGAATTTGTAAAGCTATAGTGTGAGCTCAAAATCCATATGAAATCCCTCTGAAATCTTTGATGTATATCTCTCTATTCCACACGACTAGGTACTCCTCTTTTATAGCATTTTTGTTGGAGCCAAGATTCAAATTTGAATTTGAATCCTTACCTAAAAGTGTTCCAAGGTTTTAGGATTTGATTTGCCATAAATCCTCACCAAATGATTCATGGAAAAATTTTTCTAAGAACTCATAATTGTAAGTGCTTCCATATATGCACTTTGACAAGGGGTAAAAAATCAATCTTTTACAAGAGATCATTCCTGTGCTAATACATGAATGCACATGCGTTTTAGGATAAATGATCAAGCATTTAAGCTTGGAGTAATTGTACCAATAGCCCCCCCTCAAGCCTAATATGCTTGGGCTTCAACCCTCTTTAATGTCCTCCAATCCAATCATCATCTTGAACCTGTTCAATTTAGTTCCATCCAAAGATTTGGTTAGCATATTTGCACATTCCACGTTGGTTGATAGATAGGACAATTGTATGTCCTTGCTAAGTAGATTTTCTCTCACATAATGATAATTCACTTCAATGTGCTTAGTCCTTGCATGATATAAAGGATTGGCAGCCAAATGTAGTGAGCTAGTATTATCTCCAAAGATCATTGGAGTGTATGTATGTAGCCCCAAGTCTAAGTAGAGTAGCTTTAATCACATTACTTCTTGTGTTGCATTTGCTAGGCCTCTATATTCAGCTTAAGTTGATGACAATGCCAGAGTTGTTTGTTTCTTTCATGACCATGAAATTAACTTAGATCATGCGAAAGATAAGTAGCTAGAGGTGCTCCTCCTATAATCTTTAGAACCAACCCAATCTGCATCAGAGTATAGATTGATATCCAAGTCAGATGTGAATGGATAAAATCGTCTTTCATTTATAGTATCCTTTAGATACTTTAAGATCCTTTTGGTAGCTTCCATGTGAGGTTTTCTTGGTGTATGCATGAATTGGCTCAATGTACTCACCCCATAGCATATATCAAGTCTTGTTAGGGTTGCATAATTGAGACTCCCAACAAGACTTTGATAACTTATAATGTCTTCAAGTGGCTCTCCTTCATGAGCACTAAGTTTGTGGTTCAACTCCATGGGTGTACTTGCAATTTTTGCATTTTCCATTTGGAACTTAACTAGTATATCATGGATATACTTTCTCTAAGTAATGAAAACTCCAGAATCTGTATAAACAATCTCTAAGATAAGAAAATATGTAAGAAATCCAAGATGATTGATCTTGAACTCCTTCTTCATCTGGGCTTTGAACTTATTGATGCCATTGGCATCATTTTCTATAATGATAATGTCATCCACATAAACACATAGATAAATAACCTCTGAGTTAGTCTTCTTAATGAACAATGAAGAATTTGTCTTGCTTACAACAAAGCTTTGGTCCTGCAAATATGTGACAAACCTATGGTTCCAAGCTCTAGGATCTTGCTTTAAACCATGTAGTGCCTTCGTTAATTTACATACATAATCAGGTTTATCTTTGTCTTCATATCTTGCTGGTTGAGCCATGTAGATATCTTCACAGATCCACCCATTAAGGAATGCATTTTTAATGTCTAATTTGTATAAGTTCCAATTCTTTGATGCAACAATACTTACTAGAACTCTGATAGTTGGCATCTTGGCTACAAGTGAGAAGGTCTCCTCGTAATCCACTCCATGGGTTTGAGCAAACCCCTTTGCTACTAGCCTTGCTTTGTACCTGTTTATTGTGCCAGCTGAATTCTTTTTCACTTTGTAAATCCACTTGGATCCTATTACTTTCATGAATGGTTTTTTGGGAACCAAATCCCAAGTACTATTTTCTTGAAGTGCTTCAATTTCCTCCTGCATAACTTCTCTCCACTCTTCTTTCTTTTTGGTTTCCTCAAATGGATATGGTTCCTCTGACATAAAGTCTTTAGCCATATATATAGAATGCTTGGTGACTAGTGATGTGTCATAGCCATACCTTATAGGTTTCTTGCTCTCCCTTTGATATATTCTAAGTGCTTGATTGGATGACTCTAGAATGTCTTCCAATTGTTTGAACTTTATTTTGCCCTTGGACTTCCAAGTTTTGAAATCAATATGTTCTTCATCTTCTGAGTTGACCTCTTTTGATGTATGTGGTTCTTCTTGAGTCAGCTTTGGAAAATCACTCTCCAAAGCATTGGGTAGCTTTTAAATTTAATGCAATCATCCTCAAACTAGGAGTTATTTTCATCAAATACAACATGCCTACTAACTAAAAATCCTTTGTTAGTGGGATTATATAACCTATAACCTTTCTGATTCTGATCATAGACAATGAATATGCATCTTTCAGATTTTGGATCAAGCTTTCCTCTAATCTATGAGGGTATGTGTGCATAAGTAATGCACGCAAATATTCTACAATGATCTAAAGAAGGTTTCTTGCCATTCCACGCCTCATAAGGTATCATTCCATCCAAAAACTTGGATGGACGCCTATTGATTTTGTAAGTGGTTGTGGAAACAGCCTCTACCCATAGATAATTAGGGAGTTTTTTCTCATTCAACATTGATCTTGCAGCCTCTACTATTAATCTATTTCTTCTCTCTGCCACTCAATTTTGTTCAGGAGTGTACCTTGTTGTAATCTCTCTCTTGATACCTCTGTCTTGTAAGAAGGAGTCAAAATCATGTGAGAAATACTCACCACCTCCATCAGATCTAAGCCTCTTGAAACTTCTACATGTTTCGTTCTCAACCAATGCCAAATACTTCTTGAAACAAGTGAATAATTCATCTTTATGCTTCATAAAATAAAGTATTATCAATCTACTATAGTCATCTATGAATGAAACATAATACCTTGACCTTGAAATTGATGGCTCTCTGCTAGGACCCCACACATCTTTATGCACAACCTCCAAGCAGTCTTCATACACGTATCCTCTTTTGTTGAATGGTTTCCTATGTGACTCGCCAAATTGGCATGCCCCACATTTGTAAATCATCTTTTGCTTGCACACATTTGCGATGCCAAGCACACTCTAATCCTTGCATATTTGCTTCAATGTTCTTTCACCTATATGACCTAGTCTCTTATGGCATATCTTCACATAGGGTTTGGTCCTTATAATTGAAGAGAACAGTAATTCTTGTATCTTCAAATCCAAAGGTACAAATTCTACTATATTTCTCACCTTTTGCAATCCTCTTGAAGCCTTGTTGAGGGTCCTCCACATATGCTCCATGCCTTGTGAATCTAACCTGTAAACCCTTCTCAACAATCTGTCCAACATTGATTAGATTCTTGGTTATTGTTGGCACATACAATACCTTGCTTAGAAGATTCATGTTACCATCACATGCTTTAACATTTCCAATCTTCTTTACCGAGTGCCTAGTGTCATCACCTCTCTAAACTTCATGCTTTCCTTTGGGTTCTTCAAGGTCACACAAAAATGCTAGATTGCCTCCTACATGATTGGAACAACCAGAATCAATATAGAATAGGTATTCATCATCTTGACCTTGCTTGGTTGTCATATTCATGAGTAATAGGGAATCCTCTTGATCATTTGTATACTTGTTGAGTCTCTTCTTCCTCTGAAGCATCCTTTATAGTTGTTTTTGTAGCCTTGGTTGTAATTGTTATGGTAGTTGTTTCCTCCATTATTGAACCTACCTCTTGATTGTCCATAGCTTCCTCTGTGGAAGCCTCTTCCTCTTTGATTCTTTGTGTTCATGAAGCATTCATCTGTGGCATGATTTTTCAAGCCACAAATGTTGCAAGGTGAATAATTTTCTAGTCTCCCACTGCCTTGCTTTCTTCCTCTGCCCCTTCCTTTAGTACCTCTACCTCTACCTATGAAATTTACTTGAGAGGCACTTGCCTCTTCTTCATTCCTCTTACCTTTGCCTTTATGTCCACTCTTATTTTTATCTATGTAAAGGGCAAAAGATTGATTACCTCTAGAAGTATCTCCATTCTTGTTGAGCTTTGTCTCATGTGTGAAGAGTTGCCCCATCAATGTATTGAGATCAGGTATCTGCATGTCCATATATAGGTCCATTGCTCTGGTAAAGAACTCCCATTTGTCATCAGCCTTGATGCCATTTATGATCTGCCTTACTATCTACTCTTCTTCTATTTCTCCTTTAATTCTCCCAAGTTGATCAGCTACATCCTTCATCTTGGTCACATAGTCAGCTACACTTTGCTTTGGTTGCTATTTCAAGGTTGTGAACTCCATCCAAAGCTGGTTCTTCCTAGCCCTTGTATTTGATGAGAAGTATGAAGATAGTACTTCCCAAGTCTCTTGGCAAGTATTAAAATTCATAATATGAGGTAACAAAAATGTTGATATATTTAGGTAGTGATGTGTGTGAACACTCTAGGACCACCGGGGCACTTTTTTCCCTCTTTAGGAGGTTTTTTTCCCCCGGCTTGTATATACGCCTATTGCCCTAATGGGCTACTTATCTTTGTACATTCTCTAGTAATACATTCAGTCTTGTGTGTTGTGCTCCAAGCTTCTTCTTCTTCCTTGTGCTGTTCGCGTGCTTTCGCAGACGTCTAACTCCAACAATTGGTATCAGAGCAGGTCGTTGCTTCTTCTAGGGCGCCGTCGACACTCCTCCGTTTGCAGTCTCAGATTCGCACAAAATTTAGTGACGAAATCGCGATCTAAGCTCGTTTCGGCCTCCGAACGCACTATCGCAGTGCTTGTGCAGGCTATTTCGTCCTTTTGTGATAAAGGTATATACCAATTTCTGTTCGCCAGTTTAAGCGTCTCGAAGTCTGCTACAGGTCTAGCAGAACTCGTCTGGGCAGTTCTGTTCAACTTTTTGAGATACAGTCAATTTTCTGCATCAAGGTATTTTAGTCACCGGCCATGGCTGAAAGCAGTGATGTATTCCGTATGTTGGCTGTTGAGGATAAGTTGGATGGTACCAACTACCCATTATGGGCTTATATGATGCGACATGTACTGGTTGCAAAAGGATTGTGGAACATTGTGCAGGGTGTTGAAAGACGTCCTGTTACACCTGTAACGACAGGTACTGCAAATACAGGTGTTGGAGCTGATGAAGATGGTGTCGAAGATGATATTCCGCAGATTCCTGTTCGTGCTGCTGTTTCTGTTGCACCTACTGTAGAGCAGATTCGTTGGGATGGCAGAGATGCCCAAGCACATGCATTGATAGCTTTGTCTGTCAAACGTGCCATTATTCCTCACATTCGCTCTTGCAGAACAGCAAAGGATGCTTGGGATACACTTACCACTTTGTACCAGGCTAGGAATGAGGCTCGTGTTGCTTACCTCCGAAAACAGTTGGAGAGTGAGCACATGAATGAAGGTGATTCGATGGACACTTTTCTTACAAAGATCAAAGACCTGAAGGAACAATTGATTTCTGCTGATGAGGTTATACCAGATAGCTCACTTGTGTAGACCGTTCTGAATGGCCTTCCTGATTCATATCAGAGTTTTGCCTCTACTCTTCGATTGATGATGAAAGGCAATCCGAATGCCTTGTCATTTGAGGAATTAGTCTCTGTTCTATTGCAGGAAGATCAGTCCAGGCAGAACAGGTCCATTATGCGTGTTGCAGATCAAGCTTTCCTGGCTAGTCAGAAGGGCAAAGGAAAATGGAGCTCTTCTACTAGTAAGCAGAAATCTGCAAATGCTGCACAATCGAAGAACCAGGATAAAGATGAGAAGAAATCAGAAAAGCAGAAATTGTTCTGCAAGTACTGTAAAGGAAATGATCATATTATAAAGAACTGTCCAAAACTGGCTGCTAAAGAGGCAAAGAAGAAAGAGGCTGGAATGGTTGTTGCAGAGGCCTCTACACCAAAAACAGAGTCTGCAAATCTTGTGCAGGAAGAAGAATGGGCGTTTACTACTGTCTGCAGTTTTGACCCATCTTCTCATGATCAGTGCATGTCTGCAATAGACTCAGATGTTTGGTACTTTGACAGTGGGGCAACCAAACATATTACCTCGCAGCGCAGTTTCTTCTCTTCACTCGAGCCTGCCCCTACAGGGAATACTGTCACATGCGCCAATAACTCCTCTTATCCTGTTATGGGAGTTGGTAAGATCATTCTGACTACTGCTGATGGTAGTTCTCGATTGACTATCAATCGCGACTGACAGAGCTTGTGAACGCGATAGACGGGCAAATTTGGCCAATTTTTTTGGGCAAAAAATAGTGGTTTAATTTTTTGGCAAATTGTGGGGAACTTTTAAGGGTTAGTAGAGCATTGTGAGGCCTATACCCAAAGCATTTCGAGAAGTCCTGTCTGCCGGGTAACCTATTTCAAATCCTGTTTTAGCCCCAAAACCCTGAACTGGTTTAACTTTCTCCATGCGAAATCCGATTGCTGTGATTTTTGTTTTGTTGTAAAGTTCGTGGGGAGTACAACCAAAACTTCCACTGGGTACGGTAGAATTAATGTCAGGATTATTAGATAGGGTAATTTGAAGTGACCATATCCCGAGGTAGGAAAACTAAGTTTCCCTTGGGATTGTTTTCCATAGAGGCAGAAGGCGATTGGGTCTCTGAATTACATGCATGAAAATGATCTGTCTGTCAACTGAATTCAATTCTTGAGCTAATTGTGGACTTTTTCAGGTTCTTTGAGAGCATCGAAGGGTACTCGAAGCAAGAGTAAGTGCGAGCTTGGGAACACGCTTCCTGGTCATACAAGGGCAACCAAGGGAAGAAACTTAAGGTTGGAAATTCTCAACACCCTCTGTCAATCCCTAGCATAGGCTAAGTGTGGATAGAGGTCTTGATTAATTAAGGACACGTTAAGAACGACCAAGTCCAAGAACTCTAATCACTCAAGTGCAAGTGTTCGGAGATTACAATTGCAAAACAACCTAAGGGAAAAGAACTTAAATTGAGCGACCACACTCAAAGTACGATAAAATTCAAGTGTTCCTTGCCACGAAGATTAATTGGACAAGAAGTGACACCCTAAGGGCAATTAAAAAAGAACAAGTGACTAATACAAAAGAACTCAGTAACGCAAAGTGTACTTGGGAAAATTTGAGATCATTCAATTGGGCTTATGAACCTTAGATCAGGACGACACCTAGGGAGAGATAGACAAAGCCTTAGATCTTCAAAGGCTAGTGTCAATCATACTGCTAGGTCTTGGGTCCAGCAGTTGAGCCATCATTCGTATTACCCTAGCTCTGAGACTAGTGAGTCTGAGATGTCCCACGGTATGGAGAGACCTATAGGAAGTTCTGGAGTGCCATACATCCCCTTCGCCCAAGTCCACTTTGATCTTCGATAGAAGTGGCAAGCTGAGGTCAGCCTCGACACAGATTTGAAGGTGCTACTGAGCGTTGAACAAGTGTCTTGCACCTTCATAAATGAGACCACCAATGTCCTCGTGTGTGGCCAACGGCTTGCCGATAGGAGAAACAATGTCCCACATGAAGTTGTACAAGAAGTATGGCAAGTTAGGGAGCTCAACCCAGAGAGGGTACCGAAGCGATTTCGTTTTGTCGGGAGTAAAGTCAGGGGACCATCTGAAAAGGCATAGGGTCGCCCGGCCGAGTTGCCAGGTTCTGACGCTTAGGGCTCGAAACGCCATATCTTTATTTTCAAAGACTAGCAACATGTGTCTTGCCAGTAAGAACTGACACTTACAAACAATTAGCCCATGGAGGAACCACTCGTTGCAAAGCCATTGTCGCACGGTTTTGAGCGGGGATCTAGGGCCAAACATTTGGCCGACGAGGCAAACTTTCTTGAGCTCCTCCTGAGTTGATAGAATTGCAGATCTACTGAGGGTTTACAGATTTGAGAAAATAGTAGATAACAGGTTGAGAGTCAGTTCATGCTATATATGTTGTCAAGCTGTGATTGCTTGATGTATACACTATTGGATATCTAGATTGCATATTTTCTCAGGTATTATGGTTCATGTTTAGCAAGTTCAGTTTTTTTTGAAGTTTGAAGAAAGTCGAATTCAGTTTTGAAGAAAAATTTCGAAGAAAAAGTTTTGAAGGTCAATTCGGGAGTACAAGTTTGAAGCTTATGATAGTTTGCAGATAAATGAAATCTAGTTTCTACCATTGTGACATTGAAGGGAGGATTGTTGGAAAACAATGTCCCAAGGTCAAAAGGTCAAGGTATCAATGTCCCATGTGTGCTATAGTCAAATTTGTCCACAGTTTACAACATGTATAGAGTTTTGTATTACTCCCTCTTCAAGCAACAGCGCCCAGTGTCATGGATAAGACAATAGACTTCCAAATCATTGGCATGGGTTCGATACCCATCGTCAGCAGCATGCAAATCGCATAAACTTTTGAAAAGCAATATTGTGTTTTTTTATCAATAACGACGGACGAAGATTTACATCGTGAGCAATCATGCTTTTCATAGATCGTAAGTTTGTGGCGATCGAGCTTTATTGATGTGCTTTTGGAGTGCTTTTCAAGGGACAAACAATACTCTATAACAAGAGCTTTGAATCATTGTTGAAATATCCTTCACTAGTTCAACACCAGCTTTGGAGCTTTGGTCCCTCAATAGAAGTGATGCTCTAGCACATGGGGCAGCCATGGTGCTATTTTGGAGCATGTTGAGGAGTGGCTATGGAGTTCTTCTTGGAGAAGAAGAGTGTGCTCACACTCTTGCTTATGGAGAGGACTTACCCATCAGCAACTTGGTGGTGTGGATCAACCATCTACATAATGTATTTGAAGATTATCTTCTACATGAAGATTTCGGTGTACTTCAAAGACATTGGATGGAGGTTAACATAAGATTTGCATCTTATGTTAAGAATTCAGGTACATATTCTCTTTATGCACACAAGCATATTTGGATGAGGTGTTTGAGAGGGTATGTTCATATGAGTTTGAGGATTTCTGACAGCAAACTTGTGAGCATTCTTTGCTAATTTTGTAAGTATGTGATGTTTCACACACATATCTTCCATAGCCTAATTTCAGATGAGGGTTTGCTGATTATCAGTTTTAGACTGATTCTTCCTCTTTCGGTCACTCATATTCACTGTTCTACAACCCATTAGGTCACACATCTCATATATATTCAAATTTCTATCCATACATCTGAATATGTTTGTTACATTTGTACATTCACTCATCCATCTATTTCTATTCACATAGAGTGGTTGAGAATTTTGACTCCCACATTGTAAATTGACATTTGTATATATGATAGTGTAAGTAAGTAGTGGCTTATGTAACACTTTACACATGTTGTCTAATGCCTCTCTATCTTTGTCTCATCATTTGTATGATTAAATGTGGTATGTTCATGTTTTGCTGGAATCTATGTTGTAGATGCTGGACCTATGGAACCATGGCCGTAAAGGATTAGTTATGGGCCTACTAAATTTCCAACAAAGTTATACAATGAGATATATGTAAATATATCTAAAAAATAGATCTTTTGATTTTTTAGGGTTTATATATATATCCTAACATCTCCACATGGGATCAGAAGGCATCTCCACATACACCTTGGGGAGCTCATGACCATGAGGACCCCAAGATGTATCGTATACGTGATGAAGCTCCGATGATGGATATGGCCGGAAAGTCCATGCATTAGTGAATATGAAAACTTTGCTCCATACAGTTTGGAAATTTTGTCATGATAAAATGGAGCAAAAAGGATAAAGATTCCAAAAATTATATCATAGAGTTGATATATGAAGAGTACTTGCCATCACCTGGGCATCCTATTGTTAGATTAGAGTGGATTCAGCACATGACACATGAGGTGATGTCTCATTGGTGGTCCGAGGCTTGCGATGCTTTCAGAGCAGGCTTATCGAATCCTATTTGGTTAGATGCTGAGGAGTGGGAATCGATTCACGATGAGCAGCAACATACTCCTGACCGATATCGTCAACAACGAGATGCGGTGGCCACTCATCTAGATACGATTGGAACGTCACATTTGGGTAGTAGTGGATATGACACTATGCATTAACAATTTGTAAGTATCATTTTAATTATTGAATTTGTTTGTGTTAAGCATATCATGTATGTTCATCTAAGATTTTGCATATTTATTATGGGACTTGGTAGTGGGTCATCCTCGTAGGCGAAGCAGAAGCTTATGGATATTGTCATGGATTGGCTGCACTATTGGAGGACTTGGAGGGACACGATATGATCGTTTCATGGGTGCATCTATGATGAGGTGAACTTATAGCTTGCTTTAGTATTTTTAGTTGTTGCTTATAAATATCATGTCAATTTGTCTCATTTTACGCATACGATTTGTTGCAAAAATATAGGTGTAAAGGTTTTGATTCCTTTGAGCATATGTATGGCAACACTTTGCCACAATTTTGAATTACACTCATATATGGGAATGGTGCACCATAATTTTGTATTCAGTTCCTGTATGGAAGTGCTTTGCCACATTTTGTATTTGGCTCATATATGGCATTGGTTTGCCACACTCTTGTACATGCTTCATTTATGGAATATATAACTTTTTTGTACATGGTTCATGGTTCATTCTGCTCATCTCTTTTGTGTCCAACAGTATTGTGCTATATGAAATCATGTTTTGGTTGCCATTAGAGTACACATCACATGTACTTGGTTTTCTTTGGACAAAGTGTATTGTCCTGCTACACAACATCGTGGTAATGTTGCTAGAGCAAGAGGCAACACACTCTACCCAAAAAAAGTTTTCACATATGGTCGTCGTTATGCCCGTCGGTACTCCCAGCACGATCGTCCGTATGCACAACGGTATGCCCAGCAAAGCACCGGTATAGGCACTAGTATAAGCGTCGGTATTATCAATGCTATTATCGACGCTCATACCGACACTTATATAGATGCCTTTACCGATGGTTTGCTATCGACATGTATATCAAACCTTACACTCACGTCAGGGGCAAAATCGTGACCATTTATTTTTTTTCCATGGAAGCCTCGATATACCCATGATATGTTATAGTGATCCCGAAAATGTCAAGTAAGTCCTATGATTTGCTAAACATCATACTCAATGTCTAGTTCATCTTTTTTATTGAAATAACTCATGATTGGTAGCTGTCTAGGTTAATTAGAAACCATCAAAAGGAATTAGACTAATTGCTATCATGCTCAAAGCTCTGTTCATTATACTGAATAAGTGTAGAGACTAAAATAGTAAGTCTATGACCTTGGATCAATTTCATAACTATTTTTTTGATCCATTGATTAGTGGATCATGTTCCAAACAACATAGGTGATTATTTATGATCATTAACAAGCTAAAGAGGCCCACTACACTCTCCAGCACTTGTTCTTGGTTGGTGTAAAGTAGGTTTAAGCAACACCACTTCATCTCTGAAGACTATCCATCATCTCCTCCAATAGTGGTATCAGAGCAACAAAAAGCAAGATGGGAAATGGATTTCCATTATTCATTGATAAATTGGAGAGGAGCAACCACCCAACATGGTCACCAAGGATGCAAGCCTACCTTCAATGGAGAAGTCTATATGGATACATCTCAGGAGATGAAGAGATGCCAACATTCAGGAGCAAATATAAACCCACAAGGAGAGAGCAAGAAAGGCTGACCACATGGTGTGCAAAGGATGCTCTTGCTAGACCGTATCTACTAAACTGAATATCTGATTTTTGATTGCCTTAATTAGGAATTTCAAGACCTCCCAAGAGACTTGGGAAGTACTTTCTTCATACTTCTCATCAAATACAAGAGCTAGGAAGAACTAGCTATGGATGGAGTTTACAACCCCAAAAAAGCAATCAAAGCAAGGTGTAGCTAATTATGTAACGAAGATGAAGGATGTGGCTAACCAGATTGCAAGCATTGGAGAGGAGATAGAAGAAGAAGACATAGTAAGGTCGATCATCAATGGTATCAAAGCTAATTATAAGTGGGAGTCCTTCACCACAACAATGAACCTTTATATGGATATGCATGTACCTGACCTCAACACCTTGATGGGGCAACTCTTCACCCATGGGACAAAGCTCAACAAGAATGGTGACAACTCTAGAGGTAACCAATCTTCTGCCCTTTATACAGATAAGAATAAAAATAAGGATAATGGTAAAAGCAAAAAGAATGTAGAAGAGGCTAGTACCTCTCAAGTTAACTACACAGGTAGAGGAAGAGGTACTAGAGGAAGGGGCAGAGGAGGAAAGCAAGGCAGGGGGAGATCCTACAACACTCCACTTTGCAACATCTGTGGCCTCACCAAACACACCATAGAAGAATGCTTCAAGAATACAAAGAATCAAAGGGAAAGAGGCTTCCATAGAGGGAGCTATGGACAATCTAGAGGCGAATTCAACAATGGAGGAAGCAATTACAATCACAATTACAACCAAGGACACAACAACAACAATTATCAAGGTGGTTTCAGAGCAAGAAGAGATTATAACAATTACAGAGAAGTCCAAGAGGACTCTCTACTCATCATGAACATGAGATCCAAGCAAGAACCCAAAGGGAAGCATGAAGTGGAGACATATGATGACACTAGACACTCTATCAAGAAAATTAGAAATGTCAAAGCTTCTGATGGTAACATGAACCTCTTAAGTAAGGTTTTATATGTACCCAACCATAACAAAAAACCTAATCAGTGTTGGACAAATTGTTGAGAAAAGCTTAAAAGTTAGATTGATAAGGCATGGAGCATATGTGGAAGAATCTCAACAAGGCTTCAAGAGGATTGCAAAAGGTGAGAAGTCTAGTAGAATCTTTACATTTGAGATTGAAGACACCAAAAACATAGCACTCTTCAATTACAAGGATCAAACTCTATCTGAACTAGATATATGGCACAAAAGGCTAGGTCATAGAGGAGAAAGAACACTAAAGAAAATATATAGGGATCAGAGTGTGCTTGGTATTCCAAATGTGTCCAAACAACGCATGATATACAAATGTGGAGAATGCCAATTTGGCAAAGCTCACAGACAACCATTCAATAGAAAGGGGTACATGTATGAAGACTACTTGGAGCTTATACACACTGGTGTGTGGGGTCCTAGCAAAGATCCATCAATCTCAAGTTCAAGGTACTATGTTTCATTTATAGATGATTACAATAGATGGAAAATTCTTTACTTCATGAAGCATAAGGATGAAGTATTTACATGTTTCAAAAAGTATTTGACATTGGTTGAGAACCAAACAGGTAGAAGCTTGAAGAGGATGAGATCTAATGTAGGTGGTGAGTATTTTTCACATGAATTTGATTCATTCTTACAAGACAGAGGTATAAAGAGAGAAGTCACAACACAACAAGATATACTCCTGAACTAAATGGAGTGGTAGAGAGCAGGAACATATTAATAGTGGAAGCTGCAAGGTCAATGTTGAATGAGAAAAAACTACCCAATTACTTATGGGTGGAGGCTCTTTCCACAACCACATACTTGATTAACAGGCTCCCATCCAAATCCTTGGATGGAATGACACCCTATGAGGGATGGAATGGTAGGAGACCCTCATTGGACCATTGAAAAATCTTTGGGTGCATAGCTTATGCACATATACCCTCACAGATTAGAGGGACGCTTGACCCTAAAGTTGAGAAGTGTATATGTATTGGCTATGACCAAAACCAGAAGGGTTATAGGTTATAAAATCCCACTACAAAAGGGTTTATAGTTAGTAGGGATGTAGTATTTGATAAAAATAATTCATGGTTTGAAGATGATTGTAGGATGGTCAAGTTACCTTATGATTCAGAAAATGACTTTCCAACTCTCACTCAAGAAGATCAACAATTACCTGAAGATATCAATTCAGAGGATGAAGAGCAAATGGACTTCAAGGCTTGGAAGTCAAGAGGCAAGACCAAGTTCAAGCAATTAGAAGACATTCTAGAGTCCTCCAATCAAGCACTCAAGAGATCTCAAAGGGAGAGTAAAAAGCCCATAAGGTATGGCTATGACACATCATTAGTCACCAAGCATTCTGTGTATATTACTAAAAACTCTATGACAGAAGAACCTTCTTCACTTCAAGAGGCCAATAAGAAGAAATAATGGAGAGAAGCCATGCAAGAAGAAGTTGAAGCACTTCAAGAGAACAATACTTGGGATTTGGTTCCCAAGAAGCCAAGCATGAAGGTAATAGGGTCCAGATGGATATATAAACTCATGAAAAATTTAGATGGTTCTGTAAACAGGTACAAGGCAACGTTAGTGGCAAAGGGGTTTGCTGAAACCCGTGGAGTGGATTATGAAAAAACTTCTTCACTTGCGGCTAAGATGCCAACAATTAGGGTTTTGGTAAGTATTGTTGCTTCCAAGAATTGGAACCTATATCAGTTATATGTTAAGAATACATTCCTAAATGGATGGATCTCAGAAGAAGTGTACATGGCTCAACCACCAAGGTATGAAGATAAGGATAAACCAGATTTTGTATGGAAGGCACTCTATGGCCTAAAGCAAGCTCCTAGAGCTTGGAAGCATACTTGTTACTTATTTGCAGGATCAAGGATTTGTGGCCAGCAAAGCAGATACTTCTTTATTTATAAAGAAGACCAACTCAAAAGTTATCTACTTATGTGTCTATGTGGATGACATTATCATTACAGGGAATGATTCTAATGGCATCAAGCAGGTTAAAGCTCAACTAATGGAAGAATTTAAAATCAGTGATCTTGGTTCGTTAACATACTTTTTTGGTCTAGAACTTGTGTATAGAGATTCTACTGTGTTTATTACTCAGAGAAAGTATATCCATGATACGTTGGTAAAATTCAAGATGGAGAATACAAAAATTATAGGTAGACCCGTGGAACTCAATCATAAGCTTAGTTCTCATGAAGGAGAATTTCTTGAGGATGGCACAGGTTACCAAAAACTTGTTGGGAGTCTCAACTACTATGCAACCCTAACAAGAGTAGACATTGCTTATGGAGTAAGTACATTAAGCGAGTTTACGCATGCACCAAGAAAGCCTCACATGGAAGCTGCCAAGAGGGTGCTAAAGTATCTAAATGGTACCATAAATGAAGGGCTATTTTACCCATTCACTTGTGATTCAGACATAAAGATGTATTATGATGCAGATTGGGCTAGCTCCAATGATGATAAGGAGGAGCACCTCAGGATACTTGTCTTTTGCATGCTCAAAGATTATATCATGGTCATCCAAGAAGCAACCAACTATGGTATTTTCATCTATAGAGGCATAATATAGAGGTTTGACAAATTCAACTCAAGAGGCTATGTGGCTCAAGCAACTCTACACAGATTTGGGATTACACTCTTACACTCCAATAATTTTTGGAGACAACACTAGTTCACTTCATTTGGTTGCTAATCATGTACATCATGCAAGGAATAAGAACATTGAAGTGCACTATCATTATGTAAGGGAGAAATTTCTTAGCAACAACATTCAATTGTCCTATATATCAACTCATTTACAATGTGTAGATATACTCAAAAGTCTTTGGATGGAACCAAGATGAACATGTTCAAATTGATGATTGGTTTGCGGGAGATCAAGGAGGAATGAAGAACAAGCATGTTAGGCTTGACGGGGAGCTATTGGTGCAAGAGAATCCAAGCCCGGATACTTGGATGATTAGCATATTTCTCATGGAGCCTTATATGATCAATGCTATAAAATCAATTACATTTACCTTTGTAAAAGAACCTTACTTCCACGAGGAGTTAGGAAGCATCAAATCTAGATTCATTTGGTGGTTGATTGATGAGAGAATATATCCTAAAGTTTAGGATTTACTTTTAGGTGAACTTTTGAATTCAAATTCAAAAGATTGGCTCCAAACTCAAATCTAAAAGAGAATCAAAAAACTCGCGTGAGTTCCCGACTATTGGAGAGCAATAGAGAGGGATCCTATATGAATTGAGAACTCACTTCATAGCTCAATCACTTCACCTCACATTGTGCAATAGATTATTGCCAATGACAGTGTATTTTTATGTGATCTAATTTCCATTACATCTTTACTTCACTTCCTTGCCATGACTACATCAGTATGGTGATCTTCTTAGAGCTTGTTCTTAGTGTATGATTGATCATTTGTCAAGATTTAAAGCATCAGTTGAGTAAGTATTTCAAATAACAAAAATTTGTTAGTTCTATTTCAAGACCATAGTACATAATAGCCCAAGGAACCAGAACCTAAGTAGTGATCTTGCTCACCTAAGTCACTGGTTTTGAACCCCTCTTGCATGTGTCTCTTGATTCTTTGAATGCCATTCAAATCATCACTTGTCACAATAATGTCATCTACAGATACATGCAGATAGACAACCTCATTCTAATCCCTTTTGATGAATTAAGAAGGATCTTAGTTGCTAGCTTTGAACCCTTGATCTTGAAGGTATGCAACCAACCTGTAATTTCAAGCTCTAGGAGCTTGCTTCAATCCATACAATGTTTTTTAAAGTATGCAAACGTAAGATGTATGATTAGGGTTTTCAAAAATTGGAGGTTCTAACATGTATACATCTTCACTTATCCAACCAGTTAGAAATGCATTTTTTACATCAAGTTGGAGGAGTCTCCAATTTCTCACAGAAGCTACACTTATCAATGTTCTGATTGTGGTTATCTTTGCAATTGATGAGAAATTTTCCTCATAGTTTATACCATGATTTTGTGAGCATCCTATGGCAAGTTATCTTGCCTTATACCTACAAATTGATCCATCTGAGTTTCCCTTAACGTTATATACCCATCCGCACCAATTACCTTTTGATTGGGGGACATTGCAACAAAATCCCAAGTGTCCATCTCCTTAAATGTGTTTATTTCTTCTTTCATGGCATTTTCCCAATTAGGGTTCCCCTTTGCCTCTTCATAGTTTGAGGGTTCTTCTAAAATTGAATCCTTTGCCAAGTAGATTGAATGCTTTGTAACAAATTTGTAATCATATCCATACCTTTTTTATTTCCTTTTCTCGTTTGTTGACCTTCTAGGTGCTTGCTTGGAGAATTCTCCACACTCTTGCATTTTTTCTTCGCCTCTTGACTTCCATTGCTTGTAATACTTTTCCCTTTCATCTTCGTCATCATCTTAGCACTTCTTAGATCTTGGGCATGTGCATCATGCTTGCCTCCTAATTGACATAAATCAAAATCAAGATCATATTGTCGAGTTACCTTTTATTTATCTTCATCATAACAAGAGTTGTGTTCTTCAAACACAACATCTCTACTTGTTGTGAATTGCTTGGTTGAAGGATTGTAGAACCTGTAACCCATCTGAGTTGAATCATATCCAATAAATACTGCCTTTGTTGTCCTTTCATCAAGCTTACCTCTTATTTGTGATGGTACATGAACATAAGCTAAACAACCAAATACCTTTTAGTGCAATACAAATCTATGTACCAATTTGCATCATTTTGAGGTTCAAATATGTTATTGAGTACATGATCCATCACAAATATATTATGTCTACCATAATCTCTATATGAAATTTTTAAAGATAAATTACTATGTGATACGTAGTGGCCTCTACTTCTTCCTCTATGAATACTTTGCTTATAGTAGCAATCATTCTTGAAACGATGACATCTCTCAAAACGATATAAACTTCGAGGTGCCTAGAATCCACCTCTACTTCTTGAACTTGATCTTCATCTACCTCTTGACATATCAAAGGAGTTTGTATTTATAGAAATTGATAATCCACGGCTAGCATCTCTTCCTCTATTTTGGAAAATGCATGATCCCTTAAATTTTCATTTTATGACGTATTTAAGCTAAACATCACTTCCTCTATCATACATAGGGCAAGTATCTCATCAACTACACGCATAATGCCTCTCATGACAATAGATATATCTAAACTTTTGTATTGTGTTCCTAGAGCATTTAACATGATAGTACCATGTGGTCATCTGTGATCGTGTAATTAATGGATGTTAGAGCATTAGTAGTTTCTATTATCTCCATCAGTAGTGTGTAATAGAGTTACTGCCATGTTATAGACTATCCAAATTTTTCTTTAATTGAATTTTTCTAGTCGCACTGGACATGTCATAAATCTTATGAATGATATCCCATGTTTTCTTTAGGAATACTAGCCTTGATAATGTGCAAAATAAGTCTTTCCAATATGGATACGGATATCCAATGAAGCACTTTTCTATATTTCTCAATTCAAGCCTTATATTCCTTCTATTGGTCTACATGTCAAGTAGATCCTAGATACATTTGTCCATAAGAGAAATGTATATCCTATATGGCCAATTATGGTGATTATCTTTATTGGGATGATCTCCCACTATATGTGCGATGTTATTAGCCATGCTTAAAACTTGGTACTTTTCTAGGCTATAGTAAATCTACGGAGAATTCTTGAAACATTTGATAAATTTTCGGCTATTTTTCCTTATTCTACGTACCAATAAACTTCTCTTTTTCAACTAGTCTCAAGATATATCTCCTCTTCTCTTCACTTCGTGCGTCACATATACCCTAACGTGCTCACTTATGAATTCCACACAAAATTTGGTAGAGTCTCTTTTGTATAATCTTTCCATGAGCCAAAAAACTATCGAAATCCATCTCCAAAATCCGGACATTGGGTGAAAAGCATAATGTCAATACATAATATATGCAAATATCACTGATGGGAGGCCTTAAATACATACATTCATCCCATCTTTGGTGCACGAGACCTTTGGATTGTCATTGTTGTCGTCTCTTTCACCTATCTCATCAAGAAATCTCCAAGACAAGTATACCCCAATTAAAAACCTTGCCACAACCCTCAAATTTTGTTTAAGGAAATGTTTTTAGTAGGGATAATATAACTCCATGGCACATGACTTGTCCATTCTGAGCAGATAGCCTGCATCAACTATAGTGGAGAAGGCTAAAGTGCCTCCACCTCACTTAAGAATAGAGTGCATCCATTCAACCTGTTAGCACAACAACATGGAATCATATTGGGCTCTGACACCACTTCTTGTTAAGGTAGGTGCAGCTATGGTGTTGCTACATTTGTTGGAGGAGATGGTGGATAGTCTTCTGAGATGAAGTGGTCTTGCTTAAACCTGCTTTACACCAGTCAAGAACAAGTGCTAGAGGTGTATTGGGCCTCTTAGATTGCTAAATATCATAAATAATCACCTATGTTGTTTGGAACATGATCCACTAATCAATGGAGCAAAACAGATAGGTAGGAAATTGATCCAAGGTCATAGAATTTCTATTTTAGTCTCTACACATGTTCAATATAACTAACATAGATCTGAGCATGATAGAACTTAACCTAATTCCTTTTGATGGTGTCTAATTAACTTAGACAACTACCAATCATGAGTGATTTCAATAAAAAAGATGAACTACATGCTGACTATGATGTTTAGCAAATCATAGGACTTCCCCGACATTTTCGGGATGCATTAGAGTACAGACTAGAGGGTAAAGATATGATAATATCTCAAGCTTGAGAGAACCAATGATACTGATATTTTGTAGCTATAAACTAGACAGTATAATAACTTTGGTATCGTTATCTTTGAAAATTATAATTTCAAAGTGCTACCATTCTTAAGAGAAAGAATTACAAAAAATATCAATTGTTAAATTTAAGACCAATTCCATTGTCCTTTCATGATTCTCACCAAATGTGCTCCTTTAAGTATATACATACTTAAAATAAACCTTGGAACATATGGCGTATAATTCAAAACGTATAATACATTTATGGAATACTTGCATAAAAAGTCATTACCTTAACTACTCTCATGATTGATGTCGCAATTATCCTTGTTTATTTCCAACAAATTATATAGGAACTCTTAAGAGTTCATTTCTAAATTCTTTGAGAGTTCTTTCTATATCATGGAACTTCATCGTCTCATTTTTATATTAATGTCTTATAATGATAAGACTTGGATATAAGTTGTGGATAATGATGAACTAGTTAGGTACAAATTCACTGAATAAAATCAAGTTTGAATTGCTTCCAATATTTTTTTGGAAGGTCTCTTTGCCTTACAGATTAAATTCTACTTCTCATTTCAACTTTAACTATATATGCAACAACCACAATTCTATGCAAAATCTTTTCGTGCATGCATATTACTTTCACTTAGATACATGCATAGTATATGCAAAGAAGTATAATGCTGAGTAGTTGATGCATTTCTTTTCTTTCCTTTTGATGCACAATCATATGAAAACATATATTGTTAGTGCAATAACAATTGGATCTAATGAAAGGAAACCTAGATTGACATTATAAGAATTCATCCTTTACTGTACATAAATTCTTTTGAAAAAAGCTCTTGCTGAATGCAAACTAGTGCTTGAAATCATAAAATATTTTCATCATGTTGGACTAAATCTGAATTTATTGAAGTGTTTCTTCTACTTCAACTTACAAATAAGAAATAAGTGAAAAAGTGATGAAGACAAACTCAATCAAGAATTGAAATCAAACATCAACTTAGAAAATACTTCTCTCTCGTGTGAGCTATGTCCCTCCTTTGATTTCTTGAGAGGATCCGTCGTTCTTCTTCTTGCCCATATCCTTGCTTGTGATGTTCCCAAAATGTACCTTCTTCACGTAATGGATGATGAATCCACAGATCCCCTTGAGAAGCTTAACGTAGAAGATGACTTAAATTTTAATTTGAAATAAGCTTAAGAAAGCTCTATTGCATATTCCAATTCACTCAATATGTAGAGATAAGACTTGAAAACTATTAGGTTTGAGAGTATGCAAAGGAAATGAGTCTGCCACTTGCTAAAAAAGAGAGGAGAAAACTCAAAAATCCTTATTTACAAAAAATTATAAAAACACTAAAATATGATAATATAATGCCATGACAGAATTGGAGAGGCCATTTTTTTCTCAAATCGGACTTCATGGGTTCACATCAGATATCCCATTATTTTTCTATCTCATATAATCTAAATGGTGCAAAACTACCATCCTTCATTTTTACCTTCTTGCAATTCTATGGTGCGTCAAAAGGTTGTGCAAACACATCCAAAAAGGCTGATGGCGGCAAGAAGATACAAATGAAAAACTCCTCAGACATTTCACACTATCATCCAATGCGAACCCTATGGTGGATAGCCAAACACCCTTTCATGGAGAGTGTGCTAGATTTGAATCATTCATCTGCCAGCCTTGGGTTTTGCCTTTTGCCATAGACTTTGTGAGAAGATGGAAGACGTGTTGCACATGATAAAACAAATAGGTAAGAGCCAAAATATATAAGAAAAAATCCTCATGGGCTCATGGATGGAGCATTTGCTGACTTCGGACCTCCATGATCATGGTTTCAAATCTTGCATCCTCATCATTTAGGGATGGAGTATTCTTTTGCCTCATGAAACAGTTTGTAGGGGCATAAAGCACACACAATTTCCTAACTGTATGCCAATACATGAGAGAATATGCGGACACATCACGGAAGAAGATTCCAAATGAATGTCATGAGGGAAATGATGAACTATGAAGGTCTCCATGAAAGTAGTGGGCTCTAATACCAATGTGAAAAACTAGAACATTAGGAACACCACCTCCTAGAGAGATAACTCTCCTCCCAACCTTATGCCTCTATGTATGGCTCTTTGAATCAATGCTATTTGCATGGTAAAACAAATAAGAGTGAGTTGAAATCCATGCGAAGTACCACTCATGGGTTTGTGGATAGAGCATTCATCGAGTTTTGACCTCAATGCATTCATGGTTTTAAGTATTGCATAATCATCATGAGTTTGGGAATGGAATATTCTTTCTCCTTATAAACTACTTGCTAGGCCCATAAAGCATGCATGAATTCCTAAATGCACACAATTGCATTAGAGAATACATTAATACATAAGAGAAGAAAATTCAAAATGAAGATTATGATGCAGATGATGACATATGAAGGTCTCCATGAAAGTATCGGGATTTGTTACCAATGTTAAGACTAAAACATTAGGAACACCACCTTGTAGAGATATGAATCTTCTTCGACCCCTATGCATCTATATTAGCTCCTCAAATCAATGGTGAACGATGGTAAAACAAACACATAGGAGCCAAAATCTATGAGAAGCATTGGTCATGGATTCATGGATAGAGCATTCATTGACTTCCAAACTTTATGAGGTGGTGATTTCAAATCTTGCGTGCTCATAATGAGTTTGGGGATGGAGTATTCTTTTGTCTCATGAAACACTTGATAATGACATAACGTGCACGTGACTTCCTAAATGCACATGAATGCATGGGAGAATATGTGGATACACGAGTTGATGAAGTATGGAAAACTCCCTGAAAGTATTGGGGTCTGATACCAATGTGAAGTACTAGAACATTAAGACCATCACCTCCTAGAGGGATGAATCTCCTCCCAATCTTATGCGTCTATATATAGCTCCTCAAATCAAGGATGATCTTTGGATTAATTTAAGTCCATATATGTGCAATCCCCATTATTATTTTAGCACCTTCCACTACACTCCACCAATGGTATGAAATATCCCAATTAGCTACCTGCCACTCTCCAATTACCTTAAATAACCCTTGCCCTTACACATCTAGAGTCTTATTTAAGGTCCAAAAACCCCTCATATGGCCACTTTGAGGAGATGGAGTAGCCTCAAAGACCCATTCTAGAGTCTTGACTTCCCCGAGCTCTAGTTCTTGACCCATCTAGGATCCTCAACCAATACAGGAAGACCCATGGTAGACCATAGTGGTCTAAATAAATCTAACACTCCAACTCATATTTATAAGTCTAAATCTTGAATGGCAATCCAACTAATCATCGATCCCTTGTTCCATATCCCTTTCCATATACTAATTCTATCCTCTAGGTATACCTAGATGGATTGGTCCTTAATTTTAGTTTCTTAACTAATGAGGAATTAGTCACATTATGTGTGGATTCTATATCAAATACAATTTTAATAGGATTTCCATTCACCTCCCTCTCATGACAAGAAGCTCAGTGTTATGAAAGTGATAACCTTTTTGTGCAACTAGAGATAACACAACCTCTAGCAGGGTAGTCACCTTCATGGTAACCATAATATTCAAAATGGATTGCTTATTCTAAGATGGAGGATTCATCTTTGTATTTGTAGCCAAGTTATCAAAATCCGAAGGAGATGATGGAGTCAAATATGAAGAGTTTTATCTCTCCACCACCATAGCTGTCACAATCTTTTTCTTCTTAGGAAACAAACAATATGCATGCCAGTTGAGGCATCCATGACAAAGAATCTCATAACAAGCCTTTTCCTTCTAATTTTGTGTCAAATTAGAATGCTGAAAAGCTCTATCAACTATGGAAGATACAAATTCTCTCTTCCCATAATTGGAAGTGAGTATGACATCCAATTGCATAGTGGATATTGAAATTGAAGTATTAGGCTTCCTAAAACTTTTCCATGTTGTTTTCTATCTAGTAGGTTGGGTTTGCAAGCATCACCCATCCTCCGATACTAGGACCAATTCCACAACCTAATTCAAGGCGTAGTAGTGCTCCTTATGCGTAACTGGATGCAACCTCTCAAGGATCAAGCACAAACTTATGGACCTGAAGAAATTCACGTGCTTGATCATGGATCTTTAATAAGTTCTTTCTATATTTATGTGTATATTCTTGCACAGTGAGCTTTTGATGTTGCAAGAAAAATCTGACATCCAAAGTTATGGTGTGTTCATGTAGTGGAACATAGTTATTATAAAAGATAACCTTAAATTAAACCAGAGGGGCCGGTTTTATCTTATCCTACTCACTTTTTCTTCACCAAGGATGTCTATTAAACTATATGTGGTATACTGTAGCTTATTTCAATGCATGGTGTTGCACAAGCAGAAGCACTTATCCCACTTGCTTATCTACTGTTCCACCACATGTGCCATCATGGACTTTACTTTTCCATGGTATTTAGGTAGATCTAAATATTTGACATTCCATTTAACATCCATACTAGATGATGCTCCAATGCCAGTCATTGGAATCTACTTGCTTGAAGGTTTGTAGATGGACCTTCCATATGTGTCACAGTCTCTACTGGTGTCACTTCTATTTTTCTAACAACATTGAGGATCCTTTGAAGAGTATCCTTCATGCCAAAAACTTTGGTTTTAAGAGCCATGATCTCCTCAATGAATAGCTGATCAATCTTGATCTTGGCAATGGGATATCCAGTCCCTTTCAATTTCATTCCAAAAACAAAATGTAACTAATAAGTTGATTGGTGAGAAGATAGAACACCTACCTAATTACATACTAACCTTCAATTCTATGCCATGAAATAAAGCAATGAACTCAAATTATGTTCCCTATCCTTTGTCCATCTGAATCATCAATCAAATGAAAGACCTTGCTCAATCCCAAGTCCTATACATAACATGATTATATAAATTATCAAAGATCCTAAATTATAGTAGGTGATAAGCACCATACATAAACCTATATAAGCTTATACATTTGTGAAATGACACCAAATGATTCTATGCAAGTTATAAGCCTAAAACATGCTAAAACTATCTACAAAAGACCTAAAAATAAACAATCTATAGATGTCTCCCATGTTGCTTGCAAAATGGCCAAAATATTATAACTATCTAGAGAACTCAAAAAGTTTGAATTTTTGCTATCAAGGTAGCCGTAAAAGCTAGCTACAATCTTTAAGTGGAATCAAATCATTTAAAGTCATGGCCATGCACATATGGTCAAAACTTTGAGAGCCTACACCTATGTGTAGAGGGTCCTAGAAGTGATACATGCCTACCGACAACTCATCAGTGGACCTATAAAATGAGTTGTAAATCTTTTCTTATTTGGAACATTTGAAAGTTATATTGCACCTAAAGTTTGGCAGAGTTTCATCGCTATAATCCATATAAGAGAAATATTTAAAATAGTATATGGAATACCTGCACAATTTTGTGTACTTAGATATTAGACTAGAGAACTACGATCTTTAGTAGATATATCAATCCATGTCTAAGTAATCTCAAATTTTATGTGCTAAACTTCCACGAGTTTAAGCTATGCTAAACTTCCACGAGTTTAAGCTTTGCTAAACTTCCACGAATTTAAGGTGGTTGAGTTGCAACCAATGAATGAATGAATCACCTAAAAGTAGATCAAACTAGATCTGCACTTTTCCTAGATTATATGAAAGTGAATTGATTCCCTCTAACAACTAATCCCCCCTTCATTTGAATTCAAAATCCACTTGTAGAAGTTGTGGAGCACTTCAAGAGTCTATATAAAGACTTCAAACCACTTGTACATTACAAGGAAGAAATCTACATACACTTGTGGCCATCTTTCTCTTGCTTTTTCATTTCTCTGCATCATCTTTGTCAACAACAGTAAGCATGCAGAGGCTATTGCTCTCTCTACAGAGGTCCAAATTGGATGTATCAACATGAATTTGAAAGACATTAGGATTTAGCTGATTTGTATAAATTGTCAAGCCATTTGGTTTATTCGATTGGGAGAAATCTGAGTTTTTCTATCTCGGGGTCTATCTCTATGCATTCCCAAAAAAAAGGAGGTACCACTGTTGAGTATTTGGTTCATTGAAATGTATGCATCCACATGTGTTTTTGATGAGCATTCACGCATTGTCTCAAAATATTTTATTGAACAAGGAATCCATTCAACAAAACGAGAATATTTAATTTTTCTATGAGTTCAACGCATTGCTCAACTTCAATGAATGCACTCTCCTTTCATGAAGGACACTAAACTTAACTTTTTCTGCTTCCTTAATCCATGCTTACCAATAAGTTCATGCATACATGTCTATGAATCAAAGACGAAAAAGCTAAACTGCAATGAGGAACATGAGCATAGGAATGAAATGATCAATGATCGCCTCAATATGTATGCATTTCCTTTCATGCTTATGCCCTAATAGATGTGCTTCCACCAATAGATATATTCATCTTCTACACTTATATAATCATCCATTTTTAAATCTATATCCATAGTTAAATGTATGGATATATGCCTTACATGAAACTAATAAAGAAAATGACATAGTTTCATCCTTGTAAACCCCTATGTGTATCTATGAATACATGAAAGTTTATATATATATATATATATATATATATATATATATATATATATATATATATATATATATATATATATATATATATATATATATATATATATATGTCACAAATGAGAACATGGTCCTTGTTATGTTAAATGGCCTACGACCACAATAAAAAAGCTAAGATATCTCTATTGTCATGAGAGGCACTATGCCTGAAGTTCATGAGGTACTTGCCCTATGTATGATAGAGGAAGTGATGCTTGGCTTAAATACATCATGAAATGAAAATTTAAGGGATCATGCATTTTGAAAAATAGAGGAAGAGATGCTAGCCATGGATTATCAATTTGTATAAATACAAACTTCTTTGTCAAGAGGTAGATGAAGATCAAGTTCAAGAGGTAAAGGTGGATTCTAGGCACCTAGAAGTTTCTATCTTTTTGGAAAATATGGTTTTTTCAAGAAAGATTGCTACTATAAGAAAAATATTCATAGAGAAAGCAGTGGAGGCCACTATGTATCATACACTACAACACACTGGGCATATACCGAGGCTTTTACGGAGGAAATTGAATGGGTGCATTTTTGCCTCGACATCGATGTAGGTGTTGGTATGCACGTCGGAATTAAAGCGCCAGTATAGGCGTCGGTATAAGCATCGGTATTTCCAACCCTCATACCGACGGTTATATTGACATCTCTGCTAGGTGCACCCTCACGTATACCGGCGCCCACTGGGTGTACCGACGCTTATTCAGAAGTCATTATAGGGACTACCGTCACTTATACCGACGATCATATATGCAAAAAATTTTTTGGGCGGAGTGTGTTGTCTTTTGCTACAACAACATTACCATGATGTTGCTTAGCAAAAGACAATACACTCTGCCCAAAAAAAACTGAGTACATGTGATGAGTACTCTAATGGCAACCAAAATATGATTTCATTAAATAAAATATTATTGGACACAAAAGAGATAATCAGAATGAATCATGAACCATGAACCATGTACAGAAAGAGTTATATATTTCATAAATAAAGCATGTACAAGAGTGTGGCAAACCACTGTCATATATGAGGCTTTTACAAATGTGGCAAAGCATTGCCATATAAGAATCAAATACAAAATTTTGGTGTCCCACTACCATGCACATGCAAAGAATGTTCCATATCAATAGTCCTGCAACAAAGCACATTCATGAAATGAGATAAATTCACATGAGATAAATCAATAGTCCTGCAACAAAGCACATTCATGAAATGAGATAAATTCACATGCAAAGAATGTTCCATATCAACAGTCCTGCAACAAAGCACATTCATGAAATGAGATAAATTCACATGATCATTGCCATATAAGAATCAAATACAAATTTTGGTGTCCCATTGCCATGCACATGCAAAGAATGTTCCATATCAACAGTCCTGCAACAAAGCACATTCATGAAATGAGATAAATTCACATGAGTATAGGCGTCGGTATAAGCATGGGTATTTCCAACGCTCATATCGACGGTTATATCGACATCTCTGCTGGGTGCACCCTCACGTATACCGGCGCCCACTGGGTGTACCGACGCTTATTCAGAAGTCATTATAGGGACTACCGTCGCTTATACTGACGATCATATCTGCAATTCTTTTTTTTGGGTAGAGTGTGTTGTCTTTTGCTACAACAACATTACCATGATGTTGCTTAGCAAAAGACAATACACTCTACCCAAAAAAAACCGAGTACATGTGATGAGTACTCTAATGGCAACCAAAATATGATTTCATAAAATAGAATATTATTGGACATAAAAGTGATAATTAGAATGAATCATGAACCATGAACCATGTACAGAAAGAGTTATATATTTCATAAATAAAGCATGTACAAGAGTGTGGCAAACCACTATCATATATGAGGCTTTTACAAATGTGGCAAAGCATTGCCATATAAGAATCAAATACAAAATTTTGGTGTCCCACTGCCATGCACATGCAAAGAATGTTCCATATCAACAGTCTTGCAACAAAGCACATTCATGAAATGAGATAAATTCACATGAGATTTATAAACAACGCGTAAAAGCCAAGTTTATAAATTCATCACCTCATCGCAAATGCTCCCATGAAACGACCGCACCGCGTCCCTCTAAGTCCTCCAATAGTGCCGTCAATCCATGATGATATCCATAAGCCTCCTCCGTTCATGTTGGAGGACGACCCATTGCCAACTCCTGCAACAAATATACAAAACATTAGAGGAACATATGAGAAGCTTAACACAAAAAAATTCAATAAACCAAATGGTACTTACAAACTCGTGACACATCATGTCATATCCGTTGCTGCCCAAATATGACGGTCCAATCGTATCTAAATGTGTGGCTGTGGCATCTCACTACTAGCGATATCGGTCAGAAGTCTACTGCTGCTCATTGTGAATCATATCCCACTCCTCAACATCTAACCATACAGGCTTATGTATTCCTACTCTGAAAGCATCACGAGCCTCTGATCATCGATGGGACATAACTTCATGTGCGGCGTGTAGAATCCACTCGTCTTCTTATAGGTTGAGACATGTCACCCATAATAATCCCATCCCATAAAATGCATAGTTCTTCCACAAGTGGTGCAAGATGTACATCCATGTTTTTTACCTTATACTTACCTGGCACAATAAGAGCTAATAATAAATGACCTTTCTTTGTGGCTAGCCATGGTGGGATGTTATAATTGACCAAACATACAGGCCATGTGCTCCATGAAGAGCTGCGTAAACCAAATGGATTTACTCCATCCATAGCTAGGCCTAGACGTATGGACCGAGGCTCACTAGCAAACTCTCGCCACTTACTATCTGTGCTTCCAAGCATCAGAATTAGCAAGCACTCGCATTACACCATCTGTAGACCTGCTCTTTGCATGCCATGACATTAACCCAACTATAGATTTTCATCTAAACATGTTCTTAATTCGTGAACTGATAGGAAAGTGGCAAAGAACCTTTGCAGGGATTGCTTTGCCTACAAGATCTTCTTTAAATCTATTTGCTCCACACTTTGGACATACATGGAGATGCTCATACTCGTTGTGAAAGAGGATGCAATCATTCGGACAAGTATGAATCTTAGTGTAATCCATTCCAATGGACTATAAAAGTTTTTTTGCATCTCCACGTGTTGGAGGCATGTCATTGCCGTTTAGCAAAAATTGATATTTAAGAAGCTGGCAATAAGCAATTAGAACGATAATAGTAAATAAAGTTATTTTGATACAACAATGAAAGTCTATTTCAAATCCACTTACCTGAACAATTCAGTGACACTACTATCTGACCATCCATAAATGGATTGCAGATTGAGCATCACGAGTGACACATGTAGTACAGATATCTTTGATCCATTGTAAAGTGGTAAACGAGCTATGCTTCACATGTTTTTGTATTCTTCATCCACATTTAGTCATGGAAATTTTGTTGTGTCCATGAAACTCTCGGTATCTTCTCCACCATCATGATCTTCATCCATCTCATAAAATGCTTCGAGCATTTCTTCCATATGTTCATTCCGTGTAATGCTATTAGTACTTGCTTGTACATCTAACTCCTTTTTTGTTCTCTCTTGTCCACGAAAGGTTACCGGTGCAATGTCGTTTGGGTCCGTATGCTCACCTGGGGGATCATGTGAATGGTAGCATAGGTTTTCTAGTCGACTTTTATCAAAGGATCCATACTCTCTAACATGTGTACTACAATTCCATCATTTTCGATAAATTTGATACTTGCACTGAGTGCAAGGATATGCCATTCTCTCTTTCGGATCCAAACTGGCCATCTGATACAATATGTACATTTTAGAGCATTTGATTCTTTTTATTAAACCTGAAATACTAAAACCTAAAGACTTAAAGAACTTAAATAACCTAAAACCCTAATCGTAAAACCCTAATCCTAAAGACCTATATATGTGTATATGTGTTTTATATATGTCTATTTCTTATATAATTAAAATCCTATTTTTATATATTTAGTTATATATAATTAATTAATTTTTTTAAAACACTACCTCTTTTCATATTTGTTTATCTATACAATATTCTATTTTCAATATATATATATTTTTTTATATATTCAGATTTTTTTCTTAAGTTTTTTTATATTTTTTCTTTATATAAATTTAATTGAATTATATGTATGTAAAAAATCCTAAAACCCTAATCTTAAAGATCTAGAATTAAAATATGTATATTTGTGTATGCATGTGTATATACATGTATATATGTATTATATGTGTATGTATGTATATATTTATTTATATATTCATATTTTTTTCTTAATTTTTTCTATATTTTTTCTTTATATAAATTTAATTGAAGTATATATATATGTAAAAAACATAAAACCCTAATTTTAAAGATCTAGACTTAAAATATGTATATTTGTGTATGCATGTGTATATACATGTATATATGTATTATATGTGTATGTGTATGTGTATGTGTGTATATATGTTATGCATGTGTATATATATGTGTATGTGTATGTATATATATATGTGTGTGTGTGTGTGTGTGTATGTATATATATATATATATATATATATATATATATATATATATATATATATATATATATATATATATATATATATATATATATATATATATATATATATATATATATATATATATATATATGTATATATATATGTGTGTGTGTGTGTGTGTGTGTATGTGTATATATATTTACTCTGATTAAAAACCTTAAAATTAATCCTATTTTTATATATTTAATTAATGTTTTAAAACACTAGCTCTTTTCATATTTATTTATCTATACAATTATCTTATTATATACACAAATTTATTTATATATTCAGATTTTTGTCTTAATTTTTTCTATATTTTTTTGTTATATAAATTTAATTGAACTATATGTATGTAAAAACCCTCAAACCCTAATCCTAAAGATCTAGACCTAAAATATGCATATTTGTGTATCCATGTGTATATACATGTATATATGTATTATATGTATATGTGTATGTGTGTATATATGTTATGCATGTGTAAAAACCCTAATCGGAAAGACCTAGACTTAAAGCATCTATATATGTGTATGCATGTGTATATATATGTGTATGTGTATATATGTGTATGCATACGTGTATATATATATATATATATATATATATATATATATATATATATATATATATATATATATATATATATATATATATATGTGTGTGTGTGTGTGTGTGTGTGTGTGTATGTGTATATATATTTACTCTGATAAAAAAACTTAAAATTAAGCCTATTTTTATATATTTAATTATATATAATTAATTAATTTATTTAGAACATTGGCCTTTTTAATATTTATTTATCTATACAATTATCCTATTATATATATATTTATTTATTTATATATTCAAATTTTTTTCCTAATTTTTTCTATATTTTTCTTTATATAAATTTAATTGAATTATATGTATGTAAAAATCCTAAAACCCTAATCCTAAAGATCTAGACGTAAAATATGTATATTTGTGTATCCATGTGTATATACATGTATATATGTATTATATGTGTATGTGTGTATATATGTTATGCTTGTGTAAAATTACTAAAACCCTAATCAGAAAGACCTAGACTTAAAACATGTATATATGTGTATGTATATATGTGTGTATGTGTATATATATGTGTATGTATATATATATATATATATATCTATATATATATATATATATATATATATATATATATATATATATATATATATATATATATATATATATATATATATATATATATATATATATGTATATATATATATATGTGTATATGTGTGTATGTGTATATATATTTGCTCTGATAAAAAAACCTTAAAATTAATCGTATGTTTATATATTTATTTATATATAATTAATTAATTTATTTAAAACACTAGATCTTTTCATATTTATTTATCTATATAATTATCTGTTTTTATATATATATTTATTTATATATTCAGATTTTTTTTAAATACTTTCTATATTTTTTTTATATAAATTTAATTGAATTATATGTATGTAAAAACCCTAAAACCCTAATCCTTAAGATCTAGACCTAAAATATGTATATTTGTGTATCCATGTGTATTTTCATGTATATATGTATTATATGTGTGCCAATCACTTTATTTTTTTATCTTCATTGATGATTATAGTAGATATACATGGATGTACTTCTTGAAGCATAAAACTAAAGTATTTGAATGCTTTTTCAAGTTCAAGAATATATTCAAAAAGTAATTGGGCATGTATATAAAGTGTTTATGATTAGATTTAGGGGGAGAGTGTTGGAACATCAAGCTTGCACTATGCTTGAGATGGATATGATCTACATCAAAACCATCATTTGGATGGTGCCATCTTGAAAAATAGCACTTATGTGCACATTATTTCTTTGTATTCATTGGTTGATCATTTACGATCATTTCTTGTAAGGTTCAAAGTAGTTACCTTTGTAAAAGGAAAGAGTAAAAGTCCCAAAAGCCATGAGTTTTCCCTCTTATCTCCTTCTCGCCACATTGCACTCATCTGAAGTCGTTGTTTCACCCTTGTATTAGATCCCCCCTCGGATATCTCCAGAGCTCGGTTGTGAAACTCCATTCTATGCTCTTCATGTGATTCATGAATCATATGCAACACTCCTCTATCTACCTCTATAAATGTGCGTCATCCTTTGCCTCCTTCCTCATAACTTCTGCTTATATCATTGCACCTCCTGCTCGATGATCTTCATGGGGTATCTGAAGGCCACATTCGCCAAATTTGACCTGCTTGTTTTCTCTCGATTTTTATGGTTCCCCTCCCTCCTAACCGGTGCTATCTCGCCTTTTGCACGCCAAAATGCGCTCTTTTCTCCAGAACCCTCCATGCAAACTTTTCTCCTCATGCGCGCACATTTTCTTGTGCATGCAACCCTCGATTATATTTGGAACGTGAATATGTATATTATGTCAAAACAACTAATATTAAAGTGATCGAGATTGGTTGCAGCAACACTTTATATTCTCAATCCATAATGCATATCAGCTCGCAAACCTCTTCCTAGAGTGTAAGCTCCGAGAATACAATCTCCACAATTCTCAAACTTTAAATAACTAAAATAAACCTGCAGCATTTATGAAGGAAGCATAAAAGGTGTGAATTCAACATGTTTCTGAGTATCCACACATATATGGAAAAGTGATTTGCATGCACTTTCAATGAGTTGGCCACTATAAACAAGAATCCATCAATGTCAAAGGCTATGCACCATGGATTTTAAGGCGTTGTGCCTTTTTCAAGTACCATCTCTATCTTAAACTCAAGTTTATGAGCCACTTCAAGTGAGATAAAGAGCCACCTCAAGTGAGATAAACTACCAAGCCCGCCTATCTTCAAATTCAAATTCAAGAAGAAAAGGCATGGATAGATCCTTGAGAGTCTATAAAGTGACTCCAAATTTTGTACATTGTAGAGTTGATGAATTGATGCAGTGTACATATACTTTGGTCATCTCTGGATTCTTCCTTCATTTCTCTACACCTTCTTACTCAAACCCATCATCTTGGAGAGGTTATTGTTCTCTCTACAGGGCTCCAAATGAAGTAATTAAGCATTCATTGGAAAGGTATACTATCATGTTTATGTTTACAAATTTGCGAGTCATTTGATGCAGTAGATTTAGAGAAATCTAAGGTTTATAGTCTCGGGATCATCTTCTGCACATCCTTGCAACATGGAGATGACATCCAATCAGTGTTAAGGTTATTGCTCCATTTGTTGTTATAAATTAGGGATTTTATGTATTATAGCAAGCCAACCCTATGTATCACAATCCCCTAAGAGGATTTTTTCCAATTGTAATTGTGCTGGCTACTCTAGGTGTTTGAAGTCATAACTATCATCCAAGAATAGAAAGTTTTTTTGAGCTAGTGAAGGTACAAGTCATCTATTTTGCATCAAATTGTTTTTGTTAATGTTCCAAAGTACATACTGGGTTTAATTGCACTAACCAAAGGCCCAAAAGGCCTAATTTACAAATTCAAAGAGTAGGGTAGGTCGTATGCTAGTTTGTTGGACCATCTTCACCACTTGACAACTCTACTTCCAAGTCTCACCATCTTTTCCAACTTCTTTCAATGGTATTAGAGAAACTTCAATATGGGAGATGTCTTTCCATCAATGATTAAGAAGCTTGATAGACACAATTGTAATGCTTGTCAAATAAGGATGGAGGTTTATTTGCAACAAAGAAATTTACATGGGATTGTATCAAGTGATAAAGAAATTTCTATTCCAAGAGTCCAAAGGAGGACCTCCTCAAGAAGAAATAGATAAGCTCACACTTTGGTGCGCAAGGGATGCTCAAGCAAGGTCATACATACTAAACTCTATCTCTGATTTTCTATTACCACATGATCTCAAGAGACTTGGGATGCCCTAAAGACTTTATTTTCTACTCGTACAAAAGCAAGGAAGAACCATCTTTGGAATGAGCTCAACCAATTGAAGAAAAATCCAAAACAAACCATCACAAAGTTTGTTATGAAGTTCAAGGAGGTTTATTGATCGATTCACATCCATTGGAGAGCTGATTGAAGAAGAGGCCATCGTGAGACAAATTTGCAATGGGATTTGAGGTGATAAGCAATGGAATTTAGCATAAATGTAAATTTTACAATCAATGAAAATAAATATAAAAAGTATGAGCATGTTCAATCCTAGTGCATGCACACATTATTCAGAATTCTCTCTTCCTTTCTCTATCTCGTACCTGTGCAATGTAGGAGCACCATAATTTCACCTACCTTAAGAGGAGGTGGTGTCAGGGCCAGATATGATTCCATGTTGTTGCGCTAATAGATTGAATGGATGCACTCTACCCTGAAGTGAGGTGGAGGAACTTTAGCCTTCTCCACTATAGATGTATTTGATGCTGGATTTCTTCTCGTAAATAGCCACATTTATATATCTCTTTAGTTAAATGTATTTTTTTAAATTGTTGAGAACACTAATATGCCTGCGTTATAGGTCATCAAGACAGAGTGCTGTGATGATGTTGTTGGCACAAGAGAAATAACAATGTAGATATTGTGTTTACATGGAAAGCACAAGGAGAAATGAATAGAGAACTGAAGAGAAATACATAGATACTGTGCTTACATGGAAAGTACAAGGAGAAATGAACATAGAGCTCAAGTGTAGCAAGAAATTTCTTCAAGACCATTATTCATAAAGCTTTTCCTTAGAATATGAAAGAATAAGCCATTTCATTGGATTATCCTATTTCACATACATATTTGAATTACAATTTCATTTTGGATTGCATGTGAGCAAGCAATGTCATGTATTCATCTGTGGATCAATGACTGGAAACTACTTACACATGTAATCACTTGTGGGTCTGTGAATGGAAACTACTCACATGTTGTGAGACATTATGTAAAATATTGTGGATCCTTGAATGGACAAGTCATGTGCCGTGGAGTTATATTATCCCTACTAAAAAAATTATCCTAAAAAAGATTTGAGGGTTGTGACAAGTTTTTAAATTGGGGTATACTCGTCTCGGAGATTCCTTGATGATATAGGTGAAAGAGATGAAGAAAATGACAATCCAAAGGTCTCGTGCACCAAAGAGGGGATGAATGTATGTATTGAGGCCGCCCATCTTATTTTGCACATTATCAAGGCTAGTATGCCTAAAGAAAACATGGCATATAATTCATAAAATTTATGATGTATCCATTAAGACTAGAGAGATTCACTTAAAGCAAAATTTGAATAGTGTATGGTATGGTAGTGATTCTATTACAATAGTGGTGGAGATAATAAAAAATAGTGATGCTCTAGCATCCATTAATTATAGAATCATAGATGAAAACATCACTAAAACATATGAGGGGCATACTAGGTCTTATAGCGATGCAAATACACAGGGGAAATTTAGCCCCAGTGTTGGTATAATTTCCGGTATAAATGTTGTTACAATAATGCCGGTATAAGCATTGGTATGGGCATCGGTGTACACATTGATACCTCCTCACTACCATCAATATAAGCATTGGTATGGTTGCTCGTATATTTTTGATGGTATAGGTTTTAGTATTCATCTGCTAGCTGATGGTATAAGCAATGGTATACACATCGGTATCAGTATCACTGGTATAAGAATCGATATGTCCTTGGGCAAAAGCATCGATATCTCCCTCGACATACCTATGCTCATACCACCACCTATACTGATGACCATATCTGTAAATTTTTTATTTTGGGCAAAGTGTGTTTTCTCTTGTTGTAGCAACATGACAATGGTGTTGTGTAGCGAATGACAATACACTCTGCCCAAAAAAACCCAAGTACATGTACTCTAGTGGTTGTGGATTTAGTGTTTAGATGACTAGCAACCAAAACATGATTTGAAAAAGCAAAACACATTGTCAAACATAAAAGAGATATGTAGGAGCCGAATGAAGCATGAACCATGTACAAAAGAGATAATCCATAAATGAACCATGTACAAAAGAGATATATATACCATAAATGAACCATGTAGAAAAGTGTGGCAAACCACTGCCATATATGAAGCAAATAGAAAATTGTGATGCAACATTGCCATATATGAGCAAAATACGAAATTGTGGCATACCACTACCATACACATGCCTAGAGGGATCAAAACATCTATATCTGAAGACTTGCAACAAAGCATATTCATGAAATGAGACAAATTGACATGATATTTTTAAACAACAATTAAAAAACACTAAACCAAGTTCAGAAGCTCACCTCATCCTACATGCTTCCATGAAATGAATGCACTGCATCCCTCCAAGTCCTCCAACAATGCAACCAATCCATGATGATATCCATAAGCCTCCTGTGCTTGTTATCATAGAATCCTAGTTCTTTATATATCTAATCAGATATACTAATTTTAATATTAAGACATTAATTTCTTATATGTTTAACACTATTCACAACTGCCAGTAAGACCTCATTTATCAGAAGCTTCTATGAGGAAGCTACGTAAAAGTGATCCTGTGGAATATGCAAGGTTGAAAGATATATATTCAAAAGAAGATAAAGTACAAGATTTGTGCAACAATGATGAAGATGATGGCATGGTAGATTTTATTGAGGATTGGTATCAAAAAGATATTGAGAGCATTGATATTTCTAAAAATGAGAAATATCTTCGAGAGAATGTCTAAAGCATGTATATGAAGGAAGTCGTTTGACACGACTAAGTGCGAGCTTACTTATTCTCAATCTTCAAAATCGTTTTGGATGGAGTAATGTATCTGTTTCGACACTATTAAGGTACAATTTTCAATTTTCTATATCTATATATATATATATATATATATATATATATATATATATATATATATATATATATATATATATATATATATATAATATATATATATACACACATACACATGTTATGAGAGTAAGGTCAAATTATACATACCCATATCGAATGAAGATGTTTTGTCCATCTAGCCTTTAGAATTGTCCACCCAACCTTTAGAATCTTCTTGACACATATGTTTCTCCTATTTTAGTTTACCTAATACATATGCTGCTAACTCTTTTGCATACAAATAGTAAGTATCAGTTAGCTATGAAGGTATTAAGTTGTTAGTAAAATAGGAGGACCAAATTTATCTAGAAGATTTTGAAGGATGGAAAAATGATTTTAAAGGATGTGTTGGAAGTCAATTTACATCTGGTCCACATTTTGGAATTAGCATTTTTTGTACAGTTTGGGTAAAACTTTTTTATCCTAAATAGATAGAGCTTGGCAAGAGCTATCTAATGGTATGCTTCATTTTTCCATTAAAGGTCAAAACAAGGAGAAAAGCCAAACCCTAATTTAGCTCAAAATGGAGGAAAAGTAGTTTATAAAGTTCCAAACTTAAAAAGCTACGTCATATTGTCACTTTGTCCAAAACCACATTAAAATCGGATGACAAAATTAAAAAGCAAACTCAAATTAAATGGTTCGCTATTTTTAACATGAAAAGCTAAAACAATTGGCTTTGGAGGTGAAGATTTGGTGAAGGAGAGGCTACTCTCTTCAAGCAAGGAGTCTTCTACAAGGTGGTGGCAGCTATTTTTTGTAAGTTAGCCTTATGTTCTGGTTCTAGGGTTTTTGTACCCTAATTTCAAAATTAGGGTTTGTTGATTTTCACATTTGTTGCACTTTCTTGTGAGGTTAGTTTCACTTCGTTTCTCATTTGCTTCACACACTCAGATTATAACAGCATAATCTGAATTTTGTATCATGATCTTCTTGGCTATTCTTCCATTAGTGAGTGCACCACATCATATGGTTGAGTAGTACTCCCATGTTGTAATTTGGACATCTATTTTTTAGTGAGTAAGCATCTTGCTTACGTTCTCTATCCTTCTCTCAAGATCTCTTTCTTTCTATCTCTCACTTATCATCTTAATTAATTAAGTGTGCATGCTCAAAGGTTTTTAGTATTGGAATGATCATGGGGCCCCAAATTCCAACACTTGGTATCAGAGCATAATTGACATGCACACTTAGTTAAGATGAGTGAGATTAGAATTGAGATTGAGGACAAGTTGGATGGATCTTCTAATTATCCCATGTGGAGTTTCATGATGATGAATTTGTTAGTGACAAAGGATTTATGGAGTATTGTCAATGGATTCTTAAGAAGACCAAGACGAGAAGGCGAAGAAGGGGATACAAAAGCTTCAAGAGGTATTGGAGTTGCTATCACAGAACCAACTAAAGAAGAGGTAACCATTTCTACATCTAGAGTCACAGGTAGATCTTTACCTATGGTTTCTCCTACTCAAGATCAGGCAAGATGGGATGCTAGAGATGCTTTAGCACTTTCATTCATAGCAATGAGTGTTAAAAAGCATATTCTACCACATATCAGATCTTGCAGAAGTTCTAGACAAGCTTGATTGAAGCTTGAGAATCTTTTTCAGAGTAGAAATCCTGCTAGGAAATCTCACTTGAGGAGACAACTAGCAAATACAAGGATGAAGGCTGGTGAGTCAATTCAAACCCACATTACGAGACTCGTTGACTTGAGAGATCAACTTCTAAATTTAGGACTTGAGATATCTGATGAAGAAATGGTAAATACGCTGATTAATTCACTTCCTATTTCATATTGTTCTTTCATAACCACTCTTACCCTTACCACAAGAGAGAGAGAGGTTACATTTGAAGAGTTAGAGTTCTTATTGCTTCAAGATGAAGATCAGTTGAAGGGAATGGAAGAGAATGAAGAAGCACTTTTATCTTCATCAAAGGGTAAAAAGAAGAAGAAGGAGAAGAAGGAAAAATAATGCAAGATGGAAAGTAAGTCCCTTTCACCTTCTACTTCAACATCTGTTTCTACTACATCTAAAGAGAATTCTTCTAAGAAAAAGAAAGTAATATGTTATTACTGCAAGAAACCTAGATATTTTAAGTCAGCATGTTATAAAAGGATTGTAGTAGAAAAGAAAAATGCATCATGTAAAGTTGCAGAAGATGATAAACAAGGGAAATCTCAAGGTTATTATTATGTCTGTATCACCATTGAGGAAGTAGCTTTTGATGAGGGAGTTGTGCAAGTTCTTTCAGCAAATCCTTGGATATTTGACTCAGGTGCTACAAAGCATATGATAGGTTGCAGGGACATGTTTTCTTCTCTTTCCTATTCTACAGGTAGAAGAGTTACTATTGCAGATGGCAATGATTTGGATGTGGGAATAGGTATAGTAACCCTAAAGTTAAAAGAAGGTGGTAATTTTCAGATCTTGGATGTTTTATATGTACCTGAAATGAAGAAGAATCTGCTATCTATATCTGCATTTTTAGGTGATGGTTTCAAAGTTGTATTTGAGAGAGATCTTTGTACTAAGATCTTGTCACACAAAGAAGATAAGTGTATTTTGAAAGGTGAGCATAGAGGAGGGATTTTTGTTTTGTCAAAAATCAGACAGGCATACGTGGTCAAATCTTCGTCACTGGTGGAAGATATGAAGCTATGGCATGAGAGATTTGGACATATAAGTTTTTGAGTTCTCAAAAGTATCAAAGAAAGAGGTATGGTTGAGAGTTTACCCTCATTCAAGCTACCCGATGATTCAAACATATGTGACATTTTTCTTGAAGGTAAGATGCATAAACTACCTTTCAAGAAACATGGTCATATTACAACTACCAAGAAATTGCAGATTATTCATTCAGATGTGAATGGACCTATGAGAGCAGACTCTATTCAGGGTTTCAGGTATTTGTTTCTATTCGTTGATGATTTTACAAGATACTCATGGATCTATGGTCTTAAGTTGAAGTCAAAAGCCTTTCCTAGGTTCAAGAAATTTGTATCTATGGTTGAAAATGAAAATCAGGAAACTATCTAGATTCTCATAAGTGATAGAGGTGGAGAATACTTGTCAAATGAGCTCCAGACATTTCTTGATGAGAGAGGTATTACTCGACACCTTGCTATTGCTTATACTCTTGAGTAGAATGGTGTTGCAGAAAGAGAGAATAGAGTACTTGTTGAGATGATGCGGAGCATGATGACGTCCAAGAAGCTTTCACCAAAATTCTGGTTTGATGCAGTACATACAGCTAATCACATTTTGAATAGGTCATCTACAAAAGCTTTAAAGGTAATCACACCTTATGAAGCTTATTATGGTATAAAACCTAATGTGAGTTACTTCAGAGTATTTGGATCACTTTCTTATGTACATGTTGAGAAAAAGGATCGAGGCAAACTAGATGTAAAGGCAAAGAAAGCTGTTTCTATTGGATATTTTGTTGAGAGCAAAGGATACAAATTTTATGTTCTAGAGGCAGGTGAAGTTATTCTTTCACGTAATGCTTATATTGCTGAAAATAAAGTTTATGATAAAAAAGCAGAAATTCTAGAGTTCATTAATGAAAATGACTATGGACTTTTTAGAAGGAATTTGGATTTACATGTTCAACCATATCAGGATGGAATTAAAAATCCTAGAATTCAAGAAAGAGTTGAAGAAAGAGGAATTTCACAACCTTCTACGGAGTCAATTCCACATGAGACTTTGGTTCCAGAAATGGAAGAAAGTACTAGAGTTCCAGAAAGTCCTAGTACCATAGAAGGACAAGTTCTGGAACTTGTGGAAGTTGAAGGGAAAGCTGAAGGGTTAGAAAGAGTATCACCACTATTTAAGGATACACCTACTTAGTTATATCGAACTTGGAAAGATAGTGGTATAAAGACTTTTACAGGAAGAACGAGGAGTCAGACTAGACAACAACAACAAAAAGATCATGTAAGTTTTGCTGACGAGTTTGAGATTCAAGATATTTTGGCACTTACGACAATTCAAGATGAACTTACATGTGTTAAAGATGCACTTAACATTCCTATTTGGAGGAAAGCTATGCAAGAAGAGATTGATTCTATTCATAAGAATCAAACTTGGCAGCTATGTGAGTTACCAGAGGGAAAGAAAGCTATAGGTATAAAATAGATCTTCAAAATCAAAAGGAAAGCACATGGTAGTATTGACAGGTACAAAGCAAGATTGGTTGTCAAAGGATATGCACAACAAAAATGTATTTATTATGATGAGACATTCACTCCTACGTCTAGGATGACAGTTATTAGGTCAATACTTGCTTTAGCAGCATATTTTGGTTGGCATATATATCAACTTGACATAAAGAATGCTTTTCTAAATGGTGATTTACATGAGGATGTGTATATTCAACAGTGAGAAGGTTTTGAAGAGACAGGTAAAAAACATTTGGTATGTAAGCTTATAAAAGCTTTGTATGGTTTAAAATAGGCACCTAGAGCATGGTATGAAAAGATACATACATATCTTTTATCCATTGATTTCCATAACTCAGATGCAGCTCCAACTCTTTATGTCAAAGCTGAACTAGGTATGATGATTATAGCAATCATTTATGTGGATGATATTATAGTCACAGGTCCCAAATATGAAGATTTGCATATGTTCAAAGAACAATTGAAGCAAACATTTGATGTGAATGATTTGGGAATCTTGCATTATTATCTTTGGATTCAGTTTCTGTTTATGGATGAGTGTATCTATATGTCACAGTGTAAGTACATTGAGAAACTTTTAGAGAGGTTTCAGATGAGTGATTCTAAACCTATGCAAACACCTATGGATCAGAACGCATCTTTATAGATGGTAGCAGATGTAGAGTCATTTGATGCTACTTTATATAGTCAAGCAGTTGGATGCTTGATATATCTTTGTAATACACGTCTTGATATACAGTTTGCAGTTTCTCAAGTATCAAGGTTCATGCAGAATCCGACAATGTTACATTGGAAAGCACTAAAGTGGATCTTCCGATATTTGAAGGGAACTTCAAGTTATGCTATCGTATTTTTGAAATCTACACATTCGTTACTAAAAGGATTTTCAGATTCTGATTGGTCAGGTGATAGATGTTGGTACAATTCACAAGCCTACACATTTGGCTTGAAGGATACATTGAAGTTCATACACATGAAGAAGCATAGGAACAAAGGCTAGTGGTTAATTACCACTTTACTCTTTTGTAAAAAAGTCATTTTTTGACTTTGGAATCTTTGTAAACACCTACCAAAAGAAAGTCATGCAAAAAGGTAGATTTGATTGATGGAATATCTCCTAGGATATAGGGAGCTTGATCATAGGGAGCCAAAAGTTTGAATTTGAATTCAAATTTTTACTCACTCATTATAAAAGTGATCATCAAAAAAATCGCGGTTAAGACTCATCATTCCCGAGCTCATTACTGTCAAGTCTGAGTGTGTGTGAGGCCTACACTCTAGCTCACACCTATCTACACCATTAGGCAATGATCTTCATGCCAATGGTATTGTATACAAGTGTTCATTAATACATATATCTACATTGTTCATTTCTGAGTTTTCTTTCATAGTAGTTGAAAGTCTGTCAACTTGTGGAGAGCATATCTCAGTCATTTCTTCACCAAATTCAAAGATCTATAGCTTGTTGGAACCAGCTTAATGTTTTCTACATGCTATCAAAATTTGAAGAGATTCTATTCAGCCATTGCAGAGACAAGCTTGTCGAGGTTATCACTGGTCAAAGTCTCCAACACTCCTAAAAAATCGAGGGTAAAGGTTTACTTGCTAAATTGACTTCTCTGAGCATAGTTAATATTTTTGTATCATTCCACTTGGAATAGTTAGCTTGCAAAGCTAATTAGATGCCGGCCATTTTATGGTGTCATTGGAAAGCTAAGGAGGTCCACTTATCAACTCTGAAGATAAAGGGCTGGTACAAAGCAGGATTTGGCAGTACCTACTCATTGTCTTGGAGTGTCCATCCATCTTTCCCAACAATGGTATCAGAGCAAACTAAGGTAAAATGGGAGATGGTGTTCCTTCATTTATTGATAAATTGGACAGGAACAACTATCACGCATGGTCTCTAAGGATGAAGACATACCTACAAGGAAGGAGTCTCTATGGATACATCTTAGGAGATGAGGAATTGCCCTCATTCAAAACAAGAGGATTGCCAACAAAGAAAGAACATGAAAAGCTCAACAAATGGTGTGCTAAGGATGCATTAGCAAGGTCTTATTTACTCAACTCCATCTCTGATTTTCTTTTGCCACATATTAGAAACTGTAAGACATCCCAAGAGACTTGGGAAACCTTGTCATCTTATTCCTCTTCCAACACAAGGGCTAGAAAAAATCAGTTATGGATTGAATTTACCACATTAAGGAAGCAACCTAAGCAAGTTGTTTCAGAGTTTGTGACTAAGATTAAAGATGTAACAGATCAGTTAGCAAGCATAGGAGAAGAGATTGAAGAAGAGCAGATTGTAAGGCAAGTGATCAATGGGATCAAAGCTGATGACAAATGGGAAAGCTTCACCACGCCATGGACCTTTACATGGACATGCAGATTCCAGACCTTACCACTCTCATGGGACAATTATTCACTCATGAAGCCAAGCTCAACAAGAATGGAGATACATCCAAAGGTAATAACTCTTTTGCCCTATACACTGATAAAGGTAAAGCTAAAGATAAAGGCAAGAACAAGAAAGGAGAAGATGAAGGCACTACCTCCCAAGCCTTCTACGCAGGGAGAGGTAGATCATCAAGAGGAAGGGGCAGAGGAGGTAAGCAAGGTAGGGGGGGATCCTATAACTCCTCACCATGCAACATTTGTGGTTTATCAAATCATACTATAGATGAGTGTTTCAGGAACTACAAAAATCAGAGAGGAAGAGGATATCAAAGAGCTGGATACTCACAGTCAAGAGGTAGATTGAACCATCACCAAGGCTACAACAACAACTACAACAACAATTACAACAACAACTGCAATGGCAACTACCAAGGAGGATTCAAATCCAGAAAGGACTACAACAACTATACAGAAGAGCAAGATGACTCTTTTCTGATCATGAACATGACTTCAAAACCAGGTACAAATTATGACCACCTATTCTACATTGACTCAGGATGCTCAAATCATGTGGCAGGCAATGTAGCACTACTCTCTGATCTTGAGGAAAAGGTAAGCATCAAGTACAAACAAGTGATGACACCAAGCACTCAGTAGTTAAAGTTGGAAATGTTAAGACTTGTGATGGAGATCAGAACTTGTTGAGTAGGGTACTCTATGTACCAACCATAACCAAAAATTTGATGAGTGTTGGACAGATTGTGGAGAAAGGTTTGCATGTTAGATTCAACCAATTTGGAGCATTTGTGGAGGATCCAAGACATGGGTCCAAGAGAATAGCAAAAGGAGAAAAATCAGGTAAACTTTTTACTTTTGAGCTAGAAGACACAAAAAACATTGCACTATACAGTTATAAAGATCAAACACTTTCAGAGCTTGAGATTTGGCACAAAAGATTAGGGCATGTAGGAGAAAGAACCTTGAAGCAGATATGCAGGGATCAATGTGTAATTGGAATACCCAATGTTTCCAGACAACACATGATATATAAATTTAGTGCTTGTCAATTTGGGAAGTCTCACAGGTTATCCTTCTCAAGGAAAGGCTACATGCATGAGGACTACCTAGAACTTGTCCACACAGATGTATGGGACCAAGCAAAGACCCCTCAATATCAGGATCAAGGTACTATGTATCTTTTATTGATGATTATAGCAGGTGGTCTGTATTGTACTTCATGAAGCACAAAGATGAAGTGTTTAATTGCTTTAAAAAATATCTTGCACTTGTTGAGAATCAGACAGGAAAGAATTTGAAGAGACTAAGGTTAGATGGAGGAGGTGAGTACTTCTCCAATGAGTTTGAAGACTTCTTGCAGGACAGAGGAATTAAGAGAGAAACCACCACAAGGTATACTCCTGAACACAATGGGGTAGCTGAGAGAAGAAATAGGTTGATTGTTGAAATAGCTAGGTCTATGTTGAATGAGAAAACATTACCTAACTATTTATGGGCAGAAAGTGTTTGCACTGCCACTTACCTCATAAACAGGTTACCATCTAAGTCCCTTGATGGGATGACACCCTATGAAGCATGGCATGAGAAGAGACCCTCACTAGACCATTGCAGGAAATTTGGATGTGATGTACACATTCCTTCTCAGATAAGAGGTAAGCTAGACCCAAAGGCTGAGAAGTGCATCTTTATTGGATATGATCTAAATCAAAAAGGGTACATGTTTTACAACCCTTCCAATAAGGGATTCATGGTTAGTAGAGATGTTGTCTTTGATGAAAATGATACTTGGTATGAGAATGAATGCAGGAAGTTTAAACCACCCTATGACTTGGAAGAGGAGTTTCTAAGTCTGGCTAAGGAGGAACCTACTCAGAATGATGACTCAAATTCAGATGATGAAGACATGATCAATCTTGAAGATTTCAAGGCATGGAAGTCCAAGGGCAAAGTCAAAATGAAGAAGCTTGAAGAAATATCCGAATCTTCAGATCAGTCAATAGAAGATCACAAAGAGAGAGCAAAAAACCTATCACATATGGGTATGAAACATCTCTTATTACTAAACACTCTGTTTATCTTGCCAAAGATTTATCAATTGAAGAATGAGGATCATATGAAGAAGCCATAACCAAAACAGAATGGAAAGAAGCTATGGATGAGGAGATTGAAGCACTCAAGGAAAGTGACACATGGGAGTTAGTACCAAAGAAAGAGTCCATGAAGGTAATAGGATCCAGATGGATCTATAAACTTAAAAGAAATTCTGATGGGTCAATTAACAAGTACAAAGCCAGATTGGTATCCAAGGGTTTTGCACAAACCCAAGGCATTGACTATGAAGAGACATTCTCTCCTCTGGCCAAGATGCCAACCATCAGAGTGTTGGTAAGTGTGCCTGCATCAAAAAATTGGAACATGTATCAATTAGATGTCAAAAATGCTTTCTTGAATGGATGGATTCCAGAGGAGGTATATATGTCACAACCTTCTGGCTATGAGGATCCAAACAAGGTATCATATGTGTGCAAATTGAATAAAGCTTTATATGGATTAAAAGCAGGCACCTAGGGCATGGAATCACAAGTTGACCACTTACCTTCAAGACCAAGGTTTTGTCATGAGCAAGGCAGACACTTCTCTATTCATCAAGAGAAGTAATTCACAGGTAATATACCTATGTGTTTATGTTGATGACATCATACTTACAGGTAATGATGTTAATGGAATCAGACAAATCAAGAACCAGATGATGAAGGAGTTCAAGATAAATGATCTTGGTCTACTAAAATATTTTCTTGGGCTTGAGTTAGTCTATACTAACTCTGGAATATACATTACTCAGAAAAAGTACATACAGGATATGTTGAAGAAGTTTCATTTGCAGGATGCCAAAGTTGCAAGTACTCCAATGGAGGTAAACCTAAAACTAAGTGCCCATGAAGGTGATGAAATTAATGACATTACAGGTTATCAAAGCATGGTGGGTAGCTTGAACTATCCTACCTTAACAAGGATAGATATTGCATATGGAGTTAGTGTACTAAGTTAGTTTATGCACAAGCCAAGAGCACTTCACTTAGAGGCTTCTAAGAGAATATTAAAGTATCTCAAGGGTACACAACATCATGGTTTGTATTTTCCTTACACTTCAGACATTGATATCAAGATCTATTGAGATGCAGATTGGGGAGGATGCAAGGATGATAGGAGGAACACTTTTGGATACATTTAATTTGCAGGTGATAAGCCAATATCATGGTCTTCAAAGAAGCAACCTACTGTTGCTTTATCTTTTGCAGAAGCAGAATATAGAGGACTGGCTAATGCCACACAAGAAGCCATATGGACCAAGCTATTGTATATAGAATTGGGTTTATATATTAGGTCACCAATAATCTTTGGAGATAATACAAGCTCACTTCACCTTGCAGCTAATCCTATCTATCATGCTAGGACCAAACATATAGAGGTCCATTACCATTATGTGAGAGAGAAGTTATTAAGCAAGGACATTCAACTAACCTATGTATCAACCAACATGCAATGTGCAGATTTGTTGACTAAAGCTTTGGATGGAACCAAACTTTGCAGGTTCAAAGCAATGATTGGATTGCGAGATATACATCAAGAATGAAGATGAAGACCAAGCCAAAATGTTTGGCTTGAGGGGGAGCTATTGGTACAATTCACAAGCCTACACATTTGGCTTGAAGGATACATTGAAGTTCATACACATGAAGAAGCATAGGAACAAAGGCTAGTGGTTAATTACCACTTTACTCTTTTGTAAAAAAGTCATTTTTTGACTTTGTAATCTTTGTAAACACCTACCAAAAGAAAGTCGTGCAAAAAGGTAGATTTGGTTGATGGAATATCTCCTAGGATATAGGAGCTTGATCATAGGGAGCCAAAAGTTTGAATTTGAATTCAAATTTTTACTCACTCATTATAAAAGTGATCATAAAAAAAATCACGGTTAAGACTCATCATTCCCGAGCTCATTACTGTCAATTCTGAGTGTGTGTGAGGCCTACACTCTAACTCACACCTATCTACACCATTAGGCAATGGTCTTCATGCTAATGGTATTGTATACAAGTGTTCATTAATACATATATCTACATTGTTCATTTCTGAGTTTTCTTTCATAGTAGTTGAAAGTTTGTCAACTTGTGGAGAGCATATCTCAGTCATTTCTTCACCAAATTCAAAGATCTATAACTTGTTGGAACCATCCCAAAGTTTTCTACATGCTATCAAAATGTGAAGAGATTCTATTCAGCCATTGCAGAGAAAAAGTCGTCGAGGTTATCACTGGTCAAAGTCTGCAACACTCCTAAAAAATCGGGGATGCTAAATTGATTTCTCTTAGCATAGTTAATCTTTTTGTATCATTCCACTTGGAATAGTTAGCTTGCAAAGCTAATTAGATAGCCCTAAAAGGAATTTTTCCAATTCCTACTGTGCTGGTCATACTGAGCAAAATATCCAGTAGGTGTCAAGACAAAAATAGAAGGTTTTCTTGAGATCTTGAAGTCCAAAGTTATCTGTTTTGATTTAATCATTACACACATCATTTCCAAAGTACATAGGCCATTTTATGGTGTCATTGGAAAGTTAAGGAGGTCCACTTATCAACTCTGAAGATAAAGGGCTGGTACAAAGCACGATTTGGCAGTACCTACTCATTCTCTTGGAGTGTCCATCCATCTTTCCCAACAATAGAGACACAAGAAGTACTAGTGGATTTTGTTTTTATCTCGGAAATTGTCTTATCTCATGGCTTTCGAAGAGACAACCCACTATTGCAACTTCATCGTGTGAAGCTGAATATCGTGTAGCATTTATAGCTACTCTATAGTCAATTTGGTTGCAGACGTTTTTCAATTATATAGATGTGAGAGTACATGAAGCCATTCAGATATTTTCAGATATCCAAAGTGCAATAGCTATAGAAAAGAATATGGTGCATCATGCAAGGACAAATCATATAGAGGTACACTACCACTATATTCGAGAGCATATAGCAAAGAAGCACATTGAGCTGGTTTATGTTCCTTCTAGTGAGAATGTTGTAGATACATTTACTAAAGCATTGACTAGAGATAGTCATGAGAAGATTTGCAGCTTACTGAAGCTTGTACCAATATGACATTAAAGGAGGGATTGTTGGAAGTCAATGTACATATGGTCCACATTTTAGACTTAGCATTTTTTGTACAGTTTGGGTAAAACTTTTTTATGCTAGTTAGATAGAGCTTGGCGAGAGCTATCTAATGGTATGCTTCATTTTTCCATAAGAGGTAAGAATAGGGAGAAAATCCAAACCCTAATTTAGCTCAAAATGGAGGAAAAGCAGTTTATAAAGTTCCAAACTTAAAAAGCTAGGTCATATTGTCACTTTGTCCAAAAGCACATTAAAATCGGATGACAAAATTAAAAAGCAAACTCAAATCAAGTCGTTCGCTATTTTTAACGTGAAAAGCTAAAACAATTGCTAAATTTTACGATAAGCGCTTTTTTAATATGTGAAGAGCTTTTTCGTAAAAATTGCAAGAGTGCTTTATGGAAGGACTACAAAGCTATATAAGATCATGTTGGGACACTCTTGTAGAATTCACAAGCTAGATTTTTGGAGTTCTGAAGCTTTGGAGGTGAAGATTTGGTGAAGGAGATGCTACTCTCTTGGAGCAAGGAGTATTCTACAAGGTGATGGCATCTATCCTTTATAAGTTAGCCTTATATTCTATTTTTAGGGTTTTTGTACCCTAATTTTAGAATTAGGGTTTCCTAATTTTCAGATTTTTTGCACTTTCTTGTGAGGTTAATTTCACTTCGTTGCTCATTTGCTTCACACACAAATTATAACAGCATAATATGAATTTTGTATCATCATCTTCTTGGATATTCTTCCAATTAGTGAGTGCACCACATCATATGGTTGAGTAGTACTTCCATGTTGTAATTTGGACATCTATTTTTTAGTGAGTAAGCATCTTGCTTATGTTCTCTATCCTTGTCTCAAGATCTCTTTCTTTCTATCTCTCACTTATCATCTTGATTAATTAAGTGTGTATGCTCAAAGGTTTTTAGTATTGGAATGATCCAAGGGCCCCAAATTCCAATAGGATGGGTGAAAAAAAAGCATCCATTCAATGCAGGTTTTTATTCTTACTTTAGCTAAGGTAAGAATAAGAAACTGGATTGAATGGACACTTTTTGTCCACTCATCCTTTAAAACTTCATGCATCTTTCAAAATCTTCGCGATAAATTTTATCCTCCCAATTTACTAACAGCTTAATACCTCCATAACTGACTGATACTTTATATTTGTAAACAACTTAGCAAGATAGGTAATAGATTGACTATAAAATGGCAGACAACCAGACGATTCAATGGTCTAGATATGAAAATCTGCAAACCACAATATAAAAAAAAAATCAAAAACAAAATCAAATATACACAGCTACACATGCATACATACATGTACATACATACATACACATTCATACATATATACACATACATACACATGTATACACACATACATATACATATATGCATACACATACACATACATATATATACATATATATACACCTATAAAACACATATACATATATATATACATATACACATATGCATATGTATATGCATGCACATGCATATACACATCCACATACACATACACATAAGCATACACATATATAAAGTTAAATGCATATATATATATATGTATATTTATTTTATTTATTTTTTAATATATCTTTTTTGATGAACTTACAGGTTATTATTTGAAAAGCTTTTACCAAGTCAGAATATTCTTCCTAACTCACATATATACATATACACATACACATATGTATACGCATGCACATGCATTTACACATCCACATACACATACACATAGGCATACACATATAAAAAATTATATGCATATATATATATATATATATATATATATATATATATATATATATATATATGTATATATATATATATATGTGTGTGTGTGTGTGTGTATTTATTTTTTTTTTTTTTTAATATATCTTTTTTTGATGAACTTACAAGTTATTATTTGAAAAGTGTTCACCAAGTCAGAATATTGTTCCTACCTCACATGATGAAATGAAGAAGATAATCAACAATCTTGGTATAGATTATCAATGTATACATGCATGTCCTAACAATTGTATTTTATATAGAGGTGAATATGTAGACTCTTTGACATGTCCCAAATGTCAGTCTCCTCGATATAAGGACAAAGAAGGTAAAATCCCAAAAAAGGTATTGAGTCATTTTCCATTGGCTCCATGGATTAGACATATGTTTCAAAGCCCTGAATTATCAAAGCTTTTGACATGGGGACATGATTAAAAAAAGTACTGATGGAATAATCAGAATTCCTCATGATAGTGTTGCTTTTGAGCATATTGATTCTACATGGCCTGAATTTGCACAAAATCCATAGAATCTAAAGTTAGGAGTTGCATTAGATAGGGTTAATCATTATCCATGAAATCCATTAAATGGTCAACATGGCCAGTGGTAGTCATAAACTTCAATCTACTACCATATCTTAGCATTAAAAAGGAACATTTAATGCTTTCACTTTTAATCCTAGGCAAAAGACAAGTTAAAGATATGAATATATATCTTGCTCCTCTCATTGACGATCTCCAAGAGTTATGGAGAGGTATTAATGTCACTGATGTATCAAAAAGCATCAATGAAAGACATATTACGGTTCGTGGTATTGTGGCTTGGACTATTCAAGATTTTCCAGGATATGGTGTTTGTTCACGTATTGATGTAATTTTTTAATTCAATATGCATATACATAAATGTGATTTAATCTAATTATATTTTTATCATTTTCATGATGCAGGAATATCTATTAAGGGTTATATAGCTTTTCCATATTGTGGTGATTGGTTTAGATCAATCTATAGTAAGAATCTCAAGCAAAAATATTTATCTTCGACATCGATGATTCTTGTCTGATGATCATCCATTAAGATCTAAAAGAGAAGCGATACATGTTAATGGAAATCTTGAAATAGGTGAGTGTCCAAAACCTAATGATGGATTGGTATAAAAAATGGACAGACGGACCTCTGATAGATCCAGAATCAGAAATGTTGAGTGATGATGAAGATAATGAGTATGTGAAGAGAGGTAAAGGAAAATTGGCACTCGTAGAGAACATATCAATATGGTATTCTTTGGAGTATTGGAAAGAGTTAAAAGTATGTCATCTTCTCGATCCTATGCATATATTCAAGAATATTGGTTATTCACTATGACAACATCTTCTTGGACTAAAAGATACCATAGCATCAAGGAATGCTTTGAAAGATCAAAACTCAAAACCAAAGTTATGACGAGTTTTTGATAGGCATCGACAAGAAACGACTTATGCACTTGCTCCTTGAGTACTAACAACAAAGGATATACAGACTATCAATAATAGGATTCAATTGATTAGGACTCCTACAGGATATGGAGCATCTTTCCAAAACATGTTTACTATGATGATAAGAGCTTATCTGGGTTAAAGACCCATGAGTGGCATAACTTTTCGAAACATATTTTACCTTTGGTTATTGATGGATGTACAACAAAAGGAGTACGAGATGTGATCTATCGTCTTGGATCGCTTATAAGGTAATTATGATACTTTTATATTTAATATGTATGAATATTGGATATCTTTTATTTTTGAATTAACTTCTTTATAAATTTTTTAATGATATGTAGAGGTGGATTACATCAAAAGAGATTGACAAAAACTCGATCCCACAAAAAAAAACGTGAATGCAAAGAGCTACTATGTTTGATGGAGAAAGAGCTTCCTACTTCATTTTTTGATATTGAGGTTCATTTATTAGTCCATCTTGTAGATGAAATAGAGATTGCAGGTGTTGTTAACACTCAATGGATGTTTTGGGTCAAGCGATTTATGGGAATATTAAAAGGTTATGTGTGACAAAGAGCGAAACCAGAAGGATCCATGGCAAAGGGTTGGATGCTTGGAGAGTGCATCTATTATGTTAGTGAGTACCTTGAAAGAGTTTGTGAAGAAGATCCACGTGCATGGACCAACGAGTCTTCTTCAAAAATAATAGATGAGGTATTATCACGTAAGGGAGTTCCATTTTTATTTACATTTCAAGAAAAAATGATGTTTCTACTTTTGTAGCATATAATAGCGAATGCA
>CM035412.1:114753300-114858300 GCA_020310875.1 Ceratopteris richardii | reverse complement strand
CTAACTTTTTTTTCAATTCGGGGGTGTCGTTATGCCCCCCTATTTCTAGTAGTGGAGGGAGGGAGGGAGGGAGGGAGGGAGAGAGAGAGAGAGAGAGAGAGAGAGAGAGAGAGAGAGAGAGAGAGAGAGAGAGAGAGAGAGAGAGAGAGAGAGAGAGAGAGAGAGATGTGTGTGCACATAAGATGATCACAATGCAGGTGGATGAGCACAATGTACGTGCAAAAATGTGACAATAAGAGTATGGAGCTCAAAACAGAGGGGAGTGTTGACTTCTTGCTCTCAAGTCATTAAAACTCACCCTCGTATAAGCATCCGTATGAGTGTTAGTATATTCTTGGGATCACCAATGCTTATAGTAACACTTATATCAATGCTTATACTAGCACATATATTGATGTGTATACCAACGTTGTTCTTTTTTCGCACTTATACCGATGACAACCTTTCAATGGTTATAGTGATGCCCAAGTGAGCCTGAATTATGGCTGGCATGATCTTTAAAGACATTTCCAATAGTCATATTGACATCGAGGTATGACCATTAGTATGGGTAGCATCACTATACCCCTCATATGTTGTAGTGCATGGTCCTTGTCATGTTAAATGGTCTAGGAGCACAATACAAAGGTTAAGATATCTCTATTGTCATGAGACGCACTAAGCCTGAAGTTGTGTTGGTGCAATTACTCCAAGCCTAAATGCTTGATCATTTATCCTAAAACTCATATGTGCATTCATGTATTAGCACATGAATGATCTCTTGTAAGAGATTGATTTTTTACCCCATGTCAAAGTGCATATATGGAAGCACTTACAATTACAAGTTCTTAGGAGAATCTTTCCATGAATCATTTGTGAGAATTTATGGAAAATCAAATCCTAAAACCTTGGAACACTTTTAGGCAAGGATTCAAATTCAAATTTGAATCTTGGCTCCAACGAAAATGCTATAAAAGAGGACTACCTACTCACGTGGAATAGAGAGATATACTACAGAGATTTCAGAGGGATTTCATATGGATTTTGAGCTCAAACTATAGCTCTACAATTTCACTCATGTTATGCAATCATTCATTGCCAATGTCAATGTAATCTATGTGCATTAATACATATAGTTTTCTTATATCTCATATCTTCTACCTTGTCATGTATCACTGAGAATAGTGAGCTTCTTTGATTTGTTTCTCAGCTTGTACTTGATAATTTGTAGTGATTCAAGTTGGCATAGATTTATTAGACTGTTTATTTTCTTGCTACAATGTTTCATGTCTATTGGCTCAGTAATTCTAAAGTTGTGTACAAAACATTACCCACTTGTTTGCATACTGTGAGTACTCGAAAATGTCAGGATGCATCTCTCATTTGCTTAGCATCATTCTGTGAGCATAGTTTATCATTTCAAGTGAAATAACTTGCAAATGTTAGCTACCCAAGTTAGTTAGATATGCCCAAAGGGTTTTACTCAATTATTAGCAGAGAAAGAGAACACATCATTTCTCTGAGTAGGTATAGTAACCAAAATAGCAAGTTTTTTGTTCATAGTGAAACCTCAACTCATCTATTTTGATCCAATGATTTGAGGATCATCTTCCAAAGTACTTGGGTGATCATTTGTGTTTTCTGGAAAGCTCAAGAGGTCTACTTTGCACTTCTCAACTTAGTTTTGGCTGATGTAAAGCAAGAATTTGCAGCACCATCTCATCTCTAGAAAGTGTCTACCATCACCTCCAACAGTGGTATCAGAGCAAGATCAAGGTAAAATGGGAGATGGATTTCCATCATTCATTGATAAATTGGCCAGAGGCAATTATCCAGCTTGGTCCCTAAGGATGAAGGCTTACCTCCAAGGAAGAAGTTTGTATGGATACATATCTGGATATGAAGAAATCCCAACCTTTAGACGCAAGAACCAACCTACAAGAGAGGAGCAAGAGAGACTAGTTGGATTGTGTGCAAAGGATGCTCTAGCCTGGTCCTACATACTCAATTCAATATTTGATTTTTTTGTTGGAGTTAGACGTCTGCGGAAGCACGCGAACAGCACAAGGAAGAAGAAGAAGCTTGGAGCACAACACACAAGACTGAATGTATTACTATAGAATGTACAAAGATAAGTAGCCCATTAGGGCAATAGGCGTATATACAAGCCGGGGGAAAAAAACCTCCTAAAGAGGGAAAAAAGTGCCCCGGCGGTCCTAGAGTGTTCACACACATCACTACCTAAATATATCAACAAATCCCCCCTGGGAGTGATGCGGTGAACAAGGAGCTGGCACTCATGTATAAGGAAGTGCCGAGCTATGTGGAAATCACTCCACAAAAGGAAGTAAGCCCAAAGCTTTGCGGAAAGCTTCAAACTTCTCCCTAGGCAGAGCCTTCGTGAAAAGGTCTGCAATGTTCTCCTGCGTGGGCACATATGCCAAGCTGATCTCCCCAGCAGAGAACCTCTCCCTGACATAGTGATAATGCACCTCAATGTGCTTAGTGCGAGCATGGAACATTGGGTTCCTCGCAACTGCCAATGCGCTCTGACTGTCAGTGAAGATGGTGGTGGCAGAAGACTGGCCAACACCCAAATCAGCCATAAGGCGTCTGAGCCACACACACTCAACAGTCGCTGTGAAAGCTGCCCTATACTCAGCCTCACAACTGGAAGTGGCCACAGTAGGCTGCTTCTTGCTCAACCAAGATATACATGAGCTACCAAGCATGAAGCAAAAACCACTGGTGGACACACGAGTGTCATAGCAACCAGCCCAATTTGAGTTAGAAAAAGCATGCAAATCTGGCGGTAGTGATCCCCCCTTGGGATAAAACAACCCAAGTAGCCGAGTACCACTCAAGTAGCGAAAGATGCGCTTAACCGCTTTCCAATGCGTGACTCCTGGGCAATGCATAAACCTGCTCATCTGTGAGACAGCAAACTGAATATCTGGCCGAGTAATGCATAAGTAAATCAAGCATCCAACAGCCTGCTGATAGAAAACAGCATCAAATGCATCTCCAGCATCATGAAGACTCAATCGTAAACCTGTCTCCATAGGAGTGGCAATAGGCTTACAGTCTTCAAGGCCAAAACGCTGCAATAATGTGTCAATATATTTCGTTTGACACAAAGCCATTCCACCATCAACTTGCATAAACTGAATGCCCAAATAGTGATGCAAATGCCCCAAATCAGACATCTCAAATGAGGCATGCAAATCAGCCTTGAAATCAGCAATATGCTTCTCAAGAGGACCAGTGAGCAGCATGTCGTCTACATAGACAACAATGATCAAAAGCACATCATTAGCACGCTTAACATATAAGGTGCTTTCAGTTGGACTGTTCTCAAAACCATGTGCAATCAGATAGGCATGTATTTTCTCATACCAAGCACGTGGTGCTTGCTTTAAACCATATAACGCCTTCTTTAACCTGCACACCTGGTTTTCATGCCCGTTCTGCACAAAGCCACGGGGCTGAAAAACATACACTTCTTCATGCAAGTCACCATTCAGAAATACTGTTTTAATGTCCAACTGATGTACATTCCAACCATGATGGGCTGCAAGTGCACAAATGCTCCGAACAGTAGTCATACGGCATGTAGGTGCAAAGGTCTCATCAAAATCAATGCCTCTTTCCTGCGCATAACCCTTTGCAACAAGCCTAGCCTTATACCTGTCAACTGTACCATCAGGTTTACGCTTCAGCTTGTATACCCACTTAGTGCCAATGGCCTTCTTGCCAAGAGGCAAGTCACATAAAGACCATGTACCATTCTTCATTATAGCATCATATTCAGATTGCATAGCAGCCATCCAATTTTCTGAATTTTGTGCTTCATCAAAAGAAACAGGCTCATTCTCATCACAGAGACTAGATGCAGCCATAGCATAGCAATCTGATGCAAAGGAGGTACTATGAGAGCCTGAACGAGTACGATATGACAAAGGTGCATCTAATTTGCTGTCACGCAAAGTCTGCACCAGCCATTTTGGCATAGTTTTTGCCTGTTCAATATCTCCTCTCTCATCAACAAGTGCATCATGTAAATCTGCATCAGAAATGGAATGATCTGCATCATCATATGAAGCCTGCAAAGGCTGAGAAGTTGCCTCATTAGGACCAGCGCTAGCCTGTCCACCTGTAAAAAGAGGCATCAAAGTATCATACATGTCTTTGGAGCTAACAGATGTCTCCTTAGTACATGAAAGCAATGGCTGAATAGCATCTTCCACAAAGACAACATCACGGCTAACCAGAATGCGTTTAGTCTGTGGATGATACAGACGATAGCCTTTACTTTCAGAACTGTACCCAACAAAAATACATTTTACTGCCTTATCATCCAATTTTCTGCGATGTTGTTCAAGCACTAATGCATATGCCAAACAACCAAAAACACGCAGATGAGCAACAGATGGGTTGCGGTCATGCCAAGCCTCATATGGAGTGATAGACTGCAACACTTTCGTGGGACACCTGTTCAATACATATGCTGCACACATGACAGCCTCAAGCCAGAAACTATGTGGTAAAGCCTGACTTTTGACCATGCACCTCGCCATCTCCATGAGTGACCTGTTCTTTCGTTCAGCAACTCCATTCTGTTGAGGTGTATACGGCACTGTACACTGGTGTTTTATCCCACGTTCAGCCAGAAATGCATTAAAATCTGAAGACATATATTCCCCCCCTCGATCAGAACGGAGGGTGCCCATTTTACATGCTGACAGATTTTCAGCCAAAACCAAAAACTGTTTGAAGCACATGAACACTTCAGACTTTGCTTTGAGTGGATATACCCATGCATGCCTGGAAAAATCATCAATGAAAGTCACGAAGTAAAGGTAATTACCAAAAGAGGGTGTCAGCATAGGACCACAGACATCACTATGTACAAGCTGCAATTTCTGCATAGCCCGAACTGAACCATCTTTTGGAAAGGAAGAACGCTGCATTTTGCCCAAAATACAGCCTTCACAAACATGTTTTCCAGGTGCCTCAAGTTTGGGCAAAGAGGACACCATTTCAGATTTCTGCAGGCGTAACAAACTAGCAAAATTCAGATGACCAAAGCGTGCATGCCAAAGCTTTGCATCTGACATAGCCTGAGAATCATGAACTGCACATGCCGAATCATTCACAAATTTTTTATAGTCTATGAGCTTATACAGCCCACGACATAAAATGCCAGAAGCAATAATCACATCGCCATTTGAGAGATCATGGACTGTACACCTGTCATCAACGAATTTCACAACCAAGCCAATCTTGGCTAATGCAGAAACTGATAACAGGTTCTTTTTGATCCCTGGCACAAATAAAGCATCTGACAAAGCGATCGACGTGTCGGTCGCGATTGACAGGTCCGTCGTGGCTGTCAGTCGCGATTGATGGGTCAATCGCTATCGACACGTGGCCCGATAATTCAATCAGTCGTGGTCAAAGGATCGTGGACTCTGTCAGTCGCGATTGATGGGTCGATCGCGATTGACAGGTCCGTCGCGAGAGTCTGTCCGTCGTGGTCAAGCAATCGTTGACTGGGTCGGTCGCGATTGACAGGTCCGTCATGGTTGTCAGTCGCGATTGGCTGGTTGATCGAGATTGATGGCTTGATCGCGATTGACACGTGTCATGTGTAGGTTCTGTCAATCGTGGTCAGTCGGTCGTTGGCTCTGTCGGTCGCGATTGACGTGTCGATCGCGATTGACAGAGCCGTCGGCATGTGTCCGTCGTGGTTTGTCGATCTTGATTGATAGGGCGATCGCGATTGATAGAAATCTGAGGAATTTTAAAATTTTAAACACACATTTGGAAAGCTCTAGGCCTGTAGATTATGGTTATGTACTTTGTTTAGCAAAAAGATCATTTTTTCTATCGATCGCGATTGACAGAGGTCAATGCCTCGGGACCTGCACAGTCAAATTTTTTACCTGCTGGAGCTAGTGCAGCTGCTGGGGATGCTGATTCCTACAGAAAATCTCAAAAAACACAGAAAATCACAAGCACACAAACGGTCTCTCGCTCTCTCTCATAAGTGAAATGAGGGGAATGGTATGGGTGGGGTGATATGACCAAAAACTAAAATTTTTCACGATGATGGAGATGGATGTGGGAGATGGTGAGGATGATGATGGTGATGAGAAAACAAGAGAAAATAGGAAAAAGGTGAAGAAAATACCTATAACTCCAACGCGTCAACTCTACGTCTTACCATCACACGCTCGTCCTCAAAGCTCGATCCCCGGCAATGGCGCCAAAATTTGGTGTAGCTCAGTGATGAGTAGCACCTCCTTTAATGTCAATCCGGGAAGACGTGAGGATGGTATGATGACCTCGAGCAAGTGAAGGCACAAGTGCGTGAGTGCGAAGCACACTAACATGCACACACATACACACACACGTGCACACAAGGCAAGACAAAGAGTGAGAAGCAATGGAGATCTTTAGATTACTCTCAAAAAGCTCATACAAGTTCGAATCAATTACAAGCTAACCTCAAAAATGAGCTCTCTAGCTCTATTTATAGTTTTTGACTAGGTTTTGGCCTTGTCCAGACCTAGTGTCCGGCCTAGTTAAAAATTAGGTTCTCTACCCTATTTGGAGGTTCAAACGGAGTCTAAAAAATGTGAAAACTGATAGGTAGGTACTTCTAAAGCTCCTCAAGCTCAAGGACTCCTTGGCTTGCACAAAATGGAGCTACAAATATATGAAATGGTATTTACAATGGTTTTTAGTGATGAAAATCACTATTTTTGTAGGGATTTCTTCTAACATTTTGACATACATTTCCTGGAGCTCCCTAATTGCTCTTTCTTCTTGTGTACCCAACTCTTTGATGCCTGAAAAATTTAAATGGCTTGGGTGTAGAACCTAGAACCCCCCGAGGCAAATCTGTTCTCACTAGGATTATCACACCAGAGTGGATTCCCCAAGACAATAAGAGCATAGATCTACTCCTGAACCGAGAGACTGATGAAGCCTTTTGGAGGTATAGATCTGATCAGCCGAATGAGGTAGGAACAATCATGATATATTAGTTCAAAGATCCTAATAGTCCAAGCAGAGTGACCTACTTGGATCATGCTTCAGAGAGGATCTTTGTGGTTACAAAAAATGATAGGCATGCTTACACTTGGAAAGGTGAATTTATTTTCCCCCAACCAAGATCGAATGTGTCCTTTGGTCACCAAGGAGCTGGAACCTCCCACGCTCATGGAACTCAAAGAGACAGACATAGAGATAGATCGGAGGTAAGCTTTGCCAACCCAGTGGGAAGAGACAGAACGAGAACGGAAACAAATAGAGTGGAACCTAAGGGACTTAGAGCCCCAAGGAACCAGATGAATGCTGATGATTTCCCTCTGCCAAGGCCTAGTGAACACGCCAGGATTTTGAGACCGACTCAGCTAGTTAAGTCCATGAAGAATTACTTCGATGGCACAGGAGACCCATATGATCATGTGGCCGAGTTTAGGCGAGTCTTGAGAGCTGAACAAGTTGAGGACCTATTCACACAATATAATGCCTTTGGTATAACACTTAGGAACACAGCCCTTACGTGGTTTCAACCATTGAATGAGAGACAGTTCAGGAGCATAGACCAACTCTTAGAGGCTTTCATCACCGAATTCTCTAAAAGTGGCATAAGGCATAATACTTCCTCATTGATATACAGCTTCAAGCAGACCCCTCAAGAGACGGTGAGACTTGCAGGAAGAAGATTTAGGCAGTACCTTGAGAGATGCCCTGTTCCTGAGTTACCCACACCTGCAAACAAGTGGCTTTATTCTTGGATGGATTGCTAAGTACAAAGTTGCGATCCTATGTGTACTTGAAGGACCCTAGGACCATAGAAGAGTGTGTATGCATGTGCATCGACATTGAGGATAACCTAGGGGAGGAGTTAGAGCTTTCCAAAATCTACAAAGATTCAGATAGTGCCTCTAGTCTCTCTTCCTCGCAATCCACATCTATTGAAGAACTTGCGGAGAAAGTAGCTCAAAAACTAGGTGTCTCTAGTAAACAAATTCCTAGATTTGCCCCAGTAAAGAGGTGTTATACTTGCGGTGGTAACCATATGGCGAACATATGTCCCATCATGGCTCAACCCCAAGTGAACCCTAGCAGCCAATATTGCACCATAGAACGGAGATACACAAATCACACAGCACAAGATTGCCCATACAATAAGCAAGCAGTTAGACAGACCTACCCTCAGCCCTATCCACAACAGGGAAGATACCAGAACCAGTACCCTCCACAACAATATGGTAGACCACAGCAACCCTATCAACAACCCTACCAAAACCAACAAAGGCCACAACCTGTGTTAGCTCAACAACCCCCAACCCCAGCTAATGTGATTCCTGTAAAGTATGCAGAAGCTGAGGAAAATTTGAATAGAGCTATAGTGCCAATAACACCATTGCTTTCAGAAAGTGATCCTAGTGACCATAGCTTTGATTCTACCCATGTTGATTGTCCCCAGGCTTACTACATGCAATCTCCTGAACATGGTGAGTCCTACTACAGTGAAGAACCAGGTGAACCTAGTTGGGAGCGAGAGTACACAAATGTAATGTACATAAACCCTAACTCAAGACCCCAACCTAGGTAGGTCAGACCCTCATTCCCTAGGGGGCCATGCTACAGATGTCAGGGAGATCACCTCATTCGTGATTGCCCCATGCCTGCACCTACAGAACCCCAATCAGTAACAATACAAGGCTTTTGTCAAGACTGCGGGAAGGAGCATCTCTTACGAGATTGCCCTAAGAATCCCAATAATATGCCAAAAATAACTCCAATTAACGTTATTGGGTTAGTTGTAGACTCAACAGGAAGTGTCACTTCCACTGCACCAGTGCAAGTGGTCACGAGGGCCCAGGCTTTGCAACACAACCTAGGAGTAGGTCAAGAGAAGAGTGCAGAAGTTAGTGAAACTGAGAGCATAGCCAAGAAACGGTCAAGAGCCTGGAGGGATAGCCGAGAGAGAATGAAAAGACAATGGTCTAAAAAGATGAGCGACTTAGAAGAAAGCATAAGAGAAACAAAAGCCAAAATTGTCGAACTCACCTCTCAAACAAACTCTCACATACCACCACCACCCTCACTTCCATCATCATCTAACCCACCATCTGTCCCCCTACCTCAGACCATCCCACTAACCCCTAGAGTAGGATCAGTATTAGCTGATCCCACTCCTGAAGACATAGACATGATGCTTAAGGCATATCAGGCCAGAATCCAAGAAGGGCCAAATGTGACGGAGCATGACAAGTGCTACCCCAGAGCTGACCTAGAGATAGAAAGAACCAAGCTTTGCGCGAAAATGGTCGCATTGGCTCAGACCATGTTTGAAGCCAGTCGTCTCTTCAACTACTCTGGATCAGCTAAGACACAATTGCACTTGGATGGACTCCTAGAGAAGTTAGAGAGCATAATTGCAAGATCTACCAAGGAAGAAAAAAATCAAGGAAGAGATGAGGCAAGCAAAAGAATAAGCCTTCCCCCATAGGAAGCTTTTGTGCCCAATTCCACTGAACCAGACACCTCCTCTTCTATGAATAGGTACACACCAGAATTCCTACGAGAGATTCAAGAAGACAAATGGGCTAAAGAAAGTGAAGTCCCTCCTCCCATTGAACTTGTGGATGAAGCACATGATCAATTCCCACAAGATATTCCCTCCATTTATGGAGAGCAGGAGAGCACCCAGTCTCAAGAGAGATTAGACTTTGAGTCTAATTCTTTACATGAATTACCCCACTTCACAGGCCCATGGGAAGCCAAGTCGACTTGTATGAGAGCACCCACAGTCATGGTAAGAAACGAAGACTCAGTCATACCTAGGAATACGGAGGTAGTAAGAAACACTAAAGTACAGTGCAACCTCACTTTAGAAGAGCTACTCAAAGTTAGGCCAGAGTTATGGAAACATGTAGCCAAACAAGTACCAGAGATAGCAAAACCTCGTTCCCAGGTAGGATCCCAGAGAACAGTGCCAGAAATTCCTCTAGACAAGATAGGAGATATGAGTGAAGGTGAAGAAGGAAACACCTATCTTCCCATTACCCATCAGGGGTACACAACTAAGGCAATTCTAGACTCAAGTGCAGGAGTTGCTATTGCTACCACTTCCCTATGGAAGCGGTGGGGCAAGCCAGCACTCAGGCCCACGAGGATGAAATTACAGATGGCTGACGGCCACATAGAAAGACCCTTAGGCTTGCTGGAAGGAATAACTCTCACTACATGCGGTGTTGAGTTTGAGCATACTTTCGCCATATGTGATTTTAGCAAGAATCATGCCTATGAGATGATTTTGGGAAGACCATTTATGTAACAGTTGCAAGTGGTCCAGGATTGGGGAACCAATTCCTTGTATTTGCAACACTTAGGTGTTACGACCAAAGTCAATCTCAAGGATTACTCTCATAGAGATGTACCGCCTATTCAATGGAATCCCATCCATAGAGCCAAAGATGATACGGAGTCTGTGCATTCCATAGGATCAGGATCCTCATGGATGCAGGAAGACACTCACTTATGGATGTGTAAAGTGGCAGTAGAAGAGGAGAAGAGAGAAAAAGCCAGAGAGATAGGTGCAAAGGAAACCCATAGACCAATTCAAGACCCAGCCTATGCACCGGTAGTATTTCCTGATGAAGAATTCGAGCCTCACGGCTGGGTAGAAATCTTAGCAACAATGGATGTAGCCATCAATGAGGAACAATGGACACCCCACTGTGATGAGGATGGCTATGCCATTTCAGTCTTCTCCATAGAACCAATCATGGGAGATGCAGTTTTAGAAGAATGCGAACCTAGCTCTAATGCATTTGAGGATGCAAGTGACTCCGATTTAGAGTCAATCATTATGGATCCACCATTTGCATCAGATGAAGAATACTTCTATGAAGTAGAATTCCAACCTCAGAGACACGAAGAGATAACAAACGGTGTACGATTAACCACACAAGTGACTGCTAATAATGATAGCAAGAAACAGAAGAAGAAAGAAGTTCCCCCGGAGGAAAAAGAATCTTTGTTTGAGGTCCCTAAAAACTTTAAAAAGTATGAGATAGACGATAGGAGAGTCATGATAAGAATGCCTAAACGAGAGGCACAATCAAGAGAAGCCTATGATAACAAAGAAACCACCAAGAAAATAGTAGTAGCCCTAGAAGAAGGAGAGGAGAGATGCACATACATAGGCCATGACCTAACAGAGGAAGAAGAGCATGCATTAATAGCCCTGCTAAGAGAATACAGAGATGTATTCGCTTGGAGTTACAAGGATTTGAAAGGAGTAGACCCAGACATATGCTCATACACAATCCCCATGACCTCAGATGCTAAACCTTCTAAGCAAAAGCCATACACATACAATGATAATTATGCTGCCAAGATCAAAGAGGAGAAAGATAGACTGGTAGAAGCTGGATTTATTTATGAAATTGAGCACACTGAGTGGGTATCCCCCATTGTAGTGGTGCCCAAGAAGAATGGAAAGCTACGTGTATGCATTAACTTGAAGAAGGTTAATGCAGCCACAATTTGAGATAACTATCCACTCCCTACAACAGAACATCTCTTAGAAAGAGTAGCAGGCAAGGAAGTGTACAGCTTCCTTGATGGATTTTCGGGCTACAATCAAGTAGCCATAGCTCCAGAAGATCAGCATAAGACAGCTTTTGCCACAGAGTGGGGTATATTTGCCTTTCGAGTAATGCCATTTGGGCTTACCAATGCTCTTGCAACCTTTTAGAGACTGATGTGCCACATGTTTAAAGAGTTCTTGAGGAAGAATTTGGAAGTCTATGTTGATGACCTCTGTGCTCATTCCAACATTAGACAGACACATATACCAGAACTCAGGCAAATCTTTGACAAATGTAGAGAGTATCAAGTATGCTTGAACCCAGAAAAGTGTGTTTTCATGGTCAGGCAAGGCAAGATTCTAGGACACATAGTGTCAAAGAATGGCATATCCACCGATGAAGAGAAAGTAAGAGCCATAGCCGAGTTACCTAGGCCAAAGAACGTCAAGGAAGTACAAGCTTTCATGGGGCATTGTGGTTATTACCGACGGTTTATACACATGTATGCCATCATAGCAAAGCCTCTGTACGGACTTCTGACCAACTTTGAGTGGACGGATGATTGTGAAAACTCCTTCAATGAGCTCAAAAGAAGATTGTGTTCAGCACCAATCTTGACCACACTGGATTGGAATAAGCCCTTCCATGTTCATGTGGATGCATCCAATTATGCTATTGGACGTGTACTCGCACAACCTACGGGCGAAGGTAATATGGATCTTCCAATTGCCTATGCTAGTAGACAGTTGAATGCAGCTGAACGGAACTATACCACCACCGAAGGAGAAGGATTAGGCATGGTATATGCAGTTAAAAAGTTTAGACACTATTTGCTTGCAAATAAGTTTAAATTTTTTACCGATCATCAGGCATTATTGTACTTGGTAAACAAGCCATGCAATACAGGTAGATTAGTAAGATGGTTTCTCTTACTAACGGAATATGACTTTGAAGTAGTGGTGAGGAAAGGGAAGACTCACTTGAGAGCAGACCATCTCTCTAGGCTCACATCTGGAGAAGCCCCACAAGGAGTATCAGATGACCTTCCTGATGCTTACTTGTTTAATTTGGAAGCTGTACCTCAGTGGGCTAAGCCATTAGTGCCAGTACTGACATAAGGGCCTAATCACCCAGTCATAAACACTCAAGGTAGAGAGGTAGTAAAAGCCCAGAAGTACCATATCATGGCAGGAAGCATGTACAAACAAACAGATCAAGGGATCCTAGCTTGTTGTGTGGAAGAGGATGAGTACACTAAATGGTTGCAATTGGCACATGTAGGTGCATTAGAGCAACACTACTCAAAACAACGAACCTACAGACACTAAGGAGACTTGGAGTGCATTGGCCTACTATGGAAGCTGATGTACATAAGATGTGTAAAGAATGCCCAATCTGTTGCACTAAACCACCTGTGGAGCATGCTACTCTTTATCAAGTGTCCATACTGCCAGATTGGAGTGAACCATTAGTAGATTTCCTGAGGACGAGAACATTCCCTCAAGATATGACACTAGCCAGACAAAGAAGTCTAGAACAAGAAGCCCTAGATTACTCACTCATTGGTGATAATCTATACAAGTGTGGTAAAGATGGTTACCTGAGACTATGTGTCCATGAGAGCGAATATCTCAAGATCTTGGAAGCAGCTCACGAAGGTGTAGCAGGAGGACACTTTGGACCAGATCGGGTGATCAAGGCAACACTATTTGCGGGCTTCTGGTGGCCGACCCTTCACATGGATGCACATACCTATGTGAAACGGTGTGATGTTTGTCAGAGAACTTAGTAGCCTATACGCAAGGATGAGATGCCACTGAAACCTATGATGGGTGGACGTGCATTCTCTAAGTGGGGAATAGACTTCGTAGGTCCTATTAATCCCCCGACTAAGGGTTCACATGCTGAATACATCATTGTTGCCACCGACTATCTAACAAAGTGGGTAGAGGCAAAAGCTACGACAAAGAATGATGCTCAGACAACTGCTAAGTTCCTATTTGAGAATGTGTTCACAAGATACGGGCTACCTATAGAGCTGGTAAGTGATAGAGGCACTCACTTCTTGAATGAAGTTATTGAAAATCTGCTCCAAGAGTTCTTGGTTGTACACAAGAAGTCTGCTCCCTATCACCCACAGGCTAATGGGCAAGCCGAAAGCACAAACAAGATTCTATGCAATGTGCTTACCAAATTGGTGAATAATAAACGCTCTGATTGGGACAAACAGCTACACCATGCTATTTGGGCATACCGAGTGGCCTATAAAACGGTACTCCAAGCCACACCCTTTCATATGGTATTTGGCCAAAATGCAGTGCTACCTTTGGACTTCTTGATTCCCACATTCAGAATAGCACAGGAGCATGAGTGGACGGGCCATGAACTCTCTTCGAGGATTTTTGACCTTGAACGATTAGGTGAAACCAGACTAAGAGCTACAGCAGGAATATATGCAGCTAAGAAACGACAGAAGGCGTACTTTGATGCCCATGTTAAGGATAAAGGATTAAAGGCCGGAGACCTAGTTTTAGTCTACACTTTGAAGCAACATGCAAGAAAATTAGAGAAACGTGGCTATGGACCTATGATCATAAATAGGATCTCAACGAGTGGAGTAGTACAACTAGCCACCTTAGAAGGTGATATTCTTCGGAGCTACATCAGCGGGTGCAGAGTCAAGTTGTATCAGGAACCTCTCACAGAAGAAATGCTAAGTCTACTCAACACTGCTAAGAAACGCAAAGAAGAAGAGAAACGAGTTCGAGAAGAAGCTCAAGCAGAAGCTTTAGAACGCTTCAGAAGGATGAAGTTGAGACGGCAGGGTAGGGATCAAGCTAGGACAGGTGCCTATGAGGATCCAGGATATCATGTGGCAATGTGTGAAGTCTCAGGAATAAGTTCCCAAAGAATAATCGATAGACGTCCTTTTGTGACCTTAGAGATAGGACAAGGAGTTAGTGCAAAAATTTTGTGAGCATTGATTGACTCAGGTGCAGCCACTAGTGCGGTGAGACTTTCTTACTGTCGAGAATTGAAATTAAAAGTCAATCCTATAGAAGCATATCTCATAGGATTGGGAGGTGTGGAAACCCCTTGCATGGGCGAGGTGGAACTTCCCCTCTCCATTCAAGCTGTTCCAATGACAGTTAAGGTACTAGTGTGTCAAGATGAGGATCTCACTGAGCCTCTCGTCTTGGGTCAAGACTGGATCTATGACCATGCAGTCAACTTAAACCTAAGAAGTGGACTTCTTCAGGTATGGGTAAATCAGAGTCGAATCACAGTTGAGTTAGATAATGGAGCACTCAAGGAACTAGAAAAGGCACAGACTCCTGGTCCTTCCAGGGGTACACATGAAGTTGACCATGTTGTTCTTGTCCAAAGCTATGTGATGCAGAGGATTGGTGATCTCAATAAAGAAGTCAAGGCCTCAACGGAACTCCCTTCTTTTCCAAAGGCCAGAGGGAGGCAGCAACCAAAGGCAGATCAATTACTGAAGACTACCTATGTTGGAGGCCAAAAAACCGTGCGAAGCAGAATGACGTAGCCATTGAATCAATTGTGGGTGCGGAAAGGCGAGCGGCCTATTGCAGTCAAGTCACAACAACTATCTCAACTTCCTATTAGTAATCAACGACATGATACTAATAAGAGGACTTCCAAACCTTCTTCTGAGAAAGTGAAATCTATCTGGGTACCCAAGAAGTCGATGAAGGCTGGCCCACAATCAAGACAAATTTGGGTGCCTAAGGCTTGCTTGCGGGCTCAACTAGTCACGCACGAATCACATCATACACGACAGGGTTCACTCACTCAAGGAGCCGTTACCCACTCTTGTTTAATACGAACGAACGCACAGTCGCCCAGAAGCACGCACAGACTCACTTGTAAATGGGTCCCAAAAACGCCTCATTCCCAAGCAGACATACTCATAAAGCCCTCCAGAGTCTCCACTAAACCAAAACCGAAAGCCATCCATTGTGTTTGGCAGCTTAAAACTTGTAATAAAACCCCCGAACCCCATGTGTAAATTCATCCTCACTTGCTAACTACATCACTCATACACTACATCTTTCCATCTAGCTCGTAGGACTAGCCATTCATTAACTACACACACAATCATCGAGCACTCACTGACCCACTAACCCATTACTCACATCATGATAATGTTGTAACGGGGACAAAAAATGTTCTATCTTGTCCATTACAATATTAACGCATGATTCTATATTCTCACAGAACCAGCAAGCAAGCAATAACAATGGCAGAAGCAGGAGGCACCAGTTCCCAGGCATGGGTCTAGTGCATAGATTGTGGACATTGAAACCCTCCTCCTTGAACCACCACTCACCGAGAGGCCTCAAGAACTTCAAGCGGTGCATGTGCTCCCTATTCAAGACCCTCCTCAGGGACACACTTCTCAAGTGGGGAAACACGCTCATTGTTTTTGTGATGTCGCAGGGCCATTGGGTGATGGCACCTACTTCTGGGAAGCAAAAATTGAGTTCAATGGCAAATGGGGACGCTACCATTTCTTCACTCGTGAATTTGAGAACTATCAGAATGCAGAAGTAATGCGTTCGGTTTGGACCAAAGCGGGATTGGATAGCTATTTCAGAGCACATTTGCCTAAGCCAGATTTCCTACGCTGCTCCTATTTTATGAGTACCATCACTCCTAGCAGGGCCAAGGGAGGCGATAGTACTTTTGTGCTACCCTCACTATTGCTAGGCCACGAACTCAAGAGATTCAAACTGACCCTCAATTTGGTATGGGCAGCATTGAACATGCAAGGAATGCATATTCCCATTGAGAAAGAAACAATGGTTCCAGGCAGGATGAAGCATAAGGATCTCAACAAATTGAAAGACATGGTAGCAATGACACCTACCATTGCTCTCCACCTACGAACTATTATGCAACATTTTGCTTTTCCCGCCCAAGAACCATTCACTATGTCACCAAAAAAGATATGGTTCAGCTTGTATTTGGCAGAGACAGAGAATCTCACCATCAACATACCACACTGGATCATCGATCAAATACACCTAGCCCATCAACGGTGGAATAAGAAATAGAAAAATGTACTTCATGGATGCTGTGCTCTCACAAGAATAATTTACAGGTGCTTAGCGTACGACGTGCCCATTCAAAGAGCACTAGTATGGTCTAGGGCCCAAGAGTTCCAAAGACGACTATCAACGGCGGGACCTCCATCGAAGAAGATGAGAGGGGGAGTCCAATTACCATGCGCTCAACCAAGGGGAGCCACTACCACACCAGAGGTGACCCCTCCACAAACGAGGCGTGTCCGACCATTTACCATTCGCCTACCCAGACCAAGTGCAGAAGGACCCAACCTGGTGTTCCCTCCGATTCCATCAGACTTGGAGTTCCCTCAAGGTTACACCCTTGCTGATTTGATAGATGAAGAAATTGCCCGTTTGATCAATGAGTCTAACCTGGAGACAGAAGCAGAGCAGACCCAAGGACAACAACCCACGACTACAACTTCAGCCCCGACCCAACCGGGAGTAGTAGAAGTAGAAGAGGATGAAGAAGAGACAGAAGAACAAGAGGCAAACGAGGCGTATGATCAAGAATATGAAGAACTTTCAGAACTAGCAAGTGCCCCGGCATACTCGGCCCAAATAAAAAGATTATACGAAACCATGAAGCGGGTCCAAGAGCAACATAAACTGTCGCTCGAGACAGGAAAGATGATCATGAGCCAAATGTTAGCCGAGGAAGGTGTGGATGACATGTTTATCGCATCAATGAACCTGCACGCTGATGCAGTAGGCTTAGATGAGGCTGTTCATGCAACCATGACTTATATTCATCGATTTGAGAAACGAGTGCCTACTCGTCCCATGCACTCTGGCAAACAAATCCACATCAATGTATCAGAACTAGGAGGTAACACACAAACAGAAGAACATCAGGAGGAACCACTCTCACCACCCACCTCACCTCTCACTACACAAGTCACCTCACCACCTAGCACTACCACACCTATTTCTGCCATTACCACAGTCGTCATGGGAATTCCTCTCTCTCCCGGCATCCAATTCGGAGGAGTTACCATGCCCACCTTCACAACACTCTTCACAAATATCACATCCACCCCACCCACTGTTCCCATCTACATAGTCACACACACATTCGACACAATGGAAACATCACCAGCCACAGCACCACTCCCACCCCCCATGCAACCTCAATCTCCCATACCCCCTCCACATACCTCACCACTTGACTCCACAACATTCACAACTCCCTTCCCCTTCCCCATTCCCCTTGCATCTTCATCTTTCCCTGCATTGTTTAATGTAAATAGTATATTCATGGCATTACATCAATGCGTGTATCAACTTCAAAGTGAGTATCAGGCTCTCGAAGACCGTCATCATCAACTAACTACGAATCATCAACAACTACAGAGACGGCTTACAATTATAGAAGAAGAAAATGCAGACCTCAATCAACATTACACCACTCTCGAGCAAGCTCATCAAACCCTCCTGGAGACACCCCAACCATCACAAGGTGTCAAACAACTCGAAGCCTTACTGAGGTTTACCAAACAGATAATCTGAGAGTCCGCCGAAATTTGACTCTACTCAGAAAACACATGGCTACAGCTCTTGAAGAAAACAAGTGTCTGTAGAAGCAAAACGAAGAAAACCTGGAAGCTGCCATTCATCAACCCACCTGGAGGATCCGTCTTCTTGAGACCTACCCAGAGATGGTTTGTACTTGGACTAACATGCCACTCTTTATTAAATACAATCCCTGTTATGTTCCAGTCTTCCGCAGATGCACCTGGCCCGAGTTTACCATTGCTGTCAAGAACATCAAAGGCTGTGCAAAGTGGTTAAATTATGTTTATCCAGCACCTCCACAAGGACCTCCCACTGTGAATTATATGATTTCTACCATCCGTCACTGGAGCATTCGACTACGGAATACCCCCGATGTGATGGCCCAAATGTGCATGAAAATCTTTGAATTAATGTTGATCACTTTCAGGACATTCAAGAATATTAAAGACCCCCACTTCTCAGGAGTCGGCTTTCTTACAGGAAACCAAGATCTGGTATACGACATGAGCTCCACCCCATCAATAGAGGTAATATATGCTTGGCACGCCAGAATCAAGTACCTCCCAACTTGCTTTAAACAGACATTCGAGGAGATGTTCGTAACAGGATTCTGGGAATATCACTCAGAAATATTTGTACCCAGGCCCTCACATCTCCTCCACTTATTTGCTGTGGAAAGAACCATCCATTCAGAACAATTGCGGGTGCCACATCCGGACGTCCCAGGATCAGTGAATTGGGATGCATTGTTAACAGACCTAGCACGGGGGCTACGATTAGAAGAACACCACCTCGCTGCCAATGTTGTTCAATATTATGTCCAACGCACAACTAGACAAGGGTCTGACAGAGACGACAGACGCGAGAGAGGGGGAGGTGTTGGCACTAGTCAAGGAACTAAAGGAGTCACAAGACAAGGAAGCCTACGAAGGGAGTCGGAGCGAAGAGAAAGTAGTCGGACCGAAGAGAAAGCACAAGCAGACACAGTAGTCAAAGAAGATCTGGCAAGTAGGCCATTTAAATTTTTTAGGCATCAAAGAGTTGGGCACACAAGAAGAAAGAGCAAGTAGGGAGCTCGAGGAAATGTATGTTAAAATGTTAGAAGAAATCCCTACAAAAATAGTGATTTTCATCACTAAAAACCATTGTAAATACGATTTCATATTTTTGTAGCTCCATTTTGTGCAAGCCAAGGAGTCATTGAGCTTGAGGAGCTTTAGAGGTACCTACCTATCAGTTTTCACATTTTTTAGACTCTATTTGAACCTCCAAATAGGGTAGAGAACCTAATTTTTAACTAGGCCGGACACTAGGTCTCGACAAGGCCAAAACCTAGTCAAAAACTATAAATAGAGCTAGAGAGCTCATTTTTGAGGTTAGCTTGTAATTGATTCGAACTTGTATGAGCTTTTTGAGAGTAATCTAAAGATCTCCATTGCTTCTCACTCTTTGTCTTGCCTTGTGTGCATGTGTGTGTGTATGTGTGTGCATGTTAGTGTGAATGTTAGTGTGCTTCGCACTCACGCACTTGTGCCTTCACTTTCTCGAGGTCATCATACCATCCTCACGTCTTCCCGGATTGACATTAAAGGTGGTGCTACTCATCACTGAGCTACAATGTACAAAGCAAGATCAAGATTAGATGAAGTAACATATTTGAGAAGATATAGGAGAGTCTCACATCTTATGGTTAGATTGAATCTATACAAAAATTCTATGAAACTTCATTACGTGTACATAATAGAGAAAATAACTCATGATAAGCCACATAATTTTCATGGTGTGGAAAAAGAATATTGATGCAAAACAATGGATAAAAAAACGAATGCATTGAAGAAGAATGATAATTGAGAATTGGTGGGATTAGTACCAAACAAGAAAGCTATTGGATGCAAATGGGTGTACAAAGTTAAAATCTTAATGTTTGATGTCCGATTTGAGAGAGCTGAAATATTTCTTCTTGGAATTGAGTAATTTCAATGAAAGAGGGAATTTTCAAAAATAAAATGAAATTATATGTTGGAAATGCATGAAAGATTTGGTATGAGTGCTTGCAAACTTGATGATATGCTAGTTTATACTAATGCCAAACTCATGGATGATGCAAAGTACTTGCATGATACAAATATGTATAAAGAGTTGGTTTGAACTATGGTCTATACAACAAACACAAGATCATATTTGAGTTTTATAGATGGCTTCATGAGTTATATTATACATAAATCATGCAAAGTGCACTTAGATGCAATGCGATGTATATTGAGATATGTAAAATCCACAAGTAATTTTGTCTTTTTTATGAGAGAAACGTTCATCCATTTATATATGTATACAAAGATGCAGATTATCCAAGAAATATCATGGATTGAAGCTCAACTAGTTGATTTCATTCTCACTAGGAAGCGCAACCATTTCATGGGATAGTAAAGAGTTCAGAATTGTTGCATTCTCAAGTATAGAAACAAAATATAGAGGCATTACACAAGATGTAGGTAAAGGAACATGGATTGATTACCTACTTGATGACATGGGAATTTACATCAATGGAAAGTTGATGATCTATTGTGACAATGTCAACAACATTATGCCACCAAATAATCCAACCTATCATGCAAAATCAAAGCACATGAAAGTTCACTATCACTTTGTTCATGAGAATGTCTTTCAAAGATAAGTGAATCTGATGCATATCAACAATGGAGAACATGATAGACATCTTTATGAAAGCTCTTCCTAAATAGAAAGTCATTTGCTTTAGTGATGCTTTAGACATTAGGGAGCTTTTGTTTGTATCTAGATTTCATTTCAATTGATTGCATTCCTTGTGGGCATATACATATATATATATATATATATATACATATATATATATATATATATATATATATATATATATATATATATATATATATATATATATACATATACATATATATATATATATATATATATATATATATATATATATATATATATATATATATATATATATTCAAGATCATTTTGAGCTTGAGGGGAGATTTGATGATGGAATTTGCCACAAATGTAAAGTGTAAAGTCAATGAAAAAATAAGTATGAATGTGTCCTATCGTGACACATGTGGACATTAATGGTATCAAGAATCCATGTGATCCATGTAAGCAGAAACGCACCATTTATTTATGATAGCCAGCATAGAATTTATACCACTATACTTAAAGCTTGCCTAGATGAGTCATAAAACGTGAATTAGTAAATCAGAACAACTCCAAGATATGCTTGTCCGTACATTGGTACCATGCTCTAGGGGATTGTTTTAGCCCATCTAATGCCTTGCTTAGCTTACATACCTTGTTCTCTAAATGGACAGTCTCAAACCTAGGTGATTGAGACACATAAAACCATCATTTATGAGCAACCACGACTAGTACTACTTGGATAGTACTCATCCTTGTTGTCAAGGAAATGGCTCGCAAAAGTCCATTCCTTTGACTTAGCCCTGTGCAACAATCTTGCTTTGTACTTCTCCACTACCTATACTTCTGTTGAACTAGTCCTATTGCTTACTCTCGCTCCTCTTGCTCCCTTTCTCTCTCTCTCTCTATCTCTCTCTCTCTCTCTCTTTGTGTGTGTCTCTCTTTCTTTCCCTTTATCCTTGTGTCTCATTTTTCCTCTAATGCTTGGCTTTTTGTCAAACAATTTTGATTCAAGGGTCTATAATCAAATGCCATCAAAAGGTGACCGAGCAATTCATAAGTTGTCAAACGCCCATGCGTGATCCTACACTAGTTGATCTTTTTCCAACCCTCCCAATTTATATCTATGGCTCCTATGCCACTTACTAACGGTCTCGAGGAGACTCTTATTCCCCAAGCCATGACTCACGGATGTTCCCAATAAGTTAGGATGCGTATGACGGTCAAGCGAATGAGGACTCCAAAGCTTGAAAGGTAGGGATCTGTCGACCAGGGATTTCAGTCAACTTGTATTATAGGGCCTACCAGGGATGTCATTCAGCTTGTGTTAAAGGGCCTTCGGTGCTCTCTCTCTCTCTCTATGTACTAACAAAAGGTTTGATGGCCTCTATCACCAAATTGGAAATGAGTCCACCCATAAGGGCCTCCTCAATCACCAATATAGACATGTACCACCCATAATGCAATTCTAATTTGTTCGTGCTCTTGATGGGTGATAGAAGGCTTCACAAAGTAATAGTTAGCTGAGTTGGGCAAATGGAGTTTGGTGGCCGGGGAGGAGGGACAATTAGACATTTAGGAATTGAAAGAAACGTCGGTAAAGGCATGGAGACCATCATATAACTATACGCTACCTACACACACACATTACGCGCTACAAATCGACGTGCATGAGAGAGAGAGAGAGAGAGAGAGAGAGAGAGAGAGGACCTGCCTTACTAGGCTAGAGATGGATCATGGGACAGAGAGAGACGTGAAGCGTCTACCGCCATCATCCATGTGCATTGTGCAGATAAATACGCATTTCATTCACATGTGATTCTGCCTCTTCCCTGTACATATACACAGAATCCAGATGCCTCTGTCACGTCCACACACATGAATTTCGGTTCACGAACACACTCAAGTTCGTGATCGAAATCATTTTGCTCTTCAACTTGGGTTTTTCTATCCTCACTTTCTGTCACTTGCGCATTCACTTGCACGGTCAATGGCACAGTCCTTTCCCTGTAAAGAAAAGTAGACCATCATAAGTGCCATAAAGAATGTCAGGATGCGTGCATCACTCATAGAGGAGTTACGAGCTACAATACACTTCATCTTCCTCACAGCTAATAAAGTGGTCTTCCTGAGCTTATATTTTAGCTGCAATTGATAATGGGCTTTGGTATCCCAATTATTGTGTTCAATTCTTTAAAGGGAGAAGACACTCCATGAAGTTCAAGGACATGGACCCGGATGGCAATGTTGAATTTCAAGACTCCTGTCTATTAAGGCACATAATCAATGCTTGGGATGAATTCACGACTCTTTTTATTATCAGTAAGGATCCTCTTACCATAAGGGTCTGAAGTGGCACTATGGCAACAAAATAGAGAATATTCTGAAAATCAAATGAATTTCGAGCTTTCATTACTCTTTAAACGAGAAGCGGTGTTTGAATGGAGCTTTGATTAGCTGGGACTTTAACTTCAAGGTCTTGTGGCACTCCCTTGTTGAGAACAAGAATGCAATCCTCATGTGGGAGATTCTCCATTAGGGGATCTGAACCAATGTGGAACCCAATAAAATTTGTGATGATCCCCCATGGTGTAAGATATGCTTTAGTGTTATAGAGGAATTAGTTCACCTCCTTTTTTCGTGTCCTAAGAACATCATAACTTGGCAATGTCTTAGGAAGATCCTTTTGCTAACTCATCAAGTGAACGAGAAGAAAGCTTTTCTTGATGAAACCATCCATTTAACTTCTTCTCTAGAATGCACTTAGAAGTGAGGTGTGCTGGAAAATTTGGAAGCAAAGATGTGCAATCAACTTCAACAAACCTCTTGAAAATTGGTCGATATAGGAATCCCTTGTTTTCTAGGTAGAAGGATTTGTGATTCTAAGCACCCCATACTACCCCATGCACCACGTGTTCATCCTAAAAAAACAGGTTGAAAAATAAGTGAGTCCTTCACGGGGACGAAAAGATTATAAACTTAATTTGTATCTCTCTCTAACATTCTTGTGTTTTTTCCTTATTTCTAATTTAGAGAACTTTGGCTTGGAAAATTTTTAAGCTATCCAATGTTGATATATTTAGGTTGTGATGTGTATGAACACACTAGGACTGCCGGGGCAATCTTTTCCCTCTTTAGGAGGTTTTTTCCTCGGCTTGTATATACGCCTATTGCCCTAATGGGCTACTTATCTTTGTACATTCTCTAGTAATGCATCCAGTATTGTGTGTTGTGCTCCAAGCTTCTTCTTCTTCCTTGTGTTATTCTCGAGCCTCAACAAATGTCTAGCTCCAACAATTGGTATCAGAGCAGCTCGTCGCTTCATCTAGGGCGTCATCGACACCTCTCAAGTTGCAGTCTCAAAATTGCACAAATTTTGGTGAGCATACTCAGCATGTTTTTGAGATCAAAACCGCTTCTCTCTGTGGTGCCGAAATCGCGATCTGAGCTCGTTTGGACCTTCGAACGCACTATTGTAGCGCTTGTGCAAGCTATTTCATCTTTTTATGCCAAAGGTACATACTAGTTTTGGTTCACCAGTATAAGCATCTCAAAGTGTGCTACACGTTTGGTAGAATTTATCTGGGCAGTTGTGTTCAACTTTTTGAGATACAATCAATTTTTTGCATCAAGGTATTTTAGTCACTAGCCATGGCTGAAAGCAGTGATGTGTTTCATAGGTTGGCTCTTGAGGATAAGTTGGATAGTACCAACTACCCGTTGTGGGCTTATATGATGCGACATGTATTGGTTGCGAAAGGACTGTGGAACATTGTGCAGGATGTTGAAAATGTCCTATCACACCTGCAACTGTTATAATTGCAGGTACTGAAGCTGATGCAAAAGGTGTCGAAGATGATGATATTCTGCATATTCCTATTCGTGCTACGGTTTTTTCTACAGCTATTGTAGAGCAAATTTGTTAGGATGGCAGAGATGCCCAGGCACATGCATTGATAGCTTTGTCTGTCAAATGTGCCATTATTCCTCACATTCTCTCTTGTAGAACAGCTAAGGATGCTTGGGATACACTTACCACATTGAACCAAGCTAGGAATGAGGCTCGTGTTGCTTACCTCCGAAAACAATTGGAGAGTGAGCACATGAATGAAGGTGATTCTATGGACAATTTTCTAATGAAGATCAAAGACTTCAAGGAACAATTGATTTCTGGTGATGAGGTTATACCAGATAGCTCACTTGTGCAGACAGTTCTAAGTGGTCCTCCTGATTCATATCAGAGTTTTGCTTCTACTCTTCGGTTGATGATGAAAGGCAATCCAAATGCCTTGTCATTTGAGGAGTTAGTCTCTGTTCTATTGGAGGAGGATTAGTCCGCGTAGAACAGGATCATTATGCATGTTGCAGATCAAGATTTCTTGGCTAGTCAGAAGGGCAAAGGAAATGGAGCTCTTCAATTAGTGAGCAAAAATCTGCTAATTCTGCACAATCGAAGAGGGAAGACAAAGATGAAAAGAAATCAGAAAAGCAGAAATTGTTTTGCAAGTACTGTAAAGGAAATGATCATATCATAAAGAACTGTCCACAACTAGTTGTTAAAGAGGCAAAGAAGAAAGAGGTTGGAATGGTTGTTGCAAAGGCCTCTACACCAAAAACAAAGTCTGCTATTCTTGTGTAGGAAGAAGAATGGGTGTTTACTACTATTTGTAGTTTTGACCCATCTTCTCATGAGCATTGCATGTTTGTAGTAGACTCAGATGTTTGGTACTTTGACAATGGGGCAACCAAACATATTAGCTCGCAGTGCACTTTCTTCTCTTCACTCGAGCCTGCCCCTACAGGAATTACTGTTACACGTGCCAACAACTCCTCTTATCCTGTTATGGGAGTTGGTAAGATCATTTTGACTACTACTGATGGTAGTTCTTTCACTTTGTTAAATGCTTTGTTTGTGCCATGAATCAAGAAAAATTTGTTATCCGTTTATGCATTAGCATAAGATTGGCTTGGTTGTGAAATTTGTTGATGACAGATGTACAGTTCATGATCCGTCAAATGGCGATGTGATTATTGCTTCTGGCATTTTATGTCGTGGGCTGTATAAGCTCATAGACTATGAAAGATCTGTAAATGATTCGGCATGTGCAGTACATGATTCTTAGGCTATGTCAGATGCAAAGTTTTGGCATGCACATTTTGGTCATATGAACTTTGCTAGTTTGCTACACCTACAGAAATCTGAAATGGTGTGCTCTTTGCCCAAACTTGAGGCACCTTGAAAACATGTTTGTGAAGGCTCTATTTTGGGCAAAATGCAGTGTTCCTCCTTTCCAAAAGATGGTTCAGTTCGGGCTACTCAGAAATTACAGCTTGTACATAGTGATATCTGTGGTCCTATGCAGACACCTTCTTTTGGAAATTATCTTTACTTCGTTACTTTCATCATTGATTTTTCCAGGCATGCATGGGTATATCCATTGAAGGAAAAGTCGGAAGTGTTCATGTGCTTCAAGCAATTTTTGGTTTTGGCTAAAAATCTGTCAGCATGTAAAATGGGCACCCTTTGTTCTGATCGAAGGGGGGAATATATGTCTTTTGATTTTGATGCATTTTTGGTTGAATGTGGGATAAAACACTAGTGTATAGTGCCATATACACCTCAACTGAATGAAGTTGCTGAATGAAAGAAGAGGTCACTCATGGAGATGGTGAGGTGTATGGTCAAGAGTCAAGCTTTACCACATAGTTTCTGGCTTGAGGCTGTCATGTGTGCAGCATATGTACTTAATAAGTGTCCCACTAAAGCATTGCAATATATCACTCCATATGAGGCTTGGCATGATCGCAAGCCATTTGTTGCTCATCTGCGTGTTTTTGGTTGTTTGGCATACCCATTAGTGCCTGAACAACATCCCAAAAAATTGGATGATAAAGCAGTAAAATTTATTTTTGATGGGTACAACTCTAGAAGTAAAGGCTATCTTCTGTATCATCCACATACTAAACACATTCTGGTTAGACGTGATGTTGTCTTTGTGGAAGATGTTATTCAGCCATTGCTTTCATGTACTAAGGAGACATCGGTTAGCTCCAAAGACATGTATGATACTTTGCTGCCTCTTTTTACAGGTGGACAGTCTAGTGCTAGTCCTAATGAGGCAACTTCTCAGCCTTTGTAGGTTTCATAAGATGATGCAGATCATCCCATTTCTGATGTAGATTTACATGATGCACTTGTTGATGAGAGAGCTGATATTGAGGAGGCAAAAACTATGCCAAAATGGATGGTGTAGACTTTGTGTGACAACAAATTAGATGCATCTCTCTCATATTGTACTCGTTCAGGCTCTCATAGTGCCTTTTTTGCATCAGATTGCTATGTTATGGCTGCATCTAGTCTCTGTGATGAGAATGAGCCTATTTCATTTGATGAAGCATAAAATTCAAAAAATTGGATGGCTGCTATGCAATTTGAATATGAAGAATGGTACTTGTTCTTTGTGTGACTTGCCTCCTGGGAAGAAGGCCATTGGCACTAAGTGGTTTTACTAGCTAAAAAATAAGCCTGATGGAACAGTTGATAGGTATAAGGCTAGGCTTGTTCGAAAGAGTTATGCGCAGGAAAGAGGCATTGATTTTGATAAGACCTTTGCACCTACATGGCGTATGACTAGTGTTCGGAGCATCTGTGCACTTGCAGCCCATCATGGTTGGAATGTACATCAACTGAACATTAAAACAACATTTTTGACTGGATACTTGCATGAAGAAGTGTATGTTTTTCAGCCCCGTGGCTTTGCATAGAAAGGGCATGAAAAGCAAGTGTGCAGGTTAAAGAAAGCATTATATGGTTTAAAGCAAGCACCATGTGCTTGGTATGAGAAGATACATGCCTATCTGATTGCACATGGTTTTGAGAACAGTCCAATTGAAAGCACCTTATATGTCAAGTGTGCTAATGATGTAATTTTGATCATTGTGGTGTATGTTGATGACATGCTGCTCATTGGTCGTCATGAGAAGCATATTGCTGATTTCAAGGCCAATTTACATGCATCATTTGAAATGTCTGATTTGAGGCATTTGCATCATTATTTGGGCATTCGGTTTATGCATGTTGATGGTGGAATGGCTTTGTGTCAAACAAAATATATTAACACATTATTGCAGCATTTTGGCCTTGAAGACTGTAAACCTATTGCCACACCTATGGAGATAGGTTTACGACTGAGTCTTCATGATGTTGGAGGTGCGTTTGATGTTGTTCTCTATCAGCAGGCTGTTGGATGCTTGATTTACTTATGCATTACTTAGCCAGATATTCAGTTTGCTATCTCACAGATGAGCATGTTTATGTATTGCCCACGAGTCAAGCATTGGCAAGCGGTTAAGTGCATCTTTCGCTACTTGAGTGGTCTACTTGGGTTGTTTTATCCTAAGGGGGAATCACTACTTCTAGATTTGCATCCTTTTTCTTTTACTCTAATTAGGCTCGTTTCTATGACACTCGTGTGTCCACTAGTGGCTTTTGCTTCATGCTTGGTAGCTCATGTATATCTTGGTTGAGCAAGAAGTACCCTACTGTGGCCACTTCTAGTTGTGAGGCTGAGTATAGGGAAACTTTCACAATGACTATTGAGTGTGTCTGGCTCAGATGCCTTATGGCTGATTTGGGTGTTGGTCACTCTTCTGCCACCACCATCTTCACTAACTGTCAGATCGTTGATTTTGTGCCCACGCTTGAGAACATTGCAGACCTTTTCATGAAGGCTCTACTTAGGGAGATGTTTGAAGCTTTCCATAAAGCTTTGGGCTTACTTCCTTTTGTGGAGTGATTTCCACATAGTTTGGCACTTCCTTATACATGAGAGCCAGATCCTTGTTCACGACATTACTCCTATGGGGGATTTGTTGATATATTTAGGTTGTGATGTGTGTGAACACACTAGGACCACCGGGGCACTTTTTTCCCTATTTAGGAGGTTTTTTTCCTTGGCTTGTATATATGCCTATTGCCCTAACGGCCTACATATCTTTGTACTTTCTCTAGAAATACATTCAGTATTGTGTGTTGTGCTCCAAGCTTCTTCTTCTTTCTTGTGTTGTTCACGTGCTTCCGTAGACGTCTAGCTCCAACATCCAAATGATCTAATGATTAATCAGCCATTGGGAAACACTATTTTTGACTTTAGAAGAAGTCCGTATGCACCTACATATGTACTTCCATTGTTTCTTGCTCTAGTGCACACCCTGTTTTCTATCATGATTGCTTTTAATAGAAAAGTTGAAGGGAAGCTTCATCTATAAAGATAGAAGAAAACAAATTCTATTATTGATGAAGTTGAGGTGTTGATACTTGATATTACTATGCCTAGTGCGGCTCTTATGGTTGATTCTCTTTCACACACATAGAAACTAGATTCTAATGCTTCTTTTCATGTAATACCACATAGCAAATGGTTCTCTAGCTATGCAATATAGTCTCTTGGGATAGCGAGGCTTGGTGATTCTAATTAGTGTGTTGTTGTTGGAATTATAGATGTGATTGTGCAATTTGCTAATGGTTCACAATTTACCATGCATAATGTATGGGATTTGCCTCAAATATTAGGTAGTTTCATGTCAATTGGTCAACTTTATGACCTTGGAAACAAAGGAACTCTCTATGCTTAGTCCTTTCAGATTTCAAAGGGCAATATAATTATTGATGTGAGGTGTGATGGTTAATGTAATGAGAGGATCTTGGGAAAATCATGCTATAGACCAGCCTAATTTACTCAAGGGAACCCTATTAGACTCCCTAAGATTCCAATATATGCATTTATATCACAATAATACTTTAGAACATCATTCGCAAAACACTGTGTCAAAACAAATAACTTGTGTGTACAAACCATCTTGAGAAAACCTTCTCTTTATGGAAGAAGGCACTCACTATTTCACCTAGAGATCACAACCTCATAGCAATTGACCCAAGGAACTTCGCTCATTTTCAAATAAAGTGTTGACAGAGATATAGCAAGTTATTTTGTGAATTGGACAACTATGCTCAAAGCAATGTGCATAAGAGGTCAATAGGGTAATTCCAAATTTTCAAGGAGAAGGATATGCATAGACATACTCACCTTGATTTGCTTATAACTCAAGATTTACAAAACCATTCACTGTAAAACTTTGAAGGCATGCTTGTCACATTTCAAATTTCTAGATTGGATGATAATATCGTACACATAGGGAAATGACTCAGAGAACTTGACATACTTTATTCAATATATTATGGTTTCAAAAATTGTAAATATATCCATATGTAGTGTAAGATAATAAAAATACCAAAACATATTCTGAATCCTATTTGATACTATCTCTGTACCTTCTAATTCACATTAGAATGAGATGTCATTCTTCTTCTATTTAATCTACATTTGTCCCAAAAGGATTTTCCCCCTCACATTGATATTTTTAGTCTCATGATAATTTTTGGCATGTGTTCCTTTGTATATTTCTTCTAAAGAACTAATCAAAAATCTCTTTGAATGGATTAATTTTTATAACTTCTTTTCTTGTGCATTTGAAGAAGCTTATTCTTGCTTCACAATGAGGTTTTTCTATCCCCCGAGTGTCCCATGTGGCAAGGGTTCCTTTTTCCACAAAGAATGGACCATGCAGATATAGGATATGTTGTGAAAACATAAGTATTAAGATCATGAGATGTTTATTTGAAAACGTAATATTGGACTAAATAGTCTCTTCAAAGCTCACTAAGTGGGAAGGTATTTCTTTAAAACTCCAAGCCTTTGTGATGGTTCCTATAAGCTTTGTGATTTCCCTTTTGAAATCAATCACATACATATCTTCATCACCATCTCCACATAAATCTAATCAGATTATGGAGATTATGAAAAGGTAGGTACCTTCCAATATGAGGATGAGTTGGATAAGTAGCTTCACCTATGCATATGTCAATATGTTTTTGCCTTCTTTGCATGATGTTTCGGCTTCAGAAGGTCATATGGCTCTTCAAAATACCTTTCCCATCATTGCATACTTATGAATCAACACAATACTGGTATGAACTTATGACACAAAGTCTTGTTGGTTAAAAGATCAATGAAAGTGTTTGGATTGAGGTTCTCCATGGTAAATGCATCTAGAATTACAAAAAAGAAAGAAGTTGGTCTACTTTGGAGAGTAGAGCAAAAAGGTGAAGCACATCCTAAAAACACCATTATATAGGTCAAAGGACATGAGGGAAAATTTCAATTTTTTTTATGTCTAGTGGGCACAAACTTTGATGCATATCACTTTTCATGATTCTCACACGAACATTCTCTCTCTTTCAAAACTAATATATTCATGGAAGATATCCTTACACAAACGTTTTAAAGATGGTTTGAGTATTTTTTGGCCCTTTTCACCCTAATGGATATATATATATATATATATATATATACACACACACACACACACATATATATATATATATATATATATATATATATATATATATATATATATATATATATATATATATATATATATATATATATATATATATATATATTTGTATTTTTTTTGAGCTAACTATAGTAGATGGTTTATGTGGATATTCATTTCTTCTTTCTTTTGTCACATAAATACTAGTGCTGTATCTAAATTTCTCATATTTCCCTCATTTGCTTTAACTATACAACATCTCCTCTTAAATATAGGCTTTTGTGCCAAATAAAGGATCTACAAGTCATTTTGCATGGATTTGAGCTTCGTCACAATCCTATTTAGCTCGGACATCATTTTGAATCGTAGTGCATTAGTGGCTAATGTTAGATGTCATGTAATGTTTATGTGGACAAGCACACTCAATTTGTTTTCTTTTTGTCACATGGCACTCATCTATTCAAAATAGAATATGAGATTATGATCTCCATAGAATGATTGACTTTCATTTGAGGTTGCCTCATCACAAATAACAATCCCCAACATAATTAATCACATTTACTAGATCCAAATGTCTAGAAGTGGGTTCAAAGTAGCTTTTCGAATCCACGTCCTGAGGGATAGGGCTTCATAGAGTGAGAATAGACATCCCAAAATTACTTTAAATAATAGACATGTCCAAATAGCTATCAATGATGTCTCAATGATGAGAGGGGCTCGTGCAATAAAAAATTCTATGGACCATGAGTGGATATTAAATACACAATGCAGGTTGCACGTGCCTCCTAATCAGACCCACCCTAGGATATACCATATGGTTCACAATATCTATTGCATGAATGCATGAGGGAAGGGCCAAAATGCATAAGTATGATTACTTTCTTGCATGCATATGTGTATCTACATCTATTGGTACAAGCTTGTATGAAAATAATGATGGGGATTAGAATTTAGAATAGGATGTAGCACACGGATGCTACATGCATAGTGCTAGAGTTTTAGCATAAATGATCATCGATGGCTTAGAAAGAGACACCTAACTAGTAACCTACTAACAAATACTAGCAAAAAAGAAAGCAACTAGATTATTTTAACTAGAGATTTTAAAATTTACAAGGCATCGTGCACTTCATTTGAAATGCATACGAGACCTTGTCATTTGAAAGTTTGTTTTCTTTAAACTTCTTTTTCCAGGAAAGATGTATAATGAGAAGAAAACCATCAAATTTAGGCCTTCGACATCACGAGTGGCTAAATTGATCGGCACAACAAAATGTCACATGGAAGATAAAAACATTTACTTGTACCTTTCATATGAGATAATAGTCTTGGATATACATATACTATATGAAAATGTCTCGGATATCACTCCTCGCTTTCAATTTGCATAAGTCCTACTATTGTAGAGAATCTCAGTTATTTCTAAGGCCATTTTGTGCATTCTTCCATTTTCATATACAAGTTCAATCAGTATTTTGATGTAATGCAAAAGATGTGCGAACATGTGGATATGGGATTGTACATCATCCACCATAAACATGCATGCATCTACATTCTTATAACACAATCCCCATGCCAAATAACAACCCTAATCAAAGGCATTGTCACATCAACCTACGTAAGGTTCTCTAGCCTTTTCCTTTATGTGTATGCACTTGAACAAGTAGATTCTACATCCTCAATGTTGGTTTGAGCATCTGGGCTCGCTATAAAGGTGTAACCAATACTCAAAGTAGCACTTAGTGCATCATGATGACCTTCATATGTGAACACATCATAAAAGTTTGTCTCTTATTTATATGAGGAAAATTCATTATCATGTTCCTTTTTGTTAGGAAATGGTAGTAGAAGTTGGTACGCCCTTGATTGCACATGGCTTTTGGTGGTGCATCCAATTACATTGCATGTATGGAATAAAAAAGCATGTTATTTACATAGTTGCAAGTGCATGTGCATCTTGCAGGCTAGGACCATGGGCATCATGAAGAAAGCAATATTTCTTGATAGGTCCAGAATTGCTTTTGTACTATCTATTCACCTCCCCTACCTTAACCTCTTCTAAAACATGTGTGCATTCCTTCTTCATTGAGGGATAAGTTGAAATTTTTCCCCAAGAGAGTTTGGCCTTGCAATAAGCAACCACACCTATAGTGGACCTTTACAATGGTTCCATTGGGTTTCAATTGTTCCCCATGTCAAGGTTCTCTTAATCGCTACACCCACACCATCATGCAGACATTTTCCATGCCCTTTGCCAAATAGGAACCTATGGATATGTCTCAAGAGATGAGATGCTTCATGTTATTAGAAACAAAAGTCAACCCGGTCAAGAGATTCACTTCTACCTATGAATATAACAATGAAGGAAGGTTAGTCTGATGAGTATGTGTTCTACATAGATTGTTGTTGCTCAAACCATGTGGTAGGGAATGTCGCCTTGCTCTCATACTTGGAAGATCCAAAGAAAAAGAATTGTTTCCAAATCAGTGATGAAAGAATGCATGTTGTGGAGAAGATAGGGAATGTGAAGACCTATTATGGTAATATCAATCTCTTAAGGAGAGTTCTTTATGTTCCAACTATTTCCAAAAATCGTAAGTGTAGATGAGACTCTGGAGAAAGGTTTGCAGGTGAGATTCACTAAGCATGGAGCCTATGTAGAGGATCCATGTAAAGGGTTCAAGAAGATAGCAAAGGGAGAAAAAACTCATAGATTGTTCACATTTGAACTCCAAGAAAACAAGAATATTTCCTTCTTCAATTATGGCACCCAAAACTTATTAGAACTAGATGTTAGCATTAAAGGTTAGCTCACATTAGAGAAAGAGACCTCAAAAAAGTGAATAGAGATCAAAGTGTTCTTGGATTACCCAATATCTCAAAGCAACACATAATATGCAAATGTAGTGCATGTCAATTTGGAAAATCACCTAGGGAACCATTTACCAAGAAAAGATAATGTTAGCTCAATAAATGGTCGGTTTTGGTGCACTAATATGTTTGTATTTGGCAGAAGAAGATGTTTGATTACAGGTACTTGAAGAGTGATCAAATGTTTGAAGGGAAGTATTTGCAACTACATGATGCCATCATGATCAGAATGGATCGGGAACTTGGTACTGCTGTTGGAAATGCATTGATAGACATGTATGTCAAGTGTGGCTTGATCAGAAAAGCACACGAAGTCTTCAATAGGCTTCGGAATCAAGATGTTGTGTCATGGACTGCCTTAATTGCAGGATATGCCAAACATGGGGATGCCATGTTTGCTCTCAATTGTCTTGATGAAATGCAACTCAAAGATAGAAGGTGTCAATCCAGACTTTAGCACTCTTGGTTGTGGCTTGAAAAGCACCGAGGGACAGATAAGGGGGGATGCTCAAGGGCTCTCGCCCTCTCGTTGTTTCACGAACAGATAAGGGGAATTGTTTTGGGGTTTTTTTTGGGGTTTTTTTTTGTGGAGATTTCGAGGGAGGAGGTGTGCGCTCTGTGTGGAGGGGGAGGACATTCTCAGAGGTTGCTCGGGAAGCGAGAGGGGAGCAAAGTCATTTTGTTTGGGAAGCATTAGAATCGACGGCCCCCTTCCTTATTGTCTTCCTGGAGGGACCATCAAAAGTCGACAGGGAGGAGGAGGATGCTCTCGTAGTCGTCATGTGTCTGCCAACGGCAAATGGTGTTAGAGATCTTGGCGTGAGTGATGTGCAAGAATTGTCGATGGTGGAGCAGGAGCAAGTGGTGCGGGCGCAGGCATTGAAGGAGGGTGCCCTGAATGGAGGTGATTCCAGAAGTGCCTCCGTTGGATTTTGAGATAGGAAGATGAAATATGTTTACATCTGCTAGAATGACGTATTAAAGCGTTGAATCTACACAATGTCTGAGCTATAAAAAATACTGAAAAAGAAAAGAAAGTAAGTAGAGTACTGGCCAGTGGCTGTGCTTCAGAGCTGTGAACGAGTGACTGTAACTTTGTATTCACTAGAAACTCTCCAGTCGATGCAAAGATTCAAGGTCCTGAAAGGAGGCTGATGCCGGGCAGTGAGGTGTACAGGTGGCACCAGTTATTGTAACAGATGCAAGGCTAGATACACTTTGTGCAAGGATTGTTAAATACTACTTATTCAAGAGATTTGTAGAGACTACAAGGCACCCATTAGAAGAGTGGAGTGATGCTCATGAAGGTACTTTGTTCCACTATTCTTCTGGTATGCAAGAGATTTTGCTTGCAGTTGGGATTTGTGAGAAGGTAGGTGTTTTCAGTTTTGGAAAGTCTCCAATGTCAAGGCACCATTATCCTACAATTCAGAGGGCAGAGCTTGGGCTTCATGATACGCGGCTGAGTATGACTTCTACATGGACTTGGCTGCATAGGATCCTCATGTCATACCTTTCCTGAATGAGGCAGGGTTCTCTCTACCTTTGGTGCATAATTATTGGTGATCGCTGCTTATCTGATGATATCTACTTTGAGACAATGATAGCAATAGGAGTTAAGAAAAGGGAACCTCAGGAGCATTCTGAAGGGGAGTACGAAACCACGTCAAATGGAGGGGAGGAGAACCTTTCCATCTAAAAAAAGGGGAATTCTACACTGGCTTTGTAGAGTTTCGGAAGAGTAGTCTTCCTCATCAACTGGGGAAGCCCATATGAGAATACAGATGATCCAACGGGAGGCTCGATCTAAGGACAGTCAAGAGATACGGTAATTAGAAGCAGCATACATACAAGAAAAAAAGTGGTCAACTATATATAAAAAAAAAACTAGGCGGCATGCCAGGAGGACTCAACTCCTTCATTAATTAAGGAGTAGCCACAATGCTGAGAGAGGCATGGAAAGTTAGCAGTGCTGGGGATTTATCTCTGATAAAGGTGGACCCACAACATCCGGAAGAGGACTAGCTGCTGTACCTCATAACGCCCAAGAAAGCTGCTTCAAGGACCTGGGAGAAAAAGAAGAGTCCAAAGAAATGTTGTGTATCAATGCCATGTGCTTGATGATTGTCATGATCTCTAAAGCTTGTATAACTCTATGATTTTCTGTCTCTTGTCTCTTGTGGATCGATCTGAGAAGTGAGCAACAACTAAAAAATCCAAAAAAGCCCAGGCTGTTGTCATGCTTCAAGAAGGATTTTGGGGAGTAGATGTAAGGATGAGGACAATGGATGGAGAGAGATAGTAGTCCTGTAAACTGTGAAAGGGGAGAGTTGAAGGGGGGAATTCAACAGAGGGGAGATCTCCTTCAGCATCATGGGTTTCTGAGGGCATTCAATGGGGATGCTAACTCATGGGGCTCATTGTGCAAGTACCGATAGAGTCCACACGCATTAGTGAGGCTGAGGGTTAGCCAGAGAGGTCCTTGGTTCTCGGACCTGAGAACACACATCGAAGAGGAGGGTATTCAGCTTTACTTATGCATTACTCGACCAGATATTCAGTTTTTTCTCTCATAGATGAGCAAGTTTATGTATTGCCTATGTGTTAAGCATTGGTAGGTTGTTAAGCACATCCTTTACTTGTTGAGTGGTACCCGACTACTTGGGTTGTTTCATCCCAAGGGGAGATCACTACTACCAGATTTGTATGCTTTTTCTAACTTTGAGTGGGCTCGTTTCTATGACACTCATGAGTCCACTAGTGGTTTTTGCTTCATGTTTGGTAGCTCATGCATATCTTGGTTGAGCAAGAAGCAGCCTAATGTGCCCACTTCTAGTTGTGAGGCTGAGTATAGGGCAACTTTCATAGGGCATGTTGAGTGTGTGTGGCTCAGATGCCTTATGGCTGATTTGGGTGTTGGTTAGTCTTCGGCCACCACCATCTTCATTGATAGTCAGAGCACATTGGCAAGTTCAAGGAACCCTATGTGCCATGCTCGCACTAAACACATTGAGGTGCATTATCATTATGTTAGGGAGAGTTTCTCTGTTGGATAGATCAACTTGGCATATCTGCCCACACAGGAGAACATTGCAAACCTTTTCACGAAGGCTCTGCCTAGGGAGAATTTTGAAGCTTTTCACAAAGATTTGGGCTTACTTCCTTTTGTGGATTGATTCCACATAGCTTGGCACTTCCTTATAAATGAGTGCCAACTCCTTGTTCAGCACATCACTCCCAGAGGGATTTATTGATATATTTAGGTAGGGATGTGTGTGAACACACTCGAGCCGCGGGGGCACTTTTTTCCCTCTTTGGGAGGTTTTTTCCCCCGGCTTGTATATATGCCCATAGCCCTAATGGGTTACTTATCTTTGTACATTCTAGTGGTAATACATTGAGTATTGTGTGATGTGCTCCAAGCTTCTCCTTCTTCCTTGTGCTATTGATGTGCTTCTGCAGACACCTAACTCCAATAGCTCCAAGAGCTTGGAATCATAGACTTCTGACGTATTTAGAGGATAAGGGTTGCATTGTTAGCAAAGTAGATTCTTCACTCTAGAGATGAAGGATAATCTAAGATTGGTGATCTAGAGAAGCTTACATATTTCCTTGGTTTGGAAGTTGTGTATATATAGAAGGGTATGTATCTCACGCAAAAGAAATACATCAAAGACATGTTTGCCAAGTTCAAGATGGAGAATGCTAAGGTTGCAAGTACACCCATGGAGAAAAACTCAAAGATAAGTGTTCATGATGGTGAGCTAAGTTAAGACACCACAAACTACCAAAGCTTAGTGGGAAGTTTGAGTTGTATAGAGGGTTGGGAAATGCAACTTAGGAATCCAACTGGATTAAGATGTTATACTCAGAGTTGGATGTGAAGTCTTCTACTACTCATATGTTTGAAGACAATACAAGATCTCTTCATCTTGCGAAAAATCTAGTTTATCATGCTAGAACCAAACACATTCAATTCCTCTATCACTATGTTAGGGAGAAAATAATAAGCAAGGAAATTGAACTCTCATATGTATCCACTCAATGACAATGTGTAGATATGATGACCAAATCATTGGATGGAGAAAAATTAAATAGGTTCAAAGCTATGATTGCTCTTCAAATCAATGTATTGAAGACTCAAGCATCTTAGGCTTGGTGCATGAAGCTAGCCTAAGTGCTTAACTTATGCACAAAGGATTTCTCTTGATATTTGAGGCATAAGTTCATATTCATAGCAACATACACTTAAGGAGTGTCAAAGGTTAATGTGTAGTTTTATCTTCGTCAAAGGTAAATGAGATACTTAGAGAGAATCTTGTGGATGCATTGATTCGAAATTCAAATTAGTTCCTATAATTTTGGATAACTTTTAGGTGGAATCCATCACGAGCTATGAACCAAAGGATATATACACTAGTCCTAAGGCAAGAATTATAAAAATTTGGACTTGTGTGGAATGAAGTCAAGGAATCGTTTGAAGAGGCACAAATTTGTACGTCAAACCTACCATGTGCCACCCTATAGAGCTTGGAAAGCCATAGCTTGATTTTCAATCTCAATTCACTCGAGTCCTCATGGTATCTTAGCTGATCATCACACTCATTCTGAGTGATTTATGTCTTGCCATGATGAGAGAGAAGTCCTCCACTCTGTGATTGTATCATATCTCAATTAGAAATACATTTATACTTCATTTTCATAGCTACATTTATCTCTATCTATTACATAAAAAGGTATTATTCTTCTTTAAGTTTTTTGAATGAGCTTGACTTCGGGAAATCTCCTCTATATCTAAGATACTCTTTCCTCTTATAGCCAGCAATACTTTTTACATAAGAGACCTCTACACCTAGTGCATAACTAGAATAAAAAGGAAGTAACGAGCTCTTGGAGCATTTAGCCCTAGGCCATAGCCAAATATCTTAAATGATCTTGTTTACTCAAGAAGAAATACGTATATACAGGAAACGGGAATGTGCAATAGCACATATAATTTGATAGGATCTTCAGCTATAACGTTGCAAAATCATAGTTTCACGACAAAGCTTATGTACAACAGAGAATGAATCTCAATTCAATTTTGGAAGGTAATGAATCATTGAATTTATATCCATTTTTTCTTTTCATTGTTTTCTCTAAAGCTTTCATTGTGCCCTTCCCTTTGCTGAGAAAATTGTCTTCATTTGATATACATATGTGCAAAAAAAAAAGCAACAATAGTAAGATTCTATGTGTGATGGGGAAAAAGAATCATGAAGCAAAAGAAAATTACATAAGAAAATAAAAACAAAAGTTAAGATATGAGTTAAGAACATGACAAATTCAAGCGATATATTTGCCCTATTTCTTTTGCGAATACCTATGAATGATAAGGGACAAGGGAGTTGTATATGGGAAAAATGAAAAAAAATCAATTTTTTATATGAATCTAGGAAATTACCAATTCATGCAACTAGACTCATCATGAAATCTTGGATGGGACTAATTGTTTGAGTTGGTTGTGTGTGAAAATTAGTAAAAATAGGTTATCACTTATTGGAAACAAGACATTTGGGTATTAGAATCATGCAAATAGACAATCTATCTTAGGGTTTTGGCATGTTCTAGACACAATGGTAGTATTAGTTTCTCCAAATACTTAACCAACCATACGATACAAAAGTTCACATTGAATCTAAGGTTCAAGATGACTTCCTTTGTGTCCACGACATCAAGGACCTTGCATAAGGAGAAAACAAAAAATCTCAAGTAATGGAATGAAACTAGGGCATGACTGATTCAAGTGATAAGGCCCATCCAAGATCTTTTGATGGCCCTAATCACTTGAATCGGTCAAATGTTAAAATCATAAGGAATGGAGATTGATTTTCCCATTTCTTTGTTCAATATCTATGAATGATGAGGAATAAGGGGATTGCATAAGAATCAAACCAAAGAACTCAAGTATATGAATGAATCTAGGACACGACCAATTCAAGCAATTAGGATCATCAAAAAATCTTGGATGGGCCTAATCGCTTGAATTGGTCGTGTCTCAAAGATGAGCCATAAATTAAAGCGAAGTGATTTTGAATGTAGCTTAAACTCATACTCATCCTAAAGCAATTCTTGAGCAATGGGAGCGTGTAGAGAGATCCAAATCAATGGATGAAGAGGGAACATCAGACTTAGATGCAGCCTTAGACGGTGTAGAGGGTTTGGAAGGAGAGGGACTACCAATTGTCTTAGTGGAGTGATTGAGTATTGCACCCTCATCGAAAACAACTATATGGACTAAGAACAAAAACGGATGAAATATTGGAAAGAAAGATGTGCTGCCAAGTTCCGCAACCCTCCAAAAGATTGATGAGTTGGGAAAAGACCCTTAGCTTTTAAGGTAGGAGAATTTGTAACTGTAAGAATTCCTATTTTTTTAGACATCATTGAGTGTTTGTTTTGAAAAATAACAAGATAAAAAGGAAATGGGCTCTTCACGAAGGGGAAGAAAAGGTTATTGCCCTTTTTTGTAACTCTAGATAATGGCTTTACTTATTAATTCTTTTATACTTGGGGCTACCGTTTAGGCCTAGTCTTAAGCATAGTTTTCCTATCACTTTCAATCTATCAACATTGTTTTGCCTTTGGGTCATCCTACCCTTGCTTTGTAATATGAGGGGAGTTCAATAACCTCTATGCCCCTTCACTTGTACAATTCTTCTTTCAATTGATTAAAGCAAGAAATATGAGGCAATATATTATCAAAGTTTCCCAAAATTGGCATAGTCAAAAGCAGTGTGTCTAGTTAGTTGTTGAAGGAGATCCTTAAAATCCTATACTAAAAGCGGGTTTGTAAAAGAGTAGTGGAGAACCATATCTCCACGTTGACACCACATGGGGGCAATGTATTGGTGGGAATTTCGCTTCCTTCTATTGGTCCTATTACTATCTCTTTGGACCTCCTCAGAGAAATGTAAGATATGCGGAGAGGACATATTGAAGGTTGACATGCATGATGGTATTTCTGGCAATTGTTTTTCTTCTTACCTCCATGCATGCGAGTGGGGAAGTGGTTGAAACATCTTCTGAGTGTTATTCCACCACCAAACGTTTGAACACACCTTAATGTCCGTCTTTTTCAATGAATCTTGACAGTTTTACTTGAAAATTTAAAAAGAAAACGTGTATTAAAAGAAGGTGTCAATAGCCCATGAAGGTAGGCGAGAACAATCTCTTCTTATATAATTTCTTAGGAAGGTGTACTATAGAACAAACGACCAAATATGTTGCAACATAAGATGAAATTTACCTCTTCCTTTCACTGATTTTATATTGGTGAAGTTACATCATCGATTTGATTCATTCACTTTTTTTTAATGACGAAGTTCGGCCGAAGCCTAATCTTTCTTGGCTTCAATATACTGAATCTTGTTGAGGCTGACCTGGTAATTAATGATTTCTTTCATGTTCGGGATTTTTGTTAGGCAATTACCATATGCCATTTGAGACCAAGCGGGCACGATGGGGCTTGCCCCATGAGAAGACAAACTCTAGAGCAGTCCCAAGCACAAGATGTCTGCTTTGTAAAGTATTCCATTCTTCATAGGTAATGTTGATGCTAGGTTCAAGCTCCTCGAAGTTGATCCACTGGTTGGTATCTTGTTTGAGGAGATGTTTCGAGTTTTTGAAGCCTTTGTTCCATAGTCTCTTGGCATTTCAAATGTTATAGGATTCCATGTTCCGGATGCCTTGGATCAGAAACCAAATAGAGTCATTCTCTCTGATACCAACTGCCCACTTCCAATCTTCACCGATTCCTATGAAGATTTTGACTTTATTCCAACTCTTCCATAGGGAACACACAAGATTCAAGCCTTTCGGGAAAATCGGGATTGGAGAAAACAAAAGGGTTAGGTTGTCAAGATTCTTCCAATTCGAGAATCCCACGAAGGTCAACTCATTCTTGTTTCTGAAAATCAACTTGGCCCATGAGGCCTCTCCGTTGCACCATGTTTGAATCATCCATTTTGCCGCAAGTTTGTTAGCCATGCACCCAATGTCCAAAATGCCAAGGCTTCTAGTATCCCTTTGGCTAGTGCATATGGACCACTTGATTTTAGGCACCGCCCTCATATTATGGTCGCCTCTCCAAAGACATTTCTATAAATACGTTCCAGTTTGGATAGCTCTTGATCTTTTTGGTCTCCAACAAGGGAGGAAGTAAATGGTCGACAAAATGAGGAACGTGTTGATAACCATTGCATGACCAGGAAGATTGATTTGCATGCCTCTCCAATAGTTTAACTTGCTTTTGAGTTTGGCCAAGACCCAATTCCACCATTGCTCCATTGAAATACCAAAGCCCAAGGGATCCCAATGAGCCAAAAAAATTGGCCAGTGGGAATTTTTGGCTGCCATGATCAAAGAGAAACTTGGGTTGGAGCCTGACAATAGCTCTGAAAGCGATCTTTGAGTGGTTGATTTTGGATCCAGAGGCTTCACAAAAAGTATCTACAAACCTCCAAAACATCTCCAGACTCGTACTATTGTTGTGGATCAAATGCATTCATATGATCGGCAAAGAGTCCCATGGTGATCTGGCCGTGGTCACGAGGCAAGCGGAGGCCTTTGATATTACCTACTTCCACCTATTGTTCCAAAACTTGGCTAAGCCCTTCTGTGGCAATATCAAAGAGAAGGGGAGCAAATGGGAACCCTTGTCTAGTCGATCTTTTTAGTTTGATCACCTTTGAAAGTCGGCCATTAACATTAATTTGGTTTGATGCATTTCCCATAAGAGTTGAGATCATCTTGGTGAATTTTTTACTGCATCCAAGATCTTTAAGTGACTGCAAAATATAGTCCCATTCCAACCTGTCGTAAGCTTTGTCAAAGTCAATCTTGAGGAAGACCACATCTTGTCTTGACTCGTCCGTGAAGTTGAGACCTTCCCAATTATCTATAATGGCTTCCAATATTGACCTGCCTTTGACGAAACCTTTTTGGTCCTCGCTTAACCACGGTCTTAAATGGCTAGAAATTCTATTGGCTATGACTTTGGCAATGACTTTATATCCTATTTGAAGCATCATAATTGGATGCCAGTTCTCAATTCTATTCTTTTCCCCTTTTTTGTGGATTAACTTGATGATGACATTGTTGAGACAAGTCGGAAGCACACCAAACTCAAGTGCATCTTGCTAGACCAAACAAAGAGGGGACGCAATCACCAACTTGAAGACCTTAAAGAACTCATTAGTGAGCCTGTCCGGCCCCATGCATTTCCCACTAGAGAGGGCATCTATGACTTCAATGATTTCTTCTTCGAGATAGGGGTGCCAAGCAGCAAATGCAGGTTGTGTAGGATCCTATGAGAGGACACCCTAGAGATGGCTGCCATGGACTCCCGTCTATTGGAAGAGAGGGGGGTCGAGATCCCCAAGAGTCTTGTAAAATGCTCTTCAATGATTCCAAAATTTTCTTCTTCCATATTGCAAACATCACCATTTGAGTCTAGAAATAGGGGGATTGATTCTCTGTTTTGTTTCTTTTTAAGGATGTTACACATCTCTTTGGTGGGTTTGTTGGCTTTCCCAGCCGACCAATCCTTAAAGAATATTTGCAAATTTTTCCTTTGTTTTTCTTCCTCGTATCTCAACATTGCTCTGACTTTTTGTAGACCCTTCTAGGATTGAGCTTTTCCTTTGTTCACTTCCCCCTCAAGTCTCAAGAGCCTATGATATAGAGCTTCTCTAAGTTCTCGTTGAATAGTCTGGAGCATCTTCCTAGTTCTTATCATGATCTATCCTGACTTTTCGACCATACATCTCCAACTGTTGGCAGGGGACGAGCAGGAGGAAAACACCTCCTTCCACACTTCAGTGATTTCTTGATTGATGAAGGGGAGAGAGAAGGAAGTCAAGCATGCGTGAAATCAAGGCACCTTACGGGTTTTGGTGAGAGGTTGGAAAGCGATAATGATTGGGAAGTGACTAGAAATGGCTAGGTCAGTGTGTTGCAAGAGGGAAGGATGGCCCCACTGATGAATAATGTTCTGAGCAATGTAGCTTCTACCCAATCTAGCTTTCCTCAAGTCCTCGCCTGCTTGGAGATTTGAATATGAAAAACCTTTCGAGCCTTTGAATTCGACTAGGTCCAAGTGCAGTTTGTTTTTGTCCCAAGTTTCTTTCTCATGATTGTCGATGACCCAACCCTTGTTGTTCCATCTGTCCGCAGTGTCTTCCACCAACTCTATGCAAGAATTAGTTACGAGAGAATATATCACTCTAATATCATGGGATATCATTGGTCATGCTAAAAAGAAACATCAACATGAATCATAAAAATTAAATAAATGTTAGCAAGAAAATTAAAATAAATAATAATAAATTTTATACTCTATCGTGTAAATAAATCACCAAATCAATCTATCTCCACCCTTTGGATCGAGAACTAATTCCATGCTCAAAACTCTCTTATCATTCTCCAAAGGTAATATCACTTATGATTCAACTTCAATAACTGTATCAAGTGAGCTCGACATGCTGTGTCCCATGAGAAGGCGAACTGTGTGTCGGTCCCAGGCGAGACTTCTACTTTGCAAAGTGTTCCATTCTTCGTACGAAATGTTGACGCAAGGGTCAATATCCTCGAAGTTGATCCATCGGTTGGTGTCTTGTTTCCAGAGATGTTTCCATTTTTTGAAGCCTTTGTTCCATAACTTCTTGGCATTTTGAATGTTCCAAGATTCCACACTCTGGATGCCATGGATCGAAAACCAGATAGAGTCGTTTTGTCTGATACCGGCTGCCCACTTCCAGTCTTCACTAATTCTTGTGTAGCTTTTGACTTTATTCCAACTCTTCCATAGGGAGCACACGAGATTAGAGCCTTTCGGGAAGACGGGGATCGAGGAAAACAACAAGGTCAATATGTCAAGATTCTTTCAATTTGGGAAGCCCATGAGAGCCAACCCGTTCTTGTTTCTGAAGATCAACTTGGCCCACGAGGCCTCCTCCTTGCACCAAGCCTTAATCATCCATTTGGCTTCCAGTTTGTTAGCCATGCACCCAATATCCAGGATCCCAAGTCCCCCACTATCTCTATGGCTGGTGCAGATGGACCATTTGATTTTAGGCATCCCCCTCCTGTTGTGGTCGCCTGTCCAAAGGAAGTTTCTGCAAATTCTATCCAGTTTGGACAGATCTTGCTCTTTCGGTCTCCAACAAGAAAGGAAATAAATGGTAGATGAAAGGAGGAACGTGTTGATAACCATAGCACGACCAGCAAGATTGATTTGCATACCTCTCCAATAGTTAAACTTATTTTCGAGTTTGGCCAACACCCAGTTCCACCACTGTTCCATAGAGACGCCAAACCCCAAGGGGATCCCAAGAAGCGAAAAAATTTGGCCCTCAGAATGATTTGACAGCCATGATCAATGAGAAGGTTGGGTTGTGACCCAACAATAGCTCTAAAGGCGGTCTTAGAGTGGTTGATTGTGGATCCAGAGGCCTCACAAAAAGTAGCCAGACACCTCTAGAACGTCTCTAGGCTAGTACTATCATTGTGAACAAACGCGTTCATGTCATCGGCAAAAAGTCTCATGGTGATCTGACTGTGGTCATGAGGCAAACAGAGGCCTTTGATATTACCAGCTTCCACCTGATGCTCCACCAGCCTGCTAAGGCCTTCCGTGGCAATGGCAAAGAGAAGGGGAGCCAATGGGCACCCTTGTCTGATAGATCTTCTAAGTTTGATCACCTTTCAAAAGTTTGTCGTTAATGTTAATTTGGGTCGATGCGTTTCCGAGAAGGGTCGCGATCATCTTGGTGAATTTCTGGCTACATCCAAGATTTTGGAGCGGCTGCAGAATATAGTCCCATTCTAGCCTGTCGTAGGCTTTATCAAAGTCGAACTTGAGGAAGACCACGTCTTGTTTAGACTCATTTGCAAATTCAATACCTTCCCAGATATCTATAATGGTTTCCAAAATTGATCTGCCTTTGATGAAACCTTTTTGGTCCTCGCTTAACCACGCTCTCAAGTGGAAAGAGATTCTATTGGCAATGACTTTGGCAATGATCTTGTATCCTGTTTGGAGCATCGTAATAGGACACCAATTCTCTATTATGTTCTTTTCTCCTTTTTTGTGTATTATCTTGATAATTCCATTGTTGAGACAAGAAGGAAGCGCGCCAAACTTGAGCGCCTCTTGCCAAACTAAACGGAGAGGGGTGGCTACCACCAACTTTAAGGATTTAAAGAACTCATTAGTGAGCCCGTCGGGTCCTCGGCTTTTACCAGAGGGGAGGGCATCAATGACCTCAATGATTTCTGCTTCAGAGATGGGGGCATGTAGCTGGGAGCGAAGGTTGAGTGGTATCCTGTGGGGGGAAACCCTAGATATGGCTGCCATATAGTCCCTTCTACGATGGGAGAGGGGGTTCGAGGACCCCAGGAGTCTCTGAAGTGCCCTTCAATGATTCCAAAATTATCTTCTTCCGTATTGCATACATTGCCATTTAAGTCTAGCAATAAGGGGATCGATTCTCTGTTATGTTTCCTTTTAAGGATACGACACATCTCTTTGGTGGGTTTGTCGGCTTTGCCAACCCACCACTCCTTGAAGAAAATTTGCAAATTTTTCCTTTGTATTTCTTCCTCGTATCTCAGCAGCGCTCTGATTTTTCGAAGACCTTTTTGGGTTTCAGATTTTCCTTTGTTCACTTCCTCCTCAAGCCTCCAAAGTCTGTGATAAAGAGCTTCTCTACGAGCCCGCCGCACAGTCTCGAGCATCTTCTTGGATCTAATCATGATTTGTCGTGACTTATCAACCGCACTTCTCTAGCACTTGGCTGGGGACAAGCCGGAGGGGGTTCAACACTCTCGGAGGCCCCAAGGGCGGCACAAGATCCCCCTTCCAAAAAAGAGGCCAGGTTACTAGTCTCCCCCGGAGGAGGGGCCAAGTTACTTCTCACAAATGAGGGGGTCGTCGAACCCATGATCGACCCCACTAAACTTCCCAAAAGGTGAAGCGTGACCAACCCGAAATAAAGTTACTTCTTTAATCAAAACCTTCTTGAATTGGAACCCAGCAATGGCCCCACGGCCTTCACTTTAAAGCTATCTGTTCTCTTTTTAAGAAGAAGTACCCATTAATTCGATAACACTCAAACAAAGGCATTGCAAGTCACCACGGTCCACGGCTCAAGACACAAACTCACCGACGCTCATGGGCAACAAGAAGACACAGCAGCCACTCGAATTAAAGCGAAAATGATTCTTCACCTTTTCTCTTAGTGCCACACTTTAATCAAACACTCCCAAGGATGGGTGACTCTTCGAAAAAAAGCAGAAATGAAAAGTCAGAGGGCGTGACGATACACCGGGGAGCTTGCCCATAAGAAACTCAAAAAAACTAGTGTGACGATACCACAGGTAGCAGACGTGACGATACTCATAGAAGGCAGACGTGATGATACTAAAATATTTGACGTGACGATACTCATCGGTGGCTGACGTGACGATACTCAGAAGGGCAGACGTGACGATACTCAGAAAATTGACGTGACGATACTCAGAAGTGAGGCTGGCGTGATGATACTAAAAAAAAATGACGTGACAATACGTAGTTCAAACACCTGGCGTGATGACACTCGCAAGCAAGCTAACCTCCGGTGCTCCCGAGGAGGACGACCGCGACCACGAGGGTCGCGATACCTACAACCCACGGAGCAGAGTTATGCTCTCTATTCCAACGCACCAACACACTTCACCTGAGCTCCCTCCAGAATTCTTCGCGAATCTCATAGGTGCAAATCACCTTGTTAGTTTGCTCGTTTCGACCTTACCATAACAGCGCTGTTGTCTCTTGCGCTCAACTGCGCTCATAATCACCGTGTGACTATTTGGCTGGAGCTCAAATATCGGCCACACTGTTGTTGTTGTGTCGACTCGCCATCTCCAAGAGAAGCTCTAATTGAAGGTTTTCATTAAAGGTGAGTGTCGATGCGCTACCTAGTGTCTTTTTTCATTTCTTCTTTTGACCCACCAATTGATGTCTAATTTCTTACAACCTTTAATGGCATATAGATACTACTATGTCATTTTATTCATATAAATTTCATAGTATTTAGACATTTTAAGCTTTCACAATGACCAAAATACTAAGCCTCTATATCTGTAATATTTTAAACATTTGCAGAGGCTAAAATTTACTCTTTTCTTTATATCTACTAGATGGAGACACAATTCTTCTTGATATTTTTTAATACCATCTAGAGATGCTTAGCTAATGTTAGAAATAAAATTCATCCAAATTGAGTAAATGAGCTAAGAGAACCAATCACCTCTAGGTGACATGGTCTCTGTTCATTTCATAAATTCCATAGGCTACAATTTCATGTGCAGAGATTATTTGAAATATTCATTGATCTCTAAAATTACCTAAAAATTATTTTAGACAAAGTGCATCTATCAAATGTTTATACCTACCAAAAATCATGCAATTTGGATCTACCAATGAAGATATTTGCCCTTTGCAACATGCCTATGTTACTTGTTTCAGCCCTCTACCACTATTAGCAACACTTCTTGTGTAGAGGTCATTTGACCTTTGTAAAAGTATCCAAATTACTTGAAAATTGATAATCTTAAAGAAAATCTATGGGCTACATGCCCTCCCACTTTTAATAAATTTGGGCATTCCCTCAAAGAGCAGCATCCAAATCTCTATGAGGCTACTACCTCACTAACTATTTGCTCAATTATTTTGTTAAATCTAAAAATGAGGAGATATGTTAATCCTTATGATTAGATATACCCATTCATTCTCTTGTATGAGTTATGACTCGAATACATATCCATGCATATAATGCTTGTCTAGATTAGTGCAAACCAATTAACCATCCAACTCATCTCATAGAAAATAGATTCTTTACAATATCTATTGGAGTTAGACGTCTGCGGAAGTACACAAACAACACAAAGAAGAAGAAGAAGAAGAAGTTTGGAGCACAACACACCATACTAAATGTATTACCACTAGAATGTACAAAGATAAGTAGCCCATTAGGGCAATAGGCATATATACAAGCTGGGGGAAAAAACCTCCTAAAGAGGGAAAAAAGTGCCCCGATGGTCCTAGTGTTTTCACACACATCACTACCTAAATATATCAACAAATCCCTCTCGGGAGTGATGTGATGAACAAGGATCTGGCACTTATGTATAAGGAATGCCAAGCTATATGGAATCAATCCATAAAAGGAAGTAAGCCCAAAGCTTTGCGGAAAGATTCAAACTTCTCCCTAGATAGAGCCTTTGCGAAAAGGTCTGCAACTCTCTTGCATGGGCACATACGCCAAGTTGATCTCCCTAGCAAGGAATCTCTCCCTAAGATAATGGGAATGCACCTCAATGTGCTTAGTGTGAGCATGGAGCACTAGGTTCCTCAAAAATGACAATGCCCACTGACTGTCAGTGAAGATGAAGACTGACCAACACCCAAATCAGCCATAAGGCGTCTGAGTCCCACACACTCAACAATCGCTGTGAAAGATGCCCTATATGCAGCCCCATAACTGAAAGTAGCCACAGTAGGCTGCTTCTTACTCAAGCAAGATATGCATGAGCTACGAAGTGTGAAGCAAAAACCTCTAATGGATATAGGAGTGTCATAGCAACTAGCCTAGTCAGAGTCAAAAAAAGCATGCAAATCTGGTGCTAGAGATCCCCTTTGGGATAAAACAACCCAAGTAATCAGGTACCACTCAAGTAGCAAAAGATTTTCTTAATTGCCTACCAATGCTTGACACGTGGGCAATGCATAAACCTACTCATCTGTGAGATAGCGAATTGATTATCTAGCTGAGTAATGCATAAGTAAATCAAGCATCCAACAGTCTCCTGATATAGAAGAGCATCAAATGCATCTCCAACATCATGAAGACTCAATCATAAACTTGTCTCCATAGGAGTGGCAATAGGTTTACAGTCTTCAAGGCCAAAATACTGCAATAATGTGGCAATATATTTCATTTGACACAAAGCCATTCCACTATCAACATGCATAAACTGAATGCCCAAATAATGATGAAAATGCCCCAAATAAGACATCTCAAATGAGGGATGTAAATCAATCTTGAAATCATCAATATGCTTCTCATAAGGACTACTGAGCAGCATGTCATCAACATACACCACAATGATCAGAAGCACATCATTAGCACGCTTAACATATAAGGTGCTTTCAGTTGGACTATTCTCAACATCATGTGTAATTAGATAGGCATGTATCTTTTCATACCAAGCACATGGTTCTTGCTTTAAACCATATAGTGTCTTCTTTAACTTGCACACCTAGTTTTCATGCCCTTTCTGCACAAAGCCATGGGGCTAAAAAACATACACTTCTTCATGCAAGCCACCATTTAGAAATGTTGTTTTAATGTTCAATTAATATACATTCCATCCATGATGAGCTGCAAGTGCACAGATGTTATGAACAATAGTCATTTGGCAAGTAGGTGCAAAGGTTTCATCAAAATCAATGCCTCTTTCTTGCGCATAATCCTTTGCAACAAGCATAGCCTTATACCTATCAATTGTCCCATCAGGTTTACACTTCAGCTCTCTCATCAACAAGTGCATCATGTAAATCTGCATCAGAAATATAATGATCAACATCATCACATGAAACCTACAATGGTTGAGAAGTTGCCTCATTATGACCATCACTAGACTGTGCACCTATAAAAAGAGGTAACAAAGTATCGTACATGTCTTTGGAGCTAACAAAGGTCTCCTTCGTACATGAAAGTAAAGGTTGAATAACATCTTCCACAAAACAACATCATGGCTAACCAAAATGCATTTAGTATGTGGATGATGCAGACAATAGCCTTTGCTTTCAGAACTGTACCCAACAAGAATACATTTTACTGCTTTATCATCCAATTTCCTATGATGTTTTTCAAGCACTAATGCATATGCTAGACAACCAAAAACACGTAGATGAGCAACAGATGTCTTGCGACCATGCCAAGCCTCATATGGAGAGATAGAGTGTAGTGTTTTAGTGGGACCCTTGTTAAGTACATATGCTACACACATGACTAAATCAAGCTAGAAACTATGTGGTAAAGCCTGACTCTTGACCATACACCTCGCCATTTCCATCAGTGACGTGTTCTTCCGTTCAACAACTCCATTTTGTTGTGGTGTATACAAAACTGTACATTGATGCTTTATCCCACATTCAGCCACAAATGCATTAAATTCAGAATACATATATTCCCCCCTTGATCAGAATAGACGGTGGCTATTTTACATGCTGACAGATTTTTGTTGGAAGAGATGGATTGATACCTCAAGGAAGTGAGGTGGTACTACTAAAACCTGCTTTGTACCTGCCCTATTTCACTTCATGATTATGTAGTAGGCCCTTTTGAATTGCAAATGGTACCAATAAAGTACCTATGTACTTTGGAGTTGGTCCTTCAAACAATTGAATCAAAACAAACTACTTGGCAAATAGCTAGTTTCACAAAACTTGCTAATTTGGTCTACACATCTGCTGGTTTTTTTGCTCAATGCTCACAATAAAATAGAAATTAATCAAATTCCTTTTGAGGGTATCTAATTAGCTAAGATAGCTAATCATTACAAGTGAAACCATCTAAAATGAAAAACCATACACTGAGAAATCAATTTAGCAATCCAAGGCTTACCCCTGACTTTTTAGGGACTGAGCAATAATTGACCAGAGAGCACTGCCACGTAGATTTCTCCCAATTGGCTAAAGTAAATGTAATGAAAATCTGATAGCATAAAATAGATTTGAGCTGGTTCCAACCAGCTATAGATCATGTAAAATGGTTGAGAGATCATTGAGATATGGTCATGCAAAGTTCACTATTCTCAGTAGTCATAGCAGAGAAGTCAATAGGGATGATCAATGAAATGTATGTATTATAACTCACGATTATACATAATCATTGGCATTGAAATGATGCACAATGATGGTGGTCTAAGTGAACTATGATGTAAGTCACTTAGCTTCTACAAAGGATCAACAACAAGCTCAAAAGGAGGGCATTATGGCTGCAAGATTTACATAGACTTTTTATAATGAGTTCTTCATTCAAATTTGAATTGAATTGAAATTTGGCTCCATATAAAAGTGTTCCCTATGATTGAGGAGTTATTCCTTCATTGAAACTCATAACTCTTCCTTCTCCTAGCTCCACGAGATGTATTGAATTACAAGATTCTCTCAAGTAAAACACTTTTTTATAATGGTTAATGATCCAACAATTACAAGCTAGGATTTATATGATCCATCAATTCGTTGCACACATTTTCTTCCATGCCTAGCCAAGTGTGAAGGCTTGATCATTTGCACCAACAGCTCCCCCTCAAGCCAAATATTTTGACTTGCACTTCTTCATGAGTCTTCATGAATGTCCTGCGATCCAATCATAGCTTTGAACCTGACGTTTTGGTACCATCAAGTGCTTTGGTCAACAAATCTACACATTGCATATTTGTAGATACATATGCAAGTTGAATCTCTTTGCTCAATAGCTTCTCTCTAACATAATGATAATGTACTTCTATATGCTTGGTTCTTGCATGATAAATAGGGTTGGCTGCAAAATGCAAAGAACTTGTGTTATCACCAATCATAGGTGAATGAGTATGAAGTCCCAAATCTGAGTAGAGCAATCTAATCGAAATTGCTTCTTGTGTGGCATTGGCTAATCCCTTGTATTGAGCCTCTGTTGAAGATAGAGCAACAATTGGTTGCTTCTTGGAAGACCATGCAATGGTCTTATCACGTGCAAAAGAAAGATATACAGAAGTACTCCTCCTATCATCCTTACAACCTGCCGAATCTGCATCTAAGTATAGCTTAATGTCCAAATCTGATGTGTATGGGAAGTAAAGGCCTTGATTTTGAGTACCTTTGAGATACTTCAAAATCCTTTTGGCAGCTTCCAAGTGAGGTGCTCTAGGTTTATGCATGAATTGACTTAGAATACTTACTCCATAAGATATATCTATCCTTGTTAATGTTGCATAATTTAGACTTCCAACTATGCTTTGATATCGTGCAATGTCTTCTAGCAAATCACCTTCATGAGCCCTCAATTTATTATTTACCTCCATAGGGGTGCTAGCTACCTTTGCATTTTCCAAGTGGAATTTATTCAACATGTCCTGCACATATTTCCTTTGAGTGATATAAATTCTAGAATTTGTATAGACTAACTCAAGTCCAAGAAAATACTTCAGAAATCCTAGGTCACTGATTTTGAACTCCTGCATCATTTGGTTCTTTATTTTTTTTATGCCATTGGCATCACAACCTGTAAGAATGATGTCATCAACATACACACATAAATATATCATTTTTTAGTTGCTTCTCTTGACAAACAGAGAAGAATCTACCTTGCTCATCATGAATCCTTGGTCTTGAAGATATGTAGTTAACCTATGGTTCCATGCCCTAGGTGCCTGCTTCAAACCATAAAGAGCTTTGTTCAATTTGCACAGATAATTTACCTTGCTTGGGTCATCATAGCCAGGAGGTTGAGCCATGTAAACCTCCTCTAAAATCCAGCCATTGAGAAAAGCATTATTTACATCTAGTTGATACATATTCAAATTTCTAGATGCAACTACACTTACCAATACTCTGATGGTTGGCATTTTAGCTAGAGGTGAAAGTGTCTCTTCATAATCAACTCCTTGGGTTTGTGCAAAACCCTTAGCCACAAGTCTAGCTTTATACCTGTTTATGGATCCATCTGAGTTCCTCTTGATTTTGTAAATCCATCTAGAACCAATTACCTTCATTGATGCCTTCTTGGGTACTAGCTCCCAAGTATCATTCTCTTGGAGTGCTTCTATTTCTTCATCCATAGCCTCCTTCCATTCTACTTTGGTACTTGCTTCTTCATATGAATAAGGTTCTTCAAGTGATGAATCCTTAGCAAGATAAATGGAATGCTTAGTAACTAATGAAGTTTCATACCCATATCTGATTGGCTTCTTAATCTCTCTTTGTGATCTCCTTAATGCTTGGTTGTATGATTTAGGTATGTCCTCCAACCTCTTTATCTTGGCCTTGCCAATGTGCCCTAACCTTTTATGCCAAATCTTTAACTCGGACAATGTTTGATCCTTGTAATTATAAAGTGCAATGTTTCTAGTGTGATCAAGCTCAAATGTAGATAATCTACCTATTTTTTCTCACTTGGAAATTCTCTTGAATCCATGTTGTGGTCCTCCACAAAAGCTCCATATTTGTTTAACCTAACTAGAAAACCCTTTTCCACTATCTTCCCAACACTCATCAAATTCTTTGTGATAGTAGGTACATAAAGAACCCTGCTCAATAGATTTCTATTCCCATCAGAAGTTTTGACATTTCCTACCTTGACCACTGAATGCTTGGTGTCATCACCTATCTGCACTTGGTGCTTTCCCTTGGGTTCCTCAAGACCAAAAAGAAGAGCTACATTGCCTGCTACATGGTTTGAACAACGTGAGTCAATATAGAAGAGGTGTTCATCATCCATACCTTGCTTTGCATTCATGTTCAGAACGAGAAGAGAATCCTCTTGATCCTCTGTATAATTGTTGAAGTCCTTTATTGATTTGTATCGTCCTTGATAATTGTTGTTGTAGCCATGGTTGTAGCTTTGATTATGGTTGAATCTTCCTCTTGATTGTGAGTAGCCACCTCTTTGAAATCCTCTTCCTCTCTGATTCTTGAAGTTCCTATAGAACTTATCTGTTGTGAGATTAGAGAGTCTACATATGTTGCATGGGGAAGAGTTGAAAGGTCTCCCCCTACCTTGCTTACTTCTTTTGCCCCTTCCTCCTGATTTCCTACCTCTCTCTGCATAGTTAGCTTAAGAAGTAGTACCTTCATCTTGAGCCTTTTTGCTCTTTCCTTTATCTTTAGGGCAGAAGAGTTGTTACCTCTTGATGGTTCTCCATTTTTGTTTAGCTTGGTTTCATGGGTAGAGAGTTGTCCCATGAGTGTGGTAAGATCTGGGATTTGCATGTCCATATAAAGGTCCATAGCAGTTGTGAAAGCTTCCCACTTATCATCTACCTTGATGCCATTGATTATTTGTCTCACTCTTTGCTCCTCTTTAATCTCCTCTCCTATGCTTTCCAATTGATCAACCACATCTTTGACTTTGGTCCCATACTCTAAAACATTCTGCTTGGGTTGCTTCCTTTGAGTAGAAAACTCAATCCACAATTGATTTTTTCTAGCTCTTGTGTTGGAAGAAAAATACAAAGATAAATTTTCCCAAGTCTCTTGCGAAGTTTTACAATTCCTAATGTGAGGAAGAAGGAAATCAGAAATAGAGTAAAGTAGATATGACCTTGCGAAGGCATCTTTTGCACACCATGAGTTGAGTCTTTCTAGCTCCTCTCTTGTAGGTTGACCTTTGCTTCTGAAAATGGGCATCTCCTTATCTCTTGATATGTATCTATAGAGACTCCTTCCTTGTAGATAGGTCTTCATACTCAAGGACCATGCTCGATAATTATTCCTGTCCAATTTATCAATAACAAAAGGGAAACCATCTCCCATTTTACCTTAACTTGCTCTGATACCACTGTTGGAAGAGATGGATGGATACCTCAAGGAAGTGAGGTGGTAGTGCTAAAACCTACTTTGTAGCTGCCCAATTTCACTTCAGGGTTATGTAGTAGGCCCTTTTGACTTTCAAATGGTACCAATAAAGTACCTATGTACTTTCGAGTTGGCCCCTCAAACAATTGCATCAAAAGAGACCACTTGGTAAATAGCTAGTTTCATAAAACTTGCTAATTTGGTCTAGCCACCTGTTGGTTCTTTTGTTGAGTGCTCATAGTACAGTAGCAATTAATCAAATTCTTTTTGAGGGTATCTAATTGGCTTAGATAGATAATGATTACAAGTGACATCATCTAAATGACAAACCATACACTGAGAAATCAATTTAGCAATCCAAGGCTTACCCTCGAGTTTTTAGGGACTGAGTAGTAATTGACTAGAGAGAACCTCGACGCATATTTCTCCCAATCGGTTGAAGGAAATATAATGAAAATTTGAAAGCATAAAATAGCCTATAAGCGGGTTCCAACAAGCTATAGATCATGCAAAATGGTTGAGATATCACTGCGATTTGGTCATGCAAAGTTCATTGTTTTGAGTAGTCATAGCAGAGAAGTCAACAGAGATGATCAATGAAATGTATGTATTATAACACATGATTATACATAATCATTGGCATTGAAATGATGCACAATGATGGTGGTCTAAGTGAACTATGATGTAAGCCACTTAGCTTCTACAAAAGATCAACAATAAGCTTAGAAGAATAGCACTACGACTGCGAGATTTACATAGCCTTTTTATAATGAGTTCTTCATTCAAATTTGAATTTGAATTCAAATTTGGCTCCATCTAAAAGTGTTCCCTATGATTGAGGAGTTATTCCTTCATTGAAACATGTAATCTTCCCTCTCCTAACTCTACAATATGTATGGACCTACAAGATTCTCTCAAGTAAAACACTTTTTACAATGGTTAATGATCCAACAATTAAAAGCTAGGATTCATATGATCCATCAATTGGTTGCATACATTTTCTTGCATGCCTAGCCAAGTGTGAAGGCTTGATCATTTGCAACAACAATTTTCAGCCAAAACCAAAAACTTTTTAAAGAACATAAACACTTCGGACTTTGCTTTGAGTGGATATACCCATGCATGCCTGGAAAAATCATCAATGTATGTCAAAGTAAAGATAGTTTCCAAAAGAAGGTTTCTGCATAGGACCACATACCACATACATCACTATGTACGAGCTACAATTTCTGAGAAGCCCAAACTGAACCATCTTTTGGAAAGGAGGAATGCCGCATTTTGCCCAAAATATAGCCTTAATAGACATGTTTTTTGGGTGCCTCAAGTTTGGGCAAAGAGGACACCATTTTTTTTTCTATGGGTGTAGCAAACTAGCAATGTTCAGATGACCAAAGCGTGCATGCCAAAGCTTTGCATGTCACATAGCCTAAGAATCATGAGCTACACATGCTGAATCATTCACAGATCTTTCATAGTCTATGAGCTTATATAGCCCACGACATAAAATGCTAAAAGAAATAATCATGCCGTGATTTGACAGATCATGAACTGTACACCTGTCATCAACAAATTTCACAACCAAGCCAGTCTTGGCTAAAGCCGAAATGGATAATAGATTCTTCTTGATCCTTGACACAAATAAAGCATCTAAAAAAGTGAAAGAACTACCATCAGCAGTAGACAAAATGATCTTAACAACTCCCATGATAGGATAAGAGGAGTTGTTGGGGCATGTGACAGTATTCCCTATAGGGGTATGCTCAAGTGAAGTGAAGAAATTGTGCTGCGAGGTAATATGTTTGGCTACCCAACCATCAAAATACCAGACATCTGAGTCTACTACAGGCATACACTGCTCATGAGAAGATGGTTCAAAACTACAAACAGTAGTAAACACCTATTCTTCATTGTGCATAAGATTAGCATACTCTATTTTTGGTGTAGAGGCCTGTGCAACAACCATTCTGGCCTCTTTCTTCTTTGCCTCTTTAGCAACCACTTTTGGATATCTCTTAATGACATAATCATTTGCGTTACACTATTTGCAAAACAATTTTTGCTTTTTTTATTTTTTCTCATCTTTGTCTTCTTTCTTCGAATGTGCAGCATTTGCAGTTTTTTGCTTACTAGTAGAAGAGCTTCATTTTCCTTTGCCCGTCTGACTAGCTAGGAAAGCTTGATCTGCAACATACATAATGGACCTATTCTACCTAGATTGATCTTCCTGCAATAGAATAGAAAGTAACTCTTCAAATGATAGGGCATTTGGATTGCCTTCATAATCAAACGAAGAGTAGAAGAAAAACTCTGATATGAGTCCGGAAGACCATTCAGAATGGTCTGCACAAGTGACCTATTTGGTATAACTTCATCACCAAAAATCAACTATTCCTTCAAATCCTTGATCTTTGTCAGAAAAATGTCCATAGAATCACCTTCATTCATATGCTCAGTCGCCAACTGTTTTCAGATGTAAGCAACATGAGCCTCATTCCTAGCTGGGTACAATGTGGTAAGTTTATGTCACGAATCCTTAGCTATCCTGCATGAGTGAATGTGAGGAATAATGGCACGTTTGACAGACAAGGCTATCAATGCATGTGCCTGAGCATCTCTGCCATCCCAACAAATTTGCTCTACAATAGGTGCAACGAAAACCGTAGCATGAACACGAATCTACATAATATCACCATCTTTGACACCATCTCCATCAGCTCCAGTACCTGTATTCGGAGGTGTAACAAGACATCTTTCAACACCTTGCACAATATTCCATAGTCCTTTTGCGACCAATACATGATGTGTCATATAATCCCACAATGGGTAATTTGTACCATCCAACTTATCCTCAATAGCCAACATACAAAATACATCACTACTTTCAGCCATGGCCACTAACTAAAATACGTTGATGCAGAAAAATGACTATATCTGAAAACGTTGAATAGAACTACCCTAACGAGTTCTACTAAACATGTAGCAAACTTCGAGATGCTTATACTAGCGAACCAAAACCTCTATATATTGTTGCTACAAAAGATGAAATAGCCTACACAAGCGCTATGGTAGTGCGTTTAGAGGCGGAAACAAACGCAGATCACGATTTCGGAACCACATAGCAAAGCTCGTTTGATCTCTGAAATACCTTGAGTATGCTATATCAAGTACATAGGATGAAGAACAATTCATATGATCATGTGTTAGTGGATGAAATTGCATCTTAATTGTTCTTGAGGAGTATACATTATCATTTACTTTCTAAATGCAAAATTAGCCTATTCATGTTACTTCTATCACATACCGCATGCTCATCGTGGTGATACATAAAAATGATCTTCTATAGATAGAAAATGTATCATGCACTTCACCTTTCTAGAAATCATATCATCTATGTATGCATGCATCCACCCATGCATCTTCTTCTCTACTTCAATTACTTTATATGCTTTTAGTTATGTTGCACACATAAGACATCCTCTCTCTTATAACACAACATCACTCTAGTTCTCACATGGCATATACCGCCATATGGTTACAAAATGTTCAACAACACTTCCCCAAGAAAATGAAGTCTGAAAAAAACTAATAACCATGATACAATGATAGGCATCAGCTTAGTGGTAAGCAAACCATTTTCTTAGCTCCAAAGACTTGCAAACGAGAAAATTTTCCAATATGTGTTGTTGGACACTACACACCATCATAACAATGCCCTTTCTTGTTCCAATACCTGCAAAATGTTCTTAAAACACACAACAATAACTTGTGCATGCTTTTATGAATCAACATAAGTTAGTGTAACTTCATGTGCATAGATGAATTCATAGCAAAACTAACTTTCATGCACATTCTAATGTTAGCTTCATAACATTGGAAGAGAATACAATGCAAAATTATAAACTTTGGTGAAAAAAGTATTCAAATGAATATATTTGAGAGCAAACATATGATGCCAAGATATGAAAATCAATTCATTCCCAACCAACATGGTTCAAAATATGATTAGGAACTCCTAATCATCATAATTAAGCACTCAATTCACTCAAAACGAGTTTCTTGTCAGTCAATAGCCATCAAAAAGCTTCTGCAAAGATGGCTTGAAATGGTCAAAATATGGTCAAAATAGAAGCTATACCAATTTGAATTTCTTTCTGTGCATATTCCATGAGGAAGTTATGGCCAAAACAATAGAGCTAGGTGGATGGGCAACATCTTTCCTTGAAGATAAATTCAGAGATTTAAATGCTCTATACAGGTGGCTTTTAAGTCTCCAATGATAGCATGCAGCCACCCATTTTGAAAGCTCTTGGAGTCTATTTTCTAGACCAAGTAAAATCATCCAATTTGGGCATCATATAAGAGAGTTACGTCCATTTTAGTAAAGGTAGTTATGCTTACCTTGCTCTTTCTCTTCTCTCTCCTTCTACTTCCTCTCTATTTCTTTCTCTATTCTTATCCCTCTTTTTTTCTACTTCCTTCTCTCTTTATCTACTCTTCCTTTAGTTTTTCTCCTTCTCTTTCTATTTCTCCATTTTTTTTTCATTTCTATTCTATCTTTTTTCCCATCTCTATGTTGGAAGTGATGGCTGGGTACAATCAGAAGATCAAGTTGGTGCTGCTAGACCTGCTTCACACCTGCCCTCTTTTCTCTTCAGATATGGTTAGGAGACTCCTTGAGCTTCCAAATGACATCAAGAAACTATATATGTGCTTTACAAAATGATTATGTAATGATCAAATCAAAAACAGATGATTTTGAACCTTCACAACTCCAAAAACTTTCTATTCCTGTATTGACACCTGCTCAGTCCTAAGCTCAGTGTGTCCAGCACACTTGCAATTGAATTAATTCCTTCTGGGAGTATTAAATTAACTTAACAAGCTATCATTATCAAGTTAAATCACTCCAATTAACAAACTATATACTGAGCATGATGTTTAGCAAAATCAGGGACACCCCCGACTTTTTAGGAACAACACAGAAATATACCAGTGACTGCTTCGACTGTGATTTCTCCCAATTGGCTGAATAGAATGACTTGAAATTTTGTAGTATTGTAGAATGCTTTGAGCTGGTTCCAATGAGCCTTGGATCATCAAATTTGGTTCAGTAGATCTTGAGATATGCCCTGTTGAAGTTGACAGACTTTGAGGTGAATGACTCAGAGAACACAGAGTTAAGAACTATGAGTATATGTATTGAAACTATCAAATGTACATTCCCATTGGCATGTAGAGTGATGCCCAATGGTACTCAGAGGTGTAGGCTAAGTAGTAGCTCTCACACACTCTATGATCTGCTTGGATTAGCCTCGGAAAGAGTGTGTATTCCTCGCGACTTTTACATTGTCTTTTATAGGTGTTTTTGAAGGAATTTGAATTTCAAAATTCAAATGTAAGCTCCCTCAAATCTCTCATCTAAACATATGGAGATATTCTCTCCATTCATACCCTTCAAATTCCACGACTTTTGAAGGTAGGTGTGATTACAAGAAGTGAGTTAAGTCATATTGACTTTTACATGAAGTAAAAGTATAACTAAGCATAGGCATGTGTTCCTATGGTCTTCCTTCAAGTGAATTAATCCAAGAACTTTTGTAACACCTTCAAGGTTGGTATTCAATGCTCTTCAAGGTACAAGACAAATCCAAGTGTTAAGGCTTGTTTGCACCAACAGCTCCCCCTCAAGCCAAACACTTGCTTGAGTCTTCATCTTTAATCTTCAATGATATCCTGTAATCCAATCATGGATTTAAACCTGCATAGCTTGCTCCCATCCAAAGCTTTTGTAAGCAAATCTGCACATTGTATATTAGTAGACACATATGATAATTGGATTTCCTTGCTAAGTAATTTCTCCCTCACATAGTGGTAATGCACCTCTATGTGTTTTGTTCTAGCATGATACACAGGATTAGCTGCTAAGTGAAGTGAACTTGTGTTATCACCAAATATGATAGGTGGCCTTGTGTATAGCCCCAATTCTGAGTATAGTAGCTTCAACCATATGGCTTCTTGAGTGGTATTGGCTAGCCCTCTGTACTCTGCCTCAGTAGATGATAGGGCTACTGTGGGTTGTTTCTTGGATGACCAAGAAATTGGTTTATCACCTGCAAAGCATATGTAACCAGATGTACTCCTCCTGTCATCCTTGCAACCTGCCCAATCTGCATCTGAGTATACTTTGATATCAATGTCTGATGAATATGGATAATACAAACCATGATTTTGTGTTCCCTTTAGGTACTTTACTATCTTCTTGGCTGCCTCCAAATGTGGTACTCTTGGCTTATGCATAAATTGGCTAAGTACACTAACACCATATGAGATATCAATCCTAGTTAAGGTAGCATAATTAAGACTACCTACCAAACTTTGGTAACCTGTAATATCCTTGAGTTCTTCTCCTTCATGTGCACTGAGTTTGTGGTTGACCTCCATAGGAATGTTTGAGACTTTAGCTTCCTGCAAGTTAAACTTCTTGACCATGTCCTGAATGTACTTCTTCTGAGTAATTAATATACCTGAATTTGTGTAGACCAATTCAAGCCCTAGGAAGTACTTCAATAATCCAAGATCATTGATCTTGAACTCCTTCATCATTTGACCTTTGATGTGTCTAATTCCTTGAACATCATTTCCTGTAATAATGATGTCATCAACATAGACACACAAGTATATTACCTCTGAATTGTTCTTCTTTATAAACAATGAAGTATCTGCTTTACTCATCACAAATCCTTGATCCAAGAGATAGGTTGTTAACCTATAGTTCCATGCTCTAGGTGCCTGCTTCAATCCATACAGAGCTTTCTTTAATTTACAAACATGATTTACCTTATTGGGATCCTCATAGCCAGGTGGTTGTGACATGTAGACCTCTTCAGATATCCATCCATTCAAGAATGCATTCTTTACATCCAATTGGTACATGTTCCAATTCTTGGATGCAGCTACACTCACCATAATTCTGATAGTTGGCATCTTGGCCACAGGAGAAAATGTCTCCTCATAATCAATGCCTTGGGTTTGTGCAAAACCCTTGGCTACCAACCTAGCTTTGTACCTGTTTATAGTACCATCTGAGTTTCTCTTGAGTTTGTAGATCCATCTGGATCCTATAACTTTCATGGAGTCCTTCTTGGGTACCAAGTCCCAAGTATCACTCTCCTTGAGAGCCTCCATTTCTTCATCCATTGCTTCCTTCCATTCTGGTTTAGTAATAGCTTCCTCAAATGTACCTGGTTCTTCACTTAAGATATCCTTTGCAAGATATACAGAGTGCTTGGTTACAAGTGAAGTATCATACCCATACCTAATTGGTTTCTTCTTTTCTCTTTGAGACCTCCTCATAGGTTGAGTTGAGGATTCTGGATTGTCTTCAAGTTGCTTCATCTTCATCTTCCCTTTGGATTTCCAAGCTTTGAATTCTTCAATGTTGATGGTGTCTTCATCATCTGAGCTTGTGTCCTCATTCTGAGTTGGTTCTTGCCTGACAAGCTTTGGAAAGTCTTCTTCCATATCATAAGGTAGGCTAACTTTCCTGCACTCATTTTCATACCATGAATCATTTTCATCAAAGATGACATCTCTGCTTACCTTGAAGCCTTTGTTTGAGGGGTTATAGAACCTGTATCCTTTCTGATTTAAATCATAACCAATAAAGATACACTTTTCAGCCTTAGGGTCTAGCTTTCCCCTTACCTGTGAGGGAATATGCACATATGCAACACACCCAAAAATCTTGCAATGATCTAGAGATGGTCTCTTACCATGCCAAGCCTCATAGGGTGTCATTCCATCAAGTGTCTTTGATGGCAACCTGTTGATTAAGTATGTGGCAGTAGATACACTCTCTGCCCAAAGATAATTTGGTAGTTTTTTCTCATTAAGCATAGACCTAGCTGTCTCCACAATGAGTCTATTCCTCCTTTCAGCTATCCCATTTTGTTCAGGTGAGTACCTTGTGGTAATCTCCCTCTTGATGCCTCTTTCCTGCAAGAATTCTTCAAAATCATTGGAGAAGTATTCTCCACCACCATCAGACCTTAACCTCTTCAATTGTCTACCTGTTTGATTCTCTACTAATGCAAGATACCTTTTGAAGCAATTAAATACTTCATCTTTATGTTTCATGAAGTACAAGACAGTCCATCTGCTATAATCATCTATAAAGGACACATAGTACCTTGATCCAGATATGGATGGCTCCTTGCTTGGTCCCCAAACATCTGTATGCACCAATTCCAAGTAGTCTTCATGCATAAAACCTTTCTTAGTATAGGGCAATCTGTGTGACTTACCAATCTGACAAGCCCCACACTTGTATATCATATGTTGCTTGGATACATTAGGTATTCCAAGCACACATTATCTCTGCTCATTTGCTTTATTGTCCTCTCTCCAATGTGACCTAATCTTTTGTGCCACATCTCCAATTCTGATAGGGTTTGGTCCTTATAGTTGTACAAGGCAATATTCTTAGTATCCTCAAGTTCAAAGGTAAATAGTCTACCTGATTTCTCTCCCTTGGCTATCCTTCTGAATCCATGTCTTGGATCCTCCACATATGCACCATGTTGAGTGAACCTGACCTGTAGACCTTTTTCAACAATCTGACCTACACTCATCAGATTCTTGGTGATTGTTGGAACATACAATACTCTGCTTAGCAAATTCTGATTACCATCACTTGTTTTGACATTACCTACTTTAACCACTGAATGTTTAGTGTCATCACCTGTCTGTACTTGGTGCTTGCCTTTAGGTTCTTCCAAATCAGAGAGTAAGGCAACATTCCCAGCTACATGGTTAGAGCAACCTGAATCAATATAGAACAAATGATCATCATTGATACCTGATTTAGATGTCATGTTCATAATCAACAAGGAATCATCTTGATCCTCTGCATAATTGTTGTAATCCTTTCTGTTCCTGTATCCTCCTTGATAATTGCCATTATGATTGTAGCTATTGTTGTAGTTATTGTTGTAATTATTGTTGTAGCCATGGTAGCCTTGAGATTGATTGAATCTGCCTCTGCCTTGAGAGTATCCTCCTCTTTGGTAACCTCTTCCTCTTTGATTCTTGTAGTTCTTGTAGCATTCATCTGTAGTATGGTTAGACAAGCCACAAATATTGCATGGAGATTGGTTATAGGGTCTCCCCCTACCTGACTTACCTCCTCTGCCCCTACCTCTAGATGATCTACCTCTCCCTGCATAGTTTGCTTGGGAGGTGGATCCTTCTTCATCAACCTTCTTGCTTTTACCCTTGTCTTTAGACTTCTTATCAGTATATAGGGCAGAGGGATTGTTACCTTTTGATTGCTCTCCATTCTTTGTGATCTTTGCTTCATGTGTGAATAGTTGTCCAATCAGAGTTGTTAGATCAGGTGCTTGGATGTCCATGTACAAGTCCATTGCAGTGGTGAAGCTCTCCCACTTGTCATCTGCCTTTAATCCATTGATCACTTGTCTGACTATTTGCTCTTCTTCAATTTCTTCTCCAACACTTGCAAGTTGATCTGCAATGTCTTTGACTTTGGTGACAAAATCTGAAACACATTGTTTTGATTGCTTCCTGAGGGTTGTAAACTCAATCCATAGCTGATTCTTTCTGGCCCTTGTGCTTGATGAGAAGTATGTTGAAAAGGTCTCCCAAGTCTCTTGGGAGGTCTTGCAGTTCCTAACATGAGGTAGAAGGAAATCAGAGATAGAGTTTAGAAGATATGACCTTGCCGAAGCATCTTTAGCACACCATTGGTTGAGTCTCTCATGTTCATCCTTTGTAGGTAGGCCTCTGGTTTTGAATGAGGGCAATTCCTCATCTCCTGATATGTATCCATACAAGCTTCTCCCTTGTAGATAAGTCTTCATTCTCAATGACCAAGCCTGGTAGTTATTTCTATCCAATTTGTCAATGAAGGAAGGGAAACCATCACCCATGATTACCTTATTTTGCTCTGATACCACTGTTGGAAGTGATGGCTGGGTACAATCAGAAGATCAAGTTGGTGCTGCTAGACCTGCTTCACACCTGCCCTCTTTTCTCTTCAGATATGGTTAGGAGACTCCTTGAGCTTCCAAATGACATCAAGAAACTATATATGTGCTTTACAAAATGATTATGTAATGATCAAATCAAAAACAGATGATTTTGAACCTTCACAACTCCAAAAACTTTCTATTCCTGTATTGACACCTGCTCAGTCCTAAGCTCAGTGTGTCCAGCACACTTGCAATTGAATTAATTCCTTCTGGGAGTATTAAATTAACTTAACAAGCTATCATTAGCAAGTTAAATCACTCCAATTAACAAACTATATACTGAGCATGATGTTTAGCAAAATCAGGGACACCCCCGACTTTTTAGGAACAACACAGAAATATACCAGTGACTGCTTCGACTGTGATTTCTCCCAATGGGCTGAATAGAATGACTTGAAATTTTGTAGTATTGTAGAATGCTTTGAGCTGGTTCCAATGAGCCTTGGATCATCAAATTTGGTTCAGTAGATCTTGAGATATGCCCTGTTGAAGTTGACAGACTTTGAGGTGAATGACTCAGAGAACACAGAGTTAAGAACTATGAGTATATGTATTGAAACTATCAAATGTACATTCCCATTGGCATGTAGAGTGAATTAATCCAAGAACTTTTGTAACACCTTCAAGGTTGGTATTCAATGCTCTTCAAGGTACAAGACAAAGCCAAGTGTTAAGGCTTGTTTGCACCAACACTCTATGTGTCTCTCTCTTTTTCTATCTCTTTCTTTTTCTCTATCTCTCTTTTCTTCTTTCTTTCTCTTCATTTATTTCTTTCTCTTTATTTATTTCTTTCTGTTTGTTTATTTCTTTCTCTTCATTTAATTCTTTCTCTTTTTCTATCTCTATTCTTCTTTTTATCCTCTTTTTTCTACCTCTTTCTCCTTCTCTTTCTTTCTTTCTCTCTCTTTCCTTCTTCTCTTTCTCCGTTTCTTTCTTTCTTTCTCTCTCTTTCCTTCTTCTCTCTTTCTCCTTCTTCTCTTTCCTTCTTGAATAAAATGATATGTAAAGGTTTTAACCATTATCTTCTGAATGGACATCATTTGATAGATAATTGGATCAAATGGAAAATGTTTGTGTACATGCACGGGATTAGCATAGTATATTGGAGAGAAGTAAAGGTTGATTTTTTTTTCAAATGAATAGACTCTATTTTTTTAAGTCACTTCCATATTGGGATCAACTATTAACTAATCAGTTCATAGATATTGTGCATGTCTTCTAAAATTTAGGCTAAGATGATTTGAAGAATGATCAAAGGTTATAGAGATACTCATGGAGAAAGAGAGAATTTTAAAGAAATTGATGAACGTCCACACTTATGGTATACCACTAATAGTATTCCAATTCCATGATCACCATGGGTTCCCAAGAATGCAAAATTACAAAGTGAAATCAATACTTTTATCATTAAGAATCACAAATGGATGTATGCAATAAGTGAAGATTGTCAGAACTCAAGAAGAAGAGGTAGCCTCAATGGAGACTCATGATCCACACAAATTTCTTGAATTCATATTGCGACTGTTCCCAGTGAATATTTGACCATTGAAAGTTTAAATATTATAGAAAAATCAGATGTTTTCATATATTTATTTCTTCTAAAGAAATAGATGAACAATCCATCACAGAGGCTTGTCTTAGTTCAATTGAAATTCTATATTTTCTAGAGAAATATTTACCCATGAATGTTTTAACCATTCAAGTATGCTTAATTGTGCATATAGTAAATGAGGTTGCAATAGAACGAAATTTTCATACAATATGGATGTTCTTCTTAGAGCATTGCATGAAAACGTTAAAAGGATTTGTGTTCCAAAAGCCTTGACTAGAAGGAAGTATGGGAGAAGGTCGATTGAAGCAAGGAGCTTTGGTATTAAAAATTGAATTTCTATTGCTGTAAGATTAAGAGATGGCACATTCATGTTTTGTACAAAAGTATTAAAGAGTAGTTGAAGTATGATAAAGTATAGGAATTAAAAGAAAAATTGAAAAAAGCTACTAGAAAAGATAATTAAATTTATTATTTTAAATGCAACCCCAATGCAAAAATTGTTTGATGTATATGAAGAATATAAGAAATAACATAATCAAGATTGGATTCTTTTTGAACATGCCTTTACCTTATTCGGATTATTTCAATTGCTACCTACATTTTCAGCCAATGATAGATTTAACAATCCATTTTCAAAGCTCATGCATCATGTCAACTTATATTTGAGGATGGAGCTGATGAGCTACTTTTGGGATGCAATTAGAGGCATTGCAGATATGATGCACTATGATCATAGGGAAAATATGTTTGATTTGCAAACTCTTCAAGGTCGCAGCACTATGGATTATGGTGTACTTATGATCTTCATAAAAAAATGTAAACCAAGTGCACGAGATACTAATGATTAGATCTCTAGTCTAAATACTTATGGAATGATTAGAATTATCTTGAAGATTTCGTTTCAATCATTTCATATGTTTTTATTCGATGTGGAATGCTTCAAAGTGATCATCATTGGAAGAAATCCAATTATATGAAAAGATCCTAGTCGTTTCTTGCAAATACATTCAAGAAAATTCGAGTCTAATGATTGTGAGAAAGTCCAATTTCTTGAACCATTCCAAAAAATAGTTTTTGTGTTGGATGAGATTGATCAAGTCTTTATCTTTCGCATACAAGTAGATCAAAGAAAAAACAAATATTTGAAGACCTTGATATATCAAAGAAAAGAAGTGGTGCTTGTCATGGACGCGGCTTCGATGGGACATGAAGTTCATGGCTATCTGGCACCCCCTCATAGAAATCAAAAAGTTTTTCCTCTTATGGCAAATCCTTCATCATGGAATCTGGACCAACCTTAAGGCTAGCAAATTTTATGGGATTCCTCCTTGGTGCAAATGTTGCTACTGGTCTATCGAAGATGTTTCACACATCTTCTTTACCTGCCCAAACTCCAACAGACTCTGGCACACGGTTGGAAAGAAAATTAGACTTCAGAAACCTCTCAGTTGGGAGCACGCCCTACTGGGAGAAGCGATCAGCTGCTCCGCGACTCGCTTGAACGCCATCAGAGGGGAGGTCCTATGGAAAATCTAGCGGGAAAGATGTGCTTTCAACTTCGGTGACTCCCCCAAAGAGTGGTCGATTGAGAAATCGTTGTTCCTCCCTGGCAAAAGGATTGCTAACTGTAAGAAATCCCCCCCTTCAGGCATCATCAAGTACTCCTTTGGATCAATAACAAGCTTAAACCCAAGTGGGCCCCTCATGAGGGTGATGAGAGGGTGATTAACCTTCTTTGTAATGCCATCTAAGCTCTATAAAAGCTTCCCCTGCTTTGTGGGATTTGGGAGGTCCCGTGGGCACTAGTCCCCTTCTCTTGTACTTTTCTTTATTTAATTCAAGTCCGGGAGAGTAGGCTAATGCTGAACTTCCTTTATATTAAAAAAAAATTGGTGGGTCAAATGACATATTCTTCTTAGAACAATTTTTGGTGATGATTTGTCAAAGAGTGGTACATGTGTCTCCTGAATACATGGTTGTTTCATATTGGAAGCTTAAATTTCAAATTTTTTTCTTAGGGAAGCTAGGCTAGTATAGACCCTATGATATGCCAGAATTCAAAGATTTTGGAATTTATCTTCATAGTTACAAGATATTCTAAAAGTGCAATAGCAATGTTTTCAGGCTCACCTAAGTGGAGATGTAACCGAGATAGAAGATACATTTGAAATAGCATCTGATTGCATTTCAAACTCAATTTTTGTGAAACCAAACTAGATCCATTGATCTAGATTTGGGCATAAAGAAAATGTAATTTGGATTTTCTTTGATGAGTCAAAGGGCTTGAAGAAGATGACCCTGTACATTTTCAAAGTTGGTCATCAACTGTTCAACCCTTCCAATGAAATGGTGATAAAACTCTACGGGAATGTCCAAATCAAGTGATTTTGAGCGTAATGAAAGCTTGAGCAAAGCTATATTGATTCTGGAAAATTTCATAGATTTTGCCTAAGTAAAACTCAAAAAAAAAAAGTTTTAATCTGTTCTTACTGAAAATTATTTATGGAGGAGATGTTGTTGAAAGGAAAAGATTTTCCAGAGGTTTTTATGATACTTTTTTGATATTCTGTCATCACCATGGTGTTGGAACTCAAGGTCAATCACAAGCATGGAAGCACATCAGAAAAATGGACACACAAGAAGAGGGAGCAAGTAGGGAGCTCCAAGAAGTACATGTCAAATTTTCAGAAGAAATCCCTATAAGAAAACACGAAGAGCCATTGAAAATACCATTTAATAATTTAATAACTCCATTTTTTCAAGCTAAGGAGTCCTCAAGCTTGAGGAGTATTAGAAGTATCATCCTACCAATTTTAATCATTTTTAGACTTTGTTTGAGCGCTCAAATAAGCCCTGGAACCTAATTTTTAACTAGGCCAGACACTAGGTCTGGATAGGGCCAAAATGTCTCAAAAAACTATAAAAAGAGATAGAGAGCTTTAAGAGAACTCTTGTGCAATGGAAGCTTTCCATTGTTCCTCTCTTTGATCTTGCCTTGTGTGTGTGTGTGTATGTATGTGCATGCTTGTGTGCTTTCACTCACACACTTGCACCCTCACTCACTTGTGGTCTTCATACCAGTCCTCACATCTCTACAGATTGACATGTAAAGGAGGTGGTGCATATGCTTGAGCTACACCAAATTTTGGCACCCTTGTCTGGGAGAGAGCTTCGAGGACGAGCATTGTGATGGTAAGATCCTAGATTTGCGATGTTGGAAGGTTAAAACTAGTCATTTTCTGCTATTTTTCTGATTTTTCTTCTCCATCTTCATCATCATCACCATCTCCATCTTCTTCGATCTTCATCTTCATAGGAATTTTTTCGTTTTTTACTACATTTTCCATATTTTCACCTCGTTTTTCATTAGTGGGTGTGCAAGAAGGAGAGAGGGAGAGGCAAAGTGTTTCTTTGTGCAAGTTTTTGTGATTTTCATGAACCTATGCTCGATGCACAGGTCTTGGCACAAAAATTCAAGGTTCTTGCCAAAAATTTCAGAAAATTGCGATTCTGTGGTGAAAATCGTGATTCTGTGGAAAACTCAAAGTTTTGAAATTCACAATTTTCTATTTTTTGCCTAAAAGCTTTTGAAGAGAACACAATTTTGAGGTCATGCTCAGAATTGCGATTCTTTGGTTGTGCTCAAAATCGCGATTCCAAAAACATGATTCTTTGGTCATTCTTAGAAGTGTGATTTTTTGGCGATTCGCAATAATACGATTCTGAGGTAAAATTACGATTTTCATATCAAAAAACACGATTCTGAGTAAAAACACGATTTTCAATCAAAATCATGATTTTCAAGTAAAAACACGATTCTGAGCAAAAACATGATTTTCAATCAAAATTGCAATTTTCTAGTCATTCTCAAAATCATGATTTTCAGGCCAAAAACACGATTTTGACAAAACATGATTTTCTATCAAAATTGCAATTTTTGGTCATTCTCAAAATCGCAATTTCAGGCCAAAAACACGATTCTTTGGTCATTCTCAGAAGCGTGATTTTTTGGCCATTCTCAAAAATATGATTCTGAGGTAAAATCACCATTTTCATATCAAAAAACACGATTTTGAGCAAAAACAAGATTTTCAATCAAAATCATGATTTTTAGGTAAAAACACGATTCTGAGCCAAAACATGATTTTCAATCAAAATCACGATTTTCTGATCATTCTCAGAATAACGATTTTCAGGCCAAAAACACGAGTTTGATAAAACATGATTTTCTGTCGAAATTGCGATTTTCTGGTCATTCTCAAAATCGTAATTTTCAGGCCAAAAACACGATTGATAAAACACGATTTTCTATCAAAATCGTAACTTTTTTATCATTCTCAAAATCATGATTTTCACAAAAAAACACGATCTTCAGTCAAAAACGCATTTTTCATGATTCTCAGTCAAAATCGCGTTTTTTGTGATTCTCACTCAAAATCGCGTTTTTTTTACAATTCTCATCCAAAATCGCGTTTTTTACGATTTTCATTCAAAATCACATTTTTCAGGATTTTCAATCAAAATTGTATTTTTCGTGATTTTCAACCAAAATCACGTTTTTTGGGGATTGCTCAGGATCACGATTCTCACGCAAAATCATGATTTCCAAGGTTGTTCAAGATCGTGATTTTCAGTCAAAATCGTGATTTTCTCATAACTTCTTGTTTGCCTGTTTTGACCCCCAAAAGCCTGATTAGACATAACTTTTTCATCAAAACTCCATTTATTGAGCTCTATAGCTCATTGGAAAGCTCGTTGACCTTCACCTAGGCTTGGGAAGCCAAGGGAGCTCCAAAGGATCTTGAGCAATTCAAAGTGGAATTTAAGGACCAGAAGACAAATCTTATGAACCTAAGATCTAGTAGACACTTAGGCAAGGATAAACAAAGCATTAGATCCTCTGAGGCAACTGTAAATCATACAGGTAAGTCTTGGGCACAACAACTAAGTGGTTATCCTTACTTACTAAGTTCATACACAAGTGATTCAAAAATGTCTTTTAGCATGGGGAAACCTACAAGTGGCTCAGGCACTACCTATCTACAAATATTAGAAGATTCCTATAAGACATAGTTGGAATATATTTGGACTAACTGATTAGGTGCTCACATCTATGAGGATGGCCTCAGGCGATCAGTGATCCAACTTAAAAATCTAGATCAACCCTTTGGACTTAAACACTCAGTAGTCAAGTTTGAAGAGGGTTCATACATTGATAAGGAAGGAAGTATGTATGTGGTTGCTAACTTACCAGACAGGACAGATGAGTTTGGAAATATCATTCTTGAGAATGAGATAGGAGACCTACAGCAATGAGATGTAGGACAAGAATCCAAGCCTCCTAGAGGTAAGTCAATTTTGGCCAGAGTGATCACTCCATATTCGATCCCTCAAGACAACAAAAGCATAGAACTATTCTTGAATAGAGAAATAGAGGAAGTCTTTTGGAGATTCAAGCCAGATCAACCTAACCCAGTAATCACCATCTATGAATTCAAAGACCCTGAGACACTAGGCAAAGTTTTCTATGTAGATAACTCATTTGAGAAAATGTTCTTGGTAACAGAGCATGATAGGCATGCCTACACTTGGCAAGGCCAATTGATCTTTCCTCCACCAAGATCTAGTGTTTCCCATGGTCTCCAAGGAGCGGGATCATCCAAGGTTCATGAAGCCCAATGAGAAAGAACCAGAGAGAGGGCTGAGGTAAGTTTTGCACACATGGTGGGCAGAGATGGATCACGACATGAGGGTAAAAGACCTGAAAGAGAGATACATCAAGCACATGCACGTCAAAGAGATGAACATGATTTTCCATTGCCCAGACCCCGAGAGTACCCAAGAACCCATAGACCCTCTTAAGTGGTTAAGGTAATGATAAACTACTTTGATGGGTCAGGGGATCCTTATGATCATGTGGCCGAGCTCAAACAAGTGTTAAGAGTTGAACAGGTTGAGGACTTGTTCACCCAATTCGAGGCATTTGGTTTGACTCTCTAGGCCACTACCTTAGCTTGGTTTCAACCACTAAATAGTTGCAACTGTCAAGATATAGGTCAACTGCTAGACGAATTCATTGTAGAATTTTCCAAGGGTGGTATCAGGCATAACACATCATCCTTGATCCACAGCTTCAAGTAGACATCTCAAGAAACAGTGTGACTAGCCGGAAGAAGGTTCAGAAAGCACATAGAAAGATGACCTATTCCAGAGTTACCCACACCAGCCAAACAAGTGGCCTTGTTTTTAAATGGCTTATTAAGCACCAAGTTAAGATCATATGTGTACTTGAAAGAGCCTAGATCCATAGAAGAGTGTGTGCGCATGTGGGTAGACATAGAAGACAACTTGGGTGAGGAGCTAGAGTTGTCAAAACCCTATAAGGATTCTGATAGTTCTACTAGTCATACTTCGAGAATCTCCACGGAAATAGAAGAGATAGTTGAGCAGGTTTCCAAGAAGCTAGGAGTTCAAAATAAACAAACACCAAGGGTCACCTCATAAAAGTGATGTTACAACTGTGGAGGAGACCACATGATTAATGTATGCCCAATGCAAAACCAAAACATGAGATAAATGAATGCTCTAAATTGCACTATTGAGAGAAAATACATGAACCAAATGGCTCAAGATTCTCCCTACAATAGGCAGGTTGTTAGAAAAACTTATCAACAACCTTACCAACAAGGTAGGTATCAGAACCAACACCATCAACCATATTATAGGCCACAACAGTAATATTAGGCACCATATAGGCCACAACCTCTCCTAGGAAACCAACCGCCATCTCCTACCAATGTGATTCCAGTTAAGTATGCAATGGCATAGGAGAACATTAATAGAAGGAGGGTTATGATATTTTAGTGTTCATGTGTCAACCCTTGCTAGAAGAATGTGACCCTAGTGATGGCATAGAAGAAGAAGAGAATGACGATGATCTAGAGTCCATTATGATGGATACTTACTTTGACTTAGAGTAGCACTAGAAGATGTAGGAGTATTTACTCAAAAAGGATAAGGACCTCTCACAAGCATTAGATCTTTAAATTCAAATGAGGGAAGTGAAGGTATTCAAAAGAAAAAGAAAAGAAAAGTAGTGAAACAAGAAGAGGAGGAACCATTGTTTGAAGTACCAGAGAATTTCAAGAAATATGAAGTTGAAGACCAGAAAATTTTGGTATGATTGCCTAAGAGAGAGGCCATCATAGGAGAAGCATATGACAATAAAGATAAGACCAAAAAATTGTAGTTACCATTGAAGAGAACGAAGAGTGATGTACGTACATAGGAGAAGACCTAAGTGTAGAAGAAGAAATAGAGCTTGTAGCTTTATTAAAGGAATATAGGGACGTGTTTGCATGGCACTATAGAGACTTGAGGGGAGTAGATCCAAAAATATGCTCTCATACGATCCCCATGATAGCTGGTGCCAAGCCGACCAAATAGAAGCCCTACACATATAATGATACACATGCAGCCAAGATAAAAGAAGAAATAGATAGGTTGATTGAAGCTGAATTTATCTATGGGATTGAGCATACTGAATGGGTGTCCCCCATTGTAGTGGTGCCCAAAAAGAACAGGAAATTGCGAGTGTGTATTAACTTGAAAAAAGTTAATGCTGCTACAATCAGAGATAGTTATCCACTTCCGACACTAAACATTTATTGGGATGGGTTGCAGGAAAGGAAGTTTATAGCTTCTTTGATGGATTTTCATGTTACAATCAAGTAGCCATAGCCCCAGAAGATCAACACAAAACGGCTTTTGCCACAGAGTGGGGAATCTTTGCATTCCGTGTGATGCCATTTGGGCTCACCAATGCACCTGCAACATTCCAAAGACTCATATGTCATGGCTTCAAAGAGTTCTTGCGAAAGAGCTTAGAAGTATATGTGGATGATTTATGTGCTCATTCCCAAGAAAGAAGATACCACATCCCTGAGCTCAGACAAATCTCCAACAAGTCTAGAGAATATCTAGTGTGTCTGAACCCAAAAAAGTGTGTGTTCATGGTATGTCAAGGTAAAATCTTAGTTCATATTGTTTTTAAGAACGGAATATCACAGATGAAGATAAAGTTAGATCCATAGTAGAGCTGCCAAGGCCGAGGAATGTTAAAGAGGTACAAGCCTTTATGGGCCATTGCGGATATTATCGCAAGTTTATCCACATGTATGCAATCATAGCTAAGCCTCTTTATGCCTTGTTGAAAAATTTTGAATGGAATGATGAATGCCAAAATTCCTTCAATGAGCTAAAGAGACATTTGTGCACAGCACCAATATTAACAACCCCTGATTGGAGTAAACCATTCAATGTCCATGTAGATGCATCCAATCATGCAATCATATGTGTGCTAGCACAAACCAAAGGTAAAGGAAATTTAGATTTGCTATAGCATATGCTAGCAGACAGTTGAACGTAGCTGAACAAAACTATACCATAACCGAGCGAGAAGGCTTAGGCATGGTATATTAAGTTTAGGCACTATCTATTGGCCAATAAGTTCAAGTTTCTCACTAATCATCAAGCCTTATTATATTTTGTCAATAAGCCTTCCAATACAAGATGCTTAGTAAGATGGTTCCTCTTACTAATGGAATATGATTTTGAAGTTGTTGTCAAGAAAGGTGAAACCCACCTCAAGGCAAATCACCTTTCTCGCATCACTTTACGAGAGTCACCGCAAGGCGTGTCTGATGAATTTCCAGATGCTTATTTGTTCAATTTAGAAATTGTTCCTAAATGGGCAAATAAGTTGGTACCTATCCTAACCTTTGGGCCCGCAAATAAGAATGTGAGAACGAACAGAGATGAAATTGTAAGATCACAAAACTATCAAATATTGGTAGGAAGCATGTACAAACAAGATATAGAGGGTGTATTAGCTTGTTGTGTTGAGGATGATGAACATAGTAGTTGGTTGCATTAAGACCATGAAGTATTGCTAGGAAATCACTATTCTAAACAATGCACATTGTAGAATCGAAAACATTTATGAGTGTATTGGCCTAGTATGGACAAAGAAATACATGAGTGGAGTAAGAATTCTCCAGTGTGCAAAGGAAAACCCCCAGTGCTACCCTTTATCAAGTTTCTTTAATTCCATATTGGAGCACTCCATTGGTAGAATTTATGAGATTGGGAACACTACCTAGTGACGTTACTCTAGCAAGAAAATGAAGCATGGAGCAAGAGGCTCAAGACTATGTCTTAGTTGGAGAAAACCTATACTGAAGAGGCAAAGATGGTTACTTAAGATTATGCATTCATGAATCAGACTATTTGAAAATCTTAGAAATTGCACACAGTGGTGTTGTAGGTCGGCACTTCAGGCCTGACAGAGTAGATCATTCTATTCTTGGGACTTTGGTGGCCAACTCTTCATATGAATGCATATACCTATGTGAAGAGATGTGACACATGCCAACGTGCACAATATCCGATCAGAAAAGACAAGATGCCTTTGAGACCAATGATGGGCGGATGTGCATTCTAAAAGTGGGGTATAGACTTTGTAGGTCCTATTAACCCCCTGGCTAGAAACTCCCATGTAGAGTACATCATTGTTGCCACGGATTACCTTACAAAGTGGGTAGAAGTCAAAGCCACAACAAAGAATGATGCTCAAACTACAACTAAGTTTTTATTCGAGAATGTGTTCACTAGATATGGGTTACCAATAGAGTTAGTAAGTAATAGAGGCACACACTTCTTAAATGAAGTCATTGAAAATCTTCTCCAAGAATTCTTGGTGATACATAAGAAGTCTGCCCCCTATCATCCACAAGCTAATGGGGAAGTTAAGAGCACAAATAAGATCCTATGTAATGTATTGACAAAACTAGTAAATAATAAACTCTCTGATTGGGACAAACAGCTTCATCATGTTGTTTGGGCTTACCGAGTTGCCTATAAAATGGTACTCAATGCCACCCCATTTCAGATGGCCTTCGAAGAGAATGTTGTGCTACCGTTGGACTTCCTATTCCCTTGTTTAAAAGTAGCACAAGAGCATGGGTGGAATGCATATGAATTGTCCTCTAGGATCTTTGATCTAGAATACTTAGGTGAGACGAGGCTACGAGTGGCAGTAGGCATCTATGCTGCAAAGAAAAGACAAAAGGCATACTTGGATGCACACATCAAGGATAAAGGATTGAAAGAGGGAGACCTAGTGTTGGTTTACACACTAAAGAAACATGCCCGTAAATTGGAAAAAAGAGGATATGGACCCATGATCATTAATAGAATTTCCACTAGTGGTGCAGTTCAATTGGCCACTCTAGAGGGTGATATCTTGCCAAACTATATTAGTGGTTGTCGAGTCAAGCTATATCAAGAACCTCTCACAGAGGATATGTTAATGAGACTCAACACTGCCAAGAAAGGAAAAGAAGAAGAGTTAAGGGTTAGAGAAGAAGCACAGGCAGAGGCCAGAGAGCACATTAGGAAAAATAAGTTAAGGCAATTAGGACTAGATGTCAATACTTAGGCCCCACAATATCACATGGCCATGTGCCAAACATCAAGTGCAAGTGCTTCTCGAATAATTGACCGACGTCCCTTTGTGACCTTAGAGGTAGGACACGGAGAGAATGTAAGGCCTCTGAGAGCATTGATTGACTCAGGTGCTACAACTAGTGCAGTTAGACTTTCATACTGCCATGACTTGCAATTAAACATCAATCCCATAGAAGCCTATGTCATAGGGCTAGGAGGTGTGGAAACCCCTTGTTTGAGTGAGGTGGTGCTTCCCATCTATTTTCAAGATGTCCCAATGGGAGTCAAAATGCTAGTGTGTCAAAATGAGGATCTTATGGAACCACTTGTCTTAGCTCAAGATTGGATCTATGACCATGCCATCAACTTAAACCTAAGAAATCAAATTTTTTAAGTTTGGGTACATGACAAATGCATTACATTAGCATTAGATAACTGCATGCTCACAAATCCAGGTGTCACACATTCTCTTAGTTCTTCGATGACTAATCTTATAGAAGAAGATGTTGTAGGTGTCAAAAGCTCTATGATGCAGAAGGACTCAATCCTCGAAGAACAGACTCACAGGCACGTGGATCTCTCTTCTTCTTCAAAGACTAATGAAGCCATAGTAGCTCCACCATAAAGGCAAGCACAACAGTTCAAGACAACTACTATATCAAATAGAAAGATATCAGTCAACAAGAAAGCAATTTCGGCCATGAAATAGATCTGGGTATAGAAAGGAGGCTAGTCATCGTCCTTGCCCCCATAATTCCCATACAGGCAAGCCAACCAAGCGAGAAGACGAACGAAGAAGCTAGGACAAGCTCAACCACAAGGTATCCGACAAGTTTGGGTGCCTAAGGAATTAGTTGCAGCTCAACAAGGACAAATACAAATATGGGTACCCAAGAAGCTCTTACATATGCAACAACCTATGCTCTCCCACATGAGAAAACTCTCAACAAAGAAGCTAAGGTGAGGCAAGGGTTAGAACCAAACACCAAGACTAAAAAGCATACCAACTCACCTCTTCAACAAGAGTTAGAAGACCAGCTACAATGGTATGGGATGGAAGCCAAAAGCACTAGTAACCCCTGCAGAATCAAAGAACCAACCATGTGGGATACAAAATTTAAGAAACCATCCGGAGATGAAGAAGCCTAAGGTGATCTCTATGCAATCAAACATGGTTCTTCAATGGATCCCTATAAAGAAGAATGATCAATTGTCATCTAGAGATCCAATGAATATCTCCAATAAAGACGACATCAACATCTACAAGTAACATCAAAAGCCTTGACAAGTAACAACCATGTGCTCCTTGCATAACCCTGTCTTTTGCACCATTCAGGTCATTCATTTCCAAAGTATACATTAATATAGGTCCACATTACACAGTCGTGCATAGACACATTTGAGAGTCCCATGCACAAGAGCACATTGACATATGTTAGCTATTTTTATTGTTTCTAACATCTTTCTTCTTGTTTTGTGCCTTTGTTCCTCTTGAAAATTTAAAAAAAAGGGGGGGAGAAGAACAACAAGAGAGAGAGAGAGAGAGCAAGAGCTTGTTCCCAGGTTTGGCTCATGGAACATGAATGAGTCATACTTAGTTGAAGGTGGAATCGTTGATGATTGGGCATTTATCAGTTTGGATAGAAGTATGCCTCGGATAGCAGACGATATTATTGTTGCCTTATCTGGTAGATGTCCAAAACTTGGCATGAACATGGCATCCACAACTATTGTTTCATCTTACCATGGTAGGAGGGAAGAGCTTAAAGGTCTACAACTTGCGCGACACTTAACTATTGTATGTATGAGAGCATCCAAGGAGATGTCTACAAGGGCTAGTTCAGATACCTTGCAAATCCTTGTATGTATACTGGTTGAGAAGACTCCTGCTTATGGTGAGCTAAAGAGAATATGTGCAGCTAAGCTTGGTGTAGTTACCCAAGGCTATTTGTCAATGAATATAAAGAAATAAAATTCTCAATATTTGGCCAATGTTGCTTTGAAGAGAGGGGACAGGATGAATGCTAGGTGTACAACACCAAGAGATAAACATCGATCAACCATTCACCATGGTAAGAATCCTTACTTTGGCAACACCATAACCATAATAGATTAGGAAACCTCTTTGTCAGCATACCCTTGAGCACTTAGCTCAAGACCTCCAATTTTTGCACTATACTTCTTCCAATGCATTTTCCAAGTAAGCATGCATAGGTCCACACTACAAGGCCATTCACAACGCACATGCTTTCTTCAACCCATGCACTAACACACTTACCCATCATCCACTATGGGTTATGCATACTTGGCATGACTACTATGAACATCACCTTTGGAAGATCTACAGAACATCATAGGGACAACATCAATAGCTAGGAAGCAATTTCAAGACAATAGTTGCTCCAACTCAACCTTGTCAGCCTCGTTTTGAGCACCTAACAGTTTTTGGAAGCTCAGGGCACATTCTCGATGGAATCCAAGTAAGAAGCAAATACAAAGGATGGACACTACCTCTCAAAGCACTACATGGAACAACCCTTACAACAAGGGTCTTTCAGGGAACACAGAATCGAGAGGGGGTGGGGGAGTGTTGGAACTCAAATACATTCCAAACAGGTGACAATACAAGACAAAAGGTAAAGTCTATTGGATCAGTGAAGGCTAAAGATGGAAGTGCTCTTCTGAGTAAAGTTCTGTATGTTCCTACAATTCCAAAGAATTTGATCAGTGTAGGACAAATTGTAGAAAAAGGATATGAAGTGAGGTTTACTAATGATGGATTTTATGTTGAAGACCCTAGCCAAGGGTATAAGCAAACTGTTACAGGAAAGAAAGAAGGAAGGCTCTTCACATTGAAGGTACAAGGTAATGTTGGTCATGCCTTGCTCACATATGGAGAGCAAAAGATATTTGAGTTGGATCTTTGGCACAAGAGGCTTGGACACTTCAATGAAAGGGTAAAGAGATGATTAATAATGGTTCAGTGCTTGGATTACCTAATGTTGCAGGTCAACACATGACATACAGATGTGAAGCATGTCAATTACGTAAGGCTCACAAACAATCATATAATAAACAAGGTTTCATGTATTCAGAGAAACTTGAATTAGTGCATACAGATGTAAAGGGTCCCTCAAAGGACTTTAGTATAAATGGTTCTAGATATTATGTGATTTATGTTTATGATGCTTTCTTTGGAAGAAGTGCAAGTAGATGCTTTCAAAGTCAAGCCTACAATAATACCTACTATAACTATGCTTCAGATCAGAAAGAGGATTCAACCTTAATTATGAATGCAACTTATGAAAGACAAAGTGAAGATCAAAGAGTTTTCTACATTGACTCAGGGTGTAGCAATCACTTGAGTGGCAACATAGGTGATAACACAAAGCACAATGTGAAGTCCATTGGATCAATAAAGGCCAAGGATGGAAGCACTCTTTTGAGTAAGGTTTTGTATGTTCCTACAATTCCAAAGAATCTGATAAGTGTAGGGAAAATTGTAGAGAAGTTTTATGAAGTTAAGTTCACTAATGATGGAGTTTTTGTGAAAGCCCCTAGCAATGGGTATAAACAAATTGTTTCAGGGAAGAAAGAAGGAAAGCATTTTACATTGAAGATTCAAGGCAATGTTGGTCATGCCTTGTTCACTTATGGAGGACATAGATCTCTGAGTTAGATCATTTGCACAAAAGGCTTGGATATTTCAATGAAAGAGGTATAAAGTATATGATTAACAATGGTTCAGTGATTGGATTACCTAATATTGCAGGTCAACACATGGCATATAGATGTGAAGCATGTCAATTAGGTAAGGCTCATAAGAAATCATATAATAAGCATGGTTTCATGTATTCAGAGAATCTTGAATTGGTGCATACAGATGTGTGGGGTACATCAAAGGATTTTAGCATTAATGTTTCAAGATATTATGTGATTTATGTTGATGATGCTACTAGGTGGATCACTATATATGTGATCAAAGATAAATCAGAGGTGTTTAATACATTCAAACATTATCATGTGTATGCAGAGAGAATCACAGGGAAACAATTGAAGAGACTAAGGTCAGATGGAGGGGGACAGTATTTCCCTAATGAGTTTAGTGATTACTTATGGAATGCATGTATAAAAAGGAAAAGGCGTAGCAGAAAGGAGAAACAAAACTCCTGTTGAGTTTGCAAGGTCAATGATGAAAGAGAAAAATTGCCCAAATTATTTGTGGGCTGAGGCTGTAAATACAGTTACTTACTCGGTTAGTAGAATTCCATGTAAGGCTTTGAATGGTATGACACCTTATGAGGCATGGTGGGGTAAGAAACCTACCTTAGATCATTGCAAAGTGTTTGGATGTTTGGATTATGCATATGTACCATCTCAATTAAGGCATAAATTGGAACCTATAGCTGAAACATATGTGGTCATTGGTTATGATGATAAGCAGATGGGTTATAGGTTGTGGATTCCATCCACAAAGCAATTCCTTGTGTCAAAAGATGTTACACTTGATGAGCAAGGTACTTGGTGTGCAGGTACAATTAATATTCATGCAGGTGATGAAGAAGTCATGACCCAAAGAAAGGGGAAATCAAATAATCAAATTCATGATGATGAAGAAATTGTTGATGCTCAGATTGATAATGAAGAGATGCCAAGATTAAATCCAGGATATGAAGAACCAGAGACTTCAAAGAGTGGAGAAGCTAGAAGGTCAACAAGGATTAGAAAGCAACCCATAAGGTACAGTTATGATACTTCATTTTTTACCACTAAAGATTATGCTTACATGATGAAAGTAAAAGAAGATCCTTCTACATATGATGAGGCAAAAGGTAAGGAAAATTGGGAGAAAGCTATGTAGGATGAGTATGATGCATTGATAGAGAATGAGACATGGGATTTGGTTCCTAAACCAAATAATCATAAAATCATTGGATGCAAATGGGTCTACAAGACAAAGAGGTATGCAGATGGAAGTGTGTCTAGATATAAAGCTAGACTTGTTGTGAAAGGGTATGCTCAAACATATGGTGTAGATTATGGTAAGACTTATAGCAATGTGGCAAAGATGACAACTATAAGGACTCTCATAGCTATTGTTGCATGTAAAGCCAAGAAGTTATGTCAATTAGATGTGAAGAATGATTTTTTAAATGGTTACATTTCAGATGATGTTTTCATGGAGCAACTAGAAGGTTTCAAGGATAAATGTTATTCAGAGTATGTGTGTAAGCTCAAGAGAGCTTTGTATGGTTTGAAGCAGGCTCCAAGGCCATGGAATTACAAACTTGTGAAGTTCTTGAAAGAGCTTGGTTTCCAAGTGTCTAAGATAGATACTAGCTTGCTTGTTAAAGCAAGTGATGATGTTGATGACATTTGCATATATGTTGATGACATTATTCTTATAGGTACAGAGGAGAAGGGCATACAAAGTCTTAAGAAGCATATGGAGAAAGAGTTCAAGATCAGTGACCTGGGAGCCTTGTCGTATTTCTTGGGAATGGAGATTTCATATACTCAACATGGAGTGTATGCGACTCAAGAAAGGTATTTGAAGAATTTTCTAATCAAGTTTAAAATGGAAGATTGCAGGGTAGCAGCTATTCCAATGGAGGTGAATCATAAATTGAGCATATATGGAGGAGAAGAATTCAAGGACATGAAGTTGTATCAAAGTTTGGTTGGTATTCTAATCTATGCTACATTAACTAGGCTTGATGTGTCATATGCATTTGGAGTGTTGTCTCAATTCATGCATTGTACTAGGAAAGAACATTGGATTGCAGGACAAAGGGTGATAAGATACATTAAGGGTACACTCAAAGAAGCTTTGTATTATGGATTCACATCAGATACAAAGACCAAGATATATAGTGATACAGATTCGACAGGTAATCGTGATGCTAAGAGTTCAACCTATGGGTATCTATGTTATGTGGGAGATAAGTTAATATCTTGGTGTTCTAAGAAGCAACATACAATTTCTTTGTCATCGACAGAAGCAGAGTATAAAGGTATGGTTGAAGTTGCAAAGGAGGTTATATGGTTGAAGACTCTCATGAAGAGTTTTGACATCATCCAGAGTACACCCAGTATTCATGGAGATAATATGAGTTCATGATATCTAGCTGCTAACCTTGTATTTCATGCCATGACTAAACATATTGAGATCCAATATCATTTCTTTAGAGAGAAGGTGATTGATAAAGAAATAGAAGTATACATACTTCTATAAAAGATCAGATTGTAGACATGTTAACCAAAAGCTTGGATGGACCTAAGTTGCAGAGGTTCAAAGACATGGCAAGTATAAAGAAGATGGAGAAAATCACAATTGATGATTGAGGGGGAGTTTTTGGTATAGGACAATCAACAATTGATGACTTGGACAAGAGTTGAAGTCAAATAATAAAGCAAAGATCAAATTATGAGGCTTGAAGATTAGTGCATGGTCAAAAGATGAAGACTTGTATATACATGTACATTAAGCTTAAAATTAAGGGTGCTAAGATACACTAAGGGTACACTCAATGAAGCTTTGTATTATGGATTCACATCAGATACAAAGACCAAGATATACAGTGATACAGATTCGGCAGGTAATCATGATGCTAAGAGGTCAGCCTATGGGTATCTATGTTATGTGGGAGATAAGTTAATATCTTGGTGTTCTAAGAAGCAACATACAGTTGCTTTGTCATCGACAGAAGCAGAGTGTAAAGGTATGGTTGAAGTTGCAAAGGAGGTTATATGGTTGAAGACTCTCATGAAGAGTTTTGACATCATTCAGAGTACGCCCAGTATTCATGAAGATAATATGAGTTCATTATATCTAGCTGTTAACCTTGTATTTCATGCCATGTCTAAACATATTGAGATCCAATATCATTTCTTTAGAGAGAAGGTGATTGATAAAGAAATAGAAGTATACATACGTCTATAAAAGATCAGATTGCACACATGTTAACCAAAAGCTTGGATGGACCTAAGTTGCAGAGGTTCAAAGACATGGCAGGTATAAAGAAGATGGAGAAAATCACAATTGATGATTGAGGGGGAGTTTTTGGTATAGGACAATCAACAACTGATGACTTGGACAAGAGTTGAAGTCAAATAATAAAGCAAAGATCAAATTATGAGGCTTGAAGATTAGTGCATGGTCAAAAGATGAAGACTTGTATATACATGTACATTAAGCTTAAAATTAAGGGTGCTAAGATACACTAAGGGTACACTCAATGAAGCTTTGTATTATGGATTCACATCAGATACAAAGACCAAGATATACAGTGATACAGATTCGGCAGGTAATCATGATGCTAAGAGGTCAGCCTATGGGTATCTATGTTATGTGGGAGATAAGTTAATATCTTGGTGTTCTAAGAAGCAACATACAGTTGCTTTGTCATCGACAGAAGCAGAGTGTAAAGGTATGGTTGAAGTTGCAAAGGAGGTTATATGGTTGAAGAGTACGCCCAGTATTCATGAAGATAATATGAGTTCATTATATCTAGCTGCTAACCTTGTATTTCATGCCATGTCTAAACATATTGAGATCCAATATCATTTCTTTAGAGAGAAGGTGATTGATAAAGAAATAGAAGTATACATACGTCTATAAAAGATCAGATTGCACACATGTTAACCAAAAGCTTGGATGGACCTAAGTTGCAGAGGTTCAAAGACATGGCAGGTATAAAGAAGATGGAGAAAATCACAATTGATGATTGAGGGGGAGTTTTTGGTATAGGACAATCAACAACTGATGACTTGGACAAGAGTTGAAGTCAAATAATAAAGCAAAGATCAAATTATGAGGCTTGAAGATTAGTGCATGGTCAAAAGATGAAGACTTGTATATACATGTACATTAAGCTTAAAATTAAGGGTGCTAAGATACACTAAGGGTACATTCAATGAAGCTTTGTATTATGGATTCACATCAGATACAAAGACCAAGATATACAGTGATACAGATTCGGCAGGTAATCATGATGCTAAGAGGTCAGCCTATGGGTATCTATGTTATGTGGGAGATAAGTTAATATCTTGGTGTTCTAAGAAGCAACATACAGTTGCTTTGTCATCGACAGAAGCAGAGTGTAAAGGTATGGTTGAAGTTGCAAAGGAGGTTATATGGTTGAAGACTCTCATGAAGAGTTTTGACATCATTCAGAGTACGCCCAGTATTCATGAAGATAATATGAGTTCATTATATCTAGCTGTTAACCTTGTATTTCATGCCATGTCTAAACATATTGAGATCCAATATCATTTCTTTAGAGAGAAGGTGATTGATAAAGAAATAGAAGTATACATACGTCTATAAAAGATCAGATTGCACACATGTTAACCAAAAGCTTGGATGGACCTAAGTTGCAGAGGTTCAAAGACATGGCAGGTATAAAGAAGATGGAGAAAATCACAATTGATGATTGAGGGGGAGTTTTTGGTATAGGACAATCAACAATTGATGACTTGGACAAGAGTTGAAGTCAAATAATAAAGCAAATATCAAATTATGAGGCTTGAAGATTAGTGCATGGTCAAAAGATGAAGACTTGTATATACATGTACATTAAGCTTAAAATTAGTTCACTTATACCTTTGTAATGGTGACGAGTTTGTGCATATATGCCTTTATATACAAGTATAGAGTCGGGAAAAAGATGAGAAGAGAGATATAGATCAATTATAGATGAGGAGAAGATGAATGTATGTGATGAATGAATGAGATTCATCAAATCAACTGTTTTCATGAGAATAAAAAAACTTTTGAAATCTGAGTCGCGATCTTTTCTCCATCTCTCCTTCTGTGCCTGATCATTTCATAAATCCTTTTGTAGATGTCTCAGTCCATAGTTAATGCATCTATGGTCAAGATTTGAGAGTCTAATTGTAATCAAGCTGAGAGAATTGAAGATAGGAACATTTACATGTGTAAATGTGAAGAAGTGAAGGCAAGAACAGGCGCAATCCCGATGGTCAATGTTTTTATTAGATCTCCCTCGACAGTGTAAAGTTTTAAGCAAGTAATCACTCATTCTTCAAGTTGAAAGTTAATCTACTTGTGGCTAAAAGCATTTGGTTAAAAGGGGTCTAATTTGGGAGAACCATGCAATAGAAGTTGGAGATGTCAAAGTCGACTACACAGAAGAGTAGTTTCAGACATATGTACATTGTTTGGAGCAAATCTTAAGATCTGCTGAATCTTTAGGAGATATTTAACGTGGAGAAGGTGCGCAAATGTTAGGAGACACCTTGTATAAAGTTTCATCAAAAACTTTATACAATTGATTAGTCAATGAGTGAATCAACTCTAGTAGACTTTTCTGTCTAATGAGTTTCTTCATAGTTAACTCAATTCTTGATAATTTGGCATTGGTCAACCATCAGCAAAATGATACTAAAGACATCATAGCTAAGAACCAATGAAAAGTTGAGAATGTTGTGTAGACATTGCATACATTCTCTTGGAACTTCATACATTATAGCATAGAAAAAGCAACAAAAAAATCCTCTCTTATCTCATGGTCACCATCTATCTTGGTCTCCCATGCCCCATCAGCTATCCATCTCTTAGAATGGTCATATTGGAAATAAGACCAACCCCTCTTGGACGAATGCCTTCATCGTTCCTTCGTGGTCCTCTTCTGAACTAGCTACCCTTATGTAACTATTGTCCCTAGAGTAGATATTGTGACTGCTCTCCTTCTGCTCCAAAAATCTCCTCTACTGATGATTACATATTCTTTGATCCCCACACTCCTTGAGCTACCATCTCCTGTGGTCCTAGTGCCAAAAAATGAGATGACATTCTTTTTTATTGCCACTATAGTTGCCCTTCATATATCTCATTGGTTCCCCTCACAAGAATAAGCAGCCCCTCTTTGACTATAAGTAGCTCCTCATGTCAATAGTTGAGCATTACTTCCTGTCAGAAGATAATATATGGATAGGTTAGCACTAAAGTAACAAATAACAATAGAAAAAAGTGCATAGTATTTGCATAGAACAATGATTGAAGGATGGAAAATAAAGGCTATTACCTACTGAAACTCGCATGCAGCATTGTTTAAAATGTTTTCATGGGTCATGAACTAACGCATAGTCTATATGTGGCAGTCGAACATTCCTCAAATAAAACGTTCCTAATTTGAATTTATGAGGAATTGAATCTGTTATATTTAAGATTTGTAGAACGTTGTTGTATGTTGTTTTGATCGTGATACCTCGAATTCTCGAACCTGGATCAGATGCCTAATATTATTCTCCCCCCTAAAAGAGAAATGGAGGCTGCATTAGGCGTCATCCCTGTGGCGAACATTTCATAAACTTGCTCCCGCAATTCCTTGCATAGAGATGATTGGTATACTCCTAGGAGCAAAAGAGCCATAACTATCACCGTGACTTCCACATTGTCATTGACTGTGTCCAAGGTCATAATTAAAGGATTAAATCCATTTAAACCAGGCTTCTTCAAGACCTTGAACAGTCGGTTCATAGGCATCATCATTTTGCATAATTAATGCATCCATTGTAGAAATAATGTGTCCATTGCAAATAACACATCCATTGCGGATGCCAAAACTCTGAGCTTTAACTCTGTTGATAGCAACAAATGTACGTTGTTGCACCATGTGACATATTGTTGGAGGTGAGCGCAGATCTCTCTCACAAGCGCACACACACAAAGCTACCTACGAACAGATGTAACATCTTACCTTCGAGGCATGGGTGATTCCCACAATGTAGATATATAGATCGAAGCAATGATCACGAAGCAGACGTCAAAGCTAACACGCTACATTTGTATGTATGGCGAAAGATGCCCATATTGGTGACTAGGGTTTAGAAATAATTGGGCTATTTTTTGTTCAAAGGATTATCTAAATATAAATTTTTTAACTTTATATTCCATTAAATTTGCCTTTGGGCTAATATTCACCCTTAATTTTTTCCTTGTTAGGTAACCAAAGCCTCTTCCATTTTCTAGGAGATCACATTTATCATACACAGTAAAAAGGACATAAAGAGTCCTTCTTTTGTGTTTGCAGGTGGGAGAAAATATCAAAATTTCGAAACATATACCAAAGATCTTTGTCCAATCACATAATAGTAGTTTTGCAATGGCCAACATCGTTAGATTTCGAGCACTAACATTTCAAGAAAGGTCTAAAAGCATCCCAACAATTTAATAAACTTATTGGCATCAGTAGTTTCTCTTGTAAACCTATGGCATAAGTCCTAATACATAGGCTTGTATTGGTACACGTATTCAAATCAATCATATTAAGAGAAAATAGAGAAAATGACCATTCCACATCAGCAATTAAGAAAGTTTTTGGATCATGGACATTGGTTCTACACTTATTGAAATTAAATTTTATCGTAAAAAAAAATTAGTAAAGGTGAGGATTAGTTGATTGGCATAGGTAACTGAGTTAAACATCATAAAAAGATGTTCTATGAAAACTCCATTGAATCTTCCAAGATGCTAAGTCTAAGTTGACTCATCCAGCTATTAGTGGATGGAGTATAATGTATGGAAGGCACATTTTAAGAGTATAATCTTGTACTGTGTATCAAAATCTATAATGGACTCATGATGCTACAACTATGTTGTTAGCCTTTCTTTGGACTTTTCTGTTAAGCGGTTTGGACTCGTACTAAAGGAGAGGAAATATATAGGATAATTTCCCTATATATGCTGTGAGACTACTATTTGAAAATCTCTTTCTCTCTTTCCTTAAGTCTCCCAAATGTTACATTTTTTTAAATAATTAATTGAACAATTTTTCACTCTTTTTTCTTTGGTTTAATGCAGATCCTTGTAACTCCAAAATAGTAACATGTTCTTTCATGCAATACATTTTGGCATATGCTCTAATATATTAGAAAAGATTGTGGACATGAGTAAGTTAAAATACTTTAAGACTGATGTGTTCTTGCCTACCTTCGTGGGCTGTTGACACCTTCTTTTAATATCTATATTGGTTTTCAAGTATGGCTCAAGCTTAATTGAACTAGACAGACATTAAGGACGGCTAAATGTCATACACGAAGATTCAAAAGATGTTTCAAGCGCTTCCCCATTCGCATGCATGGAACTAAGAAAAACAACAATTGCCAAAAATACCAACATGCATGACTACCTTCGATATGCCCTCTCCGCTTACCTTACATTTATTTTTCTTTTTCTTTTTGTTAAAAAAATTAAAGCATTAACAAGGAAAAATTACACGAAAATTCAGGAGAACTAAAAAGAAGGTTGATAACCTTGTTTCTAGGACGTCCAATGAAACAATAATGAGGCCAATAGTGGGAAGCTAAGCCACTCTCAATATAGGAATTTAAGTATGCATATTGTGCGACCTCGTGTTAACTTGAGACTCACATGTTATGCACATTTTAACTATGTCTTTTCTGGACATCTTTGGCAATCTACTCCAAAAGAAAAATGATAATATATATATATATATATATATATATATATATATATATATATATATATATATATATATATATATATATATATATATATATATATGTATGTGTGTGTGTATATGTGTGTGTGTAATTTTGGCTTGGTTTGTAATATTTGTTCTATTCGACTGAGATTATACACCAATATAGAGATCTAAAAGTTTGTATGCTTTTACAGCCAACATTTGATAGTGAAGCTTGATCGCTTTGGCGAATTGCCTACAGAGGACGACTTAGTCTGTAGAGCATTATCTCCTTCATGAAGTCACATCTACCAAAGTTATAGCTCAATCCTCTATGCCCCGACTTAACTCCAATCAAAACGAGCTCTATAAGTACAACGTTCCTCCTCGACCTTGTTGAATATTTAAACTATAAGAAGTTTTCGTATGAACATTGAAGAATAAATTCTTGTACTATTTACGTTAATAAAAAAGGACGGATGAAAGAACAAATGTCTAGTAGCACAAAAAACATGAAGGGAAGCATAAAACTTCATAAACTGCTAAGATGAGAGAGCTGATGAAGCCAAAACTGGTAATGTGAGTTACTCTAGATTAAAATTGAAGAAAATAGATAAGAAGAAGTGAATTTCTCTATACAAAAGAAAAATGATTGTATAATCAAAATGATTGAGTATCCACAACTATACAAAACATCCATTCATAAACTCTTTATGTAGAGTTTTGAAGATGAATCTATGGCATGATCTTTTTCACAAAAGTAATGGAGGATAATTAAATCACTAAAAGAATTGACTATAACTAAAAAGTTGTTACACAACTTTGAATGTACTTTTTCGTAAAAGTAATCGATGATAATCAAAGCATGAAAGTAATGGACTATAACTACAAATTTATCCTAACATGTAGCTAAAAAAATTCACAATATTCTCCCCCTCAAGCTTTCCTTGAATATTCTAGCAATCCAAACAATTATTTGAGTTTTTGTATCTTTATTCCATCAAGAGCTTTTTTCATCATATCTGCAAGCTGATCTTTTGAAGATATAAAAGGAATTTTGATCTCTTTGGATACTAACTTCTCACAAACATAATGGTAATGAGCTTCGATATGCTTGGTATGTGCATGGAAAATTGGATTAGCTGCTAAATGTATATTGTTCATATTATAATCATAAATATGTGGAGTTATAAAAGGAGAATGGAAATCTTCAAATATTGACTATGATCCAATCAAGGATCTTTACATGTCTACATTTTCAAAATGAACACCATCGTGTATACTCAATTTAACACTATGCTCCAAGGGATTCACAACTGCTTTACTTTCTAACAAACCAATCTCTTGAAGTAAATCAAATATGTATTTCTTTTGACTCAACCACATACCATGCTTATCATAAATAACTTCAATCCCCAATGCATAATGTAAAATCTTGAGATCTAAAATCTTAAATTCCATACCAAGGATCTTCTTAATTTCATCAATCTCATCGATAGCACTTCCTATAATGATAATATCATCGACATAAATGCACATATACACACATTGATTTCTTATAAACTTCACATTTTAAGTAGGATCTGTAACACTTGGTTTGTATCCTTGAGCTTCCAAATAGCTTACCAATCGATTATTCCAAGCTCTAGGTGTCTGTTTCAAACCATATAATGCTTTTTTCAACTTGCAAAAAATCTTTGGTGAATTTACATCTTTAAATCCTTCTAGTTTCTCCATATAAACTTGTTCTTCTCATTGAACATTCAAAAATGCATTTTTAACATCAAATTGAAATATATTCCAACGTTTACTTGCTACCACACTTAAAATATTTTGTATAGTTGAAATTCTTGCAATTGGACTAAATGTCTCTTCATAATCAATTCCATATGTTTGTGCAAAACCTTTTGCAACTAATATTGCCTTGTATCTGGAAATGAAAGCATCAATATCTCTTTTAATATGAAATACTCAATTATTTCCAATTACATTCATCTTATTATCTCATGGTACAAGCTACCATGTCTTGTTATACAATGTATCTATCTCTTCTTGCATTGTATTGGACCAATTTACATTTTGAATTTACATATTCAAAACATGTAGATTCCTATTCTTCAGTACCTTTTGACATAAAAGGCTAATATGAAACAGAATAAGACTCAATAGACCTTTGTGCAAACTTTCTTTCTCTTGAAGATTTCTTGAGTTCCATCTTCATGTTTTATCAAATCAGATTTAGAACTTTCACCAACTTCTGCTTCATCACTTAACAAACTTTGCTTTAACTTTTCTTTTCTCTTTTGATGTAGATGATAATCTTTCTTCATCATGACCATTCTCATCTTCTGAGCTTACTTCGATGGTATCAAGTAAAACATCCTCAATTCCTTCTTCAATTTCTTCTTGAAGCTACAAAATATGATTTGTATAGCAAGACGTCAACTCATCAAAGTGTACATGTTGACTAATAATCATTTTCTTACTTGTTGGATTATAACACTTATATCCTTTTTTATTATCTGCACGAACCATGAAAATATATTTCTCTGCTTTTGGCTCTAATTTAGTTCTATATTCATATGGAACCATAGCAAAAAAATCACGACCAAACACACACAAGTGATCAATAACAGGTTTTCTATTATACCAGACCTCAAAAGGAGTTACACTATGTGTTGTACATTTTGGTATATAATGATTTATCAAATATAATACTATATCTATGGCTTTAATCCCAAACTTCAATAGCACATGCTTTTCATTTACTATTACTCTGACTATTTTTTCCAATAATCATATTCCTTCTTTTAGCCACTCCATTTTGTTGATGAGTATATTTGCAAGTGAATTCTCTTTTTATACCTTCATTCCAAACAAAATCATTAAACATTCCTCAAAAATATTCACTACCACTTTTAGATTTTAACCTTTTAATTATCTTTCCTATTTGGTTTTATGCCATTTCTTTGAATTTGACAAAGCAGTCAAACACATCACTCTTACTCTTAAGAAAATACACAAAAGTCATTTAGCTAAAATCATCCACAAAAGTTACATAATACTTACTATCAACAAGCTAGCATCGCTTATGCGACGAGGATTGGGGAAAAAAAAAATCAAAATTCTGACCGTCGCTTATGCGACGACCTCGTCACATAAGCGATGCTTCCCATTTGTTTTCCAGTTTAGGGGCGTCGCTACGCCCCCCTTTTTCTTGTAGTGTATCGATCCTTTGTAGGATGCCAAAGATCAGTATAAGCCAACTCTAATAAATCCCTGCTTTGAAATTTTGTACAAGAAAAGGGATGCCATGGTTGCTTACCAAACTCACAAGCATCACACAAATGTATCATACATTAGGGAAAAAGATGAACCCTGCATGTGCCTGCTTTTAGATTAAGAGAGGATTAGTGATGGACCAATGAGAAGAGGGTGGTGGCCACAATCTACTCCCTTAATCACCTAGACTAGGCATAGGCTTCTCTTGTTTGTTTGTGGTCAAAGTTGGTATGAATGACTAAAAACCAGGAGTTCTTCTTCAAAAGTGGTTTGATGGGCCTAGATTTTGAAGCACAGCCATTGGATGTACTGAAAGATCCAAAGGCTCATATTAAATTCCAAGAAAAAAGTTGATATGAAATTCAGACCATTGGATGTGGAGAAGATCTAATGGTGTAGCTTGAAATTCATGAGAAAATGCACCTTCATCTCTCCTCTCTTGGATGGACCTAGAAATAAGTGGTTGAGATGTATTGTTTTGAATTTTGGGCCACTTTCCATTGCATCCATTGGATCTTTGCTTGATCTAGTGGTTGTGAAGCTTCAACCTTGAGAGTATCCCCTCAATAAATTTGTAGCCATTACATCACTAGGACATCGAACGGATGGGAATGGCTTCCGCCAGGGAAATGCCCTCAGTTTTTTGTCATTTTTTGCCAGTCCACAAGGTCACGTAGCTCATTAAATGCTCCTTATTTTGGCGTTTAGTGACAGGCACACTCAAATCCATCCTTGTCATTTGTCAAGATATTATCGGATGGTCCAGAATGCCTACGACTATTCACTTCTGGGGAGAACTTTTGTCTTTATGTGACAGGCACACAAATGTTGATCTTAGTCATCCATTTGATCTTATTCAAGGGACAAGAATGCTAACGAATCCATTTGGACTGAGCACATATCTTAGAAGACATATTTTATTGCCGAAACCAATAGTGGGTTTTTTTGTGATCTTAATCCCTCTTTTTGTTAACTTTAAGCCCAAAAAATTAGCGACCCTTACAAGACCCATGCAAGATTCATTTTTTCCCCTAATGATTTTTCTTCGAAATATCAAGTAAATCAACAACAATCTTTCTTCACACCATGTCCTTCAAGTTATGTACATTCACATGTCCTATTCGTATATGCTATAAGTCAGTTTGACAAATCTTAATATTGCCGAATGGATAATAAAACAAACTTCCTCTATATTTTAGATAAATGCTGTGTCATGAGATCTCATTCAAGTAAGCTTGTTGACCTATCCGACAAATGACTGGTATTGTTGAAACTGTGGTTTACAATTCTGTCGTTTTCGTATGGCTACCACATTTATATAACATGTGACAGATCTCTTTTCTTTCTCTGCCTCAACAACCGCTTGAGTGGTAGCTAGACTGTCGTTAAACTGCAAACATTGTAAATACATAATCGTCTCGACAAGGAAGGATTTGTAACATACTCCACTTGCGAAAGGAGGCCTTATACCACACTTTTCAAGCTCTGCTGTTGTGTATGCGCATGCTACAAGGAATGAGACATCTTACTCAATTTTCGTGACAAAGGATGAGAGAGAGAGAGAGAAAAACAATAAGCGCTCGGACACTCACATTGAGATATACACACACATATATGCACACATGTGTGTGTGTGTTGGGATGTATACTTCTTGTGTGCATAAGAGAGAAGGAGGATTTTATATGATGGTGATGCAAAATGTAGGGCGAAGATCATTGCACATATTTTACAATAAAAAACGAGACAAACAAACATTCAAACTCTGCAAAAAGGAAAAAGGACATATATCCTTTCGTACCGAGCTCTCATGGTGGAATGATCATGTAACCATTCCAGAGATCTGATCATAAGAAGCAAAACGAAAGTTCACTTTGCAAAGAAAACAAGACGTTGTATTCTGACTCAAGCACATGAATTAGGGCATCGAACTAATTCCCATTATGTATAGCTTATTATTGAGGCACACCTGCAATTAAAACCTTAAAGTATGATAATAATGAGAATTCATGAAACCCATGTCTACGCTATCATAAAGCACCTGGATACCTCAAATAATCTAAAACCAGATAAAAAGGAGGGCTTAAATAGTACAGACCTGCATAGCCTTGTGGCCTTCTATTTATATAAACATCGACACATTTAAAGATCATGTACTAATAATATTTGATAATAGAATAAAAAAACGAGTTATGTTTTATTCCATTTTATTATGATTTTTTCATATGATTATATTGATAAATTACAGGAATTAAGATATTATAAGGACATAGTAGACGTTCATCAGCGAACTTGTTTCTTGAATATTTGTATATATTCTAAAATTGCATATGTTCAGGAAGTTTCATAACATAGTTGACATGAGTGGCACATATGTTGGTATCTTCCAAAACTGGAATAATACTTTTGTCTTCACAAGGTACATATACATAACTAATATTAGAACTGACCTTGTTTCCATGCTCCACTTGTGAAGAAAAGTGTTATGATAGATGCATGAGAATTAATTTTTTCACCTATAATTTAGCCCTCAATGAGATAAACTGGTATTCCTCCCCAATATATCATCTTTTTATTCAATAATATTTGAAATGCCCTCTACTTATGAAATTCCTTTTCCGTAACAACATTGTATGCCGCCTCTTCCACCCCAATATATCATATTTTTATTCAATAATATTTGAAAATTCCTCCACATATGAAATCCTTTTTCCGCAACATTGTATGCCGCCTCAACAGTGTACGTTGTTGCATACATCAACTAAGCACAACTTTTAATGCATGCATGGCTGGTCATATTTAATATCCAAGGATTCAAATCTCACATTTTTTAAAAAATCGACGAATTAATAAGGAATTATGAAATTTCGCATTGCAACCACCTTGAGGATAATATGGAAAAAAATTTCATGTTCTCAAAGATCAACGAAACTTCACTAGCAATATGCTACTCAAAAAATTTGAAATCTTGGGGAAATTAAATATAAGGGCCCTTGACTGTGGATGTTGTGGTGGCTATGTTTTGTTAACAACTTCACTGAAGTTATTATTAACACAAATAAAGGATCTAAAGTCACTACGGTCTTAGTTGTTGAGAGATGAGGTTAATAAGAGAAATCTCAAGCTAATTTCAAAGCTAAGCTCAACAAAAATAGCGCCAAAGGATCAAACTATTGAGACCTCGACCATTTTCTACCAGGGAACAAACAAAGCTCAAACCATAACAAGAGGAACGGATAAATTAAGAACCAAGAGACAAGTAGAAGATGAAGAGTCAGAAAGCTCTTTTTTATGGTTCTTTAGCTATATAAACATTGATTTGGCATGGCAATATGATCAAAATGGTGAGAATAAGGGAAAGCTATTGAACATTCATTATTCAGCCTTATCTGTCTACTTTTACACATAAGGATCAGTATCTCTTTATATGTATTACTTCTCTATAGATACTCATCCAGAAGTACGTTTTTGTTTATATTTCACATCAAATGGGAACATTGATTAGATAGTTTCTAGAATCTATTCTATTTAATCTTTTGTTTGTTGGGAGTAAATGTTGAAACAATATACCTATATAAAGTGTAGAAAGTGAGCTAATTAGAAGAGATTTGACTTGTGGTGATCAATGTTTTTATAATTAAAATCATTAACATCTTTGAGCTAAGAGGAATTGATGAAATGATGCGCATATTTGTTGTGCAAAAAAATAATTAACAAAGATTGTTTATCTTGTAGCAATGGTTTTCAAGAACCAACCTAGTCTAAATCAAGTTTCTGATAGTTGAATGAAAACGTGCTCTATTATAGAAAGAGATACACATTTTTACTTTCATTAGAACTACCATCTATGAGGAATCTCCTTTTTAATTCGCCTATGTTTATAAAAATTGTGATCTACGTGAGCTCATCGACTTTTACTACTTATAGGAAAATTGATATGTTCCACCAATACTACTAAGCCATGGAAGAATTCCAAGAAATAGAAGAGAAGTTGATAAAGCAAGATAGGGATAAATTAAGCCAGGACGTAAAAGCATTTTCACAAAAAGTAAATCAACATTTGAATCAAAGTAAATTATATTCAGAGGTAGTTCCAAGTCCATACACTTAGATACTTATCAAGATATAAGAGATTAAGCTCTACTAAAGAATGTTACAAGAAAAAAGAATGAAGTTGAGTAACTAGATAAAATTAATTATCAACTATGGAGATTCAAGGTTTCCTAATTATATATTAGGAAAATGCTTATGGGTTTTGGTGATTTTTGAGAAATTTATGGGTTTATGGATTAAAACAAAAGTCATAATTCTTTCCTAACTTCACTTAAATTAGATAAAAAAGATCTTGTAGTTTCCCAAAAAAAGAGTAAGAAAATATTGGAATGAGGGAAAGAAAAGAGTTATGCTCACCCTACCCGAATACATTGGGAACACCATGATAGCATAAATCCAAATTCTAGAGATAACCAAGGAGATATGTGAATAATTGGAGGGATTATACTCTACATAAACTAAAGCAAGGAGCATACAATTGAAGAATGACCTAAATAATCAAAGGAAAGCTGTCAATCAATCAATTAACGATTATGAATCAAATTTAAGGGAAACTTGAGATTCCCTTATCTCGATTGGTTGTGTGTTAAAATATCATGACCTACTAGCAAAAACTCTTAATGGTCTTAGAGATGATGATAAATGGAAATCCTTTAAAAATATCTTGTATGTTAGAGGCAACAAGCTTGATTATGATATATTACTATCTCTTATGGAGGCTAAATAGTTAAAAGTTGGATGAGGTAAATACAAGGATGGTGAATATGAATAGTTATACACACGATGCAACAATGTAAAAAGGAAGTACAAGAATGTATGGAAGAGAAGATACAAAGATAAAGTAAAATGAGGATATCAAAATCATTAATGAGGTTCAAATTTATAAGGACATGAAAGATGTAAAGGTAAAGGTAGGAAAAATGGAAGCCAATCATTAATGAGGTTCAAATTTATAAGGACATGGAAAATGTAAAGGTAAAGGTAGGAAAAGAAATGGAAGATTCAACCAAGTTTACAACATCAACATCTAAAATCAAATATATAGAAGTAGTCATTATAGGAGTTAAGAGAACTTTGAAACCTTATTTAAACGAAGTAAGACTTATCAATTTATTTATGATGCATCATCATAAAACAAATCAATAGGGGGATAAAAATAGTTCATTGGTACTGGATGTATCAATCATATATCACTCACAAATAATGTGTTTTCTAAATCCTAGGTTCATAAGAAAAAAGAATGTATGGAACATGTAATAATAAGTATTATGCCATTGAATCCATAGGACACATTAGAATTGAAGATGAAAGAAAAAGAAATGTCTATCATAGGTATTACATGTTTGCAAAATCACATAAAATCTTATCTTAGTTGGAAAAATGGTTGAAAGAGGATATCATGCGAAATTTAATAATAAAGGATGTTTTCTAGAGGATCAAAAGGAAGCATTTTGATTTATTTCAAGCGGAAGTAAAGACTATTACAAAAGCAATGCATCTAAGATATGGAGAAAGGAAGATCATATATTTGGATTTGTTCCACAAAATATTTGGGCATGTAAATATCCAAAAGGTCCAAGGCATGGTTAAGAAGAAGGTTATAAGTAGAATACCTTACTTTTCATCTCATTATCTAATACGCGTTATCTGGTGCACACATATCCATGGGTCTCAAACAAGGAGCCTTGAATAGGAGGAACTAGGTACTTTTTTTCATTTACAGATGGTCATTCAAGAATAATTTCAATGTGTTGTTTGAAACAAAACTCAATTTTGTCCAATGCCTTTAAATGTTTATAATTCAAGTGTAACAGAGACAAACACGTATATAGCAACATAAAGAGTGCATGGGAGATAATATTTCACGTCTTAATTAACCAATTTGTTTTTCGTATTAGTCTTTCTTCCATCATAAATTGGTTAATATTTTTTTAATATAAAGGAAGTTTGGCCTTTGCGTACTCTATCGGACTTGAATTAAATAAAAGAAAAAGAAAATTACAAGTGAAGGGGACTAGTGTCCACTGGACCCCCCAACTCCCACAGAGTGGGGGTAGATCTTACAAAGATAGCTTGTTGTTGATCATAAGGAGCACTTTATGATGCCTGAAGGGGGGGGGGGAGTTCTTACAATTGGAGATTCTTTTACCGAGGAGGAACAAAGATTTCTCAATTGACCACTCTTTGGGGGAGTCACCAAAGTTAAAAGAACATCTTTCCCACCAGATCTTCCACAGGAACTCCCCTTTGATGGCGTTCCAAAGAGTTGTTGAGTAGCCAATCACTTCTCCTAGCAAAGCTTGTTTCCAGCTGATATGATACTGAAGTCTGATTTTTTTTCGACAATCTATCGAAGTGGCTTGTTGGAGTTGGGACAAGTAAAGAAGATGTGACCAACATCTTCGATGGACCGGCAACACTGCTTGCACCAGGGGGCACCCCACACACTTTGCTAGCCTTTAGGTTTGTCTAGATTCCTCCGTGAAGAATTTTCCATAAGAGGACAGACTTTTGTTTTCTTAAATTGATTATTATTGGGGCACACCTGCAATTGAAACCTTAAAGTATGATAATAATGAGAACTCATGAAAACCATTTCTACGCTATGAAAACCGTAAATTCACTTCAGTACCTCAAATATTCTCAAACCGGATAAAAAGGAGTGGCTTAAACAGTGCAGGCTGGTCAATGTTTGCATTACAAACCTACATAGCTTTGTTACCTTCATTTTATTTAAACGTCATCACATTTACAGTTCATGTATTAACAATGTTTGATAATAATAAAAAACGAGGATTCATATTTTATTCCATTTTATATTCTAAAACTTGTTTCTTGAATATTTGTATATGTTTTTTTTAATATAAAGGAAGTTCGGCATTAGCCTACTCTCCCGGACTTGAATTAAATAAAGAAAAGTACAAGAGAAGGGGACTAGTGCCCACGGGACCCCCCAAATCCCACAAAGCAGGGGAAGCTTTTACAGAGCTTAGATGACATTACAAAGAAGGTTAATTACCCTCTCATCACCCTCATGTGGGGCCCACTTGGGTTTAAGCTTGTTATCGATCAAAAGGAGTACTTGATGATGCCTAAAGGGGGGGGATTTTTTACAGTTGACAATCCTTTTGCCAAGGAGGAACAGCGATTTCTCAATTGACCACTCCTTGGGGGAGTCACCGAAGTTGAAAGCACATCTTTCCCGCCAGATTTTCCATAGAACCTCCCCTCTGATGGCGTTCCAGAGAGTCGCGGAGCAGCCGATCGCTTCTCCCAGCAGGGCTTGCTGCCAACTGAGACGTTTTTGAAGTCCAATTCTCTTTCCAACCACCTGCCAGAGTCTGTTGGAGTTGGGGCAGGTAAAGAAGATGTGTGAAACATCTTCGATAGACCGGTAGCAGCATTTGCACCAGGGAGGGATCCCACAAATTTTGCTAGCCTTAAGGTTGGTCCAGATTCCATGATGAAGAATTTGCCATAAGAGGACAGACTTTTTGATTTCTATGAGGGGCTGCCAGATAGCCATGAACTTCATGTCCCACCGAAGCCGCGTCCATGACAGGCACCACTTTTTGTTGAGGTTAACCTGATAGTCGATCGTTTCTTTGATGTTCGGGATTTTTGATAGGCTATTCCCATTGTGCCATTTGAGACCAAGAGAGCTCGACATGTCGTGTCCCATGAGAAGGCGAACTTTGTGCCGGTCCCAGGCGAGACATCTGCTTTGCAAAGTGTTCCATTCTTCATGCGAAATGTTGATGCTAGGGTCAATATCCTCAAAGTTGATCCAGCGGTTGGTGTCTTGTTTCCAGAGATGTTTCCATTTTTTGAAGCCTTTGTTCCATAGCTTCTTGGCATTTTGAATGTTCCAAGATTCCACACTCCGGATGCCATGGATCGGAAACCAGATAGAGTCGTTTTGTCTGATACCGACAGCCCACTTCCAGTCTTCACTGATTCTTGTGAAGCTTTTGACTTTATTCCAACTCTTCCAAAGGGAGCACACCAGATTAGAGCCTTTCGGGAAGACGGGGATCGGGGAAAACAGCAAGGTCAAGATGTCAAGATTCTTCCAATTTGGGAAACCCATGAGCGCCAGCTCATTCTTGTTTCTGAAGATCAACTTGGCCCACGAGGCCTCCCCGTTGCACCAAGCCTTAATCATCCATTTGGCCGACAGTTTGTTAGCCATGCACCAAATGTCCAAGATACCAAGTCCCCCACTATCTCTATGGCTGGTGCAGATGGACCATTTGATTTTAGGCACCCCCCGCCTATTGTGGTCGCCCGTCCAAAGGAAGTTTCTACAAATACTATCCAGTTTGGACAGATCTTGCTCTTTCGGTCTCCAACAAGAAAGGAAATAAATGGTAGATGATAAGAGGAACGTGTTGATAACCATAGCACGACCAGCAAGATTGATTTGCATACCTCTCCAATAGTTAAGCTTGTTTTCGAGCTTGGCAAGCACCCAGTTCCACCGCTGTTCCGTAGAGATGCCAAACCCCAAGGGAATCCCAAGAAGCTGAAAAATTTGGCCCTGCGGAATGATTTGACAGCCATGATCAATGAGAAGGTCGGGCTGTGACCCACCAATAGCTCTAAAGGCGGTCTTAGAGTGGTTGATTATGGATCCAGAGGCTTCACAAAAGGTAGCAAGACACTTCCAGAACGTCTCCAGGCTGGTACTATCATTGTGAACAAAAGCGTTCATATCATCAGCAAAAAGTCTCATGGCGATCTGACTGTGGTCATGCGGCAAACGAAGGCCTTTAATGTTACCAGCTTCCACCTGATGCTCCACCAGCCTGCTAAGCCCTTCCGTGGCAATGGCAAAGAGAAGGGGAGCCAATGGGCACCCTTGTCTGATAGATCTTTTAAGTTTGATCACCTTTGAAAGTTTTCCATTAATGTTAATTTGGGTCGATGTGTTTCCGAGAAGGGTCGCGATCATCTTGGTGAATTTCTGACTACATCCAAGATCTTGTAGCGACTGTAGAATATAGTCCCATTCTAGCCTGTCGTAGGCTTTATCAAAGTCGATCTTGAGGAATACTACTTCTTGTTTAGACTCATTTGCAAATTCAAGACCTTCCCAGATATCTATAATGGTTTCCAAAATTGACCTGCCTTTGATGAAACCTTTTTGGTCCTCGCTTAACCACGCTCTCAAGTGGCAAGAGATTCTATTGGCAATGACTTTGGCGATGATCTTGTATCCTGTTTGGAGCATTGTAATGGGACGCCAGTTCTCTATTCTGTTCTTTTCCCCTTTTTCGTGTACTAACTTGATAATGCCATTGTTGAGACAAGAAGGAAGCGCGCCAAACTTGAGTGCCTCTTGCCAAACCAAGCGAAGAGGGGTGGCAACCACCAACTTGAAGGATTTAAAGAACTCATTAGTGAGCCCGTCAGGTCCCGGGCTTTTACCTGAAGGGAGGGCATCGATGACCTCAATGATTTCGGCTTCAGAGATAGAGGCATGAAGCAGAGAGTGGAGGTTGAGTGGTATCCTGTGGGGGGAAACCCTAGAAATGGCTGCCATACAGTCCCTTCTATGGTGGGAGAGGGGGTTTGAGGTCCCCAGGAGTCTCGTGAAGTGCCCTTCAATGATCCCAAAATTATCTTCTTCCGTATTGCATACATTGCCATTTGCGTCTAGCAATAAGGGGATCGATTCTCTGTTGTGTTTCCTTTTGAGGATACGGCACATCTCTTTGGTGGGTTTGTCGGCTTTGCCAGCCCACCACTCCTTGAAGAAAATTTGCAAATTTTTCCTTTGTATCTCTTCCTCGTATCGCAGCAGCGCTCTGATTTTTCGAAGTCCTTTCTGGGCTTGAGATTTTCCTTTGTTCACTTCCTCCTCGAGCCTCCAGAGTCTATGATATAGAGCTTCTCTACGGGCCCGCCGCACAGTCTCTAGCATCTTCCTGGATCTAATCATGATCTGTCGTGACTTATCGACCGCGCTTCTCCAACACTTGGCTGGGGACAAGCCAGAGGCGAATGCCTCCTTCCACACATCAGAAATTTCTTGATGGACGGAGGGGAGAGAGAAGGAGGGCACACTGGCATGGAACCAAGGAGCCTTACGGATCTTGGTGGGGGGTTGAAAGGTGATGACGATCGGGTAGTGATCAGAGATGGTGAGGTCGGTGCGTTGCGAGAGGGAAGGGTGGCCCCACTGATGAGTAAAGCTCTGAGAAATGTAGCATCTATCAAGTCTAGCTTTCCTCAGGTCCTCGCCTGCTTGGAGATTTGACCAAGAAAAGCCATTCGGGTCTTTGAATTCGACCAGATCCAAGTGTAGTCTAGTTTTGTCCCACGTTTCTTTCTCGCGACTATCGATGACCCCACCCTTGCCCATCCATCTGTCCATAGGGTCCTCAACCATGTTGAAGTCACCACAAATTAGCACGTTGTGGGGGAGCGAGTCCAAGGAGGCCCAAGTGTTAAGTCTCTCTAACTCCCCATTAGGGGCATACAAAGAAACTAAGGTAAAACAAAAGGGAGCATCGAAAGAAACAGCAATCCATCGATGGCATTCATCTCCAATGGAGTTCTCAAGCTTTTCAAACCAGCGTTGATTAATACCGATTACCGTTCCACCGGACCCCCGCTGATGCGCCGTTGAAATCCAAACATGGGTCGAGGAGACATGTCTAAGCCGTTTCTGGAGGTCTTCTCCGTCAATTTTAATCTCTTGGATACATATAAAATCTGGGTTTAGGCTAATGTCGCGAAGCCATTGACCAATGATGGTCGCTCTTGAGGGGTCGGTTAGCCCTCTAGCATTTAACGAGATGATGATCATTGTCGTAGTAATCCCTCTTTGCGGGAGGAGCTTTGTCCTTTCTTTTCTTGGGTTCATCTTTCTTTTTCGCTCAGATTGGATCCCGAGTTAGCAATAGGTTCTTGTGGGGGCTTTTCCACGGTAACTCCATAGGTTTTTTTCCTTTGCGGGATGCCTCCTGCTGGGAAGAACTGGGCACCGTTTGCAGCTCCGTTTCCGGAATAGTCGATCCGATGATGGAGCTTTCACTATCCATGTTATCTTCGTTGCTAGTAGTAAAGCCGTCTTCTTTGCTTGTAGTGTAACCCTCCTGCAAGGTTTCTTTACTGTCAGGGATCTCTAGGCCTTTGACGTCGGTGTCCACCTCAAGTTGGTTCCCACCTGGGTAGTCAAACTCATTGATTTCCTTTTCCAGATTGCAATACAAGTTGCTGGAGGGGGTAACTGACTTGTTGTTTCGCTCAGAGGTTGCCCTAGGGCTTCTTTTCCTTCTTCTTCTGACTTCGATGAACCCGTCTACATCAGCTTC
>CM035412.1:114685800-114748300 GCA_020310875.1 Ceratopteris richardii | reverse complement strand
GCGTGTATGCACATGCATGTATGCACATACCTGCGTATGCACGTATGTGTGTATGTATATGCATGTGTGTATGCATATGCATGTGTGGATGCATAGCATTTGTGTATGTATGTATGCATATGCATGTGTATGTGTGTATGCAGATATGTTTGTATGTATATGCATGTGTGTATGCATATGCATGTGTGTATTTATATGCATATGTGTATTTATATGCATATGCATGTGTGTTTGTATGTATGTATATGCATGTGTGTATGTATATGCAATTTGTGTGTGTATGTATGTATGCATATGCATGTGTGTATTTGTGTATGCATATGCATGTGTATGTGTGTATTCATATATGTGTGTATGTATATGCATGTGTGTATGCATATGCATGTGTGTATGCATATGCATGTGTGTATGCATATGCATGTGTGTATGCATATGCATGTGTGTATGCATATGCATGTGTGTATGCATATGCATGTGTGTATGCATATGCATGTGTGTATGCATATGCATGTGTGTATGCATATGCATGTGTATATTTGTGTATGCATATATGAATGTATGTGTGTATGCATGTGTGTATGTGCATATGTGTCTATGCATGTGTGTATGTGTGTATGTGTCTATGCATGTGTGTATGTGTGTATGTATGCAAATGCATGTATGTATGCACATATGTGTCTGTATACATATGTGAGTGTGTATGTATATGTATACGTCTCTCTCTCTCTCTCTCTCTCTCTCTCTCTCTCTCTCTCTCTCTCTCTCTCTCTCTCTCTCTCTCTCTCTCTCTCTCTCTCTCTCTCTCTCTCTCTCTCTCTCTCTCTCTCTCTCTCTCTCTCTCTCTCTCTCTCTCTCTCTCTCTCTCTCTCTCTCTCTCTCTCTCTGTGTGTGTGTCAATCGAAAACAAAATCACTTACATCAATGTAATTGTTTGGATCGTTGTCGTCAAAGTACACTTAATGTTGTCCTTTGTCAAATTTCAAAGATATGACGCTAAAATCTCTTGCAAAACTAAAGAGAAGAGAAATTATAAAAGGGAAAACATAAAGAAAGAGAAAAGAGTGCTACAGTATGTGCAATACTTACTAAAACTTCAGATCCGGAGAAATAGAGAGGTGTGAATAGAGAGAGATCGAGAGAGAGAAAGAGTGAGAAATAGAGAGATGTAGCTCGCATGCACAAACTCCATAGTAGTAGGTTTTGTTTTAAAATGTTTATTTTTTGCTCTTGGGTCTGGTTAAAACACTACGTCGGGAGTTCCCAATAATTTACCAATGCTCATACCGGCACAGCTCGTACCAACGCATATTTTACCTGCGTGGTTTTTCAAGGGTTTTCAATGGTCATACCGATGCCGATGCTTGAGCATCGGTATGCACAGCATCGGTATGCCCCTGATATGTTGTAGTGAATGTTTACTAAAATTGAGGTCATAAATAGCTGTAAAGTAATTTAGAATAGGAAATTTGCAACCTCCTATCCGTCTTTCTTCCATCATAAATTGCTTAAATTATATGCTTAATAATGAGAAATCATGAAAACCATGTCTATGCTATCACAAAGCACTTGGATGCCTCAGATTCTAAAACCATATAAAAAGGAGTGGCCTTCATTTTATATAAACGTCAACACATTTACAGATCATGTATTAATAATGTTTGATAATAAAATTAAAAAATGAATCATGCTGTATTCCATTCTATTAAGATTTTTTATATTCTTATATTGATAGATTACAGTAAATAAGATATTAGAAGGCCATAGGAGACGTTCATCAGCAAATTTGTTTCTTGAATATTTGTCTATATTCTAAAATTGCATATGTTCAGTGTTATATTTGACACGAGTGGCACATAGGTTGGTATCTTCCACAAGTGAAATAAAAAATGGCCCCAAAATCTTCTTTTATCATATCTGATCCAACGGCCTATGTCCTTAAAGGTTGATGACATTGTTAAAGTTCTTCTTTCAATATGGAGGAAAAAAGAACCCTTTTGCGTCAAAATCACATTCTTTTTTATAAAGGAAAAACGTTTGGAAACCTCTTTACGTTTTCTTCTTTGTTTAGCTTATCCTTGAGGAGGTGCATCTGTTCATGCTTGTTTCTGTCTTGCAGGCTTTATTTTTCAATACGTTTTCCTTGTACATCTACTGACATAAAAGGAAGGAATATGTTCATCTACTTCAATCTTGTTTTGCTTGTCTTGTTTCATTGGAAAAGGACCTACTGCTATAGGAAATTATTTTAGTCTAATAGTTAACCGAGGCAAGATAAGAATATCAGAACTCCCCAATTTAAGCCCATTGCCGTCTCTTTGTGGCTCTTGCTTAAATAAATATTTCCTTAGATTATGATGTTGTGCACCATGTTTTCTCCAATATTCCTCATCATTTGAAGTGCTGATAAGGAAGATATGTAATTTTCTTCCTTCTGCAGGGTAAAAACCATGGGGTTCAATTTACTTAATCACTTTAGGATCTCCTAGAGTGGACCACGGTCTGCATACTCTATGAGTATAATTCACTGTTTGAGTGTCTTCTTTGGACATTTTTTTTTTCACGCCATAGCTCGCACTGCCTCTATCATCAGGTTTTTATGCAATGAAAATGTGAAAATGAAAAATCCACTTAACTTTATAAAGTTTTAACATAAAAAATGATTTATATTTTGTAACACATTAATATGTCGTCTAAAGAGTTCTGAAATCAAGAAAAGACATAGAGGGTTCTACTTTTGGTCATTTATTAATACATTTGGATACAAGACCACAATACATTGGATTAATAATCAATTCTAAGATACCTCTCTACAATACAACTTATACCATGGTCTCAAATATTATATATTCACATTACACTTGAAGTGGTAAGTCGCTATTTGATACATTGAGCAGCTTGATGACACTCTGATTGTACCAAGTGGAATGCGTTCATGGAGCTTATGGCATGTTCCTTATCATACTCTCCTCTTTGTTTTGATGTTATTTATGTGCTTCATATAAAGCCTCCATAAAAATATAGTTAACAAAAGGAGAGAAATTAACATCTCGTACTAAAAAAATCTTACTCGTGCCTTCCACGTCCATGAAAACTGTTCTCAATACGTAAAACATTAGCCTGATACTCAATTGTACATGAAATTTGTGCTAGAGAATCTAAGATCAAATCACGTATTCAAGGAAGAATGAATGATAATCTCTCATGCCACATAGTATTCAAGGACGTCACAAAGTCAAGGAGATTTTTCTGAAAGGATTGGTACTTTTCACTAGTCTTGCATTAAAGAAAAATCATAAACTCTACTATCTCATCATAATTAAATCAAAACTTCACGTGCTTGTGCTTTTTGACCAAAGGAATGTGAGGATCTCCACAATGAGCTCCCTTTTCACTCATACATACTTCTCGGGAAAGACAATGAGAAATCATCATATCTCTTTGTATAGAAAAGGGGAACACTTTTGGAGAATAGATAGAAACTCCGTGATTTCCTCCATATAATAGTAATATCTAATTTGAGAATGAACATAAGAATTTGTTTCCTTCTTCATCAAACCTACATTGCATGGGTGTGACAGTAAATGTTTCTTATTCCTTTGTTCTTCAATGAGTTCGTTAAATAACACTAGAACATCAGTTTCTTGTACTTTTGTTTCTTTATTTAATTCAAGTCCGAGAGAGTAGGCTAATGCCGAACTTCCTTTATATAAAAAAAAAAACATCAGTTTCTATTTTCATAGGATTCAACAATGGTGAGGGTAATATTGAAAATCAATGGATTTTGACTTATAAGATTTCCATGGTCTTCTCATTGATTTCATTGTGTATATATCATTTTCATTTTCTATTAGAAAAACTATGCTTTTGTCTCCACAAGGTAGAAAGACATAACTAATATTAGAACTGACCTTGTTTCCATGCTCCACTTGTGAAGAAAAGTCCAATGATAGACGGATGAGAATTTTATTTTTTCACCTATAATTTAGCCTTTCAATGAGATAAACTGCTACCCTAAGATATCATTTTCTTTTTAGTAAATTATATTTGGAATCCCCTCTACATATGAAAACCTTTTTCCATAAGAACATTGGATGCTGCCTCAACAGTGTAGGTTGCTGCATACATGAACTAAGCACAACTTTTGATCCATGCATTCCTGGTCATTTTTAATATACAGGGATTCAAAACTCCACACGTTACATTTAGCGCTCTAATTTTTGTTCATTATAAAATAATCTCTCTAAATTTTATTCTCTCTCTAAAATTTTATTCTCTCTCTAGATTTCCTAGAATCATGCTTTAGGTACTCATTTCGAGCTCTCAAATTTCTCACTATAAAATAATTGCTCCAAAATCAAATTCTCTCTCTATAATTTTTCTCTATCATTCCTAGAATCATGCTTTAGGTAACTCGTTTCGGTCTCTAAAAATTGTTCACTATAAAATAATGGCTCAAGACTGATATTTGGACGCCCATTTGGACCTAGGATGCCTCTAACATTATTGTGTGCAATGAAGAGCTGAACATTTCTGCTTCTCAGAAGAATTTTTGAATTCTGCACCATTTTTTAGTAATATTGCCTACAAAAGTGTCTTTTTCAAACATCTAAAACAAGGCGGGCTTCTTTGTTATCATTTTAATCCATGATTTTGACGCATATGTGTTTTGATGCATATTTTGGATGTCGATGGATACGTATTTTCATTGCTTTCTTTTCTACTTTTGACAAGTGTCTCTACCACTAAAATACATGCTTTTGTGAAAGTTCGGCATGAAACATTGGAAGAAAAAACTTTGCTAGTTTTTTTTTGGATCATGCACTTCTTGGGGGAGGGAGTGTTAAATCTGTTATAAAGAGATTCCTATGTCATGCAAAAGGAGGTCGAAATTTAGAAAAATTCCTTAAGCTTGTGATTGCGAGTGAGATTGTGAGTGAGAGTGAGGTTGACATTGAGAGTGTGAATGAGATTGAGATAGCTTAGAGGTGCTCAGAAGGTCACAAAGCTATATTGCATAAGCTATTGTATCCATTTCAAATCTATAATACCATATCTTCTCATTCTCTGTGTCACATCTTGTGTACTTTGTTATGTTAGATTTTCTCTTATCTTGTGAAAGTCTTTTTTCTCTCTTCTACTATTTTTGATTTATTTGAGTCTTTTGATTGGGGATACCATATGATTATGGAAGCACTACAAGGGGTATGACAACACAATCGGTCCTCGAAAGATATGGAATATGTAACATAAAATATTTGTGAGAAAGGGGAGCCTATTCAAAATCTTCTTGGACAATTTCACAAAGAATTGTTGGAGTTAGAAGTCTACGAAAGCACGCGAATAGGAGAAGGAAGAAGAAGAAGCTTGGAGCAAAACACACAATACTGAATGTATTACCACTAGAATGTACAAAGATAAGTTGCATGTTAGGGCAATAGGCATATATACTAGCCAGGGGAAAAAATCCTCCTAAAGAGGGAAAAAGTGCCCTAGTGGTCCTAGATTTTTCACACACATCACTACCTAAATATATCAACAAGTCCCCCCTAGGAGTGATGCAGTGAACAAAGAGTTGGCACTCATGTATAAGGAAGTGTCAAGCTATGTGGAATCAATCCACAAAAGGAAGAATTGTTAGAGTTAAATGTCTACGGAAGCATGTGAACAACTCAACGAAGAAGAAGAAGCTTAGAGCAGAACACACAATACTGAATGTATTACCATACAATGTACAAAGATAACTAGCACGTTAAGGCAATAGGCATATAAACAAGCCAAGGGAAGAAACCTCCTAAAGAGGTAAAAAACGTGCCCCTATGGTCCTAGAGTTTTCACACACATCACTACCTAAATATATCAACAAATCCCCCCTCGGAGTGATGCGGTGAACAAGGAGCTATCAAGCCCACACCAAATGTAGTCACTTATAGGTATAGACATAGTCTTCTTATAACATTTGCAACTCTTTGTGCACATATCCAATTCAAGAGATTTAAGGTGCATTCCGTAGCTTATATATGTATCTTACATTCCTTAAGAGGGCTTCTTGAAATCCATTTTATATACAAAGAAATCGATATATCTCTATAACCCTAAATTGTGGATATCTTACATCTCTACATAATCTATTTTGTACAATGTTTTTGTCTGACCTAAATAGATCCATTGGAAGTGTTCTACAGCTTTTTGGAAAGCTTATAAATCATACTAGTTGTCACCAAATGCTTAGGTGATTTGGATCTATGTAAGGCACATGAATCAGAGTTTTGTTACACGATAGCAAAAAAGGTGTATGAAGGGATCTAGGTATTGGGTTCATTTCACTTCTAGTGTGAAAATATCAGGGATTAAATTCCATCATTCTTGTCCTCCACTTTTTTGGGTAATTATATTTATTGCCATGAACCATTTTGACCATGTATATATTTTGGAACCATCATGCTCATGGGGTGTGTAGGATGGCTTTGATGATTGATGCGAACATAGTGGTGTAAATGTATTATCATCAACACTACAAGATGTACTCCCACTTGATGATTGTTGGCCTCATGTCATGGACTACCCATTCTAGAACTAGAATCCCTCTCTAATACTTTGCATATGAAATATCCATAGGTATAGGTCTCCCTATAAGTGAATAAGAGTAGAAAGTGATGGAGGAGAAATGTGAGAAAAAGTAGGAAATAAAGATGTAGTAAACATCTATGATCTACCTCTATGCAAGAATTATTCAAGATAGTATATATCACTATAATATCATGGGATATCGTCGGCCATACTAAATATAAACATCAACATGAATCATTAGAATTAAATAAATTTTAGCAAGAAAATTAAGATAAATAATAATACATTTTATGCTCTATCATGTAAATAAATCACCTCTCTCTCTCTCTCTCTCTCTCTCTCTCTCTCTCTCTCTCTCTCTCTCTCTCTCTATATATATATATATATATATATATATATATATATATATATATATATATATATATATATATATATATATATATATATATGTGTGTGTGTATATATGTCTCTCTCTCTTTATATATATATATATATATATATATATATATATATATATATATATATATATATATATATATATATATATATATATATATATATATATATATATATATATATATGTGTGTATATATGTATGTGTGTGTGTGCGCGTGTGTGCGTGTGTGTAGCAGTTTTTTAATTAAAATCAATTACATTTAAATGCTTAACTACCTTATAGTTATCTTCACTCATGAGGAAGAATCTTTAGCAAGGCATTTAAATTGGAGAAAAACGTGTTAAGGTTATTCCCAAAAACGGATAAGGGGAATTCTATATTTTCATATTATTAAGTTCAAAGCCTTAATACCTCTTATGCAAATCATTAATTGTAATAGACCTCTTTTTTAGTGAAATAATTCATTTTGAACTTTTTGAATTTCATTGTGGGGATAATGCTTAGAATAAATAATTAGGTCATTTTATGCATGTAGGAAAAATTTTGGGTTGACAAGTTTCATATTCTCTCTCTAGATCTTATTCACATCATGTTTTCTATTGGAATTTTGAAGGTGAAGATGAAAGAATTAAGAAAAACTCTATATGAGAGAAAGGTGGAGCAAGTATAAGAGAATAAAAGTGCTTGTGTAAAATTTTTTGAATCATATTTTAAGTACCTCGTTCACAGTCCTACATTTAGTTCATTGTAAGAAAATGCTTTGATTTTACTCTCTCTCTAGAATTTTGAAACCTGCAGAGCTCAAAAGTGGCATTTGGAAGTGGTTTTTGACCTCGGACGTCTCTAACACTTGTGCAGATCGCAAAATCGAATAAAAGTGTCTCTCACAAGCTTAAGCTAATTTTGATGGTCACATGTCACCATGTCTAATTATGGATATTTTCGGATATGTCTTTTTGTATTTTTCTCTTATTTTTCATAGATAAACTAAAGAAAGAAAGCACACTCTGATCGCATGGCTTTTTGCGAAAGCTTTGGAGAAACTCAACTTTTTCTAAATTTTGTGGATCGCACACTTCTTTGGGAGGGCAGCGATCAAACTCTCATATAGGGAGACCTACGCATCAACATAGTGATGCACAGAAATCTAAGAATTATCTTCTAATTGAGAGTGAGAGTGAGAGTGAGAGTGAGAGTGTGATTGAGAGTGTGAGTGTGAATCCGATTGTAATAGCTCGGGGGTTATCGGGAGGTAGAGGCTTCATCAAGAAGCTGTTGTCCAAAGCTATTGTAACCATTGATTCACATCTATAATATCATAATTCTTCCTTCTCTCCATCATATTTGTTTCTACTCTTCCGCATCAGATTTTCTCTTACCTTGTGCAATCTCTGTGTTCTTCTCTCCTTGGTTATTCTTGAGTGATCAAAAGATTGTGATTGGGGATAGATTTTGATTGAGGAAGCGCTACATTAATCCATCTTCTTTATGAGGAATATCATGAGAAATTATTTATGAAAGTAGCTCTAATATCCTCCTTAAAGCATGAAGGGTTTCGAAAGTACGAAAACATGAGATACTTATTAGTTATTCTTCCTTTCACTTAATGTCTCAAATATATTTTCATATGAATATCATTAGAAACTTTTTGGAATCATATATGCGATACATATTATGAAATTCCTACTTTTTGCTTAAACCAGTATCCTATAAAGGAAAAAAGATTCTTTCACATAAGTTTAGAGCAGAAAAGCATTCATTATGCCTACAAATGCGATGATAGTTCTATCTAAAATAAAAAAACCAATAGGAAAATATTTGATTCTATATTGTGAATCCATCAATAAGAAAATTTCTTGAAAATTTAATTTCATTCATAAGCCATAATTTCCTTCTTTCTTAATCATTCCATTATCTACAAAATATCCTTGTAACAAAAAGCCAATTTTGAAAAGATAAATATACTGAGCACTCAACCACATCCCATATGTTATCATAATAAATATCAAATTGAAAACCATGAAATGTTTAGTAATTTAATCCTTTAATAAGTAGCAGATAACCAAAGCCTCTTTCATTCTCGAGGAGAACCCATTAATCATACAAAGTAAAACGAACATAAAGAGTACTCCCTTTGTTTTTGCACACCGGAAAATTATATCGAAATTTCGAAACATATACCCAAGAACTTTTTCCAACCCAACGTGTTTAGTTTTTTAGCACTAAAAGTTCAGGAAAGGCTAAACGCATCCCAATAATGTTTAGTTAACTTTTTGGCATCAGTAGCTTCTCTTCTAAACCTATGGCGTAAGTCGTAATACACATGCTTATGTTGGTACACTTTTTTAGATCAATCATATTAAGAAGAAAATAGAGAAAATGAACATTCCAGCTCAGCAGTTAAGAAAGTTTTTGCATCATGGACATTGATTCTACAGTCATTGAAATAAATTTCTATCATAAAACAAACTTTTACTAAACGTCAGGATTAGGTGATTGGAATAGGTATATGAATTAAACATCACAATAAAAGGTTGTATGAAAATCCCATTGAATCTTCAAAGATGTTAAGTCTAAGTTGACTCATCGAGCTATCAATGAATGGAGTATAATGTATGAAACGATTATTTTAAGAGTTTAATCTTGTACTACGTGTATCAAGGTCTATAATGGACTAATGATGCTACAACTTTCTTGTTAGCCTTTCTTTGGAATTTTTTGTTAAGTAGTTTGGAGGCGTACTAAAGGAGAGGAAATATAAAGGATAATTGTCCTCGATATGCTATGAGACGACTATTTCAACATCTATTTCTCTTACCTTAAGTCTCCTTGATATTAATTTTTTTTTTCTTTGGCTTAATTCAAATCCTTCTTAAAGAATATATTGTAATGGATCTCAATCCTCCCAAACTCTTAAACTCCAATACCTTCTTCTTTTCCCTTCTTTAAGCTATTTTTAAACTGATTAATAAAGAAGAAGGCTACAACTACAAAGGCAAGGAGCGCAAAGGAGTTCAATGAGCCTCTCGTTCCCTGAATGGCGAGACCATATTTTTTGTTTGACCCTTCTACATGGAAATCGAATGTATGGAGGTTTGAGAATGTTTAAGACGAGGGGAAGTTCTTTCTTGAGGACACCTTGAATGAGTGTGAAAAAACACATTCCTTTTGCACGCAAATACTCTTTCTTAACAATTTCTAGGAAGGATAAATGAAGGTATGTGAGAGGACTCGAACAGGGACATGAAACATAGATGTAAAGCTCTACGGCATTACTTCTACATAAGAATGAACATAATCGATGATATAAATATAATGTCGATGAAAGCAGGAGGCCAAATTCACTTTATGTTGCAACATATTTGAATGTTTGTGGTTATAATATGTAACTCCAAAGTAATGACTTGTTCTTTCTTGCAATACATTTTCGCATATGCTTTATATTAAAATCGATTGTGTACATGAGTAAGTTACAATACTTTAAGACTGATCTGTTCTTGCCTACCTTCATGGGCAATTCACACCTTGTTTTAATGTCTATATTGTTTTTCAAGTAAGGCGCAAGCTTAATTGAGCTAGACAGACATTAAGGAGGATTCAAATGTGATGGAAGAAGACTCAAAAGATGTTTCAAGCACTTCCTCATTCGCATGCATGGAAGTAAGAAAAACGACAACTTCCAAAAACACCAACATGCATGTCTACCTTCAATATGTCGGCTCCGCCTATCTTACATTTATTTTTATTTTTTTTGTAAAACAATTTTCAAAATCATAAACGAGGAAAAATTACAAGAAAATTAAGGAGTACTAAAAAGAAGGTTGATAAGCTTGCTTCCAAAACGTCCAATGAGGCAATAATGAGGCCAAAAGAGGGAAGGCAAGCCACTCTCAATATAGGATTTTAAGTATGCGCATTGTACGACCTCGTGTTAACTTTAGACTCACATGTTATGCACATTTTAACTATGTCTTTGTTGGGAAGCTTTGGTAATCTACTACAAAAACAATAAGGATAAACTCTCTCTCTCTCTCTCTCTCTCTCTCTCTCTCTCTCTCTCTCTCTCTCTCTCTCTCTCTCTCTCTCTCTCTCTCTCTCTCTCTCTCTCTCTCTCTCTCTCTCTATCTATCTATCTCTAGCTCCTCTTCTACCACCCCTCTGACTATGCTAATTTCCTTCTTAAAGTGCATGGCCTACACTACCTCTCTCCATAGACTTTCCACCATTTATATTAATTTCTTTCGTTATCATAAATGACACCACCTCTTCAAAATCAAGCAATTCCTCTCTCACAAATACAAAAGTTGTAAAAGCTTTCCATTTTTTATCCTCTTTCAAACCATTCAAAACAAATGCAACTAGATCATCATCCTCAATTATGCATGAAATTGAACCAATTGCATCAACAATATGCTTAATTTTTAAAATATAATCATTTATCAAATGTCATACATCTTTTTTCAAATTATTTAACTCAATCTTGAGTTGAATATGCCATGCGATTGTTGTCGTTGATTATAGTCATTATAATGCTTCCCAATCATGTATGTGTCCTATCATAGTTGACTCAATATGTTGTGATAATACAAATATTACCCTTTTGTCATACTCATTCAATCTTTGATATTTCGAGATTTGTTGTGTTGTTGGATTTTGGTTTGACAAGTGCGGTTAAAGTTCTATCCCACTAACTAATCCATGCATATTCCAGTCCATAAGATATCCACACATGCGAAAGCACCAAGCTTGATAATTGGTTTTGTTCAACTTTTCTATTTGACTATTTTTCGTTGGCCATCATAAAAGAGCGCACTTGAGAAAAGTCACCTCATTTGTATTGCATCTTATGCATATACCACATGTATAGAAACTTTGATGTGTCAATCAGCTCTAATATCATTGTTGAGTATTAAAACTCTAAGAACTATACTCATATGAACATTGAAGAATAAATTCTTGTACTATTGATATTCGTAAAAGAGCACAAATGAAAGAAGAAATGTTCAATAGCACAAAACCATGAAGCGAAGGAGAAAACTTGATAGATTGTTGAGATGAAAAAGTTGATGAATCTAAAACTAATAATGCGAGCTACTCTAGATTCAAATTGAAGAAAATAGATAAGACGAAGTGAAATTCTCAATATAAAAAAAACAACTATATTATCAAAACAATTGAGTATCAAAGTCTCTACAAAAAATGCATTCATAAGCCTTTTATATAGAGTTTTAAAAATGAATATGTGCCAATGAACTTTTCCACAAAAGTAATGGAGGATAATCAAAGCACTAAAAGAGTGAACTATAAATAAAAGGTTGTTAAACAACTGTGAATGGAATTAAAGTAATGGATGATAATTAAAGCACGGAAAGAATGGACTATATCAAAAAAGTCACGCTAACATGTAGCTAAAGAGATGAGCAACGTGCCTTAAAGGGCATTCTACATCCTACTCGTGAATGGTTGGAAGACTACGGAGCTGACCGAACTTCCTCTATATTTTAGACAAATGATATCTCCTGAGATATCATTCAAGTAAACTTGTTGACCTCTCCGACAAATGACTCGTATTGTTGAAACTGTGGTTTACAACTCTGTCGTTCTCGTATGGCTACCCCATTTATATCTATGCTCTTTCTCTGCCTCAAGAACCGCTTGAGTGGTAGCTAGACTGTCGTTAAACTGCAAACATTGTAAATATACAATCGTTCCAACAAGGAAGGATTTGTAAAGTACTCCATTTGCGAAAGGAGTCCTTATACCACACTTCTCAAGCTCTGCTGTTGTCTATGCGCATGCTACAAGGGACGAGACATCTTACTCATTTTTCTTGAAAAAGGATGAGAGAGAGAGAGAAGCAATAGAGAAGTAAAGCTTTATGGAAATAAGTAAGAGAAGTAAAGCTTTATGGAAATAAGTAAAGCTTCATTATATATTTTTGCAGTGATTCCTTCTACATCTGGATCCTACATAGCCTTGTGGCCGTCAATTTATATAAATATCGACACATTTACAGATCATGAACTAATAATGTTTGATAATAGAATAAACAAATGAGTCATGTTTTATTCCATTTTATTATTATTCTTATATTGATAAACTACAGTAAGTAAGATATTATAAGGACATAGGAAACGTTCATCAGCGAACATGTTTCTTCAATATTTGTAGATATTCTAAAATTGCATATGTCCAGGAAGTTTAATAACATAGTTGACATGAGTGGCACATAGGTTGGTTTCTTCCAAGGGTGAAATAAAAAGGCCCCGAAATCTTGTTTTATCATATCTAATGCAACGGCCCTGTCCTTAAAGGCTGATGATATTGCTGAAGTTCTTCTTTCACTACGGAGACAAAAAGGGCCCTTTGAGGGAAAGAATCACGCGCGTTCTAATAAAGGAAAACCTTTTGGAGAACTTTCCACGTTTTCTTCGTTGTTTAGCTTATCCTTGAGAAGGTACGTCTGTTCATGCTTGCTTTCTATCTTCGAGGCACTTTACTTTTTTTATAAGTTTTCGTTTTACATCTACTGACATGATAGGACCGAATATGTTCATCTACTTCAACCTTGTTTTGCCTGTCTTGTTTCATTGGAAGAGTTCCTATCCCAAATGATCGAGACAAGATAAGATTATCAGATTCCCCTATTCAAGCCCATTGTCTTCTCTTTTTGGCTCTTGCTTAAATAAATATTTCCTTAAATTCTGATCTTGTGAACCATGTTTGCTCAATGATTCCTTATCATTTAAAACGTTGATGTGGAAGATATGTGATTTTCTTCCTTCTTTAGGATGAAAACCATGGTATGCAGTTTACTCCTACACTTTATGATCTCCCAGAATGGACCACCTCCATACTCTATGAGTATAATTGGCTGTTTGAGTGTCTTCTTTGGACATTTCTCTTTTACGAAGTTTTGGCACAAAAGAATCACTTATTTTGTAACATATTAAGATGTTGTCTAAAGAGTTCTCACGAAAAAACATTGAGGTTCTGAAATGGTAAAAGGAATTCGTTGGACAACCTGTATGTTCTTTTCTACGGAAAAAAGCAAGAAATAAGCGCTCAGACACTCACATTGAGATATACGCACACATGTGCAAACACACACGTGTGTGTGTATGGATGTATATATCGTGTGTGGATGAGAGAGAAAGAGGATTTGTATGATGGTCATGCAAAATTTAGGGCTACGATCATTGCACAGATTCTACAGTAAGAACGACACAAACAAACATTCACTCCGCAAAAAAGAAAAAGGAGATATATCCTTTCGTACCGAGCTCTCAAGGTGGAATAATCATGTGACCGTTCCAGAGATCTGATCGTATTAAGGCAAAGGAAACTTCACTGTGCAAAGAAAACAAGCAGACGTTATATTCTGAATTAAGACATCGAATTAATACCCATTATGTATAGCTATATAATATTTTTTCTTGCGAAATCCATCATAGAAGAGGTTTGTCGATTAGGAAATCCTACTCGATTGTTCGAAAGTATCTTTTGCTGTGTCATGAGATAATGGCTTCATGATTTGACCATAAATCAGCTCTTATGATTAAAACTTTTACTGAGCTTGACGTCATAAATGGCCATAAAGTAATTTAGAATAGGAAATTTGCAACCTCATCTGAGTCTTTCTTCCATTGTAAATTTCTTATTATTGAGGCACACCTGCAATTAAAACCTTAAAGTATGATAATAATGAGAATTCATGAAAACCATGTCTACGCTATCACAAAGCACTTGCATACCTCAAATATTATAAAACCACATAAAAAGGAGTGGCTGAAACAGTGTAGATGTTTGCTGGTCAATGTTTTCATTACAAACCTACATAGCCTTGTGGCCTTCATTTTATATAAACATCAACATATTTACACATCATGTTTGCTAATTAAAAAAAAAAAGACTCATGTTTTGTTCCATTTTATTATGATTTTTCACATTCTTATAGTGATAAGTTACAGTAAATAAGATATTATAAGGACATAGGAGACGTTCATCAGCGAGCTTGTTTCTTAAATATTTGTATATATTCTTAAATTGCATATGTTCAGGAATTTTAATAACATAGTTGACATGAGTCGCACATAGGTTGGTATCTGATGCAACGGCCTTGTTCTAAAAAGTTGATAATATTGTTGAAGTTCTTGTTTCACTATGGAGGCAAAAAGGGCCCTTTGAGTAAAAAATCACATGCTTTTCGATAAAGGAAAACCTTTTGGAAAACTTTCCACTTTTTCTTCGTTGTTTAGCTTATCCTTGAGAAGGTACGTCTGCTCATGCTTGTTTCTATCTTCCAGGCTTTACTTTTTTATAGGTTTTGGTTCTACATCTACTGACATGATAGCACGGAATACGTTCATTTACCTCAACCTTGTGTTGCCTGTCTTGTTTCATTGGAACAGGTCCTATCCCAAATGATTTGACTCTAATACTTGATCTAGACAAGATAAGAATATCAGAACTCCCCAATTCAAGCCCATTTTCCTCTCTTTGTGGCTCTTGTTTAAATAAATATTTCCTTAGATTCTGATCTTGTGCACCGTGTTTGCTCAAAGGTTCCTCATCATTTAAAATGTTGATGTCGAAGATATGTGATTTTCTTCCCTCTTCAGGATGAAAACCATGGGATTCGACTTACTCAATCACTTTATGATCTCCGAGAATGGACCACCTGCATACTCTATGAGTACAAATATTGGTTGTTTGAGTGTCTTCTTTGGACATTTGTCTTTTATGAAGTTTGGGCAGAAGAAAATTGCTTTATTTTGTAACGTGTTAATATGTTTTCTAAAGAGTTCTCGCGAAAAAACATTAACGTTCTCAAATGGCTCAAATGGTAACAGGAATTTGTTGAAGAGAGTTATCTATGTACATAGTATCACTAAGAACTTGATAAGTGTAGGAGAGATTGTGGAAAAGGCTTGCAGGCAAGGTTCACAAAATATAGAGCTTATGAGGAAGACCCATACCGAGGATTCAAGATGATAGCCAAAGGAGAAAAGACTAGTAGATTGTTCACCTTTGAACTCCAAAGGAGGAAAGACTAGTAGATTGTTCACCTTTGAATTCTTCCTTCAATTCCACTTTCAAGTGATTCATTCTAGATCCTCGAGCAATATCCTTTTTGGAGGTCTGATGAGACAGTAATGAGGCCAATAGAAGGAAGCGAAGCCACTCTCAATATAGGATTTTAAGTGTGCACATTTCTGCAACCTCGTGTTAACTTGAGACTCATATGTTATGCAAAACTAAACGATGGCGTTTTTGGGCAGCTTTGGTAATCTACTTCGAAGCAAAGAGGATAAAAAGCTTTCACACAGACACACACACAGACACATACATATGCACACACACATATATATATATATATAGAGAGAGAAAGAGAGACTTACCGGCCGAATCCGGGTCTGGTTGCCAATATTTGTCTGCTTTAACTTTGTCTCGCTGACTGCCCCTCCCCTCCGTGCTGTCCCACCTACCGAAGTTAGAATTCAATCGTTGCTCCAATCAGAAAGAGCTCAGAACGTACAGCACTGCTTTATTTCCATTGTTCTGCTCCGCCTCAAAGGGTGTTTTGTGGTGTGCCGCCATGGTGCAAGCATTGCCATCGGTGCATCGAAGATTTAGCTCACTTGTTCTTCGACTGCTCCAAATCCCATGTTATTTGGCGTCACGTGACCCGAGTATTGAGACTCACCAGCCAAATCATCTGGCAACAGGTGATGTTGGGTGAGGCGGTCGGCTGCTCATCAAGGCTGTGGAATGCCATCAGAGGTGAGACTCTCTGGAAGATTTGGAGGGAGCGATGTGCTGTCAATTTTGGCCAAACTCCTAAGGAATGGTCGATCGAGAAATCCTTGTTTCTCCTAGGTAAAAGAATCTCCCGAGATAAGAGATCTCCACCGTTTAGACATCACTGTATTTATCTCCTCGAAAACAACAAGTTGAAACCCAAATGGGTCCCACATGAGGGTGATGATAAATTTATCCGCCTCATTTGTAATGCCCTCTAGCTTGCAATACTCCTCCCCTGCATTGTGGGATTTGGGGGTTCCCATGGGCACTAGTCCCATTCACTTGTAACTTTTTTTTTTTATTTTAATTAAAGTCCGGGAGATTAGGCTAAGGCCGAACTTCCTTTTATTTTAAAAAAAATAGGGCTTTCTGGATCCTTCTCGCGAATGGTCGGAAGACTATGGAGTTGACCGGAATTCCTCTGTATTGCAGACAAATGCTGTGCCATGAGGTCGCATCCAAGTAAGCTTGTTGACGTATCCGACAGATGACTCGTATTATTGAAGCTCTCGTTTATAATTCTGTCTTTAAATTGCAAACATATCACAGTGGTAGTTCGACTGTCTTTAAATTGCAAACATTATAAATATATACTCGTTTCAACCAGGAAGGATTTGTACATTACTCCATTTGCGAAGGCAGGCCATATAACACAGTTCTCAAGCTGTGTTGTGTTCCAATAGAGAGAGAGAGAGAGAGAGAGCGAGAGAGAAATAAAGCTTTACGGAAATAAGTAACAGAAGGGCATGCCACCACACTGACTACAACATGTACTTCGGGAAAGATATTGTATCACGAGGCACTTGCTTCTTTGTATATTTTTACAGTGATTCCTTCTACCTTTAACTTCACATTCAACGCATCTTATCTGTTGTGTGTAACAAAAAGCAAAGAAAGGTGAGACGCTGTTCACCTTATATGTTCTTTTCTATGACAAAACGCAAAAAATACGCGATCACACACTCACTCAGATACACACACATATGGACACATGTATGTGTGTATGGATGTATACTTCGTGTGTGCATGAAAGAGAAAGAGGATTTGTATGATTGTGATGCAAAATTTAGGGCCAAGATCATTGCACAGATTTTATCATATGAACGAGATAAACGAACATTCACTATGGAAAACAAAGAAAGGGTGATGTATGCTTTCTGAGCGAGCTCTCATGGTGGAGTAGCCATGTGATCATTTCACAGATCTGATCATAAGAAGGCAAGGGAAGCTTCAACAAAACAAGACGTTATATTCTGATTCAAGAACATGAATTAGGACATCGTGTTAATTCCCATTATGTATAGCTATATAATAAAAATGTTTGAGAAAATTATCATAGGAGAGGTTTGATTGGTAATCGGTCTTGAATGTTAGAAAGTATCTTTCTCTGTGTCATTAGATAATGGCTTCATGGTTGGACCATAAATCAATTCTGATGAGTAAAATTATTACTGAACTTGAGGTCATAAATGGCTGTAAAGTAATTTAGAATAGAAAATTTGCAACCTCACACCTGTCTTTCCTTCATCATAAATTGCTTATTATTGAGGCACACCTGCAATAAAAAACTTAAATTATGATTAATAATGAGAATCCATGAAAACCATTTCTATGCTATCACAAAGCACTTGGGCACCTAAAATATTCTACAACCAGATAAAAAGGAGTGGCTGCAAGAGTGTAGATGATGGCTGCTCAATGTTTTGATTACAAATCTACATAGCCTTTTGGCCTTCATTTTATATAAACGTCAACACGTTTACAGATCATGTATTAATAATGTTTGATAATAAAGTTGAAAAAATGAATAATGCTTTATTCCATTTTATTACGATTTTTCATATCCTTATATTGATAGGACATAGGAGACATTCATCAGAAAATTTGCTTCTTGAATATATTCTAAAATTGCATATGTTCAGAAATTATAATAACATAGTTGACATGAGTGGCACGTAGGTTGGTATCTTCCAAAAGAGAAATAAAAAAAGGCCCGAAATCGTCTTTTTATCATAATATCTAATGCAACGGCCTATGCCCTTAAAGTTTGAAGATATTGTTAAACTTCTTCTTTCACTACGGAGGCAAAAAGCTCCCATTGAGTAAAAGATCACATGCTTTTTGATAAAGTAAAATCTTTTGGAAAAGTTTCATGTTTTCTTCTTTGTTTAGCTTGTTTGTGTCTTCCAGGCATTACTTTTTGATACGCTTTCGTTTTATATCTATTGACATGATAGGAAGGAATATGTTCATCCACTTCAACCTTATGTTGCTCTTGTTTCATTGGCAAAGGTCCTACCCCTATAGGAAATTATTGAATCTAATAGTTAATCGAGACAAGATAAGAATATTAGAATTCCCCAAATGAAGCCCATTGTCTTCTCTTTGTGGCTCTTGCTCAAATAGGTCTTTGCTTACATTCTGAGTTTGTGCACCATGTTTGCTGAGAGACTCCTCATGCTTCATTCAATCAAATTAGGATATCCTAGAGTGGATCCCGGTATGCATAGTATATGAGTGTCTTCTTTTTTAGTGTCTTCTTTTTGACAGTTTTCTTTTGAGTGGCCTCTTTTGGCTGTTTGAGTGTTTTTTTTGGACATTTTTCTTTTGCATTTCTTAGCTTGCACTGCCTCTCCCATAAGGTTTTTATTGTTGATATATTTTGGTAGTGATGTGTGTGAACACACTAAGACCATCGGGGCACCTTTTTCCCTCTTTAGGAAGTTTCTTCCCCCGGTTGTATATACGCCTATTGCCCTAATGGGATACTTATCTTTGTACATTCTCTAGTAATACATTCAGTATTTGTGTTGTGCTCCAAGCTTCTTCTTCTTCCTTGTGTTGTTTGCGTGCTTTTGCAGACATCTAACTCCAACAATTGGTATCAGAGCAGGTCGTCGCTTCATCTAGGGTGCCGTCGACACTCCTCCGATTGCAGTCTCAAAATCGCATGAATTTTGGTGAGCATACTCAGCGTGTTTTCGAGATCAAAACACCTTCGCTTTGTGGTGCCGAAATTGTTATCTGAGCTCGTTTCGGCCTCCGAACGCACTATCGTAGTGCTTGTGCAGGCTATTTCATCTTTTTGTGCCAAAGGCTATTTCATATCATCGACAAAAAGTCTCATGGTGATCTGGCTGTGGTCATGAGGCAAACGGAGGCCTTTGATATTACCAGCTTCCACCTGGTGTGCCACAAGCCTATTAAGCCCCTCAGTGGCGATGGAAAAGAGAAGGGGAGCCAATGGGCACCCTTGTCTGATAGATCTTCTAAGTTTGATCACCTTCCAAAGTTTGCCGTTAATGTTAATTTGGGTTGATGCGTTTCCAAGAAGGGTCGCGACCATCTTGGTGAATTTCTGACTACATCCAAGATCTTGGAGCGACTGCAGAATATAGTCCCATTCTAGCCTGTCATAGGCTTTATCAAAGTCGATCGTGAGGAAGACCACATCTTGTTTAGACGCATTTGCAAATTCAAGACCTTCCCAAATATCTATAATGGTTTCCAAAATTGACCTGCCTTTGATGAAACCTTTTTGGTCCTCGCTTAACCACGCTCTCAAGTGGCAAGAGATTCTGTTGGCAATGACTTTGGCGATGATCTTGTATCGTGTTTGGAGCATCGTAATAGGACGCCAGTTCTCTATTCTGTTCTTTTCCCCTTTTTTGTGTATTAACTTGATAATACCATTGTTGAGATAAGAAGGAAGTGCGCCAAACTTGAGCGCCTCTTGCCAAACCAGACAAAGAGGGGTGGCAACCACCAACTTGAAGGATTTAAAGAACTCATTAGTGAGCCCGTCGGGTCCTCGGCTTTTACCGGGAGGGAGGGCATCAATGACCTCAATGATTTCTGCTTCAGAGATAGGGGCATGTAGCAAGGAGCGAAGGTTGGCTGGTATCCTGCGGGGGAAACCCTAGATATGGCTGCCATACAGTCCCTTCTATGGTGCGAGAGGGGGTTCGAGGTCCCCAGTAGTCTCGTGAAGTGCCCTTCAATGATCCCAAAATTATCTTCTTCGGTATTGCATACATTGCCATTTAAGTCTAGCAATAAGGGGATCGATTCTCTGTTATGTTTCCTTTTAAGGATACGGCACATCTCTTTGGTGGGTTTGTCGGCTTTGCCAGCCCACCACTCCTTGAAGAAAATTTGCAAATTTTTCCTTTGTATTTCTTCCTCGTATCTCAGCAGCACTCTGATTTTTTGAAGACCTTTCTGGGCTTGAGATTTTCCTTTGTTCAAGCCTCCGGAGTCTGTGGTAAAGAGCTTCTCTACGAGCCCGCCGCACAGTATCGAGCATCTTCCTGGATCTAATCATGATCTATCGAGACTTATCGATCGCACTTCTCCAGCACTTGGCTGGGGACAAGCCGGAGGCGAACGCCTCCTTCCACACATCAGCAATTTCTTGATGGACGGAGGGGAGAGAGAAGGTGGGTGCACTGGCATAGAACCAAGGAGCCTTACGGATCTTGTTGGAAGGTTGGAAAGTGATAAGGATCGGGTACTTTTCACTGGTACTTTGCTAAAAGGATTGGTACTTTTCAGTGGCCTTGCATTATAGAAAAACCATAACCTCTACTATCTCATCATAATCAGCTCAAAAATCCACTACATTTTGGCGTTTTCTGACCAAATGAATGTGAGGATCTCCACTATGATCTCCCTTTTCACTCATAAATACGTCTCGATAAAGACCATGAGAAATCAACATGTGTCTTTGTATAAAATGGGGAACATTTTGGGAGAGTAGATAGAGAATTCCGTGATCTCCTCCATATAATAGTAATATTTAATTTGAGAATGAACATAAGAATTTTTTTCCTTCTTCATCAAACCTACAATGTATGGGTGTGATAATAAATGTTTCTTATTCCTTGCTTTTTCATTGAATTCGTTAAATAACAGAAGATTAGTTTCTGTATCATAGAATTCAACAGTGGTGAGGGTAATATGGAAAATTAATGGATTTTGACTTATAACATTTCCATGGTCTTCTCATTGATTTTTATTTTCTATTACAAAAACTATACATATATTTATTTTCTATTAGAAAAACTATACTTTTGTCTTCACAAGGTAGATAGACATAACTAATATTAGAACTGACCTTGTTTCCATGCTCCACTTGTGAAGAAAAGTGTTATGAGAGATGCATGAGAATCACCTACAATCTAGCCTTCAATGAGATAAACTGGTATTCCTCCCCCAATATATCATCTTTTTATTCAATAATATTTGAAATCCCCTCTACATATGAAATCCTTTTGGCGTAACAACCTTGTATGCCGCCTCTTCCACCCCAATATATCATATCTTTATTCAATAATATTGAAATCTCATCCACATATGAAATCCTTTTTCCGTAACAACATTGTATGCCGCCTCAACAGTGTACGTTGTTGCATACATCAACTAAGCACAACTTTTAATCCATGCATGGCTGGCCATATTTAATATCCAAGGATTCAAATCTCACATTTTTGAAAAAGTCGAGAATAAGGAATTATGAAATTTCGCATTGCAACCACCTTGAGGATAATATGGAAAAAAAACTTCATGTTCTCAAAGATCAACGAAACCTTCACTAGCAATATGCTACTCAAAAAAATTGAAATCTTGAGAAAAGTAAATATAAGGGCCCTTGACTGTGGATGTTGTGGTGGCTATGTTTTGTTAACAACTTCACTGAACTTTATAGTTATTATTAACACAAGTAAAGGATCTAAAGTCACTACGGTCTTATTTGTTGAGAAATGAGGTTAATTAGAGAAATCTCAATTTAATTTCAAAGATAAGCTCAACAAAAATAGAGCCAAAGGATCAAACTATTGAGACCTCAACCATTTTCTACCAGGGAACCAACAAAGCTCAAACCATAACAAGAGGAACGAATAACTTAAGAACCAAGAGACAAAGTAGAAGACGAAGAGTCCGAAAACTCATTTTTGTGGTTTTCTAGCTATACAAACATTGATTTGGCATGGCAATATAATCAAAATGTGTGAGAATAAGGGAAAGCTATTGAACATTCTGTTGTTTTTAGAGAACAAGAAGTAAATTAATAATGGCATGTAACAGTGTACAAAGGGCAAGACTACCCCCACAAATTACAACTAGTGGCCTTCGGTAATTTGACCAATGTAATAGCAAATCACATTGTCAGTGTCACAGCACAGAACAACAGGCTGTAACTCGAATAGATCCATATGGAGGATAACATTCAAGATAAGGTGAAGGCACCAAAGGGTAACTAACAGCATAAATCAACCATTTCAATCCTAGAGGTAGAGTACAACTTCATTATTCAACCTTATCTCTCTACTTTTACACGTAAGGATCAATATCTCTTTATATGTATTACTTCTCTATAGATACTCATCCAGAAGTACGTGTTTCTTTATATTTCACATCAAATGGTAACATTCATTGGATAGTTTCTAGAATCTATTCTATTTTATCTTTTGTTTCTTGGGAGTAATTGTTGAAACAATATACCTATATAAAGTGTAGAAAGTATGCTAACTAGAAGAGATTTGACTTGCGGTGATCAAATTTTTTATAATTAAAATCATGAACATCTTTAAGCTAAGAGGAATCGATGAAATAATGCGCATATTTGTTGTGCAAACAATGAATTAACAAAGATAGTCTATCTTGTAGCAAAGGTTTTCAAGAACCAACCTAGTCTAAATCAAGTTTCTGATAGTTGAATGAAAACGTGCTCTATTATAGAAAGAGATACACACTTTTACTTTCGTTAGAACTACCATCTATGAGGAATCTTCTTTTTAATTCGCCTTTGTTTATAAAAATTGTGATCTAGGTGAGCTCATCGACTTTTACTACTTATAGGAATATTGCTATGTTCCACCACTACTTATAGGAATATTGCTATGTTCCACCACTACTTATAGGAATATTGCTATGTTCCACCACCACTACTACTAAGCAAGGTAGGGATAAATTAAGCCAGGACGTAAAAGCATTTTCACAAAAATTAAGCCAACATTTGAATCAAAGTAAATTATATTCAGAGGAACAAGAGATCCATTAGGCAAGGGTGCCTATCGGCTCCCCTTCTATTCGCCATTGCCATGGAAGCGCTTAGCTAGCTAGTGGAACAACAGGTGGAAGCAGGTAATATCAAAGGCCTCAAGTTGCCCCCTGACCACGACCAGATCATCATGAGACTTTTTGCTGATGATATGAATGCATTTGTCCACAATGATAGTAACAGCCTGGAGACATTTTGGAGGTGCCAGGATACTTTCTACAAAGCCTCTGGATCCAAAATCATCCACTCAAGGACTGCTTTTAGAGCTATTTTTGGGATCCAACGTGGCATTCTCTTTTAACATGGCTGTCAAAACATTCCTCCATGCCAAATTTTCTGGTTTCTTGGGATTCCCTTGGGCTTTGGTATCTCGTTGGAGCAACGATGGAATTGGGTCATGTCCAGACTCAAAAGCAAGTTAAACTATTGGAGTGGTATGCAAATCAATCTTGCTGGTCGCACAATGGTTATCAACAAGTTCCTCATTCATCGACCATTTACTTCCTCTCTTGTTGGAGACCAAAAGAGCAAGAGGTGTCCAAAATAGAAAGTATTTACAGAAACTTCCTTTGGATGGGGGACCACAAGAGGAGGGGGTGCCTAAAATCAAGTGGTCCATCTGCACTAACCAAAGGGATAGTGGGGGCCTTGGTTTTCTGGACATTGGGTGCATGGCTAACGAAATTGCGGAAAAATGGATGATTAAGGTGTGGTGCAAGGGAGAGGCCTCGTGGGCCAAGCTGATCTTCAGAAACATGAATGCATTGACTTTCATGGGATTCCAAAATTGGAAGAATCTTGACATTTTGACCCTTTTTTTTTTTATCCTGGTTTTCCGGAAAGGCTCGAATCTTGTGTGCTCCCTATGGAAAAGTTGGAATAAAGTCACAATCTTCATAAGAATTAATAAAGATTGGAAGTGTGCGGCTGGCATCCGACAAAATGACTCTATCTGGTTTCCCATCCATGGCATCCGGAACATGGAAGTTTGGAACATTCAAAATGCCAAGAGGCTTTGGAACAAAGGCTTCAAAAAATGGAAACATCTCTAGAAACAAGACACCAACCAATGGATCAACTTCGATGATATTGACCCTAGCGTCAACATTACCTATGAAGAATGGAATACCTTACAAAGCAAACATCTTGCATGGGACCACTCTAAAGTATGTCTTCTCATGGGGCATGACTCGTTGTGCCCGCTTGGTCTCAGATGGCACAATGGTAATTGCCTAACAAAAATCCTGATCATCAAAGAAAACACCGAGTATCATGTCAACCTCAACAAGATGTGGTGCCTATCATGGACGCGTCTATGGTGGGATGTGAAGTTCATGGCTATTTGGCACCCTCTCATAGAAATCAAAAAGTTTGTCCTCTTGTGGCAAATTCTTCATCAGGGAATCTGGACCAACCTAAAGGCTAGCAAAATTTGTGGGGTGCCTCCCTGGTGCAAGCGCTTCTACCGGTCCATTGAAGATGTTTCTCACATCTTCTTTACTTCTCCCAACTCTAGCAGGCTCTCGTAGATTGTCAGAAAGATAATTAGACTTTAGAAACACATCAATTGGAAACAAGCTCTGTTGGGATAAGCAATTGATTGCTTGCCAACTCTCTGGAATGTCGTCAAAGGGGAGGTCCTTTGGAAGATGTGTCGGGAAAGATGTGCTTATAACTTTGGCGACTCCCCCAAAGAGTGGTAGATTGAGAAGTCGTTGTTCCTCTTTGGCAAAAGAATTTCTAATTGTAAGAAATCGCCCCTTTCTAGCATCATCAAGTGCTCCTTCTGATGAACAACAAGCTTAAACCCAAGTGGGACCCGCATTAGGGTGATGAGAGGGTGATTAACCTTCTTTGTAATGCCATCTAAACTCTCTAGAATCTACCCCTACTCTGTGGGATTTGGGGGGTCCCGTGGGCACTTGTCCCCTTCACTTGTATTTTTTTTCCTTTTAATTAATACGAATCCAAGAAAGTAGGCTAAGGCCGAACTTCCTTTATTAAAGAAAAAGAAATTATCCAATGAATGTTACAATTTTTTATTGAGATATGGAGAAACATATAGTTCAAGTTTAGTATTTATAGAGAAGTACTACATATAGAGGCGATATTGATCGTCGTGTGCAAAACTAGAGAGGTAAGGGTGAATAATGAATGTTCAATAGCTTTCCCTTATTCTCATACATTTGGATCAACTTTCCATGCCGGATCAATATCTATATAGCAAACAAATACCAAAAAAATGATTTGTTTGACTCTTCATCTTCTACTTTGTCTTTGGGTTCTTAATTTATCCATTCCTTATGTTATGGTTTGCGCTTTGTTACTGGCTAGAAAATGGTTGAGGCCCCAATAGTTTGGTCCTTTGGCTCTATTTTCTTTGAACTTAGCTCTGAAATTAGCTTGAGATTTCTTTAATAAACCTCAACTCTCAACAACTAATGCCATTGTGCCTTTAGATCCTTTATTTATATTAATAGTAACTACGTAGTTCAGTGAAGTTGTTAACAAAGCATAGCTACCACAAGATTCATACTCAAGGGCCCTGCATATTATCCTCAATGTGGCTGCCATGCAAGATTTCATAATACATTATCAATTCCTCAATTTTTCTAAATTAAGGTGTGGATATTTGAAACTTGGGATATTAAAGATGACCGGCCATGCATGGATCACAAGTTGTGCTTAGTTGGTGTATGCAAGAACGTACGGTGTTGAGATAGCATTTAATCTTGTTGCGGAAAAAGGATTTCATATGTAGAGGAGATTTCAAATATTATTCAATCAAAAGAAAATGATAACTAAGGAGTACCAGTTTATCTCATTGAAGGATAAATTATAGGTGAAAAAAAATAGGATTCTCATGCATCTATCATTACACGTTTCTTCACAAGTGGAGCACGGAAAAAAGGTTAGTTCTAAGGTTAATTATATGTTTCTAACACATGCTAACTTTGAGGAAATAAAAATGATAGATATATATTGAAATGAATGAGAGGACCATGGAGATCTTATAAGTGATTGTATCTCAAAAATCCATAAAATTTCCATAGTAACCTCATAAGTTCCATGAGAGCATTCCACATGCTATAATGAAAGTGCCATGAAGCTGCTCAATGTATCACGTAGTGACTTCCAACTTCAAGTGTAATTTGAGTATATTTTATTTGAGACCATTTTGAGTGTCTTCTTTGGACATTTTTATTTTTATGGCATAGCTTATATTGCCTCTAATTCCATCAGGTTTTTATGCAATGAAAATATGAAAATGAGAAATCCACTTCACTTTATAATGTTTTTGAATAAATAATTGATTAATATTTTGTAACACATTAATATGTTGTCTAAGGAGTTCTGAAATTAAGGAGAAACGTTGAGGTTCTAGTAAATACATTGGATTCATAATCCATTCTAAGATACCCCTCTAGAATACCAATGAAACAAGACAAGCAACACAAGATTGAAGTAGATGAACATATTCATTCCTATCATGTCAATAGCTTGTACAAGGAAAACGTATTCAAAAGTAAAGCCTGCAAAACAGAAACAAGCATGAACAGACGTACCTCCTCAAGGATAAGCTAAACAAAGAAGAAAACGTGGAAAGGTTTCCAAAAGATTTTCCTTTATAAAAAAGCATGTGATTTTTTTAACTCGAAAGGGCTCTTTTTACCTCCATAGTGAAAGAAGAACTTTAACAATATCATCAGGCTTTAAGAAGAACTTTAACAATATCATCAGGCTTTAAGGACATAGGCCGTTGCATCGAGATATGATAAAAGAAGATTTTGGTGCCTTTTTTATTTCACTTTTGGAAGATACCGCCACTCATGTCAAATATAACACTGAACATATGCAATTTTAGAATATATACAAATATTCAAAAAGCAAATTTGCTGATGAACGTCTCCTATGTCCTTATGATATCTTATTTACTATAATCTATCAATATAACAATAAAAAAAATCTCAATCTTTCAAGGAAGCGGCGTAAAATCTCAATCTTTCAAGGAAGCGGCGTAAAATCTGAATCTTTGAAGGAAGCGGCGTGCTGAGATCAGCCTCGATGCATATTTGAGGGTGCCACCGAGCGTTGAAAGAGTGCCATGCACCTTCATAAATGAAACCGCCAACATCCTCCCTGGTGGCTCCCTGGTGGGGTGGCAAAATTTGTGGGGTGGCTCCTTGGTGCAAGCGCTGCTACTGGTCCATTGAAGATGTTGCTCACATCTTCTTTACTTGTCCCGACTCCAACAGGCTCTCACACATTGTCGGAAAGAAAATTAGACTTCAGAAACATATTAGTTGGAAACAAGCTTTGCTGAGAGAAGCGATCGGCTACTCTGCGACTCTCCAGAACACCATCAGAGGGGAGATACTATGGAAGATCTGGTGGGAAAGATGTGCTTATAACTTTCGCGACTCTCCCAAAGAGTGGTCGATTGAGAAATAGTTGTTCCTCCTTGGCAAAAGAATCGCTAACTGTAAGAAGTCCCCCCCCCTTTGAGGCATCATCAAGTGCTCCTTCTGATCAACAACAAGCTTAAACCCAAGTGGACCCCGCATTAGGGTGATGAGAGGGTGATTAACCTTCTTTGTAATGCTATCTAAAATGTGTAAAATCTATCCCTGCTCTGTGAGATTTGGGGGGTCCCGTGGGCACTAGTCCCCTTCACTTGTACCTTTCTTGTAATCAATGCAAGCCTAGGAGAGTAGGCTAAGGCCGAACTTCCTTTATTTAAAAGAAGAAATCTCAATAAAATGGAATACAGCATGATTCATTTTTTTATTTTAGTATCAAACATTATTAATACATGATCTGTAAATGTGTTGACGTTTATATAAAATGAAGGCCAGAAAAGCTATGTAGATTTGTAATGAAAACATTGACCAGCCAGGATCTGCACTATTCACGCCACTCCTTTTTATCTAGTTCTAGAATATTTGAGGTATCCAAGTGCTTTGTGATAGCATAGACATGATTTTCATGAATTCTCATTATTAATCATAATTTAAGTTATTAATTGCTGTTGTGCCTCAATAATAAGCAATTTATGATGGAAGAAAGACCGATAGGAGGTTGCGCATTTCCTACTCCAAATTACTTTACAGCCATTTATGACCTCAACTTCAGTAAAACTTTTACTCATCAGAATTGCTTTATGGTCAAACCATCAAGCCATTATCTAATGACACAGAGAAAGATACTTTGGAACATTCAAGACCGATTACCGAATCAAACCTCTTCTATGATAATTTTCTAGCGGTGTGCTGAGGTCAGCCTCGATGCAGACTTGAGGTGCCTAAATGGTGAAACAATATACCTATATAATGTGTAGAAAGTGGGCCAATTAGTAGAGAGTTGTCTTGTGGTGATCATTTTTTTATGAATCAAATCATCAAGATCTTTGTGCTAAGAGGAATTGATGAAATAATGTTTCTATGTGTTGTGCAAACAATAAATTATTAAAGATAGTCTATCTTGAAACAAAGGTTTGCAAGAACTAACCTAGTCTAAATCAAGTTCTTGACACTTGAATGTAAACTTGATCTATTTAAGTAAGAGCTAAAAAATTTTACTTTCATACGAACTACATCAATAAGGAAGCTATTCTTCAATTAGTGTGCACAAAAGTAGTGATCTATGTGGGCTCATCCACTTTTACTACTTATAGGAAAACTAATACGTTCCATCACTACTGCTAAAGCCATGGAAGGAGTGCAAACATTGAAGAGAATTAGTTGACAGAGCAAGGTAGAGACAAATTAAGTCAAGAGGTAGAAAGAATTTTCACAAAAAGTGAGCAAACATTTTGATAAAATTCAAATATATTTAGAGGTAACTCCACATCTATTCAATTAGATACTTATCAACGTATAAGAAAGAAAGTTCAATCCCAAAGAATGTTACAGGAACCTAAAGTGGATAATAAAGACCTTGTAGTTTCTCAAAAAACAGCAAGAAAGTATGGGAATAAGGGAGATAAAGAGTTGATCACCCTATCCCAACACATTGGGAACACTATGATAATATAAATTGGAAATCTATAGACAACCAAGGGCATATGTAAGTTTTTGGGAAGATTGTACTCTATATCAACTAAAGCAAGGAGCATATAATTGAAGAATGACCTGAATGATCAAAGAAAAGCTACTAATAAGATAGTTAATGATTATGAATTGAGTTTAAGGCAAACTTCAGATTTCTTGCCTCTATTGGTTCTCTGTTAAAATATCATGACTACTACTAGACACTATCAATGGTCATAAAGGTGATGATAAATGGAAATCCTTTAAATCTTTCTTGTATTTGGAGATAAAAAGCTTCGTTTGGATATATCAATGTCGCTTACGGATGCTAAATAGTTTAAACTTGGAGGAGGTAAATCCAAGGATGGTGAAAATCAAGAATTTTATACACGATGCAACAGTACAAAAACGAACTACAAGCATTTATAGGAGAGACAATACAAAGATAGGGGAAAACAAGGATATAAAAATCATCAAGACAAGCCTTAGTAAGGTTCAAATGAATAAGCACATGGAAAATGTAGAGGCAAAGATAGGAAAAGCAATGGACGATTCAACTAAGTTTATAGCCGCAGAAACTACAACAAAAGACAAGGAGATAAATGTTATATTTGTGGTTCAATTGCGCATTATGAAAATGGGTGTTATAATAGGAATTAAATATATAGAAGAAATGATTATGGCAGTCAAGAGAACCTTCAAAACATTTTTAAACAAGTGAAACTAATCAATTTATCTATGAGGCATCATCCAAGTCCAAATCAATAGGAGGATAAAAAATGGTGCATTGGTAGTGGATTTATCAATCATATGTCATTTACAAATAATCTGTTTTCTAACTTGTAGGTCTCTTAGAAAAGGATGTGCAGAATATGTGATAACACTAAATTTACCATTGCATACATTAGATACATCATAATTGAATATGGAAGAAACGAAAATTTTCTATCATAGGTATTACATGTTTTCAAAGCCACATAAAATCTTATTTTATTTGGAAAAATGGGTCAAAGAGGATATCATGTGAAATGTAATAACAAAGGACTTTTAGTCGAGGAACCACGGAAAGGATTTTGATTCATATCAAGAGGGAATGAAGACTATTAGTAAAGAAATGCATGTGAACTATATGGAGACAAATAGATCATAGATGTGGAATTGTTCTACAAAATATCTGGGCATGCAAATATTCAAAAGCACCAAGGCATGTAATGAAGAGGGCTACGAGTAGAATACCTTACCATTCATCTCATTATGTACATGTACGAGATCTCTTGCACACATATCTATGGCTTTAAAAAAAGGACCCTTGGATAGGAGGAACTAGGTACTTTGTTTCATTTAGATATGATCATTCAAGAATGATTTGGATCTCTATCTTGAGAAAAAGTCAATTTTTTCCAATACTTTTAAGATGTTTACAATTCAAGTGCAAACGAGACCAACACATATATAGCGACATTAAGGGTGCATTGGGGGCCGGCGGGGAGGGGGGTATAGTATTTCAGCCATTAAATATTAAGGTTTTTGTAGGATGAATGTATCAAAAGGAAATTTATTTATAGGCATACCCCACAACAAAATGGAGTGGGAGAGATGGAAAGTGATAGATATTAGAATTATTTATATGTTTACTAAATGAAATGCATATGCCTTTATTATAATGGGGAGATTGATTTAGCAAAAATTTATACATTATGAATGGTTTTTTTTTTAATATAAAGGAAGTTCGGTATTAGCCTACTCTCCCGGACTTGAATTAAATAAAGAAAAGTACAAGAGAAGGGGATTAGTGCCAACAGGACCCCCCAAATCCCACAAAGCAAGGGAAGCTTTTACATAGCTTAAATGGCATTACAAAGAAGGTTAATCACTCTCTCATCACCCTCATAAGGGGCCCACTTGGCTTTAAGCTTGTTATTGATCAAAAGGAGTACTTGATGATGCCTGAAGGGGGGGATTTCTTCCAGTTAACAATCCTTTTGCCAAGGAGGAACAAAGATTTCTCAATTGACCACTCTTTGGGGGATTCACCAAAGTTCAAAGCACATCTTTCCCGCCAGATTTTCCATAGGACCTCCCCTCTGATGGCGTTCCAAAGAGTCGTGGAGCAGCCGATCGCTTCTCCCAGCAGGTCCTGCTACCAACTGAGATGTTTCTGAAGTCTAATTTTCTTTCCAACCGTCTGCCAGAGTCTGTTGGAGTTGGGGCAGGTAAAGAAGATGTGTGAAACATCTTCGATAGACCGGTAGCAGCGTTTGCACCAGGGAGGAATCCCACAAAATTTGCTAGCCTTGAGGTTGGTCCAGATTCCATGATGAAGAATTTTCCATAAGAGGACAGACTTTTTTATTTCTACGAGGGGGTGCCAGATAGCCATGAACTTCATGTACATTATGAATGGTTGTTCCACATGAAGAACACATCAATTATGACAACAAGGGGTATAAAGTGACAGTTAACTCAAATATACTATTTGGAAATGTTCTGGCATATTTTGTGTTTTTTGTACCTTCTCATCCTAATAGATGCCACATGCAGCAATCAAAATCTTAGTCGGAGTAAAAAACACAAGCCAAGCCATCTAAGCCTAGGGATCAACCAGAGTCCCCCAATCCCTAAGAATCATAGCCTCAACATCCCTAATCATTTGAAGCCCACCCTACATCGCCATACATTGTTCCTATTTTCGAGCTTTGGGGAGACTCTTAAAGTTGATTGACTAAGTCATAGTGCACCCAGCACCACTAGAAAACTCCCCCATGAAACGACATGCACCTAGGAAACAATCATGAACCCTCTCTCTGAACAAATGAGGGGGTTCCACGTAATAAACTAATGAAATTGATCCTCAACAAAAGATGAAGTGAGCTCAACAAGAACGGGGCATAACTGCTCCCAAGATCTCAAGATACTACAAGCAAACCGATCCTCATTACACTCTGAAAAGCTCGTATGCCTCATCTCAGTGAAAATCCATCTAATCTCAGGCTTCCCCTCCCTCGAAATATGCTTTCAAAGTTTACTGACATGAAACACTAGATTAACTCTACAATCTGGAGGAAGCTCTAATCGCTATGCAACTTCACTTAGTTTTTTAACTATCTTCCAAGATCCACAAAACCTTGGTGATAGCTTAGTGCACTTCCCTATGGAGAGTGAAGTAGATCTAGCTAGTACCTAAGAAAGACTCTGTCTCCCTCCTCAAAGGATCTTGGAGAAGAGAAAGAACGTACTCTTTAGCCCTATCAGCTGCTTACTACATCTTGGCTTTAGCTATTTCTAAATTTGCTTGGACATTCACTAAGAACTCTGAAGCACTAGGACAGTTCTTTGGCATGCCTATGGTACTACGAGCCTTGGGATGCATGCAATCTAGTGGTAAGTCACTATCCCAATGTTTCTATCACTAAGACACATATGCCCTCAACATTGTTGGAACATCAAGGTTACACTATGCTTGAGGTGGGTTTGATCTACATCAAAGGCTCGCATCAAAAGAATATTCGTTGGAGGGTTCTTTTTCTTATGCTCACCTATTGTATTTTTAAAAAAAGATTTTTCATGGATCTTTTACCATTGTAAAAGGTTTGAGCTCTACACATGTAAAAGTAGAAAGATAGAGCCCAAATCCCACAAAATTGTGGTGGTTGAGTTGTATTCAATCAAGCAATCAATCACCTAAAAGTAGATCAAACTAGATCTTCACTTTTCCTAGATTGTAGGAAAGTGAATTGATTCCCTCCAACAACCATTTCCACCTTCATTTGAATTCAAAATACACTTGTAGAACTCGTTTAGCACTTCTAGAGTCTATATCAAGACTTTAAATCACTTCTAAAATACATGGAAGCAATATACATACACTTGTGACCATCATTGTCTTGCTCCTTCAATTTTTTGCATCATCTTCTTCGCCAATAGTAATCTTTCAAAGGTTGTTGCTCTCTCTTTAGAGCTCCAAATTTGATAAAAGGTGGATCATTAGAAAGGTATTAGTTTCTAGTTTATGCTTGTAAATTGTTATAGTATTTGATTTAGTATATTGGGAGAAATCTTAGTTTGTCTGTCTCAGGGTCAATCTCTACGTATTCCTAAAAAATAGGAGGTACCACCATTGAGTGTCTAATTCATTCCTATAGCATATTTTTCTTATTCGTTATACTTTTGTGCATTATATAAATGCAACCCTATGTGTATCACTCCCATAAAAGGATTTTTTCTAATTTTTTATCAGAGTGGTCGCTATGGGCATTTGAAGTTCATTGTCTCTTCCATAGATAGTAAGTTTTTTGAGCTAGTCCACATGCGAACCTATCTGTTTTGTATCGACTCCTTATCCTTGATGCTCCAAAGTACATAGTGCATTTCATTGCACTTATCACATGGCTATAAGGTCTATTTGAGTGCTCATGGGCTGATCTTGTGTCAGTTGGCTAGACCAAACCTCATCGCTTTGAAACTCACTTTTCTACCTCCTACAAGCTTCTCCAAGTTTCTTCAGTGGTATCAGAGCTAGATCAAGATGGATGACAGCTTTCCCTAAATGATCGAGAATCTTGATAGACACAACTACGCGGCTAGGAAAATCAGAATGGAGGCCTATTTGCAAGGTAGAAATCTTTATGGAATTGTAGCAGGTAATGAACCTATGCCTATACCAAGATCCAAAGGAGGACCTACACAAGAAGAGACAGATAAGCTCACATTTTGGTGCGTAAGGGATGCTCAAGCAAGGTCGTACATACTAAACTCTATCTCTCACTTTCTATTACCACATATTAGAGGATACAAGATATCTCAAGTGACTTGGGATGCCCTCGAGACTTTCTTTTCTGCTAGTACCAAAGCATGAAAGAATCATCTTTGGAACGAGTTCATTAAAATGAAGAAGACACCTAAACAAACCATCATAGAGTTTGTTACCAAGGTCAAGGAGGTTGCAGATCAGTTAGCATCCATTGGAGAGCTGATTGAAGAAGAGGCTATCATGAGGCACATTCTAAATGGCATTCTAAGTGATAAGCAAGGGCAATCCTTCATGATGGTTTATGATCTCATCATGGATGTGCAGAATCCAGACTTCAACATCTTTCTTGGGCAAATCTTCAATCAAGAGGTCAAAAATAGCATAAAGGAAGGTAACTCCTATCATGGTAATTCAACTAGTGCTCTATATGCAGATAAGAAGGTTAAGAAGCAGAAAGGCAAGAAGAAGGAAGAAGATGAAAAAGAGACTTCCCAAGCCAACTTTGCAAGCAAAAGAAAGTGGAAAGGGAAGAAGAAAGGACCAAAGCAAGACAAAGCCAAAGGTCAGAATGTTCAACCTTGTGCCATCGATGATAAGACCAACCACACCACTCAGAATTCTTGGTTTTCAACGGGAAGACCTAGAAAGGAAGTGGAAGAGGTGGATATGGCAACAATAGAGGAAGAGGTGGACACAACTTCAATGATAACAATAGAGGCTATAATAGAAGGAACTACAACAATTATTCAGAAGATCAACCACATAAAGGCTCGAGGCTTCTCATGAATCTAAGCCACAAAGAAGGTAAAGAAGATGATCATTTGTTCTATATAGTTTCAAGATGTTCGAATCATGTTGTAGGCAACATTGCTCTTCTATCTTATTTGGAAAGTCCAAAGCATAGACATGAAGTGCAAAGAAGGGATGACACAAAGCACAATGTGGAGAATATTGGTAATGTCAAAGCTTCCAATGGTAGGACAAACATTCTGAGTAAGGTTCTCTATGTACGACTATCACTAAAAACCTAATATGTGTAGGCCAAATAGTTGAAAAAGGCTTGCAATTTAGGTTCACGCAACATGGAGCTTTTGTGGAAGATCCATGTCAAGGCTTCAAGAAGATAGCCAGAGGTGAGAAGCATGGTAGGGTCTTTACTTTTGAAGTGGGAGAAACCAGGAACATAGCTCTATTCACTTTTGGGTCTCAAACCCTAAATGAGCTTGAAGTGTGGCATAAGAGACTTGCTCATGTGAATGAAAGAACCTTGAAGGATATATGCAGGGATCAAAGTGTTCTAGGACCGCCGAATATATCAAAGCAACACATGATCAACATGTGTGATGCATGTGAGATTGGGAAGGCACAAAGGCTGCATCCACAACAACGTATTGGACTTATTACATATAGATGTATGGGGACCAAGTCAAGAAGCATCATTGGCAGGATCAAAGTATTATGTCTCATTTATTGATGACCATAGTAGATGGATTGTTCTATACTTTATCAAGAGTAAGAATGAAGTGTTTGATTGCTTCAAAAAGTATCTAGCACATGTGGAGAATCATACAAGTAGATCACTAAAGAAGCTTGGATCTGATGGAGGGGGAGAATACTTCTCCAAAGAGTTTGAGGTGTTCTTGTAGGATAAAGGTATCAAAAGAGAAGTGACTACCAGGTACTCTCCTTAACTAAATGGAATCGCTGAGAGGAGAAACAAGACATTGGTTGGATCAGCCATAATAATGCTTGAAGAGAAGAAGTTGCCACATTATCTATGGGCAAAGGCTATTTCAACTGTTGTGTACCTTTTCAATAGAATACCATCCAAATCACTTCAAGGTATGACTCCTTATGAAGCATGGCATGGAAGAAAACCTAGTCTTGGACATTGCAAGGTTTTTTATTGTTTAGCTTATGTTCATGTACCATCACAAATAAGAGTTAAGCTAGATGAAAGGGCAACAAAGGCAATGTTTATTGGATACGATTCAACTCAGATGGGTTAGAGGTTCTATAATCCTTCAACCAAGCAATTCACTACAAGTAGAGATGTTATGTTTGAAGAACACAGGTCTTGGTATGATGAAGACAAACAAAAGGTAACTCTACCATATGATCTTGATTCTGATTCTCATCAATTAGGAAGCAAGCATCATACACAGGTTGAGGATCCAAGTAGTGAAATAGACAATGACCAAGATGAAAGGGAAAAGGATTACAAGCTATGGAATTCAAGAGGCAAAGCAAAGATGCAAGAGGTTGGAAAATGCTTCAAACAAGCACCTAGAAGATCAGCAAGAGAGAAGAAACAACTAGAAAGGTATGGATATGATTCCACATTTGTTACGAAGCATTCAATCTACTAAAGACTCTATTTCATAGGAACCCTCAACCTATGAAGAGGCAAAGGGAAACCCTAATTGGGAAAAGGCCATGAAAGAAGAAATAGATGCATTGAAGGAGATGGAAACTTGGGATTTGGTTCCAATGTTGCCGAATCAAAAGGTAATTGGTTGCAGATGGGTATATAAAGTTAAAAGAAATTCAGATGGATCAATTTGCAGGTACAAGGCAAGATTAGCTGCACCAAAGGATGCTCACAAACTCATGGTATAGACTATGAGGAAACATTCTCACCAGTTGCAAAGATGACTACAATCACGACATTGATAAGTGTAGTTACTGCAAGGAATTGGAGACTCCTCCAACTTGATGTGAAAAATGCATTCTTAAATGGTTGGATAAGTGAAGAGGTATACATGTCATAACCACCAGGTTTTGAAACCCCAATCATCCATCTTATGTTTGCAGATTTAAGAAAGCATTGTATGGATTGAAACAAGCTCCTAGAGCTTGGAATTACTAATTGGTTACATATCTTCAAGATCGAGGGTTCAAACCTAGCAGTTTAGATCCTTCTCTATTCATCAAAAGGGATCATGATGATGTTATCTATCTATGTGTATATGTAGATGATATTATTGTGACAGGTGATGATCTAAATGGCATCCAAAGGATCAAGAGACACATGCAAGAGGAGTTCAAAATCAGTGACCTAGGTGAGCTCACATATTTCCTAGGTATGCAGGTGATATACATAGATGAAGGAATGTATTTGACTCAGAGAAGATACATTTAGGATCTACTTCTCAAGTTCAAAATGAACAACACTAAACCTACAGGTACACCTTTCGAGATGAATCATAAACTTAGTGTTTTTGAAGGTGAGAAAATTGAAGACATTAAAGAGTATCAAAGCTTGGTAGGTAGTTTGATATATGCTACTCATACAAGGATATACATCTCATATAGTGTGGGAGTGCTTAGTCAATTCATGCACTCACCGAGAAGACCACACATGGATGCAGCTAAGAGAGTACTTAAGTATCTCAAAGGTACAATCAACAAAGGTATATTCTATCCTTACTCTTCAGATTTGGATATCAAAAATTATTCAGATGCAGATTGGGTAGGAGCTAAGGATGATAGAAGAAGTACTTCTGGTTACTTAGCATTTCCAAGTTTGAACATAGTGTCATGGAGTTCCAAGAAGCAACCTATAGTTGCTTTATCCTCAACTGAAGCAAGGAACAGAGGTTTGACCATAGCAACTCAAGAAGCAATATGGTTAAAAGCATTGTATATAGATTTGGGACTTGTAAGTTCCAAACCTCACATATTCGGAGATAATGTAAGTTCCATGCATCTAGCGGCAAACCCTATTTTCCATGCAAGAACCAAATACATAGAGGTTCATTACCACTTCATCATAGAGAAGGTAATGGCAAAGGAGATTGACATTTTATTTGTTCCTACTGAAAAGCAAGTAGCAGATATGATGACAAAGGCACTTGATGGAATAAGCTCTGTAAATTCAAAGCTATGGCAGGTATTCAGCCTATCAGAGAATGAAGATTCAAGCATACTCTAGCTTGAGGGGGAGTTGTTGGAAGATCAAGCTTACACTATGCTTGAGGTGTATTTGATCTACATCAAAGGCTATCGCGTTGAAAGCATATCCATTGGAGAGTTCTTTTTCTTATGCTCAGTTATTGTTTTTTTAAGATTTTTCATGGATCTTTTACCATTGTAAAAGCTTTGAGCTTTGCACATGTAAAAGTAGAAAGATAGAGCCCAAATCGGACAAATTTGTGGTGGTTGAGTTGCATTCAATCAAGTGATCAACCGCCTAAAAGTAGATCAAACTAGATCTTCACTTTTCCTAGACTGTAGGAAAGTGAATTAATTCCCTCCAACAACCATTCTCACCTTCATTTGAATTCAAAATCCACTTTTAGAACTTTTTGAGCACTTCTAGAGTCTATATAAAGACTTGAAATCACTTGTACATTACATGGAAGTAATATACATACACTTGTGACCATCATTGTCTTGCTCCTTCTATTTTCTGCATCATTGTCTTCACCAACAGTAATATTTGAGAGGTTGGTGCTCTCTCTTGAGAGCTCCAAATTTGATAAGATATAGCGCATTGGAAAGGTATTAGTGTCTAGTTTATGCTTATGAATTTTCATAGCATTTCTTTGTTGGAGTTAGACGTCTGCGGAATCACGTGGACACCACAAGGAAGAAGAAGAAGCTTGGAGCACAACACACAATACTGAATGTATTACTAGAGAATGTACAAAGATAAGTAACCCATTAGGGCAATAGGTGTATATACAAGCCGGGGGAAAAAAACCTCCTAAAGAGGGAAAAAAGTGCCCCGGCATCCCTAGTGTGTTCACACACATCACTACCTAAATATATCAACAAATCCCCCCTGGGAGTGATGCGGTGAACAAGGAGCTGGCACTCATGTATAAGGAAGTGCCAAGCTATGTGGAAATCACTCCACAAAAGGAAGTAAGCCCAAAGCTTTGCGGAAAGCTTCAAACTTCTCCCTAGGCAGAGCCTTCATGAAAAGGTCTTCAATGTTCTCCTGCGTGGGCACATATGCGAAGCTGATCTCCCGAGCAGAGAACCTCTCCCTGACATAGTGATAATGCACCTCAATGTGCTTAGTGCGAGCATGGAACACAGGGTTCCTTGCAACTGACAATGTGCTCTGACTGTGAGTGAAGATGGTGGTGGCAAAAGACTGGCCAACACCCAAATCAGCCATAAGGCGTCTGAGCCACACACACTCAGCAGTCGCTGTGAAAGCTGCCCTATACTCAGCCTCACAACTGGAAGTGGCCAAAGTAGGTTGCTTCTTGCTCAACCAAGATATACATGAGCTACCAAGCATGAAGCAAAAACCACTGGTAAACACACGAGTGTCATAGCAACCAGCCCAATCTGAGTCAAAAAAAGCATGCAAATCTGGCGGTAGTGATCCGCCCTTGGGATAAAACAACCCAAGTAGCCGAGTACCACTCAAGTAGCGAAAGATGCGCTTAACCGCCTTCCAATGCGTGACTCCTAGGCAATGCATAAACCTGCTCATCTGTGAGACAGCAAACTGAATATCTGACCGAGTAATGTATAAGTAAATCAAGCATCCAACAGCTTGCTGATAGAGAACAGCATCAAATGCATCTCCAGCATCATGAAGACTCAATCGTAAACCTGTCTCCATAGGAGTGGCAATAGGCTTACAGTCTTCAAGGCCAAAACGCTGCAATATTGTGTCAATATATTTCGTTTGACGCAAAGCCATTCCACCATCAACGTGCATAAACTGAATGCCCAAATAGTGATGCAAATGCGCCAAATCAGACATCTCAAATGAGGCATGCAAATCAGCCTTAAAATCAGCAATATGTGTCTCAATAGGACCAGTGAGCAGCTTGTCATCAACATAAACAACAATGATCTGAAGCACATCATTAGCACGCTTAACATATAAGGTGCTTTCAGTTGGATTGTTCTCAAAACCATGTGCAATCAGATAGGCATGTATCTTCTCATACCAAGCACGTGGTGCTTGCTTTAAACCATATAATGCCTTCTTTAACCTGCAAACCTGGTTTTCATGCCCTTTCTGCACAAAGCCACGGGGCTAAAAAACATACACTTCTTCATGCAAATCACCATTCAGAAATGCAGTTTTAATGTCCAACTGATGTACATTCCAACCATGATGGGCTGCAAGTGCACAGATGCTCCGAACAGTAGTCATACGACATGTGGGTGCAAAGGTCTCATCAAAATCAATGCCTCTTTCCTATGCATAACCCTTTGCAACAAGCCTAGCCTTATACCTGTCAACTGTACCATCCGGTTTATGCTTCAGCTTGTATACCCACTTAGTGCCAATGGCCTTCTTGCCAGGAGGCAAGTCACATAAAGACCAAGTACCATTCTTCATTATAGCATCATATTCAGATTGCATAGCAGCCATCCAATTTTCTGAATTCTGTGCTTCATCAAAAGAAACAGGCTCATTCTCATCACAGAGACTAGACACAGCCATAGCATAGCAATCTGATGCAAATGAGGCACTATGAGAGCCTGAACGAGTACGATATGACAAAGGTGCATCTAATTTGTTGTCACGCAAAGTCTGCACCAGCCATTTTGGCATAGTTTTTGCCTGCTCAATATCAGCTCTCTCATCAATAAGTGCATCATGTAAATCTGCATCAGAAATGGAATGATCTGCATCATCATATGAAGCCTGCAAAGGCTGAGAAGTTGCCTCATTAGGACCAGCACTAGACTATCCACCTGTAAAAAGAGGCATCAAAGTATCATACATGTCTTTGGAGCTCACAGATGTCTCCTTGGTACATGAAAGCAATGGCTGAATTGCATCTTCCACAAAAACAACATCACGGCTAACGAGAATGTGTTTTGTCTGTGGATGATACAGACGATAGCCTTTACTTTCAGAACTGTACCCAACAAAAATACATTTTACTGCTTTATCATCCAATTTTCTGCGATGTTGTTCAGGCACTAGTGCATATGCCAAACAACCAAAACGCAGATGAGCAACAGATGGCTTATGGTCATGCCAATCCTCATATGGAGTGATAGACTAGAGCGCTTTAGTTGGACACCTGTTTAGTACATATGCTGCACACATGACAGCCTCAAGCCAGAAACTATGTGGTAAAGCTTAACTCTTGACCATGCATCTCGCCATCTCCATGAGTGACCTGTTCTTTCGTTTAGCAACTCCATTCTGTTGAGGTGTATACGGCACTATACACTGGTGTTTTATCCCACATTCAGCCAGAAATGCATTAAAATCAGAAGACATATATTCCCCCCTCGATCAGAACGGAGGGTGCCCATTTTACATGTTGACAGATTTTCAGCCAAAACCAAAAACTGTTTAAAGCAAATGAACACTTCGGACTTTGCTTTGAGTGGATATACCCATGCATTCCTGGAAAAATCATCAATGAAAGTCACGAAGTAAAGGTAGTTTCCAAAAGAGGGTATCTGCATAGGACCACAAACATCACTATGTACAAGCTGCAATTTCTGTGTAGCCCGAACTGAACCATCTTTTGGAAAGGATGAATGCTGCATTTTGCCCAAAATATAGCCCTCACAAACATGTTTTCTAGGTGCCTCAAGTTTGGGCAAAGAGGACACCATTTCAGATTTTTGCAGGCGTAGCAAACTAGCAAAATTCAGATGACCAAAGCGTGCATGCCAAAGCTTTGCATATGACATAGCCTGAAAATCATGAACTGCACATGCCGAATCATTCACAGATCTTTCATAGTCTATGAGCTTATACAGCCCATGACATAAAATGCCAGAAGCAATAATAACATCGCCATTTGATAGATCATGAACTGTACATCTGTCATTAACAAATTTCACAACCAAGCCAATTTTGGCTAATGCAAAAACTGATAACAGATTCTTCTTGATCCCTGGCACAAATAAAGCATCTGACAAAGTGAAAGAACTACCATCAGCAGTAGTCAAAATAATCTTACCAACTCCCATAACAGGATAAGAGGATTTGTTGGCGCATGTAACAGTATTCCTTGTAGGGGCAGGCTCGAGTGAAGAGAAGAAACTGTGCTGCGAGGTAATATGTTTGGTCGCCCCACTGTCAAAGTACCAAACATCTGAGTCTACTGCAGACATGCACTGATCATGAGAAGATGGGTCAAAACTGCAGACAGTAGTAAACGCCCATTCTTCTTCTTGCACAAGATTTGCAGACTCTGTTTTTGGTGTAGAGGTGTTTGCAACAACCACTCCAGCCTCTTTCTTCTTTGCCTCTTTTGCAGCCAGTTTTGGACAGTTCTTTATGATATGATCATTTCCTTTACAGTACTTGCAAAACAATTTCTGCTTTTCTGATTTCTTCTCATCTTTATCCTAGTTCTTCGATTGTGCAACATTTGTAGATTTCTGCTTACTAATAGAAGAGCTCCATTTTCCTTTGCCCTTCTGACTAGCCAGGAAAGCTTGATCTGCAACACGCATAATGGACCTGTTCTGCCTGGACTGATCTTCCTGCAACAGAACAGAGACTAACTCCTCAAATGACAAGGCATTTGGATTGCCTTTCATCATCAATCAAAGAGTAGAAGAAAAACTCTGATATGAATCAGGAAGACCATTCAGAACGGTCTGCACAAGTGAGCTATCTGGTATAACCTCATCAGCAGAAATCAATTGTTCCTTCAAGTCTTTGATCTTTGTGAGAAAACTGTCCATAGAATCACCTTCATTCATGTGCTCACTCTCCAACTGTTTTTGGAGGTAAGCAACACGAGCCTCATTCCTAGCCTGGTACAAAGTGGTAAGTGTATCCCAAGCATCCTTTGCTGTTCTGCAAGAGCGAATATGAGGAATAATAGCACGTTTGATAGACAAAGCTATCAATGCATGTGCTTGAGCATCTCTCCCATCCCAGCAAATTTGCTCTGCAGTAGGTGCAACAGAAACAGCAGCACGAACAGGAATCTACGGAATATCATCTTCGACACCATCTTCATCAGCTCCAGCACCTGTATTTGCAGTACCTGTTGTTACAGGTGTAACAGGACGTCTTTCAACACCCTGCACAATGTTCCATAGTCCTTTTGCAACCAATACATGTAGCATCATATAAGCCCATAATAGGTAGTTGGTACCATCCAACTTATCCTCAACAGCCAACATACGGAATACATCACTACTTTCAGCCATGGCTGGTGACTAAAATACCTTGATGCAGAAAATCGATTGTATCTCAAAAAGTTGAACGAAACTGCCCAGAACAGTTCTGCTAGACCTGTAGCAGACTTCGAGATGCTTAAACTGGCGAACAGAAACTGGTATATACCTTTGGCACAAAAAGACGAAATAGCTTGCACAAGCACTACGTATCACTCCCATAAAAGTATTCTTTCTAATTGTAATCATGCTGGTCACTATGGGCATTTGAAGTTCATTATCTCTTCCATAGATAGTAAGTTTTTTGAGCTAGTTGACACATGAACCTATCTGTTTTGTATTGAGTCCTTCTCCTTGATGATCCAAATTACATAGTGCATTTCTTTGCACTTATCACATGCCTATGAGGTCTCTTTGAGTCTCCATAAGCTCAAGGGTTGGTCTTGTGCCGGTTGGCTAGACCAAACTTCATCGTTGAAACTATGGATGTTGGTAACCCATGCAATCTAAAGATATGCTGGATAAACAACTCTGCTACCTATGGAGCTTGTATCATCTCCTGTGTGGCTATGAAATGAGCCATCTTGCTGAATCTGTCTACCATAACTAGGATAGTATCCTGCTTTCTTTGGGTCTGCTATAACCTGACTATGAAGTCCATGGATACTCTATCCCAGTTATGATCTGGAGTCTGTACAAGATACAAAAGACTTGTGTCTTTACCCTTTTTGCTTTGTTGACTTGACACATAAAGCATTGTTGAACATGAGTGTGGACATCTTTGGCTATCTAGGCAGCCAAAATGTTCTTCTAACAAGTTGTATTATCTTGTCAACACTTGTATGTCCTACGCAAGGACATCATGGTTATCATGCATGACTTTTCTTCTCAAATCCTGGGAATTTGGTATGCAAACCTTTCCTTTCCATCTGACTATTCCATTCTCCTATGAGAAATTCGAATACGAAATGGACTTGTTTGCTATGCGAGGGGAAGAAACAGTTGAAATTGTACCATCTCCTATAATAGAGTCATCACCAATGGCTCGAACAAATGTGGATCTTCCACCTGTGCTTCCTTTATCTCTTGAAGCAATGTGCTTTCTAGAACTCTAAAGCTCATTTGATACATTATCCATGATAATGCATCAACAACTATATTCTCTTTGCTCTTCTATACAAGATTTCCATATGAAACTCCTACATGAGCTCAGCCCAATGAGCCTGACTGCCTCAAAGATCTGGTTGACTACAGAAATACTTAAGTGTATGGTAATAGGTGCATACCTTAAAGTTTTCACCATAAAGCTAGTGTATCTAGATTTTAAGTGAATATACCACTGCATACAACTCTTGTTCATGCACTAGCTAGTTGTGTTGTGCATTGGTCTAATTCTTTCTTTCAAAAGCTATTGGCATGCCATCTTGGATCAAAATTGTCCTTATGACTATGTCACCAGCATCTGTGTCTTACCCAAAGGGTTTCTATGGATCTACCACTTTGAGTATAGGAGTCTCTGAAATAGCTTGTTTAAGAGTATCAAAACTATCATTGTCTGACACTCTGATCCCTATGGATCAACTGGATTGATAATACTTAAGTGTATGGTGATTCGTGCATACCTTAAAGTTTGCACCATAAAGCTAGTGTCTCTAGACTTTAAGTGAATACACCACTACATACAACTCTTGTTCATGCATTGGCTAGTTGTGCTATGCACTCATCAAATTCTTGCTTTCAAAAGCTATTGGCCTTCCATCTTGGCTCAAAACTCTCGCTATGACTATGCCATTAGCATCTATCTATAACTCAAAGGGTTTCTATGGATCTACCACTTTGAGTATAGGAGCCTCTGAAACAGCTTGTTTAAGAGTATCAAAACTATCAGTGCCTGACACTCTGATCCCTATGGATCAACTGGATTGATCCTTGTGGATCAATGTCTAATACGGAAATTATCTTTCCACTCTTGCTTCCATGCAAACGGAACTTTTTTGTGAAGCAAGTTCATCATAGGTACTGCAATCAATGAATAAGAAGAGATGAATTTTCGATCAAAAGTGGAAAGTCCTAGAAATGGCAGTAACTATCCCTCATCCTCAGCAGTAGGCTAAATAATATAACTGCAACCTTTTTGGGATCCATCTGAACCCCATTGGTAAATACTATATCCTCGAAAGAAACAAATGAGTCTTCTCTAGATTAACTAAGTCTTATCATGATCTCTTACTCTAATTTGATGGTAGCTGTTGGAAGAAGTATTTTTGAAGTATTTTTTATTTTGAAAAATAATTTTAAAATGCCAAAAAATTGTAAAAATATTTATGCAAATAATGTAAAAATAATTAAGATTCTTCTTCATGTAGATTAGAATCATATGTATTTTTTCTAGAATTTTTGGAAACTCCTAGATAGCATATTTTTAGATTAGAAGGGAAAAGGACCAAAATTCAAGTGTGAAAAGGGACACTTGAAAATGTACAGAAGACAATTTCCTCTATGTTGAGAGGGTTGGTTATTTGTATTTGATGCTATCCAAGCAAAGAGAGAAGTTTCCTGCAGAAAATCGTGATTCTTCCTTTTGTGTGAATTTCTTTGATTTGTTGAGTCTATTCTATGTGTATCCATGGAATTTGCAAGCTTCTATTGTGTATTTCTGATGAATGTGTATGAAGAGAGTTGATTCCTGATGTGTTGAGTGAGAAATTGATGAAGAATGGTGCTGGAGATGAAAATCGTCAGATTTCACAGAATCGCGATTGTCTCGTCTGAAGGTTACAGGTATCATTTTTTAGTTTTGACTTTATGATTGTGTTCTTCTGAGAAAATAACACACTTTAGACAGCAAGATTATTGAAAATGATAGAGTATTGCTCAAGATAATCCAAACCCTAGAAATTCCTCTTCATCTTCATTATTTCTCAGAAATCCAGCCAGTTTTCTCTTATTTCTTGGATTCTATCATCTAGAAGGGGTTGTGGTCTCTTGTATACTTCTAGGATTGACAATATAAGATGTAATGTTGATTCTTTATGCTAAATGATTGGAGAGGACAACTCCAAAGGGTAACAACAAACATTTTTTGGCACCGTTGTCGGGGAATATAGCAAAAGCTTCAATGAAGTTGGACCTTGCTGGATCTTCTATTGTTGATGGTATTGAACACATTGAAAAGGTAATAATCTTTAATCAAGAAATGGAAACATGAAATGGTAGATTTTTTTGTTTGTCTTTTGGGAAAAGAAAGCAATAGATAATCTTTTGAGAATAAGAAGTGTTGAAATTATTGCAAATTGATAGTTGCTCATATCATTTTTTGGAAGTAAAGTGCAGGTGTGTGAAAAACTAAATCAAGAAAGCTGAAGATAAGGTAAAATGTATCTATCTTTGCATTTGTAGAGTGCTTTTTGACCAAGTACCAAGCAAAATTGTTGATCTTGGAAAGATGACATGATTGCATTGAGGAAAGTCAAGTAAAGTAGCTAGATGCAAGTAGATAGGATCCATTTGTTAACCAAGTCAAAGCAATAATCTTGAGAAAAAGTTTATTTGCATCTTGAAAAGAAAAATGTTTGAGTTTATCTTTGCAAAAATTGATATTTGCACTTCTTAGCACATTTTTCTTTGGGAATTTTTGCTCATGAATTGTTTTGATAGCAAAGCATAAAGGAGTATAACCAATCAGGGAACTCAGGATCAATAGATCACTAAACAAGAAACCCTAAGTGAAGTGTTTACCTTAATTTAGGGCAAAATACTAAAAAAATTCATAAAATTCATTAAAACATTCAAACAAATTTCTTTTCTCCTTAGGAAGTTGGACTGAAGTGTTGTTTTTAAGAGTAAAGGAGACCAAGTGGAAGGAAAGCAAAAAATTGCTAAAAACTGGAAAATCAGAAAAATACGATTCTCTTCACAGGATCGCGATTTTCTGGTTAATTTTTTGTTCATGATGTAAAATTGCAGGTGACAAGTGACTTGGAGTGGTGAAGAATCTGGAAGAGGAGTAAGAAGAAAGAAGAATCAAAATTGCAAAAAACAAAAGTTCAGAAAAATACGATTCTCTGCACAGGATCGCGATTCTCTGTAAGAGGAAAAATTTTTGAAATATTAAGCATATTTGGGTTTTGAGATAGGTAATTGGAAGAGAAATCATTAAGTTGAGTAAGTAAGGGAAGTCAAATTCTAAAAATCAGTGAGGTTTTAGCATCAAGTGGATAAAGTGGAAAAGAAGTACAGAATCGCGATTTTCACCAATTGGATAAAGGGAGAAAATTGTGATAAAAAGTTAGAAATGGGGACTTTACATCATAAATTGTGAATGATAAAAACTTGAACAAGTGAAAAGTTAAGATCTTGAAAATATTGAACAAAATCGTGATTGTGTGAAATCTATAAAACCCTGAAATCTCAGAAAGAAACTCATTTGAGTGAGAGAGAGAGAGAGAGTGGACAGAATCGCGATCGTCTACAAACACAAGCTTTTGGACATTTTTTGATCAACCAAGCAAGGTAAGGACTTTCCAACAAATTTTTGCATCTAATCGAGTTTTTATATCAAGTATGGAAAATAAAAAACTCAAAAATCAGTAAAAACACGTAATCGCGATGTTTTGTTTTTTTGAGTCTTCAGTGAAAAGATAATCATTTTTTGATAAACTCTTTTATTGCATGTTAAAAGTTTAATAAAGGGACTCTATTGTAGGAAGAAAAATTCAGAAAACAAGAACTTCAAAAAATTTCAAAAATGTGCACAGGATCGCGATTCTGTAGACAAATACAAAATCGCGATTCTCTGAATCAAAGCACAAAATCTCGATTCCCAGAGCACGATTTTCATAAGAGAATTGTGTTTCTAACGATTGTGAGCAATCACGATCGTCTGGGAACAGAATCGTGAAAAAACACGATTCTCACAACAAAATCGTGAAAAAACACGATTCTCACAACAGAATCGTGAAAAACACGATTCTCATCATAGAATCGTGAGAAACACGATTCTCACAACAGAATCGTGAAAAAACACGATTCTCACAACAGTATCGTGAGAAACACGATTCTCACAACAGAATCGTGAAAAACACGATTCTCATCATAGAATCGTGACAAACACAATTCTCACAACAGAATCGTGAAAAACACGACTCATCACAGAATTGTGAGAAACACCATTCTCACAACAGAATCGTGAAAAACACGATTCTCATCACAGAATCGTGAGAAACACGATTCTCACAACAGAATCATGAAAAACATGATTCTCAGCACAGAATCGTGAAAAAACACGATTCTCACAACAGAATCGTGAAAAACACGATTCTCAGCATAGAATTGTGAGAAACACGATTCTCACAACAAAATCGTGAAAAACACGATTCTCAGCACAGAATCGTGAAAAAACACGATTCTCACAACAGAATCGTGTAAAACACGATTCTCATCATAAAATCATGAAAAACACGATTTTCACCACAGAATCCTGAGAAACACGATTCTCTCCATAGAATCGTGAAAAACACGATCCTCACCATAAAATCGTGAAAAACACGATTCTCACCAGAGAATCGTAAAAAAAACATGATTCTCTCCACAGAATCGTGAACTTAATTGAATGATCCTTAGGTCTGGTAATAAAGTAAACACACATTCTAAACAAGAGCTAGGAAGGAAAGAGGTAGAATCAGTAATAGGAGAATTGCAAGAAAAAGATTTAGGGCAAGAAATTAATATGGAGAATTTAAATGAAACCAATGAATCCTCTAAAGCTGGTGATTATAGAAACATTCTCAAATACATGTATACAAATAGGTTTGGAACTTATGTATATCAGGATGGAATGCATAAGTTTCTCATTAGACTGAGAAACTTAGAGGTTCCCCTGAATATAACACCAGTAACACAATTTAAGGATGGTAGATATGAGGATAGGCAGGGATGTGTATACATCTTCTCACAAGACCCAGAAAATTCTAATGACCTAGGGCAATGTGCAGACAAGAGACCTTGGGAACAAAACCTAGGGCAATCAGACTTGCCAAGACCACATGAAATTCACAATAATGGTGAACAACAACAAGGTAGGAGAACACATACTTCCCCAAATCCTTTTGAAAAAGAAGCAGAAGGATTTAGTGATTTTCCATTGAGAAGAAGACATAATTGGCAAAATTAGGGCAGAATGCTTAGACCCTATCAAGTAGTCAAATGCATGAAAAATCAATATGAAGGATATTCTGATCCTCATGCCCATGCTGCAGAGAGTTCAGTTTCAAAGGTTAAGAAAAACAAACAAAAGGGGAAATGGGAAAGGAAAATGAGAATGGGTAAAAGTTTGGAAGACGAGAGTATGGAACAATCAAACCATACTCCTCCTCAAAAGACACAAACCCAGTCAGAGATAAGAAATTCACAGAGTCTAGACACCTTGATAAAAGCATACAAGGGAAGAATTCAAGAGGGACCAAATTCTACAAACCATGTAATGGCTTATCCTATGCCAGAAATCGAACATGAAAGGATGCAAAAATGCAAACAAATCATACAAGAAGCACAACTCAAACTGGGGGAATTAGACAATTCTCAAACAACAGTTGGGGAATCAAAGGCAACAAGAACAAGAGAAACTATTAATCAAGAAGATAACCCACAAATTACATTCCAGGTAAATATAGATAAACAATGTACAATCTTATACCACACCACAATGGAGGAATTGGTAAAACAGAATCCTCACTTACAATACAAAATGAAAAAATGGGAAGCAATACCAGAGAATCTTGATCCACAGCCACAGGAATTGGAGGAATTGTGGTACATTCCTATTGATAAGATAGGAGGATATTGTGAAGGAGAAGAGGGAAACTCAACCCTAAAAGTACAATTTGGTAAAAATTATGCCAAAGCTATATTGGATAGTGGATCAGGTGTGGCTATCATGACTAAACAAACTTGGGAAAAATGGGGAAAAAATGAATTAATACCCACTAAAATGAGATTGCAACTTGCAGATGGACACATAGAAAAACCCCTAGGAATATGGGAAAAGGTGATTGTGGACATATGTGGAATAGAAATAGAGCATACTTTTGCCATAGTTGAATTTCCACAATCCACGTCATATGAAATTATCCTAGGAAGACCATTTATGAGACAAATGCAAATTGTGCAAGATTGGGGTAATGATTACCTATACCTTCAGAGCAAAGGAAGGATAACCAAAGTGAATCTAAGAAATGGTCATTATTGTGACATATCCCCTCAAGAATGGTTCAAAATCCATTAAAATCAAGAATTAAGTGAAGAATCGGAGTTGGAAGATCAGAATGAAACTGAATCATCAATATGGAAGTGCAATGTGATAAGAAACCTTACCAATGGAAAAAGAAGATTAAGAAGAGAAGATTGTGTAGAAGGGAGAAAATTACAAGATGAGAGCTATATACCACAAAAATTCAAAGATGAAGAATTTGAGCCTTATGGTTGGAACCAGATTTTGGCTACCATGGATCTAGCCAAAGATGAGTATGTGGGAGTGAGATTTCAAAATGAAGAAGGATATGATGTTTTTCACATAGGAATACAAATGATAAAGGTATCAAAAACAGAAGAGGACCAGGAAAAGAAATGATATTGAAAAATGGGAAAACACAATATTTGGAAGAAGTAAAAGCTGAAGATGCAATAAAAGATAAAATCTCAGGCAAATATAAGAAAAACAAACACAAGGAAATAGAAAAAGACCAAGAGGATGAAAAAAATGAGAAAATGACAAACAAAGATCAACAGTTTGATGTACCAGCAAATTTCAAGACTTATGAAGTAGAAGACAGATTACTTCTAAAAATGAAACCAAAGAGAGAAAAGAGAAAAGGGGAGGCATATGACAATGAAGAACAAACTAAGAAGGTTATGATCACTCAAGAAGACGGGGAAGAAAGACATATTGTAATAGCTGATGACATGGCAAATCAAGAAGAGGAGGCATTAAGAAATTTGGCCAGAAACTATAGGGATGTGTTTGCTTATAGCTACAAGGATTTGAAAGGTATTGATCCTAAAATCTGTGAGCATAAGATTCCTATTACACCTGATGCAAAACCTAGCAAACAGAGACATTACACATTCAATGATAAATACTCTGCTAAAATAAAGGAAGAAATTGACAAGCTGGGAGCTGCCAATTTCATATATGAGATAGAGTATACAGAATGGGTATCTCCTATAGTTGTGGTACCAAAAAAGAATGGGAAACTTAGGGTATGCATTAATTTGAAAAAAGTGAATGCTGCAACTATAAGGGATAGCTACCCATTGCCTATAACAGACCATCTTCTAGAAAGAGTTGCAAGGAAGGAGGTGTATAGTTTTTTGGATGGCTTTTCAGGATACAATCAGGTACCCATAGCTTTGGAAGACCAACATAAAACTGCCTTTTCCACAGAATGGGGAATTTATGCTTTCAGGGTTATGCCCTTTGGGTTAACTAATGCCCCAGCAACTTTTCAAAGATTGATGTGTCATGTCTTCAAAGAATTCCTGAGGAGTGTAATGGAAATTTATGTAGATGATCTGTGTACTTTTTCATTACAAAGACAGGATCATTTGAAAGATTTAGAAAACATATTCAGGAAATGCAGAACATACAGAGTATGTTTAAATCCAGAAAAGTGTGTATTCTTTGTAAGACAAGGAAGAATGTTAGGTCACATAGTCTCCAAAAATGGAATTTCAACTGATGAGAAAAAAATAAAGGCCATAGTAGAACTTCCAAGACCAACAAATGTAAAGGAACTTCAAACTTTCATGGGACATTGCGGGTATTATAGAAAATTTGTACACAAGTTTGCTGACATAACTAAACCTTTATATGTTTTGATTACAAAGTTTGAGTGGATCAAAGAGTGTGACCAATATTTTGAGACTTTAAAAACTTGTTTGGTTACAGCCCCAATTCTGAAAACACCCCAGTGGGATAAAATTTTTCACGTCCATGTGGATGCTTCAAACTATGCTTTGGGATGTGTGTTAGCACAACCAATAGAAGGGAGCAAAATAGATTTTCCAGTTGCTTATGTTAGCAGGCAACTGAATTCAACAGAGAAAAATTACACAACTACTGAAAGGGAAGGGTTGGGAATGATATTTGCTGTGAAAAAATATAGACATTACCTTTTGGCCAACAAGTTTAAATTTTTTGTGGATCACCAAGCTTTACTTTACTTAGTAAACAAACCATGTCACACTGGTAGAATAGTCAGATGGTTCCTTCTACTGATGGAGTTTGAGTTTGAAGTGGTGGTCAGACAGAGAAAAACACATTTGAGAGCAGATCATTTGTCTAGAATCCAGGCTAAAGAACCAAGTTCACCTTTAGATGACGACCTGCCAGATACATATCTATTCAAAGTAGAAAGTGTTCCGGAGTGGGCCATGACTTTAGTACCTTTGCTAACCATGGGACCTTGCAGAACATTTGGAAACAACACACATTTAGTATTGCAAAGCAGGAACTTTATGCTGCTAGCTGGGCACTTGTATCACCTCAACCATACAGGCATACTGGAATATTGTACTCCAGAAGAGAGCAACAGGAATATTTGAGAAGAGCTCATTGTTGGAACCCTTGTACACATGCTTCCATAATAGTCACCCTAAGTAATCTCAATAGGATGGGAGTACATTGGCCTAATAAAATTCAAGATGTAACAAAATATGTTGCTAAGTGCTAGGAATGCCAATCCTTGCAAAATTCAGAACTTATAACTCTATATTGGTTTCAGAAAAATCCAGAATGGAGTGAGAACATCATTGAGGAGTTGAATAGGAAGAAGAAAGGAAAACAAGTAAGAGCTAGTGTAGACTCAAAAAATCTACAAATGATCTCTGAAGAATATCAATTGATAGGAGATCAATTGTATAAGAGAGGGATGGATGGATATTTAAGAATTTGTGTTCCTGAAGATAGATATCTGGAAATGTTGGAAATGGCACATTCTAGAGTGGCAAGAGGACATTTCTCAAGTGACAGAACTGCTAAACTCATATTATATTCTGGCTTTTGGTGGACAACTCTATTTCCTGATGCAAGAACATATGTAAAAAGATGTGACATTTTTCAGAGGGTGAGTCAACCAAATAAAAGAGACAATATGCCATTAGTTCCATTAATCTCAGCAAGAGCATTTAGTAAATGCGGGTTGGATTTCATTGGACCTATACATCCTCTAGCAAGACAATCCCATGCTGAATACATAATAGTGGCCACAGATTACTTAACCAAATGGGAAGAGGCTAGAGCTACAAAAAAGAATGATGCTCATACTACTGGCAAATTTCTCTATGAAAATATCATCACCAGATTTGGACTACCAATTGAATTGATAAGTGATAGGGGGACTCATTTTTTGAACCAAATCATAGAAAACATGACTGAATATTTCATGATTAGTCATAGAAAGTCAGCCCCATATCACCCACAGGCCAATGGGTTAGCAAAAAGTACTAATAAAGTACTTTGTACTGTATTGTCAAAATTGGTAAACACAAACAAGAATGATTGGGATTTACAACTTAATCATGTCCTATGGGCCTATAGAGTGGCATACAAAACTGCATTAGGAACCACACCATTTAATTTGGTATATGGACAAAATGTAGTTCTACCTTTGGAATTCCTCATTCCAACACTGAAGGTGGGAAGTCAATACAAATGGACTGGACATGAATTATCTGAAAGAGTGGTGGAATTAGAAAAGCTGGGAGCTTCTAGACTCCAAGCAATTATGAGTATATATGCAGACAAGAAAAGGCAAAAAGCTTATCATGATGTTCACATAGAAGAAAAAGATCTACAAGAAGGAGATCTAGTTCTGGCATACACAGTCAAGGAACATCAGAAGAAATTTCAGAAAAAAGGACATGGGCCTTATATTATCCATCAAATAAGTAACAGTGGAGCTATCCAACTAGCCAACATAGATGGGGAAATCATGCCAAACTTCATAAGTGGATGTAGAGTTAGAAGGTATGACCTTCCATTGACTGTCTCTGAATGGAGAAGAATACATCAAGCTCAAAGCAGAAAAAGGGAAGAGGAAAACATTAGAAAAGAGGTTCAACAGGAGGCAAAGGAAAGGATAAGAAAAATCAAAAATCTTAGAGAAGTACTTGTTTGTGAAACACCTCTAAAAGAAAGAGAACATTTGCTTGTCATAACAATGAATTTTCTGAATGAGGAAATTAAGGTCTTGATAGACTCAGGTGCACAAGTAAACTTGATCAGTTCAGATTTGTTGAAAAAGTTTAACCTAAAAAGGACTAAAAGTAAAATCTTTATCAAAACTTTGGAAGGACAAATAATACAAAGCATGTCTTCACCTTCTATTGAAGTTAAGTTCAATGAAGAATATATGAAAATAGATTGTGAAGAATGGCCAGATCATTTGATGACTGAGAAATTGATTTTGGGACAACCATGGCTAAAGCAAGGTAAAGTAATTTTGGATTTTAAAAAAGTGAAGCTTAAGTTGACAATAAATGACAAAAGGTTTTTAATGTTTTTATTGAGTAATAAAGAACAGGAAGATCAACAGGATGTTCATGACCCAGACCTGGAAGGATTTACTTTTTCATTAGAAGACATACAGACATTACCAATACAATTACTAAATGATCAAGCTTCATTTAATCAAAACCAGCAAAAAATTGAAGGAGCAAAAGAGGGTGAAGAGACAGAAGCAAGGTGGCAACTATGGCATAGTCCAAAGCATCAAAGCATCAGAACAAGAAGGATGTGGAAACAAAGTATACACAAGCCCTGCTCATCAAAACAAAATTCCAGGACAAAATGGATATGGAAGCCAAAAAATTCTAAAAACAGCTTATCAGAAGGAGATGGATTTTTCCCTAAGATAGGGGCAGAAAGGGTTAAATATTATTGGGTAAAAAAATTAGATTTGATTCAATGGAAAAAGACCATCTATATTTGATCTATATTTAGAATTTTTTAAGAAGAAAATCAGAATGTTAAAGAAAAGAAATCATGACATATTGGAAATTATGACAAATAATTCTACCTTATCCTTTTTCTAAGAAGAGAATTAGGAGGGGAAGAAAAGAAATGGAAGAAATTATTATTTTAAAAAAAAAAGAAAAAAGAGAAAAGAAAAAAGAGAAAAGAAAAAAAAGAAAAAAGAGAAAAAATTATCCATTTTTCCTTTTATAAGTTATATAGCACAAAGCAAGATATAGGTAGAAGGGTAGCAGGTTTTTATTTATTATCTTTTATTTTTATTTTTTATTTTTTATTTTTTATGATTTTTTGTTTTTTATTCATTTTTCTTTTAAATATCTCCTTCCTGGATAAGAGCTGTCAAAAGAGAAGAGAGCACTAGACATCTTGCTACACATGTAATGATCACTTTAATTGAGTTTTTTTTTAGGAAGTCAGGATTTAATTGAGATTTTATTTTCATTCTTCTTTCATGTCATATCACAACAAATGTCATTTTTTATTTTTCTTATGACTCATGTGGGTGGAGTTTTTTCTTTTTGTGTGATGCTATATTTTCTCCAGAATGGTGAATCCAAAGGAGCTACCAATTCATGATTTCAAAGCAGAATCAGTCACTTTGTCTAGAGGACATTGGTTCTTGGACAGTAAAGTTGTAGTAGAGGAGGTGGACCTCGAGTCTGATGAAGAACAGGAAATTCCAGAAGCAGAGAAAGTAGTTAAGGAGCTCAAGGAAACTCTGGGAATTATTGGCCAACACATATTCACAGTAGGGGTGGGAGGTTACAAGTACACTATGCTGTGTCAAGAGTTTTACAAATTTCAAAGAATTGCAGTCAATCACAAAAGATGGAAAGCAGTAGGATTACACAAGTTGTTGGATGAACCCATATTCTTTATAGATTTTTAAAGAGTGGCACAGGTGATGAATAGCTTGTTGGAAGTTGGAAAGGGAAATGATGCATATTTTAGGTGTTCAGTCAAGGACAAGGAGAATAAAGAGGTGAACATCACAATAAAAGCAGAACATATCAGGGCAACTCTACAGTTTTATCCAATGGGAACTAAGTTGGATAACAGTTTTGTCAAGAAGAATAAAGAAACATATACAGGATATTCTAAATTCCCTGATTTTAAGGGAAGAGAGAATGAGGAGTATGCCATTAGAATGTTTTTGCAATACTTCTGTTTTCCAAAACTACCTAGATACACCATGCCACACAAACCAGTTACATTGATTATGTTCAACAATAAGGACAGAACTAAACCTTTTGGGGTGATGGATGTAACCCCATACATACATGAACAGCTGAAAGAAGCAGCTAAACATTGGGAGCAGAGGAAGTATATGAATGGAGCTCAATTTTTAACCAGGATTATATATCATGTACTGGGAATGGAGGATCAGTTGAAGCTGGCTCCAGAAGCCCAATACTTCAGAAGTCTAATGTCAGGAATTAAGAGTCCTTCCAAGAAAATGACTATAAGGGAAGTGGAAGCCCAACCCACCATGAGGGGAGCAGAAAGGAAAAGAAAGGGAATCTCAGAGGAAGTTGTTCCTGTAAAGAAAAGGAGATTGGATCCAAGAAAAGTTGAATTGGAGCAGGTAGAAGCAACTAAGGAAGAGCATGAAGGTGCTCAGAAGCAGGTGCAGTCTTCAAATGACCCTCACCCACCTCAGACAAGCAAGGAGCAGTTGTATACCTATTTGACCCAAGGAAATAATAAAAGGGCAGTATATGAAGCCCAATATCAAAAGATGTTGGAGGACTACTCTTGCAAAGCAATAGATTGGATTCAAGAGGAAGTAGAACACTATGAAGAACTGCATGATCAGATGATGTTAGCTCAGACAGAGGAAGTTTTTGTCAAAAAGGAAGTGGAACTGTTAGCATATTTCAAAGAGCTACAAGGACCTCCTGAAACAAGAACTACAGTTGTAGTGAAGAAGAAGGTTCAGAAGAAACCTATACAGAAGAGGAAGTTAACCAAGAAAAGTAAAGGAAAATCAGTAGCAGAACATGTACCAATGATGGAGACAGAAGAAGTGATAGTAGAAGAAAGGAACCAGAAGGAATCTACTGCTGTGGAAGAGTCAAGACTGGAAAAAGCAAGAATAGCAGGCTCTTCACAATCCTCTTCAGACTCTGAAAGTGATATTGAAAACTTTTTGTTGAAAAGTTTGAATTTATTAGTGCCTAGTACACCCAATGTGATAACACAAGCCTCTGGAGAAAATAAAACACCAGAAGAATTGAGTGAGAAGCCTCAAGGAAAGCAAGTTCAAGAAGAAGCAGTAAAGCAGGTTAGTCTTGAAGAAGAGAGAAGATTACTAAAAGGAAAAGCAGTGATGATGGAGGAAGAGATTGAAGTCAGGAAGGCATTCAGCTGTGGATTAATGGAATCTGGATTGAAGACAATATGTACAAAATCTTTCCAGCAAACCCATTTCAAATTGGATGAAGGAAAAGTAGAAGAAGAAAAGGGAGTTCAGTTATGTAGTCCAGCCAATAAACAAAAAGATACAGATCAAATCAAGGAAATAGAAGAGAAAATAGTGGAAAAGAAGAATGCTCAAGAAGTAGAAGAAGTAATTACAGAAAAAGAGATCAACCAAAGCATAGAAGACATTCTATATGACTTGAATCATAATGAAGAGTTTACAATTACAAAAGATCAAGGACAAGAGGAAGAGCTGGATCTCATGGATATAGATGAGCAAGAGGAAGGACAGAAAGAGCAGATAAGTAATGATTAGATAAAGCTTACTGAGGAAACTGAATCAACCCTAATTCAGGAAAAGGAAGTACAAGTAAAGGAAAGACATCTCTTTGAAGAAGAACAACAAGTGATGGAGAACAAGAAGGCAGAAGAAACAAAGACAACTAAAGATATATCAGGACATGAGAATAAGGATGATCAGATATTGGAATATGAGGAAGATGTTGCACACCAAGAAAAAATGGAAGCAGATAAGAGCCATGAAGAACAAAAGACCCAGGTCATAGAGTATGAGGAAGAAGATGAAGAAGAGAATGAGTGCAAAGAAAACAAGCAGATAGAAGTCAAACAAATGGAAATAGAAGTTAGGTTGGAAAGGATAAATAAAAATATAAGATCTGCTTGCAAGATTATTATGAGCAACATAGAGCAGTTTAGACCATCAAGTAGAAACATGATTATATCATGTATGGTAGCAAAATCTGAGTTTGAAAGAGGCAGTAGTATCATTAAGGAGCACAAGAAGGAAACGGAACAATTGGCAGAACAATTGAGGATTTTAAAGGAGAAAAATGAGGAATTGACACACAGGATAATTTCTTTGGAGGAATTGGAGGTTCAGCAACAAAACAAAATCCAATATCTTGAAGAGAAGTGTGCAAAACAGGCTGAGCATAGTAGTAGGATGGAGATGGAGCTAAAGAAAATTGAAGGGAGATACAGAACCTTGCAGAGTTCATATCAAATTATGGTCAAAGCAAATGAGGAAATAAACAAATTATTAATGGAAGAAGGCCAGTTGAAGGAAGAAAGCAAGACTGTTCAGGTGACACAAGAGGAGAAGGAAGATTTGCACAAGGAAATCATGAGATTGCAAACAGAGTTGAAAGAAGCCAACGAGTTGGAAAAACAAGCTAGTATACATGCTGCTACCTCAATGATGGGGTACAATAAGTTACATATGGATATAGAAAGAGAGAGAAGTGATTGGCAGTTGAGTTTGGAAAAGGAAAGAAATGAGTGGTAATTAGAAAGAGAGTTGTGGACTTCTCAAAATAAGAGTTTAATGTTGACAATAGAAGAGCTAGAGAAAAAGTTGGAAAAACCACAAACTCAGGTGGAAGAGCAGGTAGAGACTACACAAACAGGAGAATATGAAGTAGGAGATGATGACAGAACCCAACACGGTGGTGAACAAGAAAACAAAGCACCTGTAGAAGAGTACTTAGAGGATTTTTTCCAGAAACTTCTGACAGACAGAGAATCCAGAATGGAATTCATTAGAAAAATGCATGATGAATACGAGGAACAGATTGTTACATTTGCTTTGAATAAAGGGATAAATCCGGATCAACATCATTGGGCTGTAGATGGCCTAGGAATACCCTTTTGCATGATTATGGAAAGCATTAAAAATTATCAGTTGGCAAGGGTGGGATTACCTCCGAACAAGTATTTAGAATATGAAGAAGATATCAATGTGACAAAGGAGCTATTTGAAAAATCTAATCCGAAATGGAGAAATAGGTGGTTGGATGCTAATAAGGAATGTAGAAAAATATGGAAAGAAGCACCTATCCAGCTGAAGATCAATCTAGCATACTGCCCTGTAGCAAGGAGAAGGGAGTGGACAGTCTTTTGGGAAAGAAGGAAAGAAGGAAAGAAGGACAGATTCCATCCAAATGGTTGAATTTTCCAAAGATAGTAGGTCCGAAGGCAGGAACATGGCCCACAAAGAAGTACATGGTGGACACACCTGAGTCTATCATATTCACATACAAAGATGTTAATGACCCAGCATGTATTTTATTAATCAGAGTAATGAGACTCATACTGGCATGTATAGAGACCTTTACAGATACAGATGTCAGAGTTCTCAATTACATTGGCTTTAGTTCACCATCTGATGCTTTAATATTTGATCTCAGTGAAACACCTGACTGGATATGTTTGATGGCTTATTATAGCAGAATAATATTTTTGGGCAGCCATTATCTCCAGATTTTTGAAGATGCGTTTGATTATGGATTTTTTGAAAGAGAATCAGAAATATTTGGAAACTTGTCAGCAGTTACAAAGTCTCGACTCACTGCTTATGGAGTTGCATACACAGAATACCTGAAAAAAGATGTAATTGATAAACCAGAGGCTACTGTGCAATGGAGAAAAGCACTATTTGAGATGGTAAACAACTTGAACATTACAGAAAGAAAGAGCCATGACCTACTATCACAGGTTTATCAAAGAAAGAAGAAGTGAAGGAAACACTCAGGGAATATGAGCAAGAATGTCTTTTGTCAGGAGCTAAAAGGTCTAGGAGGGGAAGAATGTTGGAAGAAGTATTTAAAATGCCAAAAAATTGTAAAAATATTTATGCAAATGATGTAAAAATAAGGAAGAGTCTTCCTCATGTAGATTAGAATCATATGTATTTTTTCTAGAATTTTTGGAAACTCCTAGATAGCATATTTTTAGATTAGAAGGTAAAAGGACCAAAATTCAAGTGTGAAAAGGGACACTTGAAAATGTATAAAAGACAATTTCCTCTATTTTGAGAGGGTTGGTTATTTGTATTTGATGCTATCCAAGCAAAGAGAGAAGTTTCCTGTAGAAAATCGTGATTCTTCCTTTTGTGTGAATTTCTTTGATTTGTTGAGTCTATTCTATTTGTATCCATGGAATTTGCAAGCTTCTATCGTGTATTTCTGATGAATGTGTATGAAGAGAGTTGATTCCTGATGTGCTGAGTGAGAAATTGATGAAGAATGGTGCTAGAGATGAAAATCGTCAGATTTCACAGAATCGCGATTGTCTCGTCTGAAGGTTACAGGTATCATTTTTTAGTTTTGACTTTATTATTGTGTTCTGCTAAGAAAATAACACACTTTAGACACCAAGATTATTGAAAATGATAGAGTATTGCTCAAGATAATCCAAACCCTAGAAATTCCTCTTTATCTTCATTATTTCTCAGAAATCCAGCCAGTTTTCTCTTATTTCTTGGATTCTATCATCTAGAAGGGGTTGTGGTCTCTTGTATACTTCCAGGATTGACAAATATAAGATGTAATGTTGATTCTTTATGCTAAATGATTGGAGAGGACAACTCCAAAGGGTAACAACAAACAGTAGCCACTTGTAAAATCATTTTACTAAATACAATGGCTCCACCTAGAATGTTTAAAAGATCATCAATCTTGAGCATAGGATATTTATGTCAGATAGTAATCTTATTGAGTGCTTGGTAATCGATGCACATCCTATAAGATCCGTCTTTCTTCTTCACTACAAGAACTGATGTTGCAAAGGGTGAATAGTTGGGTCTAATGAGCCCTTTCTTTAAATACTCGTCCATGACCTTGCGGACTTCATTCTCCTCCCCCAAATGCATTCAAAATGGTGATCGAGTAGGTGCACTCGCTCCCAGTACCAATTCGATTCTATGCTCTATGTTCTTGTAAGGAGGCAAACCAGAAGGTAATTCTTTTAGGAACAATTCTTGTAATTCTTCTCTCACTTTTGTTGAAAGTGCTCATGCATTCCAACGAGAGTCTCCATGACTGCATGAATTCATCATAACATGATGAATGCATAAAATATAGAAAATCAATAAACTCACAATCAATTTTAAGCAACTTGGTAGCATTTACTAATCGTGTCTCTTGGAGATTTGATTCTCCACGGTATTCTATGCATACTCAAAACAAGTAAGTGACAATGGGAAAGTTCAAATTACAAAGCTTTGCTCAATGAAACATGAAGAAATAAGAAACTTTTAGTATGTTCTATATGCTTGCATGCATATGCATACTAATTTTCTAAAACTTTTGGTAGCATAACGATGCAATTTTAAAAACTGGAAAATTTACCACAAGCAATTTCCATGATAATGGTGCCGGCAGGCACAATCTATCTACAAATAGACCGAAAGGGGATTACACACCATGATAAATTTTGCAATGCCGACAGGCACAATATAACTACAAGTAGATCGAGAGGGGATTACACACCCTAACAAATTTATATTTTTCTCTTTGCTAACCTGCAAGAAAAATAATTACCTTTCCTTGCAAGAAGA
>CM035412.1:114425800-114680800 GCA_020310875.1 Ceratopteris richardii | reverse complement strand
TATCTATCTATCTATCTATCTATCTATCTATCTATCTATCTATCTATCTATCTATCTATCTATCTATCTATCTATCTATCTATCTATCTATCTATTTATCTATCTATCTATCTATCTACATATCTATCTATCTATCTATCTATCTATCTATCTATCTATCTATCTATCTATCTATCTATCTATCTATCTATCTATCTATCTATCTATCTATCTATCTATCTATCTATCTATCTATCTATCAATTTTTTGAGCTTGTGATAATCAAAGTGTTCAAAGTCAAATTTGTGAAAGTCAAATCGTGAAAGTCAAAGTGATCAACTATAGAGTTGAGCAAAGGTCAAAGTGATGACTTTGCAAGTGATGCATAGGTGGTACAAAAGTGCAAAGTGGTGCACAGGTGGTGCATAAGTGGCCACGAACAAGGTGCATAGGAAGTACACAAACATTTGATTTACAATGGTTTTGGTTTCGCAGAAAGTTGAGTGTGGGTTGAAAATTGTGTTTCTACAAGGTTTTCAAGGGTTTTAAAGTGTTTGGAAGGTTCAGGTGAATCCTCTCGCAGGCACATATATTGAAAAAGTGAAGGAAAAAATGAAGGTTATTGAAGAGGAAGTGGTACGCAAAAGTGTATGTATGGCCCCCCATTTGAAATTTTGTTTTTCTCCTGAATTCACTATAGGATAAAATAGGGAATTATTGGTTGTACACATTTTTTAGTCATTCTTGGTACATCAATGTGAGCACCAAGATACACTATCAGTTAGGAGCGGCATATGGAAGGAGAATTGACACTCACAACAAGCATGGGCATTCTTGGAGCTAGACTAAGCAAGATAGAGCATAGGCTACACTTAGGTGAGAAGAGCAAGATTATATATATAAAAATAGTGACTTTTGTCACTAAAAAACCATTGTAAATACCATTTTCCATTTTTACAACTCCATTTTGTTCAAGCTAAGGAGTCCTCAAGCTTGAGGAGTATTAGAAGTATTATCATACCAATTTTCATAATTTTTAGATTCCATTTGAGTCCCCAAATAAGCCTTGGAACCTAATTTTTAACTAGGCGGGACACTAGGTCTGGACAGGGCCAAAACAACTCAAAAACTATAAAAAGGGCTGGAGAGCTCATTTTTGGGGGTAGCTTGTTGTAGATTTCAGCTTTGTAAGAGAGTTCATTTGCAATCGAAGATCTTCCATTGTTCCACTCTTTGCTCTTACCTTGTGCGCGTGTGTGTGTGTATGTGTGTGCATGCTTGTGTGCTTTCACTCACGCACTTGTGCACTTCACTTGCTCTTGGTCTTCATACCGGTCCTCACGTCTCCACGGATTGACATTTATGAGGTGAAGCTCCTCACGTTGGTACTTGCCATTGTGCTAGAGTGACACCAAATTTGGCACCGCTGCCGGGGAGAGAGCTTGGAGGACGAGCGTGTGATGGTAAGACGTAGAGTAGCAACGTTGGAAGGTAAAAAAATCACCATTTTCAGTTCAGTTTTTGAGTCTTTCTTCTCTTTCATCTTCACCATCATCACCATCTCCACCCACCTTCATCTTCTCAGTTTTTTCTATTTTTTAGAGTACATTCACCTCGCTTTTTACTTGTGGTTGTGAGAAAGAGCGTTAGAGAGGGTGCGGAGTTGAAACGCTAAAGAAATACACCTCAATATACCCAAAAATTGAGTGAAGAGCCCCGGACGTGACATGACTTGCGCCAAGTATCGTGAGTGCAATATCGCGGGTTTGAAGGGAGACTTCGCATCTACAGACAGATAGGAGTGACAAGGAGGACACAAGGTACTCATGTTTGCAAAAAAATTTGAATTTGGACTCCAAAAAATCCAAGTATCGTGTTCTTCCGCGGTTGAAGTATCGCGATACCTGGATATCGTGAAACTCCTATGGTTGAGTATTGCGATACTTGCAAGTGGTCACATATCGTGTATCATGTATCGTTGAGAACATTCACGATACTAGATAGATATCGTGTATTGTGTATCTTGGAGTTAACTATCGCGATACCTGGTAGATATTGAGTATCGTCAGAAAATTTCTCGTGATATGGACGTCTCTTCAATACATATCCACCAACTTGTAGGGAATACCCATCTACCTTGATGGTCTACAGAGGACAGTAGCAAGAATGATAAACACCACAGAATCTAAAATAATTCCAAGACCATCTGTCAAGTATGAAAGTGGAGTTTATAGGGACAAGATGGACCAGATATATGTAGTAACCGAAAACCCTAATCAGATTAATGAAAGAGGAGAGTTAGCTCGAGATCAGCAACTACCTCACAAAACCCATTTGAGACCCAACAAGGAACAGAAAATGTGATGTTAGGACAAACGAGCCAAGGTAGCATACCCAATGGACCACATGAGCAATTCACCATGCCAGGAATTAAATCCCATAACCACACTAGCCAGGGAATGGGAAATCTGAATAGAACCACATTTAGGGGAGAACCACCCCAAGATGTAGGAGCTGGAATACACCTAGTAAAATCCGCTTATCCCATCATAAGTCAAACCCCGGAGCCCGACAAAATATTGAGACCAATCCAATTGGCCAAATGTATGCGAAATCGTTACGATGGCACAGGAGAGCCGTATGACCACATTGCAGAATTCAAGCAGGTATTGCGGGCGGAGCAAGTGGATGGCTTTTTCATGCAATATGAATCCTTTGGGCTAACCCTTACGGGAATATCCTTAGCTTGGTTTCAATCCTTGGATCTAAATTCCTTTGGCAATATCGAACAATTCTTCCAAGAACTTATTTGGGAATTCATAAAGCGAGGGATCAAGCACAATTCGTCATCCTTACTATATAGTTTCAAACAAGCTCCTAATGAGACAGTAAAAAATGCAGCACGAAGATTTAATCAATACGTAACCTGATGCCCTGTGACAGAGAGACCTTCTCAGCAAAAAATGATATCCCTATTTTTAGAAGATCTAACCAATGGAACATTGAGAATCTTAGTATATGTAAAACGACTACAAACCCTAAGTGAGTGTCTTCAGGAGTGCATAGATTTGGAAGACAACTTAGTTGAGGATCTCAAAATCATACAAGATTCTACCAGAATAGAGGATACAAGGAGCAATGAAACTTCAAGTTCAAGTTATGTGGAGGAAGTGACAGAGTTAGTGGCCAAGAAATTAGGGGTACAAGGACAAAGGAACTACCAAAACTCTTCCTTGAGAGTGCCAATGTTAGGAAGTTGCACACTTTGCGGTGGTGATCATCCATCTCATGTCTGCACCGGAGAAGCATTAGGGTTATCAAAACCTTACCCTTACGATAGACAACCAACTTAAGCGCCTAACATGTACTCTTATAGTGAGCAGAAGTACATCAACTACAACACCGAAAACTATCCAATGAATAGACAACCACAACCATTTGTACCACCCGATGTAGACCATACGGGTACCCTCCTAGAGAACAAGGTAGAGAAGTTCCTAGGTATAACCCATGTCCAGGATCACGAGGAGCATCTAGACTGTATGAACATGGAGGATATGGCCAACCTCAACCTATACCAGGACAACAATCACCCCACCCACTATCTCCGACACAAGTGCAAAACATCACAATACAAGTTGTTTGTCTTGAGTGTGGCAAAGAACAACTCCTGAGAGATTGTCTCGGACATCCCTCTAGTGCACCAAAGGTTACACCTGTTAATGTAGTAGGCTTAATGGGGGATTCAGGTTCCAGTAGTGATAATGTGGCTCCTATACACGCAGTTACTAGGGCACAAGCCTTACAACAAACTAAACCAACTGAGCAATCAGAGCCAAGTGAAGCAGGAGAGCCTAGTAAGAGAAGAACAAGAACATGGAAGGATACTAGAGAAAAGGCTAATCGTAAGTGGACCAAAAAGTTATCCGAACTAGAAGAAAGCCTGAAAGATGCAAAAACAAAAATAGAAGATATTGCCTCTCAAAGCCCCTCGCAGGTCAAAACTCCATCCACACCACCTCATCCCCACCCACCAACCACTGTAAATAAACCACAACCAGGATCTGTTCTTGCAGATCCCACCCCACAAGACTTGGACATGATGTTAAAGGCATACCAGGCTCGACTTCGAGAAGGGCCAACACCTGCAAACCTAGATAAGAGCTACCCTAGAGCAGATTTAGAGATTGAACGGACAAAAATGTGCATTAAAATGGTGGAGCTAGCTTAAGCTATGTTCGAGGCCAATCAATCATTCAATCAGACGAATGCTATTACACCGGGTTTGCACTTCCAGGGATTACTAGATAGATTAGAGCAGTTGGTTAATAAACCTCAAGTTTCTTTACCTCCATAGGCTCAACCAACTGTTGAACGAGAAAGCTCATCACCAAAAAAAGTCTATGTTCTTGACTCCATATATGATGGAGAACCTCTTTCAACCCAACAACACTCTCAAAAGTTTCTGCGGGAAATACAAGAAGAGAAATGGGCCAAGGAGAAGGATGATCCCCCTCCTATTCTTGAGATTGATGACCTTCATAATCAATTTCCACAAGACATTCCATCTATCTATGGAGACCAAACAGAGCAACAAGAAGATGAACGATTAGATTTTGAATCTAATTCTTTACGTGAGTTGCCACAATTCACATGCCCATGGGAATCTGAATCTCTCCAGATCAGAGCTCCCACAATATTGATCAGGAATGAAGACTCGGTGGTTCCAAGAAACACTAAAGTCATGAAGAACACTAAGGTTCAATGTCATCTCACTCTAGAAGAGCTGCTCAAAGCAAAACCTGAGATATGGAATCATGTGAAGGATCAGGTTCCAGAACTTGATTCCCATAGGCCAAAAGCAGGGTCTAAACAAGTTCCAAAGATACCTCTTGATAAAATAGGAGACATGAGCGAGGGTGATGAAGGTAATACTTATCTTCCAATCACCTACCAAGGTTACACAACCAAAGCAATCATAGATTCAGGTGCTGGTGCTGCTATTGCAACCACCTCCTTGTGGAAGCGATGGGGCAAGCCCACATTAAAACCAACTAGAATGAAGCTTCAGATGGCTGACGGCCATATGGAAAGACCTCTAGAGGATTGCTCGAAGGGATAACTCTAACCACCTGTGGTGTAGAGTTTGAACACACATTTGCTATATGTAACTTTGAGAAAAATAATTTCTATGAGATGATTCTAGGAAGGCCCTTCCTACGACAACTGCAAGTTGTACATGATTGGGGAACCAACTCCTTGTACTTGCAGCACTTAGGGGTCACAACCAAGGTCAATTTGAAGGATTACACCTTCAGAAATGTACCACCCCTACAGTGGAATCCTATCCACAAGGAGGAAGAAGATTCAATCTCTGTGAATTCTAAAAGTTCATCTGATACATCCTGGATGCATGAAGATACTCATTTGTGGATGTGCAAGGTCGCAAAGGAAGAGGAAAAATGCTTAAAGGCAAGAGAAAAAGGAATTTCTCAAGGAGATAGACCAGTTCGAGACCCAGCCTATACGCCGATGATATTTCCAGATGAGGAATTTGAGCCTCATGGTTGGGCAGAAATCCTAGCCACCATGGACATTGCTGTCAATGAAGAACAATGGACACCTCATTGTGATGAGGAGGGATATGATATTTCAGTGTTCATGTGTCAGCCCTTGCTAGAAGAATGTGACTCTAATGACTTCATAGAAGAAGAAGAGAACGATGATGATCTAGAGTCCATTGTGATGGATAGTTGCTTTATTTCAGAGGAGCACTATCTAGAAGACATACGAGTATTTACACAAAAAGAAGAAGAACCTCTCACAAGCATTAAAACGGTAAATTCAAAGGATGGGAGTGAAGGTAGTCAAAAGAAAAAGAAGAGAAAAGTGGTGAAACAGGAAGAGGAGGAAACATTGTTTGAAGTACCAGAGAATTTCAAGAAATATGACGTTGAGGACCGAAAAATTTTGGTACGAATGTCTAAGAGAGAGGCCACAACAGGAGAAGCATATGATAACAAAGAAAAGACCAAAAAAATTGTAGTCATCATCGAAGAGAACGAAGAGAGATGTACATACATAGGAGATGACCTAAGTAAAGAAGAGGAAGTAGAGTTGGTGGCATTATTAAGGGAATACAAGGACGTGTTTGCATGGCACTATAGAGACTTGAAGGGAGTAGATCCAAAAATTTGTTCTCATACGATCCCCATGATAGCAGATGCCAAGACCACCAAACATAAGCCCTACACATATAATGATACTTATGCAGCCAAAATAAAAGAAGAAATTGATAGATTGGTTGAAGTTGGATTCATCTATGAGATTGAGCATACTCAATGGGTGTCCCCCATTGTAGTGGTGCCCAAGAAGAATGGAAAGTTACGTGTGTGTATTAACCTTAAAAAAGTTAATGCCGTCACGATAAGAGATAGTTATCCGCTTCCAATCACTGAACATTTATTGGAGCATGTTGCAGGCAAGGAAGTTTATAGCTTCCTTGATGGATTTTCAGGTTACAATCAAGTAGCCATTGCCCCAGAAGATCAACATAAAACAGCTTTTGCCACAGAGTGGGGGATCTTTGCATTTCGTGTGATGCCATTTGGGCTCACCAATGCACCTGCAACATTCCAAAGACTCATGTGTCATGTCTTCAAAGAGTTCTTGCGAAAGAGCTTAGAAGTATATGTGGACGATTTATGTGCTCATTCCCAAGAACGAAGATACCACATCCCTGAGCTCAGACAGATCTTCAACAAGTGTAGAGAATATCGAGTGTGTCTGAACCCAAAAAAGTGTGTGTTCATGGTACGTCAAGGTAAAATCTTAGGTCATATTGTTTCTAAGAATGGAATATCGACAGATGAGGACAAGGCAAAAGCCATAGCGGAGTTGCCGCAGCCAAGGAATGTTAAAGAGGTACAAGCTTTCATGGGCCATTGTGGATATTATCGCAGGTTCATTCACATGTATGCAATCATAGCTAAACCTCTTTATGCATTGTTGACAAATTTTGAGTGGAACGATGAATGCGACAAGTCCTTCAATGAGCTGAAGAGACGCTTGTGCACAACACCAATACTGACCACTCCTGATTGGAATAAGCCATTCCATGTACACATGGATGCATCCAATTATGCAATAGGATGTGTTGTCACAACCAACTGGTGAAGGAAATTTAGATTTGCCTATAGCATATGCTAGTAGGCAATTGAACGCTGCAGAACGAAACTACACCACAACCGAAAGAGAAGGCTTAGGCATGGTATATGCCGTAAAGAAGTTTAGACACTATCCATTGGCCAACAAGTTCAAATTTTTCACTAATCATCAAGCTTTATTATACTTGGTCAATAAACCTTGCAACACAGGACCCTTAGTAAGATGGTTCCTCTTACTAATGGAATATGATTTCGAAGTGGTTGTTAGGAAAGGTAGAACCCACCTTAGGGTGGATCACCTATCTCACATCACTTCAGGTGAGTCACCGCAAGGAGTGTCCGATGAATTGCCCGACACTTATCTGTTCAATCTAGAAGTTGTTCCTAAATGGGCAAATAAGTTGGTACCAGTCCTAACCTTTGGACCTGCAAATAAGAATGTGAAATCAAACAAAGATGAAATTATAAAATCACGAAAATATCAAATATTGGCAGGAAGCATGTATAAACAAGACACGGAAGGTGTTCTAGCTTGTTGTGTCGAGGACGATGAACATAGTAGTTGGTTGCAACAAGCCCATGAAGGATTTCTAGGAAATCACTATGCTAAACAACGAACACTGCAAAATCTAAAACGTTTAGGAGTGTATTGGCTGAGTATGGTTAAAGAAATTCATGAGTGGATTAAGAATTGTCCAATGTGCAAAGAAAGACCCCCAATGGAACATGCTACCCTTTATCATGTGTCATTGATTCCAGATTGGAGTGCTCCATTGGTAGAATTCATGAGATCAAGAACACTACCGAGAGAGGAAAGTCTAGCAAGAAAACGAAGTATGGAGCAGGAGGCTAAAGACTATGCCTTAGTAGGTGATAACCTATACCGAAGAGGCAAAGATGGCTATTTAAGATTGTGTGTTCATGAATCAGATTATTTGAAAGTCTTAGAAACTGCACATAGCAGTGTGGCAGGTGGACACTTTGGTCCTGACAGAGTAATCAAGTCTATTCTATTCTCAGGACTTTGGTGGCCCACTCTTCATATGGATGCACATACCTATGTGAAGAAATGTGACACATGTCAAAGTTCCCAGTACCCAATTCAAAAAGATGAGATGCCTTTGAGGCCAATGATGGGGGACATGCATTCTTGAAGTGGGGCATAGACTTTGTAGGTCCTATTAACCCCCCAGCTAGAAATTCCCATGCCGAATACATTATTGTAGCCACATATTACCTCACAAAGTGGGTAGAAATCAAAGCCACAACGAAGAACGATGCTCAAACTACCGTGAAATTTTTATTCGAGAACGTGTTCACGAGATATGGATTACCAATAGAGTTAGTTAGTGATAGAGGTACACACTTCTTGAATGAATTCATTGAAAATCTTCTCCAAGGATTCTTGGTGATACATAAGAATTCTGCCCCCTATCTCCACAAGCTAACGGACAAGCTGAGAGCACGAATAAGATCCTATGTAACGTATTGACAAAACTCGTAAATAACAAACGCTCTGATTGGGACAAACAACTTCATCATGTTGTTTGGGCCTACCGAGTTGCCTATAAAACGGTACTCAATGTCACACCATTTCAGATGGTCTTCGGACAGAATGTTGTGCTACCATTGGACTTCCTAATCCCAACTTTAAAAGTAGCACAAGCGCATGAGTGGAATGAACATGAATTATCCTCTAGGATCTTTGATCTAGAACGCTTAGGTGAGACAAGGTTACGAGCGACTGCAGGCATCTATGCTGCAAAGAAAAGGCAAAAGGCATACTTTGATGCACATATCAAGGATAAAGGCTTGAAAGAGGGAGACCTAGTGTTGGTTTATACACTAAAGAAACATGCCCGTAAATTGGAAAAGAGAGGATATGGACCCATGATCATTAATAGAATTTCCACTAGCGGTGCAGTTCAATTGGCCACACTAGAAGGTGATATCTTGCCCAACTATATCAGTGGTTGTCGAGTCAAGCTATATCAAGAACCTCTTATAGAGGATATACTAAAGAGACTCAACACTGCTAAGAAGCGAAAAGAAGAAGAGTTAAGGGTTAGAGAAGAAGCACAGGCAAAGGCTAGAGAACGCATTAGGAGAAATAAGTTAAGACGCCTAGGCCTAGATGTTAACCCTGAGGCCCCAAGATACCACATGGTCATGTGTCAAACATCACGTGTAATTGCTTCTCAAATAATTGATTGACGTCCATTTGTGACCATAGCAGCAGGACAAGGGAAGAATGCAAAGACTGTGAGAGCATTGATTGACTCAGGTGCAACAACTAGTGCAGTTAGACTTTCATACTGCCAAGACCTGCAATTGAACATCAAGCCCATGGAGGCCTATCTCATAGGTTTGGGAGGTATGGAAACCCCTTGTTTGGGCGAGGTGGAAATTCCTATCTACCTTCAAGATGTTCCAATAAAATTCAAAATGCTAGTGTGTCATGATGAGGACCTTACAGAACCACGTGTCCTGGGTCAAGACTGGATCTATGACCATGCTGTCAACTTGAACCTAAGAAGTCAACTTCTTCAAGTTTGGGTACATGAACAATGCATGACATTAGAATTAGACAATTGCATGCTCACAAATCCAGAGGTCGCACATTCTCCTTGCTCTTCCGAAACTAATCTTCGCAAAGAAAATGTTGTGTGTGTCAATAACTCTACGAAGCAAAAGGACTCAATCATGGAAGCACAAGCTCAAAGGCCAGCAAACCTCTTCTTCTTCACATACTAATGCCAGTGTAACTTGACCAAAGAGGCAAGCAAAAAAGACATCTGCTATATCAACTAGACAGACAGAATTCAAGAAGAAAGAAGCTCAGGGCATGAAGCAGATTTGGGTACGAAAAGGAGAACAAGCACCAGCTTTGCCACAACCCTTCCCAGTGAGGCAAGCCAACCATGCTACAAGAAGCACCAAGAAACGAGGACCAGCTCAATCCCACGATCTTCGACAAATTTGGGTACCAAAGCAATCGATGAAGGCCAACCATATTAACGTACAAATTTGGGTGCCAAAGAAATTAGTTGTAGCTCAACAAGAGCGATTACAAATGTGGGTACCCAAGGCACTCTTACATGCACAAAACCATCTGATCTCCCTCACGAGGAAAATCTCAGCAAAAACACCACAGAGAAGCAAGAGTCGAAACCACGGGCAGAGACCAAAAGAAGATGAATTCATCTTCTGGCCGATAATAAAAAGACAATCACAAAGGATATGGGTTTGGAAGCCAAAAGTACGAGCAACTTCCACAACACCAAGGAGCCGACCACGATGGATATCAAATTTTAGCAACCATCCAAAGATGAAAGGGCCAGAAGTGATCTCCACATGACCACATACCATTCTCAAATGGATCCCTATAAGGAGGATTACATCATTGCAAGATTCAATCGACACCTCCAAACAAAGATTGCATCAATTCTACAAGTAACATCAAATGCCTCGACCAACAACAACCATGTGCCTTTGGCATAACCCTGTCTTTTGCACCATTCAGGTCATGCATTTCCAAAGTATGCATTAATACAAGGCCTCCTTACACGGCCGTGCATAGACACAATTGAGAATTCCAGGCACATGATACACATCTGACATATGTAAAATATTTTATTGATGCTAACAACTTTCTTCTTGTCTTATTCCACAAAAAAAAACCAAAAAAAAAGGGACAAGAAAAGAAAAAGAAACAAAGAGAGTGATAGGACATGAGTGCACGCTTGAACAATCTCTGATGAGAACCATCAACACGAGAGACAAGCCAGTGGTCAATCATCACAACGGGCATACAACATGAAGAGTGACGATCGACGGAACCTTCACCATGGTAAGAATTGTATGCTTTAACAACAACATAACCATGGTCGATTAGGAAACCTCTTCGTTGGCATACCCTTGAGTACCTAGCTCAAGACCCAAATTCTTGCACCATAACTTTTCCAATGCATTTCCCAAGTATGCATGCATAGGGCTATATTACAAGGCCATGTACAAGGCACATATCTTGTCCAACCCATGCACTAATGCACTGAACCATCATCCATTATGGGTTACAAGTACTTGACATGAAAACGAGGAAAGCCATCTTTGGAAAAACCAGAGGACATCAAGGGGACAACAACAAGAGCAAGGAAGCAATCCACCACGCGAGTTGCTCATACCAACATTGACAACCTCTTTTGAGTAGCTCACAATTTTTGAAAGCTCACAAAGACACCATCAAGCTGGAATACACGGAAGAAGTACATACAAACGTAGCGGTGACAAAATGAAGAACCAGACAATTTCCCAAGCTACATTTGGAAGATGGACCGCTCTTGTGGATACATGATGGGCACCCTCTCTACAAGCACCATGGAACAACCACTACAACAAGGGTATGTCAGGGACGACAGACTCTAGAGGGGGGGAGTGTTGAAGCTCAAGGTCAAGGACAAAGCATGGAAGCGCATCAAGGAAGTGGACACACAAGAAGAAGGAGCATGTAGGGAGCTCCAAGAAGCACATGTCAAATTTTCAAAAGAAATCCCTATAAAAATAGTGACTTTTGTCACTAAAAAACCATTGTAAATACCATTTTCCATTTTTACAACTCCATTTTGTTCAAGCCAAGGATTCCTCGAGCTTGAGGAGTATTAGAAGTATTATCATACCAATTTTCATAATTTTTAGATTCCATTTGAGTCCCCAAATAAGCCTTCGAACCTAATTTTTAACTAGGTCGGACACTAGGTCTGGATAGGGCCAAAACAACTCAAAAACTATAAAAAGGGCTGGAGAGTTCATTTTTGGGGTAGCTTGTTGTAGATTTCAGCTTTGTAAGAGAGTTCATTTGCAGTCGAAGATCTTCCATTGTTCCACTCTTTGCTCTTACCTTGTGTGCGTGTGTGTGTATGTGTGTGCATGCTTGTGTGCTTTCACTCACGCACTTGTGCACTTCACTTGCTCTTGGTCTTCATACCGGTCCTCACATCTCCACGGATTGACATTTATGAGGTGAAGCTCCTCACGTTGGTACTTGCCATTGTGGTAGAGTGACAGAGATCCAACTTTTACAAAGTGTAGAAGAAGTGTACCCTCAAACATCGAGGGTCCCTTGTAAAGTAACAAGAAGAAAAACTATTCAAAGGTCAACTAGCCCTTTGTCATCAACATCATCAGTAAGAAATATGGTGGCTTGAGTAGACTTAGAAACCTACTTTCCAAGTTAAATATCAAATCTCCATCTTTCAAGGAATTAGCACAAGAAGACCCAAATGAACATGTTGGAAGATTTTTGGCCTTATGCAAGACAAGGGGTCTAATGGGAAGGGAATATGTATTTTTAATTATTTTCCCAGCAACATTGGAAGGGTTAGCAGATAAATGGTTTAGTCAATTTGCTGATAATCATTTCACTGCATGGGACTTCATGAAGGAAGCTTTTAAGACATAGTTCCAACAAGGGAACATAGCAGAGAATATTATTGAAGAATTAGAGTACTTAACATGGGGTACTGGAGAAATGTTTCTAGTATTTTTCAGTAGAGCAAAAGCCCTCATGGATAAATTACCAGTTGCCCCTCATCATTTCTTTGTCAAGAAGTGGCTAGCCAAATCACTTCCAATTTCAAAACAATGTAAAATTAAGGAGTTGGTGTTATCTTCAACAACAATCGAGGAATTTATTTCTATAGCGACAAGAATAGAGCAAATTAGATACCAATATGGAACATGTTCCTCAAGTCTACCATATCATATGGAGCCTGAGGATCCAGTGATACAGTTGAGAAAGGAACTTGAGATTCTAAGGAGGAACAATCCCTAGAGAGAAGAAGAAAATGGAGTAACTCAATTGAGGAGGAAAATTGAAGCTCTAAAGTTACAAAAAGAAGAAGAGGCCCAAGCAGAGGAGTTAGCACAAGTACACCAAGAACTACAGGAACTTCATGGAGGATGCATCAAAAATGGATTATGATGCACCGTGTGTAGCAAACAAGGTCATGTGGTAAGTGAGTGCCCTCTTTTAAGTGAGACTTGTCAATTATGCAAGAAAGTTATTCATGAGGCCCAGGAATGTTAGTCAAGAGGGATGCCTGTACAAACATATTGGGCACAAGGAGGAGCCTAACCACCAACTACTATGATGGTGACTGCACCCATTCAAGGTAACATTGATAACCCTTGACCTAGGGATAACTTTGGAAATGGGCCTAGGAGGCCAATCATTTGTTCCAGATGTGGAGAATGTGGGCATTACCAAAGCAGATGCTCTCTATCAAAAAATGCCCCTCCTTGCAAAAAATGCCTAGAGGCTAGGGATCATTATAACAATTGTTATCCAAAGAACTAGGCACCTACTTATGGGCCTCACATTCAATTGATCTCTGTGAACAAAGAAAAAGTTGCAGAACAAGTCAGTATACCTTCACCATCTACTAGGGTAGTGCAGTTAGAAGAAATAGAATCTTTGGTTATGCAGACAAGAAGCAAAGGAAAATTTCAAATGGACATAGGCCAAGAGTCAAGTGCTATTAGACTAAACAAAGGCAAAGGAGACCCGAGGACAAGGCCACTACATGTGAAGATATAAGACAAAAAGAAGATTTTACAAGTACTAGTGATGGTATTAGGCATGCATTCATCGGGGCTCATGAGGAGTTGAAATAGTCAAATAGATCCCCAATTACCCATTGTGGCCTCATATGATGCATCATGTATTGGTTGCAAAAGGACTGTGAAATATTGTGCAGGGTGTTGAAAAACATCCTATTACACCTGCAAATATAGTTACTGAAGGTGATGCAAATGGCATTGAAGATGGCGATATTCTTCATGTTCCTAGTCGTGTTGCACCTACTATAGAGAAAATTTTTTGGGATGGCAAAGATGCTCAGGAACATGCATTGATAGCCTTGTATGTCAAACATGCCATTATTCCTCACCTTCGCTCTTTCAGAATAGCAAAGGATGCTTGGGATATACTTACCACTTTATACTAGGCAAGGAATGAGGCTCATGTTGCTTACCTTCGAAGACACTTGGAGAGTGAGCACATGAATGAAGGAGATTCCATGAACAATTTTTTGAGAAAGATCAAAGACTTGAAGAAGCAGCTGATTTCTGTTGATGAAGTCTTGCCTAACTGTTCACGTGTCTAGACTGTTTTGAATGGTCTTCTAGATTCATATCAGAGTTTTGCTTCTACTATTCAATTTTGATGAGAGGCAATCCAAATGCTTTAACATTTGAGGAGTTAATCTCTATTCTTTTGTAGGAAGATCAATCTAGCTAGAACAGGTCCATTATGCATGTTACAGATCAAACTTTCTTGACTAGTCAGAAGGGCAAAGGTAAATGAAGCTCTTCTACTAGTAAGCTGAAGTCTGCTAATTCTGCACAATGAAAGAAGGATAAGAGAGACAAGAAGAAAAAAAAAGCAAAAATTGTTTTGCAAGTACTATAAAGCAAATGATTGTTTTATAAAGAGTTGTCCAAAACTGGCTATAAAAGAGGCAAAGAAGAAAGAGGCTGGAATGGTTGTTGCAAAGGCCTCTACACTGAAAATAGAGTCTGTTAATCATGTGCAGAATGAAGAATGGACATTTACTATTGTTTGTAGTTTTGACCCATCTTCTCATGAGCAGTGTATGTTTGTAGTAGAATCAAATGTTTGGTACTTTGATAGTGGGGCAACCAAACATATTGCCTCACAACACAATTTCTTCACTTCACTTGAGCCTACCCCCTATAGGGAATACTATCACATGCACCAACAACTCCTCTTATCTTGTCATGGGAGTTGGTAAGATCATTCTGACTACTGCAGATGACAATTCTTTTATGTTGTTAGATGCTTTATTTGTGTCAAGGATCAAGAAGAATTTGTTATCAGTTTCAGCTTTAGCCAAGATTGGATTGGTTGCAAAATTTGTTGACGACAAATGTATAGTTCATGATCTGTCAAATGGCGATGTCATTATTGCTTCTGTCAGTTTATGTTGTGGGACATATCAGCCCATAGACTATGAAAAATCTATGAATGATTCAGCATGTGCAATACATGATTCTCAGGCTATATTAGATGCAAAGCTTTAGCATGCACGCTTTGGTCATCTAAATTTTGCTAGTTTTGCTATGCCTACAAAAATATGAAATGGTGTCCTCTTTTCCCAAACTTGAGGCACGAAATCCTCAAAAACGACAACTTGTACACAATGATGTATGTGGTCCTATGCAGGCATCTTTCTTTGGGAACTTGTTGATATATTTAGGTAGTGATATATGTGAACACACTAGGACCACCGGGGCACTTTTTTTTCCTCTTTAGGAGGTTTTCTTTCCCCCGTCTTGTATATATGCATATTTCCCTAATGGATTACTTATCTTTGTACATTCTAGTGGTAATACATTCAATATTGTGTGTTGTGCTCGAAGTTTTTTCTTCTTCATTGTGCTATTTGCGTGCTTTTGTAGACCCTGAACTCCAACAATTGGTATCAGAGCAGGTCGTCATGTCATCTACGGCATCGTCGATAGCCCTCCGGTCATAGTCTCAGAATCACATGAAATTTTGTGAGCATACTTAGGGTGATTAGGAGATCAAAATTGCTTCGCTTCGTGGTGTCAAAATCGCAATCTGAGCTTGTTTCGGCCTCTGAATACACTATCGCATTGCTTATGCAGGATATTTTATATTTTTCTGCCAAAGATATATATAGATTTTGGTTTGCTAGTATAAGCATCTCAAAGTTTGCTATAGGTTTAGCAGAACTTGACAGGGTAGTTCTATTCAACTTTTTTAGATACAGTCAATTTTTTGCATAAGGGTATTTTAATTAGTGGCCATGGTTGAAAGCAATGTTGTATTCCATAATATCTTGGCTGTTGAGGATAAGTTGGACGGTACCAATTACCCATTATGGGCTTATATGATGTGTCATGTATTGGTTGCATAAGGACTGTGGAATATTAAGTAGGGTGTTGAAAAACTTCCTATTACACCTGCAAACATAGTTGCTAAAGTGATGCAGACGGTGTTGACGATGATGATATTCTTCATGTTCCTGTTCATGCTGTGGTTCGTGCTGCATACTACAGAGCAAATTCGTTGGGATGGCAAAGATGCTCAAGCACATGCATTGATAGCCTTGTTTGTCAAACATGCCATTTTTGCTTACATTCACTCTTGTAGGATAGGTAAGGATGCTTCAGATACAAATACCACTTTATACCAAGCAAGGAATGAGGCTCGTGTCACTTACCTCCGAAAACAATTGGAGAGTGAGCACATGAATGAAGGTGATTCCATGGACATTTTTCTGACAAAGATCAAAGATTTGAAAGAACAGTTGATTTTTGCTACTAAAGTCTTGCCTGACAGTTCACTTGTGCAGACTTTTTTGAATGGTCTTCTAGATTCATATCAAATTTTTGCTTCCACTCTTTGTTTGATGATGAAAGGAAATCCAAATGCCTTAACATTTGAGGAGTTACTCTCTATTTTGTTGCAAGAAGATCAGTCTAGGCAAAACATGTCCATTATGTGTGTTGTAGATCAAGCTTTCATGGCTAGTCAGAAGGACAAGAAGAAAACAGAAAAGCAGAAAATGTTTTGCAAACACTGTAAAGCAAATGATCATGTTATAAAGAGTTGTCCAAAACTAGTTGTAAAAGAGGCAAAATTATTGAATTGAATATTACAAGGTTTATACATGTATGGTCCTGGCATGGGTGCATAAAGAGGTTTACAAGATAGGGCATGGTTCAACGGAAACTTGTGGCCATTAATTGGAAAGTGAATTTGTGTGTGTACATGTGAGTGAGATATTACAAAATTAAGGGGTTGATCCCGTGTTCACTTAGGTATCCATTTGTATACAATGTGGGGATTATTAGGACTGAATGGTTGCAATTCAGGCTATGCAAATTTACATTGGCTTGGAGCCAAACACTTGAACCTAGGTTTTTCTAGTGAAGTAGGGTGGTGAGGGTGGACTATAGCATGTGATCTAGCTTTTGGCACCCAAATGCAAGAAGCATTAGGTTGTGCCTTCAAGTGCTTCTTGGGGACCCAATTTCATTTGATCACTAGTCCGATCTTATCACCATCTTTGATAAGGTTTCCATTATGGTGGTGGATAATTAGAAGCCATTGAGGTTCATTCTCCTTTCTTGACCCAAATTTACTTTATGTTGAGTGTTTCCTTCCATCATTGGAAGCTTGGTGCTCAATAGGTGCTCCCTTGTTATGTTATGCCTCTTGGTTGCATCCGGCATGAAAAGACTAGACTTTGGTTCTTCTTGATAGGGATGCACTCTTTTGGAAAAGAAGGGGGCTCTGATACAAACTTTATGTGCCTAGATGGGCTAGAATCATGACATTCTATAGTCGTGGGTCACACAGGAAGTGTGTGGACTAGGAACAATAAGGTTCATGGCCTTTCAATTCAATCTTAAGGCACTGCTTTTGGATCCCAACATGTAGGAGTCGCTTTGTGAGGTTCAAATTGACGGCATGGTCATAACTCTAGTCTTGGCTCAAAACTGAAGATTAGATCACCATCCTGGCATACTAAGAGCTTGATTGTTAGGTGGACCTCTTCTAGAATGACTGGCACTTCCATTTCCCATAAATATGGAGTTTTTGCACCTACAAGATATGCCTCTACTAGATTTACACTAAGCCCATAAGAGACAACAAGAGTGTCTAATGGCATTTGTACATGCACTAGAGTCAATTAGGGCTTTGGTCATCTTGGTTGTAGTGCCATTTCCTAGCTTGATTGATATGAAAAGAAGGGGTCTTGGTTGATAAGGTTGGTTGAGATGAATGGGACGATTTTGTTATTGGGGTTTTGGAGATTCATTAAATTGAGTTTCTTAGCGGGGGCACCAAGTTATGAGAGGGGCATTAAGGAAATGGCCTTTAACACTTCCTCGATGCTCAGCTCATAAATAGAGAATGGAATTAAAGATAAGGGACACCGGGACCCTACAAAATCATTCACATGAAAAACACACATGGCAATGCCAAGGCAGAGGTGGTCCGCGTTGCCTTGTCACACAAATACAATGGCACTCTTCAGGTGGGGGTGATCCACACTACCCTCTTAGTACATTTAAACATAATCAACACAAAGGTACTCTTAAGGCAGGGATAATCCATGCCGCCCTCTTAGTGCCAACACATAAACACTACACAAATACTCTTTAAGGCAAGGGTTGTCCATGCCGCCCTCTTAGTACCAACACATAAAACACTAAAAACTCACAAGAAAGAGATTCTCAATGACAAGAGGAGCCAGGCGGTACCACAATCCTCAATGGGTTTGGGAATGATGGAAGGAAAATAGAAGGGGTAGGGAGTGAGAGAAGAAGAGAGAGTATAGTGGATAGAATGAGCAAAGGTTAAGGGTTGTGGAGATATGAGGAATTGGAGAAATGAACTTGATTGAAATATATATGCTACAATGACATGGGGACTTACAAATTAGGAGCTTGCATAGCTCTCTCAAAATAGTGACATAGGATAGACTCCTTCTCTCAGCCTTGGAGCGCCCACTACATCCACATCATGTACCTACATACAACCCTTCTTGCCTTTGGAGGGAACCCAAGGGGTCCTTTTACAGGCCTTTTGGGGAGGTATTTGGGGATGATATTTTGAGAGGAATCTTTTAGATATTTTACATTTCTGGTGATCTAAACGATTCTAGACTTAGGAGGGTGTGATATTTGGCCTATTTCTACATATATCTTGGATATTTTGAGGTCATATTACAAAAATATGATATTTTCTTGTAAAAATGCATGCAATGGGTCCTTTCCACCAAATTTTGACTTGTTTTTTCATGATACTTTTGAGTTTGGGGCCCAAAAATATAACATATATTCATAAACAAAAGGTCTCCTTTGTTGGAAATTCAAAAAGGTGTGGTGGGGTTATGGGGCCTTTGAAAAGACTTTTGTTTCATTCTAAAGAGAGTGGGAAAAGGTTTAAATACTTGAATATTCTAGACTTTCCATCTCTCTTTTATATTTCCTCTCCATATTGGTCATTTCTTTTTACTATAGGGAGAGCTACTCATATTTTCAATGGTGGGGCCCACTTGGCTTCTATCTTTCATATTTATTTTATAGATATCCATATCATAGGGAAATAATATGAATAACATATTACCTATATAGAATAAGATTATGGCTAGAGGAGGTATCAAAAATATAGCCCTTAATGAGTTTTGCCATCATTTGGAGCTGCAAAATGAAGTCCTCTCCATTCAAACTTGCTTCTCCTCTTTCCAAGAGCTATTGTGGCCAAGATTTAGAATGATAGCATCATTTGGAGTAAGATGAAGATGGAAATATATGCTAGACTAAGTGTAACCAAGTGTTATCCTCTTCTGGCAATTGATGTGTGTCTTTTGTTGTGTGCTACTCAAACCATCTCATGTATGTGGCATGGAAGAAGCAATGATAATGCTTGGATATGCAGAATCATGGCATGGCTAAAATATATTGAGAATATATGTTGCTTGCATAGAAGCATATGGTGATTGCGAATTGATTCAGAATGTGTATCTTTAAGTTGCAATTTTGTAGGAGTGCAGCGCATCCTATGAGATGTCTGTCTTTTTAGCTAGCATTGAACTCTCAATCTTTGTGCACCCTACCTGATAATGTGTCTCCTTTTGTTCATCATAGAAGTTCAGGGATATTAAAACAAAATTCTTGCTTCAATACCAAGCTTGCCCATGGAAACAAGAGAGGAGAGATTGCAACAGGCAAGAAGAAGCTTGCACATGCACTACCGTAATTCTTTGATACCACATGTTGTGGTTTAGGCACAATAGCATAGAGAAATGGCGATAGATGCAATAGAGGTGAAGATAGAGGAAGAATGGTGATAAGGTAGAGAAGAGTCTGGCTTAATGCACGTATATGCACGAATCTCACATAGAAATATGCCTTACTTTCTCATTCAATATATGTCTTCTTATACAAAATAGAGAGCATTTTGGCCAATCACAAGAGGATAAAAGACTTGGATAGATTTCCCTCCAATTTAGAGGTGCTCACATGCATAGAGAAGAAAAATCATAGCTAACAACTTTAATGTTCCATTGTCTAGTGAGTGTCATTTCCTTGGTAAAATTTTTCATTTTTGGGAAACCGACTAAAGAATTGCTCCTAAGAGTATCAGTGAGGCTTGATATAAAGTTGTATATTCTAGTGGGGGCATGCTAATACAATTCTGGCATTGCTTAATCATTTTATGCACGTCAAACTCCATGGTTGACTAATAAACTCATAAGCGCTTCAATGTTGGTAGGGTTCTTTGCTTGGAGTAATGATACCTATGGGTGTCAGTTGTAGCCACTTATGGTGTTATTCCTCGTCCACATAGTAGGATAAAATTCCTTTGTCATCTTGCTTATAGATACTTCATGCTAATATATGGTACTTTTGGAATCTTATAACTTCACTCTCATTTGTTCTCACCACAAGTTTCAGGGGTGCAAAAGTCAAAATCAGCACGAGTTGCACTATCCAATTTGGAACCACTTCTAGGTTGAACAGATATGCATTGGGGAGTTCATTCAATACTTCTTGTAGGGATTATGCTGAAGTAAGTTGCGAGAGGTGATCTGCCCGTAAATGGATTTTCTCATTTCTCACCACTACTACGAAATCATATTTCATTAGTAAGAGGAACCATCTTACTAATCTTCTTGTGTTGCAAGGTTTGTTTACCAAGTACAATTGGACTTGATGGTCTGTAAACATTTTTAACTTATTGGCCAATAGATAATGCCAAAATTTCTTTACTGCATAGACCATGCCTAACCCTTCGCGCTCAGTCGTAGTGTAAATCCCTTCTCTTGCATTCAACTATTTGCTTGCATAAGCTATGGCGAGATTTATATTTCCCTCGTCTATGGGTTGTGTTAGCATGCATCCTATAGCAAAGTTGGAAGCATCAAAATGAACATGGAAAGCTTTGTCCCAACCAGGAGTAGTTCGGATTGGGGTTGATCACAATCATCATTTAAGTTATGAAAATCATTTGTCACCCTCTTCATTCCACTCAAAATTGCTAAGACATTTGTATAGTGGCTTAATTATTATAGCATACATATGTAAGAATCATCTATAGTAGCCACAATGACCATGAAGGCTTGTACTTCCTTTACCGTTCTAGGTCGAGCTAATTCTGCAATGGCTCTCACTTTATCCTCATCATTTGATATTCCAATTCTTGAAACTATATGGCCTAATATTTTCCCTTGTTGCACCATAAATACACAATTCTTGGGATTTAGGCATACTTGGTATTCTCTACATTTCTCAAATATTCGTCTTAGCTCAGGGATATGATTTTTTCTTCTACGGGAATGTGTGGACAAGTCATCACATAGACTTCTAGATTCTTATGGAAAAATTCTTTAAAAACATGACACACAAGCAGTTGGAAGGTAGTCGGGGCATTGGTGAGCCCAAATGGCATCACTCGAATGGAATAGATTCCCCATTTGATGGAAAAAACTGTTGATATATTTAGGTAGTGATGTGTGTGAACACTCTAGGACCGTCGGGGCACTTTTTTCCTCTTTAGGAGGTTTTTTTCCCCCGGCTTGTATATACGCCTATTGCCCTAATGGGCTACTTATCTTTGTACATTCTCTAGTAATACATTCAGTCTTGTGTGTTGTGCTCCAAGCTTCTTCTTCTTCCTTGTGCTGTTCGCGTGCTTCCGCAGACGTCTAACTCCAACAATTGGTATCAGAGCAGGTCGTTGCTTCTTCTAGGGCGCCGTCGACACTCCTCCGTTTGCAGTCTCAGATTCGCACAAAATTTGGTGAGCATACTCAGGGTGTTTCCGAGATCAAAACAGCTTAGCTTTGTGGTGCCGAAATCGCGATCTGAGCTCGTTTCGGCCTCCGAACGCACTATCGCAGTGCTTGTGCAGGCTATTTCGTCCTTTTGTGCCAAAGGTATATACCAGTTTCTATTCGCCAGTTTAAGTGTCTCGAAGTCTGCTACAGGTCTAGCAGAACTCGTGTGGGCAGTTCTGTTCAACTTTTTGAGATACAGTCAATTTTCTGCATCAAGGTATTTTAGTCACCGGCCATGGCTGAAAGCAGTGATGTATTCCGTATGTTGGCTGTTGAGGATAAGTTGGATGGTACCAACTACCCATTATGGGCTTATATGATGCGACATGTACTGGTTGCAAAAGGATTGTGGAACATTGTGCAGGGTGTTGAAAGACGTCTTGTTACACCTGTAACGACAGGTACTGCAAATACAGGTGTTGGAGCTGATGAAGATGGTGTCGAAGATGATATTCCGCAGATTCCTGTTCGTGCTGCTGTTTCTGTTGCACCTACTGCAGAGAAGATTTGATGGGATGGCAGAGATGCCCAAGCACATGCATTGATAGCTTTGTCTGTCAAACGTGCCATTATTCCTCACATTCGCTCTTGCAGAACAGCAAAGGATGCTTGGGATACACTTACCACTTTGTACCAGGCTAGGAATGAGGCTCGTGTTGCTTACCTCCGAAAACAGTTGGAGAGTGAGCACATGAATGAAGGTGATTCGATGGACAGTTTTCTTACAAAGATCAAAGACCTGAAGGAACAATTGATTTCTGCTGATGAGGTTATACCAGATAGCTCACTTGTGCAAACCGTTCTGAATGGCCTTCCTGATTCATATCAGAGTTTTGCCTCTACTCTTCGATTGATGATGAAAGGCAATCCGAATGCCTTGTCATTTGAGGAATTAGTCTCTGTTCTGTTGCAGGAAGATCAGTCCAGGCAGAACAGGTCCATTATGCGTGTTGCAAATCAAGCTTTCCTGGCTAGTCAGAAGGGCAAAGGAAAATGGAGCTCTTCTACTAGTAAGCAGAAATCTGCAAATGCTGCACAATCGAAGAACCAGGATAAAGATGAGAAGAAATCAGAAAAGCAGAAATTGTTCTGCAAGTACTGTAAAGGAAATGATCATATTATAAAGAACTGTCCAAAACTGGCTGCTAAAGAGGCAAAGAAGAAAGAGGCTGGAATGGTTGTTGCAGAGGCCTCTACACCAAAAACAGAGTCTGCAAATCTTGTGCAGGAAGAAGAATGGGCGTTTACTACTGTCTGCAGTTTTGACCCATCTTCTCATGATCAGTGCATGTCTGCAGTAGACTCAGATGTTTGGTACTTTGACAGTGGGGCGACCAAACATATTACCTCGCAGCGCAGTTTATTCTCTTCACTCAAGCCTGCCCCTACAGGGAATACTGTCACATGCGCCAATAACTCCTCTTATCCTGTTATGGGAGTTGGTAAGATCATTCTGACTACTGCTGATGGTAGTTCTTTCACTTTGTCAGATGCTTTATTTGTGCCAGGGATCAAAAAGAACCTGTTATCAGTTTCTGCATTAGCCAAGATTGGCTTGCTTGTGAAATTCGTTGATGACAGGTGTACAGTCCATGATCTCTCAAATGGCGATGTGATTATTGCTTCTGGCATTTTATGTCGTGGGCTGTATAAGCTCATAGACTATGAAAGATTTGTGAATGATTCGGCATGTGCAGTTCATGATTCTCAGGCTATGTCAGATGCAAAGCTTTGGCATGCACGCTTTGGTCATCTGAATTTTGCTAGCTTGTTACGCCTGCAGAAATCTGAAATGGTGTCCTCTTTGCCCAAACTTGAGGCACCTGGAAAACATGTTTGTGAAGGCTGTATTTTGGGCAAAATGCAGCGTTCTTCCTTTCCAAAAGATGGTTCAGTTCGGGCTATGCAGAAATTGCAGCTTGTACATAGTGATGTCTGTGGTCCTATGCAGACACCCTCTTTTGGAAATTACCTTTACTTCGTGACTTTCATTGATGATTTTTCCAGGCATGCATGGGTATATCCACTCAAAGCAAAGTCCGAAGTGTTCATGTGCTTCAAACAGTTTTTGGTTTTGGCTGAAAATCTGTCAGCATGTAAAATGGGCACCCTCCGTTCTGATCGAGGGGGGGAATATATGTCTTCAGATTTTAATGCATTTCTAGCTGAACGTGGGATAAAACACCAGTGTACAGTGCCGTATACACCTCAACAGAATGGAGTTGCTGAACGAAAGAACAGGTCACTCATGGAGATGGCGAGGCGCATGGTCAAAAGTCAGGCTTTACCACATAGTTTCTGGCTTGAAGCTGTCATGTGTGCAGCATATGTACTGAACAGGTGTCCCACCAAAGCGTTGCAGTCTATCACTCCATATGAGGCTTGGCATGACCGCAAGCCATCTGTTGCTCATCTGCGTGTTTTTGGTTGTTTGGCATATGCATTAGTGCCTGAACAACGTCGCAGAAAATTGGATGATAAGGCAGTAAAATGTATTTTTGTTGGGTACAGTTCTGAAAGTAAAGGCTATCGTCTGTATCATCCACAGACTAAACGCATTCTGGTTAGCCGTGATGTTGTCTTTGTGGAAGATGCTATTCAGCCATTGCTTTCATGTACTAAGGAGACATCTGTTAGCTCCAAAGACATGTATGATACTTTGATGCCTCTTTTTACAGGTGGACAGGCTAGCGCTGGTCCTAATGAGGCAACTTCTCAGCCTTTGTAGGTTTCATATGATGATGCAGATCATTCCATTTCTGATGCAGATTTACATGATGCACTTGTTGATGAGAGAGCTGATATTGAACAGGCAAAAACTATGCCAAAATGGCTGGTGCAGACTTTGCGTGACAGCAAATTAGATGCACCTTTGTCATATCGTACTCGTTCAGGCTCTCATAGTACCTCCTTTGCATCAGATTGCTATGCTATGGCTGCATCTAGTCTCTGTGATGAGAATGAGCCTGTTTCTTTTGATGAAGCAAAAAATTCAAAAAATTGGATGGCTGCTATGCAATCTGAATATGATGCTATAATGAAGAATGGTACATGGTCTTTATGTGACTTGCCTCCTGGCAAGAAGGCCATTGGCACTAAGTGGGTATACAAGCTGAAGCGTAAACCTGATGGTACAGTTGATAGGTATAAGGCTAGGCTTGTTGCAAAGGGTTATGCGCAGGAAAGAGGCATTGATTTTGATGAGACCTTTGCACCTACATGCCGTATGACTACTGTTCGGAGCATTTGTGCACTTGCAGCCCATCATGGTTGGAATGTACATCAGTTGGACATTAAAACAGCATTTCTGAATGGTGACTTGCATGAAGAAGTGTATGTTTTTCAGCCCCGTGGCTTTGTGCAGAAAGGGCATGAAAACCAGGTGTGCAGGTTAAAGAAGGCGTTATATGGTTTAAAGCAAGCACCACGTGCTTGGTATGAGAAAATACATGCCTATCTGATTGCACATGGTTTTGAGAACAGTCCAACTGAAAGCACCTTATATGTTAAGCGTGCTAATGATGTGCTTCTGATCATTGTTGTCTATGTAGACGACATGCTGCTCACTGGTCCTCTTGAGAAGCATATTGCTGATTTCAAGGCTGATTTGCATGCCTCATTTGAGATGTCTGATTTGGGGCATTTGCATCACTATTTGGGCATTCAGTTTATGCAAGTTGATGGTGGAATGGCTTTGTGTCAAACGAAATATATTGACACATTATTGCAGCGTTTTGGCCTTGAAGACTGTAAGCCTATTGCCACTCCTATGGAGACAGGTTTACGATTGAGTCTTCATGATGCTGGAGATGCATTTGATGCTGTTCTCTATCAGCAGGCTGTTGGATGCTTGATTTACTTATGCATTACTCGGCCAGATATTCAGTTTGCTGTCTCACAGATGAGCAGGTTTATGCATTGCCAAGAGTCACGCATTGGAAAGCGGTTAAGCGCATCTTTCGCTACTTGAGTGGTACTCGGCTACTTGGGTTGTTTTATCCCAAGGGGGGATCACTACCGCCAGATTTGCATGCTTTTTCTGACTCAGATTGGGCTGGTTGCTATGACACTCGTGTGTCCACCAGTGGTTTTTGCTTCATGCTTGGTAGCTCATGTATATCTTGGTTGAGCAAGAAGCAGCCTACTGTGGCCACTTCCAGTTGTGAGGCTGAGTATAGGGCAGCTTTCACAACGACTGTTGAGTGTGTGTGGCTCAGACGCCTTATGGTTGATTTGGGTGTTGGCCAGTCTTTTGCCACCACCATCTTCACTGACAGTCAGAGCGCATTGGCAGTTGCGAGGAACCCTGTGTTCCATGCTCGCACTAAGCACATTGAGGTGCATTATCACTATGTCAGGGAGAGGTTCTCTGCTGGGGAGATCAGCTTGGCATATGTGCCCACGCAGGAGAACATTGCAGACCTTTTCACGAAGGCTCTGCCTAGGGAGAAGTTTGAAGCTTTCCGCAAAGCTTTGGGCTTACTTCCTTTTGTGGAGTGATTTCCACATAGCTCGGCACTTCCTTATACATGAGTGCCAGCTCCTTGTTCACCGCATCACTCCCAGGGGGGATTTGTTGATATATTTAGGTAGTGATGTGTGTGAACACTCTAGGACCGCCGGGGCACTTTTTTCCTCTTTAGGAGGTTTTTTTCCCCCGGCTTGTATATACGCCTATTGCCCTAATGGGCTACTTATCTTTGTACATTCTCTAGTAATACATTCAGTCTTGTGTGTTGTGCTCCAAGCTTCTTCTTCTTCCTTGTGCTGTTCGCGTGCTTCCGCAGACGTCTAACTCCAACAAAAACTATCTTATGTTATTCTCCAGGGGCTATAACTACTTGATTATAGCTTGAAAATCCATCTAGGAAACTATAGACTTCCTTACCCACTACATGTTCTAGTAAATGCTCCATAATTGGAAGCGGATAGCTATCCCTAATGGTCATTGCATTAACTTTCTTCAAGTTAATACATACATGTAATTCACCATTTTTCTTGGGCACTACCATGATGTGGGATACCTAGGATTTCATCTTGATCAAATACAAGTAATCTTCCTCTATTTGAGTGGTTAGGAATATATCCTTCTTACACTCACTTTTTTCGTGGGATTTGGCCTTGACAAAATACAAGTAATCTTCCTCGGAATCACAGAAGGGATCCATAATGATGGATTCTAGATCTTCTTCTCATCCTCTTCTAAGGGTTCAAACTTAAAAAAAGATATTTCATAACCATTCTCATGACAATGGGGAGTCCATTGTTCTTTGTTCACCACTATGTCCATTGTTGCTAATATTTTTGCCCAACCATGGGCTTTGAATTCCTCATCTGGAAATATCATAGGTGTGTAGGCTGGGTCTTGTATCAATCTTGTGTCTTGTGACACTCCTATTTCCCTAGCTTCTATCATTTCTCCTCTTCTTTGGCTTCCTTGCACATCCATGTGTTTTGTTCATGCATTAATGATGAATCAAAAGAATTGATGGAGTGTACTAAATTTGAGTCCTCTTGTGCCTTGTATATAGAGTTCCACTACAGGGGTGGGACATCTCTATGTGTGTTTTTTTTACATTTCTTTTTTTTTCTTCTACCGGTGGTTTTTTCTTACTTTCCTCCGCTCCTGTTTTTTTTTATGTTTAATTTTTTTTCTCCTCCTTCTCTATTTGAGTGGTTAGGAATATCTCTTTCTTACACTCACTTTTTTCGTGGGATTTCACCTTGATGAAATACAAGTAATCTTCCTCTATTTGAGTGGTTAGGAATATATCCTTCTTACACTCACTTTTTTTGTGGGATTTAGCCTTGACAAAATACAAGTAATCTTCCTCAGAATCACAGAAGGGATCCATAATGGTGGATTCTTTTTTTCTTCTATTGGTGGTTTTTTCTTACGTTCCTCCACTCGTGGTTTTTTTATGTTTTTTTTTTTTTCTCCTCCTTCTCTATTTGAGTGGTTAGGAATATCTCCTTCTTACACTCACTTTTTTCGTGGGATTTCACCTTGATGAAATACAAGTAATCTTCCTCTATTTGAGTGTTTATGAATATATCCTTCTTACACTCATTTTTTTTGTGGGATTTAGCCTTGACAAAATACAATAATCTTCCTCAGAATCACAAAAGGGATCCATAATGATGGATTCTAGCTCTTCTTCTCATCCTCTTCTAAGGGTTCAAACTTAAACAAAGATATTTCATAACCATTCTCATGAAAATGGGGAGTCCATTGTTCTTTGTTCACCACTATGTCCATTGTTGCTAATATTTTTGCCCAACCATGGGCTTTGAATTCCTCATCTGGAAATATCATAGGTGTGTAGGCAGGGTCTTGTATCAATCTAGTTTCTTGTGACACTCATGTTTCCCTAGCTTATAGTCGTTTCTCCTCTTCTTTGGCTACTTTACACATCCATAAGTGTGTGTCTTCATGCATCCATGATGGATCATAAGAATTGATGGAGTGTACTGAATTTGAGTCCTCTTGTGCCTTGTAGATAGAGTTCCATTGTAGGGATGGGACATCTCTATGTGTGTACTCTTTTAGATTGACCTTAGTAGTTACCTCTAAGTTTTGTAAGTACAAGGATTTGATACGCCAATTTTGCATTATCTACAATTATCTCATAAAAGTTCTACCTAAAATCATCTCGTACATGTGGTTTTTCCCAAACACCATATGGAAAATGTGTGTTCAAACTCCACACCACAAGTAGTGAGACTGATTCCTTCCAATAACCCTAATGGTCTTTCAATATAGCCATTCGCCATTTGAAGCTTCATTCTCGTGGGTTGTAATGCTAGTTTTCCCCATTACATCCATGAGGACACGGGTTGCAATATCAACCCCTATACGTGAATCCAAGATTGCCTTGGTAGTGTGACCTTGGTAGGTAATGGGGAGACATGTGTTTCCTTTCACATCTTCACTCATATCTCCTATCTTGTCTATAGGTATCTCTAGGACTTTTCTTTTGGATTCTACCTTCATGTGAGAGTTAGCAAGTTTTGGAACTTGATTTGCTACATGTTTCTATAATTTTGGTTTGCTTTCATAAGCTCTTCTAAAGTCAGATTGCGTTGCACTTTAGTGTTCTTCAAAACCTCAATATTCTTAGGTATGCTCAAATCTTCATTTCTCACTAGTATCATGGGGGCCTTCTTTGAAGAGACTTGGATTCCCATGGGCCTATGAACTGTGGTAACTCTTGTAAAGAGTTGGACTCAAAATCTAATCTTTCTCCTGATTGAGTTGAGTGTCTTCTTGATATTCGTATAAAGATGGAATATCCAAAGGGAATTTATCTTGTCAATAATTGATCTCCTTAATAGAAGGGGAATTCCTTTGCTCATTGGACCACTTCTCTTCTTGGATTTCTCGCAAGAACTCCTAAGAGTACTTGGTAATGGAAGGAGGTATTCCACACTCTATTGAGTTAGGAACATAAGAATCTCTTGGAAAGAATTCTCTTTTCTCACTTTCAATTGAAATTTATCTTTAAAACTAGAACTTTCCGAATGTTTTTGAATATACATTTCATACCTTATTTTTTTCCTTGGAATGTCCACTTCAAACTTAACATGTTTGAAACACGTTCCAAACATACTATGGTCAACCACGAACTATGGTTAGACTTTCCATTCATGAAATTTGTGTATTTGTGCTATGTGTTATATGCATTTGATGTTCTCTTGATTTTGTTGTGTTCGATTGATGCATTGCGTAGATAGCATAGAAGACTATCGTTATGAAGGGAACACAGAAACTACCTTTCACTATGTTACTTTCCACTCTCTCTTTCTCAAAATTTTCTTTTATCTTTTGTTTTTCTTGTCGATTGAGATAATCGATTTCCCTAATCAACAATGTTTTTTTCACAAGCACAAATTTTTTTAATTGTATTGAATGGCGATTACAATAAAGTTGGTAAATATTAGAAAACGGTGGCTAAATATCTAAATCTCTTGTCTTTTGGTTGCAAATGAGGTAGAGATAGAAGGTTGATAAACTTCTTAACCCTTCACCTTCAACTTCCTATCACGAGTTTACTCTTTCATCCGGTTTTACACAGTTAGTCGTTTCTAGCAGAGCTTCTGCGGAGGCTCCGAAAAAACACTGTTCATGTTTCTGTCAAACATGCATGAAAATATTCCATCAAATCCATTGAAAAGAAATCCGTAGTTGTTCGGAAGTCAGCTCATTTGAAGCCTTGCAACGGATTGTCAATCGCACTAGCTGCTGCAGTGGAGAAATTGCACAATGAGCAGCGATGGTGACGAGGCTGTGGAGGAGAAGCAGGACGACAGTGAAGAAACAAATGAGCTACTTGCCAAAGAAGTGCTTAACTCTTTTGCTAGCGATGACAAAAAGGGGCTCAATCAGAGCACTACTGTGTTCGCTTTCTGGGCTTACGTCGCCGCATTTGTTTCCTTGTTAACTCTATGTCTATTAGTCGCCTCCAAAATTCTTCCATCTGAAAAAGAACCGGAGTTTTTTTCCATGCCCCTCGGCGTGCGGCAGCACTTTACCAGTGGGAAACTCCTTAAGATCGAAGTAGGAAAGGATCGCCTCCCATTGAAAGTGTTTGTTAAAGAAGAGGGACCAATCTCAAGCGCTGAAACCGTGTTTCTTTTCCATGGTTTCGGTGCAAGTTCTTTCACGTATCGCGCTGTCTCTGCTGGCTTAGCTTCTAATGGCCTACATGTTATTGCAATGGATTTTCCGGGCGCTGGGCTCTCAGATAAACCTGTTGAGAATCAGGGAGGCTTCTTCGCAAATTTCAGAGCGATCTATGAAGAGATCCTAGAGAAGGGCCTGCTGTGGAGATTTGAGCAGATGTTTGAACAAGGTTCTTTCCCGGAACCCATTTCAGCCAGGCATGAAGTGGGTCTTCGATACGATGCAGATGAACTAAGTGAAAGCATTAAGCAGGTCGTCAGCTTGCTAACTCATTCTGCAGTTCACATTGTACTTCATGATACGAGTGTTGAAGCAGGTTTAAAATGGGCCACTCAGAATCCTAGTTTAGTTAGAAGCATTACACTGATTGATACTTATCCTGGTGCTCCGAGCTTCCCTGCTGGCCTTCTCGGTTTTCCAGGATTAGGAAAAATGATCCTCCAGTCCTCAATTTTGCTCCAGATGCTACTTCGTCATTGCTGTGTCACACATCTCACTCAGGCTGAAGCAGCCTCTCATGCTTTCTTGTTGAGAAATAATAATGGACAAAGAGCAGCACTTCAAACATGGGAGATGGCAAACAATACATTTGATGTTGTCACAACCATAGAAGAACTTGGTGAATTGCCACTACATTTAATTTGGTCGAATCGATCTGGAGAGCGCTGGCAGGAGTTGGGTGATTGGCTTGTATCTCGCCTGCCTGGTGCATCAAGCACTTGGCACAATGGCAGTCGCTGGCCTCAGGTGATAAATGCTGCGTATATTTTCAAAGTTTTTACTTTCATGTATTTTCACATTGCTCGAGCCAGATTATATAGTATTCAACCAAGAAGGGAATGCATCATTTACATTCAGGTGGAGTTGTCTAAAATAAGGCGCTACAGGTTGAAACAAAGCATTTAGCATGATAAAGGAAATATCAATGCATGAATCATGGTGTAATATAAGTTGATTGCAGCAGTCTGCCTGTTTAATTTTGGCAGTTTAATGTTGATCTCACCTTAGATAGGAGGAGATCATGTAGTCCAAACACAACCTTATATGCATGACAACATGTACTTCTATAAGTCAAAATACGAGATATCTATTTTTGTGATGTTCACTCTGGTGTCTCCCATGGGAACAATGATTCCTCTTTTTTTTTGGACAAGACCTATCGGCATGGAAGTGGATCCCATTTGGTGACAATCAAGGCACCTACTCTTCTTTTGATCCTTGAGTTGTGCCACTTTCTCGTTATTGTGGTTTCTCTTAACCTTTCATGTAGGTGCTTGCAATTGACTAGATGTAGTTGGGAGTGTTAGCACACCTAAACTTCCACAAGGGTCCACGATAGGACACCTCACTAATTGTTGGGCCATCTTGGGAAATTACCAAGGTACTATCATAGTTCTTGATGAACCTATAGATGTCCTATAACAAAGAAATGAGAGTGCACAATACCTTGTTCTAGTACATGGAGTACAATTAAAAAATGTATTGCATATGAAGGATCCGCTTGGGATTCAAGGGGCCCTTTCTTCTAGACAAATTCTTCGAACTCTTATAAATAAGCATCTTAGGATCACTTTTTTATTTTCCACTTTAACAATTTTGTATAATTGTTGATCTTGTTCACATGCACAAAGCATGCCCGGAAGATTGGTCGAAACTAGGTTTAGAGAAATGTTGTGGTGAGAGAGAGAGGACCAAGAACACGTCTTTCCCTTCAACATGGACTATATATGATTGATCCATTGGGCATCTCTAAACTAAATTGGCACATGTCGAAGAAGGAAGTTCGCTTCGTCACCAATGTTTCTATTGCGCCATGCTCGCACTCCCTCGCCTTCCATTAAAGAGTTCTAGATGGAGCTAGAGAGGCAATGTCCCCATATCCATCACAATGCATGTAGATCCCAACTTTGTGATCGCCTTCTACATCTTTATGAGCTATTGCAAGAGATACATCCGTGCTTGAAGCTTGTACAATGGTTCCTTTGAGATATAGCTTGCCTATGCAGGTAGGCACATGAGGAGATGGGACATACTCCATAGGATGCTCATGGCCTATCATATGTTGGGTTTAGACAAGTTGTATCTTGCTTCTGTCTCCATTGTCGAAGGAAGAGTACAACTAGGAAGAATATGTGCAAGAATGGATGAAGGGGGAAACGGTGCAAGACTTCTCTTGAGAGTTAAGTGCTGCAAATTAATGCTATGCTCTCAAATTGGGCCCATGAGTCTATTTGTAAAGGGGGAAAAATCCCAAAAATAGCAAGCTTCCACCCCCTCCGTTTTTGAGGAGTCTTTCTAGACTTTAGGACTTTCCTAAAACCTCCTTACCTCTAAATGATAGGGTAAACCTGAAATTCTGTTGACTTTCAGCCTCTGACTCTCCTTTTTTTGTATATTTTGACCCTTCCATGTGCCAGACATATTTTTGTTGCCTGAGTTGCGAAGCAAGCTAGATGCAAAGTCCATAAAAGGAATCTTCATGGGTTATGGAGATGAAGGTGAAATGGGCTATAGGATTTGGCTACCTCAGCTCAAGAAGGTAATACGCAGCTGGGATGTTGTATTTAATGAGTCAAGGCTGGTAAAAAATGATTGTGACGTTAAATAGCCTTTTTGCATGGGGATTTAGATGAAGAATTACACATGAAACAAACTGAAAGATATTCCATTCCTAGAAAAGAGCATGTAGTATGCAAGCTGAAAAGGAGCTTATATGGGCTTAAACAACCCCCCGACAATGGTATAAGAAGTTTGATGCATTTATGATCAAACATAGGTTCGAAAGAAGCCATGCAGACTATTGTTTGTACATTAAATAGGATGAAGATGGCAGCCCAATCATTCTTGTGATGTAGGTAGATGATATGCTACTGGCTGGGAATAAAAAGAGCACTCTAAATGCTCTACAACAACAGCTAAACTCTGCATTCTCAATGAAAGACCTTGGGGAAGTTGAACATATTCTTAGTATGCAAATAAAAAGGGATAGGCAGCAGCATACTTTGCATTTATCCCAAGAAAAGTACATTGAAAAAGTGCTGGACAGGTCTAATATGGCTGATGCTAAGCCTCTTGAAGTGCCATTGCAGCCACATGTTAAGTTTTTCAGGGATGACTGTCCCAAAGATGATGATGCAGCCAACTACATGAAGAGTGTTCCATATGCATCAGCTTGTGGTTCACATATGTATGCTATGGTTGACATTGCTCATGCAGTGGGAGTTGTTAGTAGGTTTATGGCTGATCCTGACAAAGCTCATTGGGAGGCAGTCAAATCTATCTTGAGATATTTGAAAGGGACCAAAGGTAAATGTCTATGTTATGGAAAGGGTTCATTGGAGATAAAAGGATTCTGTGATTCTGACATGGAAGGTGATGTGGACACGCAAGTCCACAAGTGGCTATGTATACACCCTTGCAGGTGGAGCTATTTCATGGTGGTCTAGACTTCAGAGGATAGTTGCACTATCTACTATAGAGGCTGAATATATTTCAGCCTTGGAAGCCATTTGGTTAGCCCACTTGTGCATTGAGTTCGGGATGCCTGAAAAGGCACCTGTTCTTGGATGCGATAACAAGAGTGCCATATGTTTGGCAAAGAATCCCATGTTCCATGCTTGCACAAAGCATATTGATGTGAGATACCACTTCATCAGAGAAGTTTTAGAGGATGGCCCGATCACTTTGATCAAGGTCAATACTTCACAGAATCCTGCAGATGCTCTCACGAAGTGTCTACCCAAGGCACAACATCAGTATGTATACTGATGGTGGGAGTTACTTAGCTTAAAGGAGCCTCCTTGGTCCTTTCAGTGGGAGGTTATTGGGGATAAAGGCTCCAAGGACTCTCCTTTTTTGTATATTTTGACCCTTCCATGTGAAAGCTCTATCCGAGAGCTTTCCAAACCATTGTACAAGAAGAGGTTTAAAAACGAGATTTAAATCGGGATTTAAATGTCGGCGGTCATTGCAAGGGCTTGTGTCCTTTACCACCAAACCTACATTAGGAGAGGTGTATGTACGAACGGGATAGTGAGTCAACTTACTTAAGGAGATGAGCCAACTCACATTGGTTGGTCCTTTTTGGTTATGTCAGACATAGCTACATACACCCATTTAAACATCCAAGGGAATTGGGTACATAACATGTTCTAACTAATAAGAAGCCAATGACTTCCTTTTGTGCATACCCTTTGGCAACTTTTTGTGCCTTATGCTTGGGTTGTTCATCATTTGTTTTGACTTTTCTATAACCATTTGTTTGGAATTGTCTTCCTCCCTTTGAATAGTTCAACAAGATCCCAAGTATTGTTCACATGAAAAAAACGATCAATATATGGTCAAATCTGTTGAGTTGAGGAGATGTGCTCAGGTGATGCAGCAGCGGTGGTAATACCCCCCTTGGCTGAGTAGAAGGGCTGGAAGTGCAAGGAGCAGCCCACGCAGCAGATAGACAGAGATGGAGAGAGAGAAATTCGAATTTGGAGAGAGGCAGCTTGTTTGGGGGCTTCACTAAAGAAAGAAGTGAGCCCTAAGTTTATTTGAGTTCACTTTTATAGGACCTGGCCAAGTTCACATTGAACTTGGCCAAAAGAATAAATAATGAGTACATTAAGCCTTATAAAAGGCCTATACAAATGTGTACAAATAAGGGGGTCATTTAGGACCTTTACCCCAACAACCTCCCACTTAAAGGCATAAATGACGCCTTTAAGCTACGTGACTCCCACCATCTGTATACATAGCTCATGTTGTGCTTTAGACAAGCACTTAGTTAGAACATCTGCAGGATTCTGTGATGTATGAACCTTAACAAGTGTGATAAGGCTATCCTCAAGCATTTCTCGAATGAAGTGATATTGCACATCAATATGCTTAGTGCGTGCATGAAACATGGCATTCTTTGCCAAACATATGGCACTCTGGCTATCACAGCCAAGCATAGGTGCCTTGTTTGACAAGCCAAACTCACTGCATAATTGTGCCAGCCATATGGCTTCCTTGGAAGCCTCAGTGGCTGAAATGTATTCAGCCTCTGTAGTGGACAAAGCAACAATCTTTTGCAGCCTTGAGCACCATGAAACAGCACCTCCTGCAAGAGTGAATATGTATCCACTTGTGGATTTACGTGTATCCACATCACCAGCCATGTCAGAGTCACAAAAGCCTTTCAGCTCCAATGGGTCTTTGCCATAGCAAATGCATTTATTTTTGGTCCCCTTTAAGTACCTCAAAATGGACTTTATTGCTTTCCAATGAGCTTTGCCTGGATTGGCCATAAACCGGCTCACAACTCCCACTGAATGGGCAATGTCCGGCCTAGTTGCAACCATAGCATACATAAGTGAGCCACAAGCTGAAGCATAAGGCACATTTTGCATGTCATTGATTGCTTCTTGTGTTTTGGGACAATCTTCCTTGGAAACTTTAACATATGGCTGCAATGGCACTCCAAGAGGCTTTGCATCAGCCATGTTAAATCTGTCCAGCACCTTTTCAATGTATTTTTCCTGAGACAAATACAATATGTGCTGGTCCCTTTGTCTTCTAATCCTCACTCCAAGGACATGCTCTGCTGCCCCAAGGTCTTTCATTGAGAAAGCAGATTTCAGCTGCTGTTTAAGAGCATCAATGGTGTCTCTTTTCTTACCAGCAATCAGCATATCGTCAACATATAAGACAAGAATAATGGGGCTGCCATCTACATCAGTTTTCGTATACAAACAGTGATCAGCATGGCTTCTTTTATACCCTTGTTTGAGCATGAAAGCATCAAACTTCTTGTACCATTGTCTAGAAGCTTGTTTCAGCCCATACAAGCTTCTATTCAGCTTACATACCAAATGTTCCTTTCCAGGAATAACAAACCCCTCTGGCTGTTTCATGTAAAGCTCTTCATCAACATCACCATGCAAGAAAGCTGTATGTACATCCATTTGGTCTAATTCCAAATCAAGAGCAGCTACTATTGCAAATAACACTCGCAAAGTGGTCATCTTCACCACAGGAGAGAATACTTCTTGGAAATCTATGCCTTTGGTCTGGGCATATCCCTTTGCAACTAGCCTTGCTTTGTACTTGGGTTTTCCATCAACTGTTTTGATTTTATACACCCATTTGTTAGGAATGGCTTTCCTTTCTTTGGGTAATTCAACCAAATCCCAAGTATCATTAGCATGTAAAGCTTTAATCTCTTCCTGCATAGCAAGCTCCCACTTGTTGCTGTGTTCACATGCCTTTGCCTCTTTGTATGTGAGAGGCTCACCCTCATCTGTCAACAAAATGTAATGCAATGAAGGATCAAATCTACTCACATTCCTTCTAAGACGAGTAGATCTTCTCACCCAATGATCCACATTGTCAGGCAATGGGTCTACATCAGGTGGTATGATCAAATCATTATTATTATGCTGCTGTCCATTGTTTCCAGCACCATTTTCAGCATTATTATTCGGCTGCATATGCCCTTCAGGAGCCTCATTTTGCTGTCCAACATCTTCTGGCTCAAAAACCACTGGATCGTCAACATTTTCAGTCCTTTGTGGTGCATCCTGAGGGTCAAAATTGGACCTAACAGGTGGCTGGTCATGCTGAAATCTTACCCTTTTATGGTTATCTTTTGAGGCACAATTGTTTTGAAGCAGCTTTGCCTCATTAAAAACAACATCCCGGCTGCGTACGACCTTCTTGAGCTGAGGTATCCAAATCCTGTAGCCCATTTCACCTTCTTCACCATATCCCATGAAGAGGCCTTTAATGGACTTAGCATCAAGCTTGTTTCTCAGCTCAGGCCTTATATGCACAAACGCCTCGCAGCCAAAGACACGTAAGTGATCATATGAAGCAGGTTTGCCAGACCAAACCTCTTCAGGGATGTCACCTTTTAAAGACATGTGAGGGGATCTATTGCACACATGTACTGCAGTTTTGAGTGCCTCTCCCCAAAATCCATGAGGGAGATTAGCTGTGGACAGCATGCATCTCACCCTCTCACAAAGCCACACCATTAGAAGAGGGGCTGTATGGAACAGTAAGCTCCCTCTTAATGCCCAAATTTTCACAAAATTTCTGAAATTCAGCACTTGTATACTCACCACCATTGTCCGTTCGCAAGCATTTCAGCTTTCTACCTGTTTGGGTGGTCACAAATGCATGAAAACGCTTAAACGCAGCAAATGCTTCATCCTTTGATTTAAGCAATTGAACCCAAATTTTTCTAGAAAAATCATCAACAAAGGAGATGAAATATAAAGCACCCCCCATAGATTTGGTGGGCATGCTACATACATCAGAATGAACAAGATCAAGTACACAAGACTTACGAGACACACCAGAATAAAAGGAACGTTTTACTTGCTTTCCATATTGACATTCATTACAAAAGTCAAGCTTTGTGCCTTTAGCATCAAGCTTCTTTAAGTTACAAAGCCTAGTGAGACCCTTTTGGCTCATATGGCCAAGTCTCTTATGCCACAACTCCATATGGGAGTGAACTTCAGCCAAAGCAATGAACTTGCCTGATAAGGCCTTTCCATGCAAGCAATAGAGAGTTCCCTTCTTTGTGCCTTTCACAATCAGCCTTGAACCTTTAGTCATTTTCCATGATCCTTTCTCAAAGAGAATGCTATAACCATGCAAATCCATTTGACCCACAGAAAGCAAGCTCTTCTTGATCCCTGGTACATAACGCACATTATGCAAGACCAGCTCATTAGTGCCATTTGTAGCGAAATGCATTGTGCCAATACCCTCAATGGAACATGCACGATTGTTTCCAAGGTATACATGGCCATGGCTGCCTGCAATAAAAGTAGAAACACACTCCTTGATAGGAGTCACATGGAATGAAGCACCAGAATCTACTATCCAAGTCTGGGCCAATGCATCATTGACGGTCAGCAAAGGATCTATGACATCACTCTTAGTGATTGACATGTCCTGTGCATGAACATTTAGAGAAGGATCAAATGCATGAGTGTCATCAGCTGAGAAAGTAGCGCATAAAATGTCCTCTGCATCTGACAGCTCCTCTATGACTACACTAGAAGCCACATTGGCCTTCTCCTTGTCCTTTTGGCTGTCCTGTGCATCAGTCTTGTCTTCTTTCCTGTCCTTCTTCTTATCTCCAGAATTCTTCTTCCTATCAAGCTCTGCTTTGTAATAGCGTCAATCGGGTTTCTTGTGACCTTTCTTGCCACACTGATAGCATGTCACATCATTGCTTTTGCCTTTGCTGCTATTCCCCCTTTCCCTGCTTTTACTCTTATTCCTCTGTGCATAATTACTCTTCTTATCTGTCCTGCCTCTAACCATGTTGGCTGAGCTGCCTCCTTCTCCACCTGCTTTTCTCCTGATCTCTTCATTAAGAACAGAACCCCTAACACCATCAAAAGTCAAGTTGGGGTTATTGGACAATGAGGCTACCAATGTCTCCCAAGAGTCAGGCAATGTCATAAGCAAGAAAATGGCTTTAAGCTTATCATCGAAAGGAGGCATTCCTGAGTCCTGCAACTGTGACAAAGTACCTGTAAACGAAGTGTTCAGCTGCACTCTTGGACTCATCAAGCTGCATGCCAACAAGCTTCCGCATCAGGTGTACTTGGTTAACAGGCGTAGTATTTTCATACGTCGCCTTGAGTTTTGCCCATAACTCAAAAGCAGTGGTCAAACCTTTGAGATCTACTAGAATCTCATCGGATACAGCCATCTTAATGTATATAATGGCCTTCTTGTTCAAAGTAAACCATGCATCTTCCGACATGTCCTCTGGTTTCTCTGCCTCCAATGCCCTGTCACAATCTTTCAAGAAGAGGATTCCCTGAATTCTCTCCTTCCATAAGTCAAAACCTGTTCCCTCAAACCGTCGAATCTCAAATAGATTCTTCACATCTGAGGAGGATGACGCCATAGTTGCACAATGAAAAAACCTGCTGGAATTTTGGGCAAATGCACCAAAATCAAAGTGAAGCCTCCAAAAATGATGCACTACAACTCCAAACGGTCACAGGAGCAATTTGGGACAAAAATGGGGTGATTTTGGGCACAAAACTGATCTCTGAATTTTCTGTGCAGAGAATTTCAGAAACTCAATTTATGCTCAAAAACAACTAATTTTGTTGTTTTTAACCTCAAAGAATGTACATAAGGCTAATACTCAGCCTTTAGATGCATGTAGGAGCAAAAGCCCCAATTTTTGCCACTGATTTACAAGAAATTATGGCAAAATACTCCACAACTTCTCATACATAGGTCAATTTTGCTGAAACTATAGAAATTATAGCAAAATGTATCTCCCACTATGTGTGCTCAGCCAGTTGAGAGTGAGAAGACCTGCAAAAACTCAGAAATTTGCTGGAAAATCTGACATTTTGCTGAAAAACACCTGTTCTTGCTGGAAACTTTGAGATTTTGCTGAAAAACACCTGTTCTTCGCGATAAAATCAGAGAAAAAAACACTTTCTTCGCGACAAAAAGCTGGAACATCACTGAAAATGATGGTACAACAGATTTTGGACCCTTTCTTCGCGATGAAACTTGATGATTTTGCCAAATGGTGAGTGTATGCTGCTGTAGAGAACCTGCGCAGCAGATTTGAGGCCCAATATAGGCTCTGATACCAGTTGTTGAGTTGAGGAGATGTGCTCAGGTGATGCAGCAGCGGTGGTAATACCCCCCTTGGCTGAGTAGAAGGGCTGGAAGTGCAAGGAGCAGCCACGCAGCAGATAGACAGAGATGGAGAGAGAGAAATTCGAATTTGGAGAGAGGCAGCTTGTTTGGGGGCTTCACTAAAGAAAGAAGTGAGCCCTAAGTTTATTTGAGTTCACTTTTATAGGACCTGGCCAAGTTCACATTGAACTTGGCCAAAAGAATAAATAATGAGTACATTAAGCCTTATAAAAGGCCTATACAAATGTGTACAAATAAGGGGGTCATTTAGGACCTCTACCCCAACAAAATCTTGGTCAAAAACTGGTCAAATAAGGTCAAAATGGTAAAAAATGTGTGAAATGTTTTATTTCATATTTTGAAAGTACTCATTAAAGGCTTTTCATGATCAAAAGTGAAACCAAATTTCAAAAATTAAGAATAAAAAGCAATTCTCACATGAAAAGCACGTTTTATAAGAGAGAATCGTTATGTAACATATGATATGGTTAAATAATATTAAAAAATAATAAAAAAACCCTAAAATAAGAGTTTTTGCAATTTTTGGAATCAAGGTTTTTGAAAATTGTAGAACCCTGATTTTTAGCTTGTTTACACTTTGAAAATCTTGTAAAAGCATGTTAAGACATAGCTCATATAAAGACAAGTCCTAAAGCTTATATCTCACCACTTGGAGAAGACTTAAAGCTTGGAGAAGGTGGTCCTCCAACTTAGAGATGGAGTTGTGCTCTTCATCATCTTCACGCTATGCAACAACTTGGAGCTTTTCTTTTGGAGGAGATTATCTTTAACTATGAAGATTTTGAAGTTATGGGAAATTTGTTGCTGGGATAAAGTCCTAAATGACCCCTTTATAGTGTATACATGTGTATAGGCCTATTTATAAAGGCTATGCCACTTATTCTTTATTTTTGGGCCAAGTTAAATGTGAACTTGGCCAACCCTAAAAGGGTCCTATACAACATTACTCAATAAGACTTTGGGGCTGGCCACTCACTTTTAGCCCCTCTCCAAAATTGGTCAACTCTCTCTCTCTCTCTCTCTCCCTCTCTCTCTCTCCCCCCCCCCCCCCCCCCCCAAAAAAAAAAAAATCAGCTTTGCCTCCATTTCTGCTACCGCCCTCCATTCCAAGATCGGCGCCTCCATTTCTGAGGCACACACACATGCTACATTGAGTCCTCTACCCCTCACCACCATATTGAAACCCTTTCAACTAGTATTAGAGCGGAATTGGGGTTTTAGAGCTGCTGAACAGGTGCTGCACAACAAAGAAAACCTCACTTTTCGCGATAATCTTCGATTTCATCGCCAAGAACTTTGCTCCGGTGCCAAGAGGAACACTTTGGGAATCTCAAAAGCCCATAACAGGCTGTTTTCAGGAGTTTTACTGGTCTAAACAGGTGTTTTTCAGGTCATAACAGCAGTACATAGGTCTAACATCTTATGTATTGAATGGCAACAAAAATTGCTTATGTACAACAAATGTGGTATTTTTATGAGAATTTTAGAAATTTTTGAAGCGAAATCTGGGGCTGTTGCTCCTATTTGGTTCTCAAGGATGTTATAGCTTTATGTACGCATATTGAGGTCAAAAGAAATCATAATTATTGATTTTAAGCACAAATTCGCTTGCTTGGATTTTCTGCAGAAAATTCCAAAATTCTAATTTTGTGCTCCAATCGGCTCGATTTTGCTCCATTTTGCTCCTAAAGCTGTTTCAAGCCATTGTGCACTACTTCTAGAGGTGGTACCCTGATTGTGGTGCATTTTGCCTAAAATTTCAGCACATTAACCTCTTATTTGTGCAACCATGGCATCGTCGTTTTTTGATATGAAGAACCTTTTTGAGATTCGCCGCTTCGAAGGCACATGTTTTGATCTTTGGAAGGAGAGAATTCAGGGAATTCTCTTCCTCAAAGATTGTGATAGGGCGTTGGATGTTGGAATTTGGGTCAGGATCGTTCCAATACTAAAACCTTTTGAGCATACACACTTAATTAATCAAGATGATATGTGAGAGATAGAAAGAAAGAGATCTTGAGACAAGGATAGAGAACGTAAGCTGGATGCTTACTCACTAAAAAATAGATGTTCAAATTAGAACATGGGAGTACTACTCAACCATATAATGTGGTGCACTCACTAATGGAAGAATAGCCAAGAAGATGATGATACAAAATTCAGATTATGCTGTTATAATCTGAATGTGTGTAAAGCAAATGAGCAACAAAGCGAACCTAATTCTCACAAAATAGTGCAATAAATCTGAAAATCAGCAAACCTTAATTCTGAAATTAGGGTACAGAGACCCTAGAAACAGAATATAAGGCTAACTTACAAAAGATAGCTGCCATCACCTTGTAGAAGACTTTTTGCTCCAAGAGAGTAGCCTCTTCTTCACCAACTTCACCTCCAAAGCTTTAGAACTTCAAACTCTAGCTTGTGATCATAAACCTTATTTTCAGCAATATAAGCATTACGTGAAAGAATAACTTCACTTGTGTCTGGAACATAAAACCTGTATCCTTTGCTCTCAAGAGGATATCCAATAAAAACAGCTTTCTTTGCCTTTACATGTAGTTTGCCTCAATCCTTTTTCTCAACATGTACAAGAAAGTGATCCGAATACTCTGAAGTAACTCACATTAGGTTTTCTACCAAAATAAGTTTCATAAGGTGTGATTACCTTTAAAGCTTTTGTAGATGACCTGTTCAACATGTGATTAGCTCAATGTACTGCATCAAATCAGAATTTTGGTGAAAGCTTCTCGGACGCCATCATGCTCCACATCATCTCAACAAGTACTCTATTCTTTCTTTTTGCAACACCATTCTGCTGAGGAGTATAAGCAATAGTAAGGTGTCGAGTAATACCTTTCTCATCAAGAAATGTTTGGAACTCATTTGACAAGTATTCTCCACCTCTATCACTTTTGAGAATCTGAATAGTTTCCTGATTTTCATTTTCAACCATAGCTATAATTTTCTTGAACATAGGAAAGACTTCTAACTTCAACTTAAGACCATGGATTCATGAGTATCTCGTAAAATCATCAACAAATAGAACAAAATACTTGAAACCCTGAATAGAGTCTGCACTCATAGGTCCATTCACATCTGAATGAATAATATGCAATTTCCTAGTAGCTGTAATATGACCATGTTTCTTGAAAGGTAGTTTATGCATCTTACCTTCAAGACAACCTTTACATATGTCTGAATCATCTGGTAGCTCGAATGAGGGTAAACTCTCAACCATACCTCTGTCTTTGATACTCTTGAGAGCATAGTTACCGGCACGGTCGGAAATGTTCGGTTCGGACTGGCCGGAAAAGGAGTTTCCGAGTTTCCAAAAATCTGGAAACGGTAGGAAACGGGAAACGGTAATACATACATACATACATGCATTTTTACATACACACATACACATACATACATACACATACATACATACATACATACATATATACATACATACATACATACATACATACATACATATATACATACATCATGATTCATATGATATTAGAAATTTACAATTTACATAATACATTATGTTACATCATGATTTATAGTACATACATGACACATGTACATATAACATATGTCACAATGCATGTGTGTATATTGTTACGTGGGTTACATGTGTGTCTCTTTAATCTTATGTCTCATGTAGGATGTGTGCACAATGCATATATCATAGCTCATAGACGCATCAAGAATCATGATTCATGCACTCAAGTAACAAGTCTATGTAGTATGCACATGCCACCATCGATAATAGATGCATCATGCTCCTTTATTTAGTAGTGACTTAGTATCAATGTGAGAGTGGAATATCCATACATGAGGGGAAATAAAGGATGGGCTTGATGTGAATAGAGGGGTATGTCGGCATACAAACACATGACCAAGCAAGTATAAAGGGATGAAATCTATACGAAGGTGAACCTTGGCAAGGGCAGCCCCCTTTGGTTGGGAAGGGCAGCCCTCTTTGGTTGCTAAGGGCAGCCCTCTTTGGTTGCTAAGGGCAGCCCTCGTTGGTTGCTAAAGGAAGCAAGTTAGAAACAGTGTGGAAGAAGCAAAGGATTGGTGGTGAGCAAGTGGCAAACAATAGGTCAGAAGTGAGTCCCAACAAACCTAAAGCAAAAAAAATGTAGGCCAGAAACGGCGTTTCCAAATAGAAATGGAACGCGGAAACGGCCGGTCCGTTTCTGGACCCCGGAAACGCCGTTTTCGGTAACTATGCTTGAGAGCTCCAAAACTAATATGTCCAAATCTTTCATGCCATAGCTTCATATCTTCCACCGGTGACGAAGATTTGACTCCATATGCCTGACTGATTTTTGACAAAACAAAAATCCCTCATCTATGCTCACCTTGTAAAATACACGTGCCTTCTTTGTGTGATAAGATTTACAAAGATCTCTCTCAAATACAACTTTGAAACCATCACCTAAAAATGCAGATATAGATAGCGGATTAGATTCTTCTTCATTTCAGGTACATATAAAACGTCTGAAATCTGAAAATTACCACCTTCTCTTGACTTTAAGGTTACTGTACCTATTCCCACAACATCCAAATCATTGCCATCTCCAATAGTAACTCTTCTACTTGGACAATAGGGAAGAGAGGAAAACACATCTCTGCAACGTGTCATATGCTTTGTAGCACCTGAGTCAGGACTTACTGAAAGAAGTTGTAATGCTGAAAGAAGTTGTAAAGCTTCCTGATCAAAAGATACTTCCTCAACGGTGATACAGGCATAAGAATCACCTTGAGATTTCCCTTTTTTATCATCTTCTGCAACATTACCTGATGCCTTTTTCTTTTCTGCTGCAAACCTTTTATAACATGCTGACTTAAAATGTCCAGGTTTCTTGTAGTAATAACATATCACTTCCTTCGTCTTAGAAGACTTCTCTTTAGATGTAGTAGAAACAGAATCTGAAGTAGAAGGTGAAAGGGACTTACTTTCCATCTTGGATTGTTTTCCTTCTTTTCCTTCTTCTTCTTTTTGTTGGAATTTGGGGCCCTAGGATCGTTCCAATACTAAAACCTTTTGAGCATACACATTCAATTAATCAAGATGATATGTGAGAGATAAAAAGAAATAGATCTTGAGACAAGGATAGCGAACGTAAGCTGAATGCTTACTCACTAAAAAATAGATGTCCAAATAACAACATGGGAGTACTACTCAACCATATGATGTGGTGCACTCACTAATGGAAGAATAGCCAAGAAGATGACGATACAAAATTCAGATTATGTTGTTATAATCTGGGTGTATGTGAAGCGAATGAGCAACGAAGCGAATCTAATTCTCACAAGATAGTGCAATAAATCTGAAAATCAGCAAACCTTAATTTTGAAATTAGGGTACAGACACCCAAAAAACAGAATATAAGGCTAACTTACAAAAGATAGCTGCCTCCACCTTGTAGAAGACTTCTTGCTCCAAGGGAGTAGCCTCTCCTTCACCAAAACTTCACCTCCAAAGCTTTAGAACTCCAAACTCTGGCTTGTGACTTATCCAAGAGTGTGCCCAACATGGTCTTTATATAGTATTGTAGTCTTCCATAAAGCATCAGCGATTCAACAACGAAAATCTCATATCGCAATACAAAAAAGCCAAGATCGCAATTTTCTACGATTGATTTTGCTTTTCTTTTTAAAAATTAGCGATCACTTTATTTTTGAGTTTGCTTTTAATTTTATCGCTAAAATAACGTGCTTTTGATGTTTTGAGTTCATAACTTAGTTGCTTTTGAGTTTGGACATTCAAAAAATGCTTTTCATCCATTTTGAGCTAGATTAGGGTTTGACTTATCTCCCTAGCCTAAAAAAATTTTCCCCAAATTGTAAAAAAATGCTAAGTCCAAAAATGTGATTTGCTGGAAATGTACCAAAATGTACATTGACTTCCAACAATCCCTCCTTCAATGTCATATTGGTACAAGCTTAGTATCCTGCAAATCTTCTCATGATTATCTCTCGTCAATGCTTTGGTAAATATATCTGCAACGTTCTCGCTAGAAGGAACATAAAATAGCTCAATGTGCTTCTTTGCTATCTGCTCTAGAATATAGTGGTATTGTACCTCTATATGCTTTGTCCTTGCATGATGCACCGGATTCTTTGCTATAGCTATTGCACTTTGGCTATTTGAAAATATCTGAATGGGTTCATGTACTCTTACATCTAGATAACTGAAAAATCTTCTGTAACCAAACTGACTCTATAGTAGCTGTAAATGCTGCACGATGTTCAGCTTCAAATGATGAAGTTGCAATAGTGGGTTGTCTTTTCGAAAGCCATGAGATAAGACAATCTCCAAGATAAAAACAAAATCCACTAGTACTTCTGCTTGTGTCTCTATCACCTGCCCAATCAGAATCTGAAAATCCTTTTAGTAACAATTGTATAGATTTCGAAAATACCATAGCATAATTTGAAGTTCCTTTCAAATATCGAAAGAAGCTTTCCAATGTAACACTGTCGGATTCTGCATGAACCTTAATACTTGAGAAACTGCAAACTGTATATTAGGACGTGTATTACAAAGATATATCAAGCATCCAACTCCTTGACTACATAAAGTAGCATCAAATGACTCTGCATCTGCAACCATATATAATGCAACCATATATAATGATGCGTTCTGATCCATAGGCGTTTGCATAGGTTTAGAATCATCTGAAACCTTTTCAAAAGTTTCTCAATGTACTTCTTCTTTGTCATATAGGTACACTCATCCTTAAATAGAAATAATCCTAAGATAGTAATGCACGATTCCCAAATCATTCACATCAAATGTTTGCTTCAATTGTTCTTTGAACATTTGCAAATCTTCATCTCTGGGACCTGTGACTATATTATCATCCACATAAATGATTGCTATAATCATCATACCTGATTCAGTTTTGACATAAAGAGTCGAAGCTCCATCTGAGTTATGGAAACCAATGGACAAAAGATATGTATGTATCTTTTCATACCATGCTCTAGGTGCCTGTTTTAAACCATATAAAGCTTTGATAAGCTTACATACCAAATGTTCTTTACGTGTCTCTTCAAAACCTTCTGGCTGCTGAATATACACATCCTCATGTAAATCACCATTTAGAAAAGCAGTCTTTATGTCAAGTTGATATATATGCCAACCAAAATGTGTTGCTAAAGCAAGTATTGACCTAATAACAGGCATTCTAGACGTAGGAGCGAATGTCTCATCATAATCAATACCTTTTTGTTGTGCATATCCTTTGACAACCAATTTTCCTTTGTACCTGTCAATAGTACCATCTGCTTTCCTTTTGATTTTGAAGATCCATTTTACACCTATAGCTTTCTTTCCCTCTGGTAACTCACATAGCTGCGAAGTTTGATTCTTATGAATAGAATCAATCTCTTCTTGCATAGCTTTTCTCGAAATAGGAATGTTAAGCGAATCTTTAACACATGTAGGTTCATCTACAACTGTCGTTAGTGCCAAAATATCATGAATCTCAAAGTCTTCAGCAAAACTTACATGATCTTTTTGTTGTTGTTGTCTCGTTTGACTCCTTGTTCTTCTTGTAAAAGTCTTTATACCACTATCTTTCCAAGTCTGATATAACTATGTAGGTGTATCCTTAAATAGTGGTGAAACTCTTTCTGATCCTTCAGCTTCCACAGGTTCTAGAACTTGTCCTCATGAGGTACTAGGACTTTTTGGAACTCTAACTTCTTCCATTTATGGAACCAAAGTCTCATGTGGAACTGAATTTGTAGAAGGTTGTGAAATTCCTCTTTCTTCAACTCTTTCTTGAATCCTAGGAATCTTAACTCCCTCCTTATATGGTTGAACATGTAAATCCAAATTCCTTCTAAAAAATCCATAGTCATTTTCACTAATGAGCTATGGAATTTCTGCTCCTTTATCATAAATCTTATTTTCAGCAATATAAGCATTACGTGAAAGAATAACTTCGCCTGTCTCTGGAACATAAAACCTATATCCTTTGCTCTCAACAGGATATCCAATAAAAATAGCTTTCGTTGCCTTTACATGTAGTTTGCCTCGATCCTTTTTCTCCATATGTACATAAGAAAGTGATCCGAATACTCTGAAATAACTCACATTAGGTTTTCTACCATAATAAGCTTCATAAGGTGTGATTACCTTTAAAGCTTTTGTAGATGACCTGTTCAAAATGTGATTAGCTATAAGTAGTGCATCAAACCAGAATTTTGGTGAAAGCTTCATGGACGCCATCATGCTCCGTATCATCTCAACAAGTACTCTATTCTTTCTTTCTGCAACACCATTCTGTTGAGGAGTATAAGCAATAGTAAGGTGTCGAGTAATACCTTTCTCATCAAGAAATGTCTGGAACTCATTTGACAAGTATTCTCCACCTCTGTCACTTTTGAGAATTTGGATAGTTTCCTTACTTTAATTTTCAACCATAGCTACAAATTTCTTGAACATAGGAGAGACGTCTGACTTCAACTTAAGACCATAGATCCATGAGTATCTCGTAAAATCATCAAGGAATAGAACAAAATACCTGAAACCCTGAATAGAGTCTTCTCTCATAGGTCCATTCACATCTGAATGAATGATCTGCAATTTCTTGGTAGTTGTAATATGACCATGTTTCTTGAAAGGTAGTTTATGCATCTTACCTTCAAGACAACCTTCACATATGTCTGAATCATCCGGTAGCTCGAATGAGGGTAAACTCTCAACCATACCTCTATCTTTGATACTCTTGAGAGCTCCAAAACTAATATGTCCAAATCTTTCATGCCATAGCTTCATATCTTCCACCGTTGATGAAGATTTGACTACATATGCTTGACTGATTTTTGACAAAACAAAAATCCCTCCTCTATGCTCACCTTGTAAAATACACTTGTCTTCTTTGTGTGATACGATCTTACAAAGATCTCTCTCAAATACAACTTTAAAACCATCACTTAAAAATGCAGCTATTGATAGCGGATTCTTCTTCATTTCAGGTACATATAGAACATCTGAAATCTGAAAATTACCACCTTCTCTTGACTTGGTACAGTTATTTGTGTTGCTGGAATTGGTTCTCATTTGTGAGTAATGCCACAAGAGACTATAGATGAGCCAAAAAAGGTTTGATGTCCTTTTACCTCTTCAGTAAGTTGATGCAAAGAGCTCCAAACTTGATGATTGTGTTTTTCATGACCAATTCAGAAGATTTTATTACTTTGTTGCCTTGCAAATCTTCTATCCTTGATCTTGTTTACTGTAATGTATTTAGTATCCTTGTCAAGTCTGTGGGTGTTGCTTTTTCCTTTGTTTCTCTTATTAATGATGGGAGTGGAGATTATAAGAGGAGAGGGGATTTTCATGGAAGAAAACAAAAGAATCGCCTTTTGTATCAAAGAAAATCTCTTTTACAGTTTTTGGGCCCTGGAGGGACTTGGGAATCATGTTTGAAATAGGGATAGGAAGCAGAATTGCCTTGAAACACTGGTAGCAATCTTTCAAAAAAGGAAGTTTGATCTTGCGATGTACTTCTCATGAAAGCGTGAATCAACTGAAAGTACAATGTGAAGCGTATACTACCCATGGGACCCCTTGAATCCCATGTGAAACTAGCACCTTTTCTATTTACGTACTTTGTATCCCTTGGCAGTTCTATTTAAAAACAATAACCTGAGGAATTTGGATTTTCATATCACAAGCTAGCAGAAGTAAAGGCTGCTGTGTGTTGTTTCATGATTATTGCAAGCCTCTGGACTTCACCTTTTATTATGTAAAAAAAGGACTTTCTTATTTACTTCAATTTTTTGACTGTGGCATGGCAAAACAGGAAGATGCAGTGCTGGAAGTGACCAAGGATCTCCTGCAGTTCATCACATCTTTACCCCAAACGGAGCATCTGTCAACATATGACGGGACTAGTGATTATACTGGAGACTCCTTTGTGAATGATGATCATGTTGGTGGGAGCTATGGACATAACTTACACAGCTGTGGCCATGGACACTCCCATGAAAATATACATCAGTTTGACGATCATAACATGCATCACATTCATGGCCATGGGGCTCACTACATGGATCACATGGGTCAAGGTGGTTGGGTGATTTGAAACCTGGTTTGATGGATGTAATTTCATTCCAGGCCACCTTTAAATATAATGGAGGAACGTGAATCTAACAACAGGCTCCATTGGTGATGATTCTTGCATAGCATGTCCTTAGGTTTTTGTTTGAAATACTGGTGTTAGCTGAGTGCTCGAGCATTCTCATCATTAATGAATCTGCGTTCTAGATGGCATGGATTGAGTGAACTATAGAACAGAAGCATAGGAGTGAGAAATACCACGAGCGATTGACACTGAAACATCAAGCCTTCCTGGTGTTAGCTGAGTGCTCCAGCTTTCTCATGATTAATGATTCTGCTTTATAGATGGCATAGATTGAGTAAGCTGTAGAACAGAATCATACGAATGAGAAGTACCACTAGAGTGCTTGACGTTGCAAATCAAGCGTTGGTCAGGTAGTGACTCTTTGTCAATACATATTTGGGATAGGAGTTTTTACATATGAAAATGCTGAAACTTGGTTTTAGAAAGGTTGAAAAAGTTTCTAGCTGGGTGCTGTTAAGCCTCAGCAAGAGATGATCTACAGTTTGTTTGCTTTTCTGGAGCTAAAGCTTGGTGCATAACATCATACTTTCTTGATTATTTCCTATGGCATTGGTGAATTGTGCTCTACCAGTGATATTGCATTATCAAAGCTTCTCTTTATCGCAGAAGATCTATATGATGTTGCATGCAATTGCTGGCCTTAGTTGTTTGCATATGCACTATTAAAAATACATATCCACTTCACACCGATCCAAGAACATGAAGAAGAGTGTTCTTTGTACTTCTCCGCTGATAAATATTCATATTTGGGGCTGCGTTTTCAGCCACACTTGTAAAACTACAGGTTTCTTGAAAGGTTTTCAGTTGCGGTGGGAGCTGCAAATTTATGCAAGTTTTTTGAGCTTAAACAACAAAGTTGATAGACAATTTCAGGTGTTGTTGGCTAGTTTTAGCGCTGTGCATTCGGCCTTTCAATGTCATTTTACTCCATATATGGAGCACATATGCACTATGTATGCTTCTGTGGATACCGCTTATGTATGTCCATGTTGTCATTGATATAGTGGCGACGTTTTTGCTATAAAGCCTTTTACGTTTGATAAAGAGCGTCGTGGTGAGGTTTTCTTAACTAGGAGACACCTAGATGTCAGAATATCTTTGGTCATGCAGGTGGAAGACTTACCTTTTTTTCCATAGGAGACGTATGATAGTTGTTCATAGGTGCTTGATAAGCATAGTTGGCTTCTTTCAGGTAACTAATTGTATGTAGTGGAGTCAGTGATTCACTGTGCAGGTGAACATATCAATACTTGCATTTCTATAACATTTTGACACTAGTCATATGCTCATTTTTTAGAGGATATTACAATAATTTTTTTTCCAAATTTTTAGTTTGTTCAACTATATAGTGGTCGATTTACTCTTTGATGCACTTATTGTGAACACATTTATTATCATATATTCCTTTTGGTTGGTCATTATTGTTGATTCTTCATTTTTTTGGGAAGACTACTGAATTCTCTCCTAGAATCTAACACTTAAGTCATCCTTCTCTAAGCCTTAGTGGGGTTTGGACTCTTCTAGCTCCATTATCACTCTATTCAATTCTCTACCATCATGGCATCAGAGGTCTTAGGCACGTCTAGTGGATCAGGGTCTAGTGCGAGTGGTCCGAGGAGTTATAACTTGTAGGGCAAAGACCATTTTGAGATCCGGAAATTTGATGGCACAAACTTGCTCTATGGAAGAGTCATATTAAAGATGTGTTGATTCAGAGGAGGCAATGGAAGCGAGTAAATGGAATCTCAAAGAAGCTTGCTGACACTGATGAAGATGATTGGGATAAGTTAGATGAAATGGCTAGGTCTACCATTCGATTGCTCCAAGCAGATAATGTTTACTTTACAATATTAGATTATGAAAGTCCAGAGGAGCTTTGGAAGAAGTTATGCAATACGTATGAAAAAGAAACGGCATCAAATAAAGTGTATCTGATGAGAAATTTATATGATCTTTGCATGAAGGACACAGACAATGTTGCTACTCATTTGAATGAGTTTGATGCTATATTCTCTAGGTTACAAGCTCAAAAAAGGGACATCGATAATGAAATCAAAGCAATCTTGTTGTTATGCACCTTGCCATCATCATGGGATAGGTTCTGCATAACTATTACAATAGTGCAGATGGTGGTAAATTAGTCTATGATGACATATGTGGAGCACTCTGGAGTGAGGAGATTCATAGAAAATCTATGGTTGGCACTCAGAGTGGAGATGCATATAATGTTCGTGATTCTTACCAAGGAAAGAATCAGCAACGTGGTAGGAGCAAGAACAAGGAAAAGAATGGTCAACAAAATAAGAGTAGAAGTGAATCAAGGAAGAGGGATATTGAATGCCATTATTGTCACAACAAGGACACATGAAGAAAGACTGCTATGCATTAAAGAATGCTAAAGAAAAAGGACAGAATGTTGATGGGCATGTTAAACAACTATCTGCACCATCTTCTTTGACGATCAAGACTGAAGAAATTAATGCTATTTCTAATGATGCTGATGTGTTGATACTTGAGAGTACTGTGCCTAGTGAGGCTCTTATGGCTGATTGCCTTTCCCACATGTGGCTGCTAGATTTTGGTGCTTCTTTCCATGTGAAACTACACAGACAATGGTTCTCTAATTATGCAGCAAAGTCTCTTGGTACCGTGAGACTTGATGACTCTTATCAGTGTGACGTTGTGGGGATTGGAGATGTGGTTGTGCAATTCATTGATGGCTCAAAATTTACTATGACTAATGTACACCATGTACCTTAGTTATCACAATTTGATGTCAGTTGGTCAACTCGATGACCTTGGTTACAAGGTGGTCTTCTATGATCAATCCTTTCACATATCAAAGGGCAATATGGTTATTGCAAAAGGAAGTAAAGTTGGCTCACTTTATCCGTCATTTGTAAATAGTCAACGAAATTCAAACATGGAAGAAACGTTGGGATAACACATTTAGTGAGAGGTTGGATGAAGAATATCTCATCTTTAGAAGCTAAAAGTGTAGTTCTTAGGAGTACAATCAAAGGATGCCAAAAGGTTGAAAGAAAAATCAGGGATTCATGGGAGGATTGCAATTTAGAATTTCGCTATCTATCAAATTATTAAGTGAATGTTTTGAATTAGCAATTGGTAACCAATGTAGAGATATTATGGGGAAAATTTCAAGACATATTATTTTTGTTGCTAGATGAAGGTAGACAAATGTTGCACGATGGACCTTTGAAAGTAGAACTTAATGATATGTATAAACTATTGGAATATAATGATGTCAAAATAATTTCTCGAGAAGTGCAAGTTACTACTTTGTAGGACATGTTGAAGGAAAAGGATGAGGAACTTAAGAAGATCACGAGTTAGATGTTTCTTCATTTAATTTTCAAGGGATGAATCTCTTTTATACAAATTCAGCCAATACATTAAAAGATTTGTTGATTGGTTCTCTCTCCAAAATCTTATTCTCACCTAAAGGCTTGGTTAAATGCTTGAATGTGCAATAGAATTCATCAAAGAAAATTGATTTAGTGAATGACAAACAAGAAACTACTGATATGGATGTTGAAGTTGTTGATGCTAGGAATGAGGGGTTACTGGTCACTAGATAGTTTTAACTTGTATCCGATTCCGTCGCAAGAAAGAAAATAATCCCATTGAGATAGGATTCTCAATGAATGGATCAACAAAAGACTCCGGAAGACCATGTAGGTGCTAAAGAGACCATGTAGTAAAGAAGGGTTGCTACCTTGAAAGTTAGAGAAACCAAGTTATGCCACTTTTTGGTTGACCATATGCGTGGTGCAAATTATTTAACTTAATTTATTTTTTTCTACATGTAAATTATATTTTTAATCTTTTGGGTGAATGGCAAGTTATTTCATGTGAAGAGATTCATAGACATACTCGTAAGATTTAGTTATTGGGGATGTGAATTTATGTGCATGGAGAATTGGAAGAAGGAGCACTCTGCGGAAGAAAAGGTAGCAATATTATGTGCATAGCCAATTATGTACAGCCCTTCCACAATAATTAAATATTGTTGTGTAGCCGTTATTGTTGTGGAACGACGTTATTGTTTTGGAATGATGAAGCATGATAACCTCTATTTGTATATACATGGTTGAATACTGAAGCAAATAATAAACAAACTTTGCTTATCCACTTTATAGTTCATTTGTGAAGAGTATATGGTTTTACATTGTGGCAATTATATGAAGATTTCAATGGTAACGTATCTATACAAACAAGGATTTTCAATCACTTTATTTGGTTAATAAAGTTGTTGCCTTGCAAAACAATTTTTTCTTTTTCGATTTCTTCTCATCTTTGTCTTCCTTTTTTGACAGTGTAGAATAAGCAGATTTCTACTTACCAACAGATGAGCTCCATTTACCTTTGCCCTTCTGAATAGCTAAGAAAGCTTGATCTACTACACACATACTAGACCTGTTTTTCCTGGAGTGATCTCCCTATAGCAAAGCATAGACTAAGTCCTCAAATGTTAAGGCATTTGGATTGCCTTTCATCATCAACCAAAAAGTAAAAGCAAAACTCTGATATGAATCTAGAAGAGCATTCAAAACAATCTGCATATGTGAACTATCTAGCAAGAGTTCATCAGTAGAAATCAATTGCTCCTTCAATTCTTTGATCTTTGTCAAAAAATGTCCATAGAATCTCCTTCATTCATATGCTCACAATCCAATTGTTTTCGGAGGTAAGCAACATGAGCCTCATTTCTTGCATGGTATAAGGTGACTAGTGTATCCCAAACATGCTTTGCTATTTTGCAAGAGTGAATATGAGGGATAATGGCACATTTGATAGATAAGGGTATCAATGCATGTGCTGAAGCATACTTGCCATCCCATCAAAGTTGCTCTATAGTAGGTGCAGTAGGAACCGCAACACGAATAGGAATTTGAAGATTGTCATCTTCAATGCCATCTGTGGCACCTTCAATAACTGTATTTGGAGGTGTAACACGTTGTTTTTCAACACCCTGCATAATATTCCATAGTCTGTTTGAGACCAATACACGATGCATCATATATGCCCACAATGGGTAATTGGTACCATCCAACTTGTCCTCAACATCCAACATACATAATACATAATTGCTTTTAGCCATGGCCACTAACTAAAATACCCTGATGCAAAAAATAACTATATCCCAAAAAGTTGAACATAACTACCCTCTTGAGCTCCACTAAACTTGTAGCAGACTTTGAGGTGCTTGTATCGGAAAATGGAAATTTGTATATATGTTTGGTACAAAAGAACAAAAGTGCCTACACAGGCACTGTGATATTATATTGGAGGTAGAACAAAGCTCAAATCCGAATTTCAACACCACATACTGAAGTTGTTTTGAACTCCTAACTGCCATGAGTATGCTCACCAATTTTTGTGCGATTATGAGACTATGATGGGAGGGGTGTCGATGATGCCCTAGATGAGTAGTGACCTTATCTAATACCAATTGTTGGAGATTGAGGTCTATGAATGCAAGCCAAGAGCACAAGGAAGAAGAAGAAGAAGAAGCTTGGAGCAGAACACAAAATACTGAATGTATTACCAAGTGAATGTACAAAGATAAGTGACCCATTAGGGTTATAGGCGTATATGACAAGTTGAGGGAAAATCCTCCTAAAGAGGGAAAAAAGTGCCCCGATGGTCCTAAGTCTGTTCTCACAAATTACTATAGAAATATGTCAACAAAAATTGACATTGGGTTCATCAAGGGCATCAATATCCCTAATGTTGTCTCTCCTTTTTCTCTTCAAACCTTTGCTTATGACATAAATTCCTTGACTAATGCTAACCACCCTTCTACTCTTCACTTTTTGGAGCGTCTCAACACCTTTTGCCTACCTAGTGGCTCTCATGTTAGCCACAAAAAGACTTCATTCAAGGCTTCTAATGGTGATATTCCTTCGTGCATTTTTAAAATTGATTGTCACATTCTCAAAGATGGGGAGGTGTTTAGGCTTCTAGTTATTCTCATGGAGTTCCACATCTCTATAGCTTGCGTTATGTGTAGATTTAGATAGAGGATCTTCAAATGGTACAAACTGCAAAGATCCATGATAAATCAGATTCGTTCTGAATAACTATATTATGCCTAGTATCACCTATCTTTTGACTTGCTAGAAAACTTCCAAAAAATAGTTTAAACAAGGCTTTTCTCTTGTTAGGAGGTTCTTGGGGGAGAGTGGGCAATGATATCAATGCCTAAATCCCTAATTTTCCCTAGAGTACTTGCTGCTTTCCCCAAAAAGAAGGGGGATTGGGTATTTTCTATCCCAAAAAGTTGGCTACTAACCTCTCTACCAAGTGGATATGTAGGACCATCGAGTCAGCTAATTTTTGGGCTTGCTCGATGTTGGGAGATTCTTGTGCAGAAAGGGATTTGAGTGTTTGTAGGAGAAGGGAGAAAGATAAGAAGAAAGATATAGACACTTGAAGCTTCTATAAATTGATTATAAGGAGAAAAGTACAATGGTGATGTACAATACAATCCAAATTCTTTCTGTGCAAAATCGCAAAGAGTGCACAATCCACAAAGTTAAAAAATACCCAAGGTTTTTGTTGTTGCCGACCTTCTCTGCACGAGACCTCCACCTTCTCCAAACTTGCACTTGTGCACACCTTGCACTCAAGCTTCCAATAGGGGGAGGGATCGACACTTTCTGTCGACGCAATGGGACAGCTTCAATGGGACCTTGGGACCTTTGGTTGTATGGCTTAGCATTTCTTTGCACACTTCTAAATCACTCTTCTTGCACACCTTGCACTTCACTTCTCTCCGTCGCACACTCACTGTATGTCTCTTGCACTTCTCTTAGTGTATACTATACCCACCTTGCTTAGTCTTACAAAGAATAATGCCTTTCCTTGATTTGAGTATCGATTCACGTATGCTCCCAAGTGCTAGAGTATCTTGGTGATCACTTTGATGTCCCAAGATTATCTCCAAAAGTAAGCAGCCAACGAACCCTTGTTTTGTCCTGTAGTGACTTTAGACTAAAACAAAAAATTTTAATTGGGGGCCATACTTTCACTTCTGTCTATGCTGCCGCTTCACATACATTCACATTTTGCCTTTTAATTCTTCAAATGTGCACCTAAGAGAGGGTTCACTTGAACCTTTCAAACACTTTTAAAAACACTTTGGACCTTAGAGAATTACAAAAATACCTCTGCAAACAACAACCAACTTTTTGCAATTATACCGTTTGTGAACAATTAACTGTGCACCTTGACACCCGACTTTGAATGCTTTGACTTCACCTATGTTGAATGTGTCTTTGAACATGTTGACTTTTACCACTTTGACTTGATCCTTCAACTTTGACTGTAGTTGACTTTGACCAATATGACTTTTATGGGCTCAACTGTTGCCCATCATGTAATGGGCTCTCCGTGGTGGAGAGCTACAACCAAAAAATTTGAGCAGAGATTAACCAATAAGCCTGTGCCGCAAAATCTTCGAAAGGACACTCAAGCAACTACCAAGTCCACCAAGAGTAGTAAAGAACAATACAACACTAGAGGAGAACCAAAAGTGGAAATTTTGCACAGAAAAGCAAAGGATGGAGAATGGAGGGTAGGAAGGAGGGGGAAGGGAGGGGTGAGGGGGAGATTCATAGGGCAAGGAGGGGAAAGGATGGGGCTAGGCAGAAGGTTAAAGGGAGGGTGAGGGAGTAGGATTAAGGGCTTTGGAGAGGGCCAAAATGATAAAATAGTAAAGCTATAGAGGGTGCATATGGGAAAATGTGAAAAACTTGGTAAAATAAGGTGAGAATAGACCATGTGGACCATGTGTGTAATGAAAAACACATGATAAATATGCTCAAAACATGAGGATTTTGACCAAAAAGCAGAGAAAAGTTGGGATTTTGGAAAAATTAAGTCAAAAAATGAATTCAAAGATGATCCCAAATTTGAAAAAAATGACCATTCAAAGTGCAATCTAAAGCCAAAAGCATTGGACCATTATATATAAAAAGAAAAAAGTAAAATAAAGATAAATAAATAAAAAAAATATAAATAAATAAATATATAAATAATTAAAATAAATAAAAATAAAAAATAAAAGAAAAAATAACGCACGGGAGAAACTATAATAAAAAAGGAAATAAGTAAAAATAAAATAAAATAAAAGAAAATAAAATAAAAGAAAAAGAAAAATAAATAAATAAATAAAAAGAAAAAATAAAATAAAAAATAAAAAATAAAAAAAATAATGCGGGAGAGAGAGAGAGAGAGAGAGAGAGAGAGAGAGAGAGAGAGAGAGAGAGAGAGAGAGAGAGAGAGAGAGAGAGAGAGAGAGAGAGAGAGAGAGAGAGAGAGAGAGAGAGAGAGAGAGAGAGAGAGAGAGAGAGAGAGAGAGAGAGAGAGGGAGGGAGGGAGGGAGGGAGGGAGGGAGGGAGGGAGGGAGGGAGGGAGGGAGGGAGGGAGGGAGGGAGGGAGAGAGAGAGAGAGAGAGAGAGAGGTTTTTTTTTTTAAAATCGAATATGAGGGGCCTTTTTTTTGGGGTGAAAATGATCCATGGAGCCCCTTTTTTTCTAAATATCCAAAAATTGGATAAAAATACAAATAAAATCGAAAACAAATGCAGAAAAATCCAAAAAAATCAGAAAAAATTCTTAAATAATTCCCTACAGTTCTATACCACTTTTCGCACTCAAAACCACAAAGAGCTTCCTTTTTTCCTCCATTATATCAAGAAAATGACATTGAAAAATATGAAAAAATGCTATAAAAATTTCTAAAATTGCTTTAAAATCTCCAAAAATTCCCAAAAATTTCCTAAATTTTTTTCTTATGCAAAGGTTTGGAAATGGCTTCTAAGCTACATAAAAAATCAAGGAAAAATCATGAAAATGAAAAATAAAACTATTAAAACTTGAGCAAAATGGAATGAGAAGGCTATGTACAACCTGAACAAATTTTGCAAGTTCCATGTGATGTAGAAAGCTTCAGTTGTGTTGATGATAGGCCTTATGCCTTGATATATTGACCAGCGGTAGTAATGCTCCTTCCAGAGTCTCTAACTCCATTGCACCCCAATTGAGCATCATCTTAATTCGATAAGGTCCTTCCCAGCATGGAAGCCATTTTCCCGTTACTTATGTGTGGATTGAGGTGTATGGAGAAGAACTAACATGCTTGTTTCTAAGTTATTGTTCCACAGATTCTGATCATGTGCCTCCTTCCTCTTCATTTGAGTCTCTATCAATTGTTTTGCAGCATGTTGAGGTATCTCTTTGTGTAGTGCTCCAAGCCTCTAAGAGACACCACAATCTTTCTTTCTCTGCATGAATGCTAGTTTTGGTGACCCATGTAGAAATTCAAAGGGTTCAATAGGCGATATCCCATAAACCAATTGGAATGGAGAGTATCCAATAGCTTCGTTGTAAGATAATCTGTACGCCCATAGGGTACATTGATAAGCAATGCCCTAAGACGTGTGTTGTAATATACATTCCTTTTTTAACATTGCAATTAATACCTTATTGGTGGTGTCAGGCCAACAAAATATTATTTACAAGAATAATTGTAATTTTTAAGTCGCGCACTGAAAAGGTGTCGTGCAAATGTTGTATCACTTTTTCCTAATCAATAGAGTATGCGCGAAAGAGATGAAAAATGTGTCACTGACCTATTCGGTCTGGGCGATGATCTGGAGTTGATTCTGTTATGAAGTTATGTTAATCGTAGAGTTATCGGTAAGAGTCAGTATTCAGAATTGAAGTGAATTATGTACTGTGTTAACATTTTACTGTGTTGAAGTGAAGTGTGAAGTATAACAGTAATAATAAAGGAAGAGTGAAAGTTCTGCGTACATAATTACAGTGATTGTTAAGAACTGCTATGCGTCGAAAGTGTAATTGAATCTTCTGTAATCCATCGGAGTTAATCAATGAAGTTGATTGTCGAAAGTTAAGTAGTGAATTGGGAAAATATATAAAGGGCCTCTGAATTATCAGACCCCTGACCATCCCAAGAACCCACGAGTAAGCACGTAATAACTTTTACACTTAACACTGGCATCGACCATGGGGCATGGAGTAGCCAATCGGTGCATAGAAAAAGAGTTGAGAAAGAATCCGATGATATATGCCTATAACACGTTCCGGAGAATCATACCCAAAGAACAAAAGGGATAAGCATCCCTGGAAAATTCCTAGCGCATTGGGAACACCTCCGTGTAGTAGTGGTGACGGACAATCGTTGGAAGGAAAGCGAGAATTCTGGGCTAGTGGAGTACCACCTCAGCATTTCCTTGTGCAAGGATTACAGGGTATACTAGAAGTGCAACCAAACCCATCTGTGGAAAGTAAGATTGGTGAAGTAAGCACTGGTTCCAATGACAGTGTGGAAGTTTTCGGTAGCAGTTTGTGGAATTTTGGTGGAGCCTCATATAATTCCGAGGCCCGTTTGTCGAATTTTTGTGAAAGTTCTATTTTCAATTCTGATTTTGAGGGAACTAGTGTATTGTTGGATGAAAGTTCTGGTGAAAAGCTCACTTCAAAAGTTCATTACGATTGAAGGGCAATTGGGTGTAGGGGTGTGGGAACGACTTAACAATATCCAATTACCAGAGAGCATACAAGACGATGGGACAACACAACAGCAATTAGGTTTAACTGGTTCAAATCCTTCGGTAGTTTCATTTCCTTTGGGTTTAAACACCATGAGTGGTTTGCAACAACAACACAACATCAACATCAACATCAACAGCAATAGCCGCAGCAGCAGAAGCAAGCCATACCACCACGACCGGTAACCGCTGGAGTTACATATACAAAATTTGGAGGATTTCCCAGTGATGATTCGGATGCACATGTGAGAACCTTTGAAATTAATTATGCTGTACTCAACTATCCAATAGATCCACCATACAAGGCTATAGTGTTCCAATCTACACTAGTTAATGAGGCTGCTCGGTGGTTAACTAAACATGACATTAACTATTTTGGTCAGTACGATGATGTTAAGGATGCCTTGTTACAACGATTCTGATTGAAGAAAAATGCGGCTGAGATTTTTGACTATATGCAAAACAATAGGCAAAAACCACACCAGAATGTGCAGGAGTATGCAACTTTATTTCATACTCATCTACGACAACTACCACCAGCGCATGCTAACCTACTGGATGATGTGATCACCCAGTGGTTCCATAATGGGTTAAACCCTCAACTTAAACAAGTAATGATCATACGATGTGTGGGTGGTATGACTCTGGATGCGATCATAGCCATGGCATTACAATTGGAACATAAGGTGGGTGGATTCGCTGAAGATTTGGATTGGTTGAAGGCAAACAAGGGTATGAGTGAGGACCCATTGAAACAAGTGTATTGCACAAAATGTAAGAACCCGAGACACACTGCTTCTGCATGTGCACTAAACCAAATATAATGTGCTATTTGTAATACCGCAAGTCACTCCACCAAAACATGTCCATATAATGCCAAATTACAGTCCAGGCCAACCGTAAATGCTATAATACAGGAACAGGGACAACAGGCTGCCCACTATGTACCAACGCAGTTGAGGAATACTCCTATCAAAGTTATAAAACCTATCGGGGAACATGAGCAAACAACTTCGGCCAGACCCAGTGGAATTCCAGTCAATTGAGTGAAGGAACATCCCTCCCGCCATCTAGATGCCATTTCTGTGATGAAATTGGACATATTCGAAGATATTGTAAAGAGGCGGCCGAGTATGATAAACGAAGAAAAGAGCGACAACATCCCATGGCCAACATGGTATATATTTCAGTAGTAGATACTCAAGAGGCAGTAATTCAAACACGGTCCGTCAAGAAATTACAACCAGCTGTTGAGATTTTTGAGCCTGGCATTCGAGAACAACAGAGAGTTTTTACCAAAGCTAGTATGTGGGCCAGTCAAGAACCAACAGTCTTTCCCGATCCAGTACCAGTGGTTCAGTAGACAGTACCAAATCCATCACCGGAAGAACCGAGTCCGGTGAGAGTGCCGACAGAGAGTCCACCGGATGTGGTAAGGAGTACGTCGAATTTTGACTCCGTGTGGAATATTCTATTGCAGGCCTCCATTACAATATCGTTGGGGCAATTGTTAGCCTTGGTTCTGGGTGTACGACAACAATTTCAGTAACAAGTTTGTCCAGAATCTTCGTGTACACCTACTACGGCTACTATTAGTCCAAAAACTTATTCTGCGGTGGATCATGTAGTTCCTTTAATTATGGTATGGTTTAAAAACCACAAAATCACTCAAGTGTTAAACCATATATTTCCAACATGGGGTGATGATTATGGTTCTTCCTGCATTTCCATTCGGTGTTTTTACTTAATCACACTCTTCCCCCCTTTTCTCCTATTATGTTTTTGTGCATTTGAGTGTTCTGTGTTATATCCTATTTTCGTGCTCTCGTGCTCACCATGGAAGCTTTGGCTAATATTGCTACCTTTCGTGCTGGCCTCGCTCCGGAATTGAGCGAGTTTCTGCGCACTCATGGGCTTTTGGCATTCGATGAACTGCCTTGGCATTCGGTTGAATGTCATCCTTTCTTTGCGCAGATCATCTCTGCCATTGCTGATACTCTCGCTACCGACACTCGTTGGCCACTCGCTTGTCTTAACCCGCGTGTCATCGTTACCCTCAACACAGTCGCTGAGGGATTCCATCTCCCTCAAGAGGGTAGTGTAGATGGACCCCTTTTACTGTTGTCGACCATGAAAGAGCTCTTTTCCCATCATTCTTCAAATGAATTCGCCATTCTTTGTCGCCCTGAACCGGACCGCTCTGCACTACAGTTTCTTGTATCCACTTAACCTCCAAAAATGCATGTATGGCATCTCCCGACCCTTCTATTCCATGATCGATACCGCTGCACGTGAAGCAGTTAATATTGCTTCATTTTTCTTCCGGCACATTCACCGGGAATGCCAGGCAGTTTCTCGACAATTGGCAAAAGGTGATATCCTTCGGACACGATTGCCACACCTGCTGACATTCCTCCTCCCGATGATTTAGGCTGCGCAACCTCCTCCCCTAAATACACTTCTCTTCCATGAGGAGTCCGTACAAGTGATGGAGGTCGATGACGACGATGATCTTCTGCAGTTCTTTAAGGGGAAGCGCTGCAAATTGAGCCCCTCCCATAGTAAAGCACAACTGTCCTCAACCGTTCAATTGCAAGATACCGCCTCTTCTGCTCAGATTATTTCTGCTCCACCATCCCTTGAAGACCAAGTTGCTCTCGACACTATCATGGAAGATGTCCATCCTGATGATACGGTCGGGCAGCCATAGCCTCTTCCACAGGCGCCAGCGATCGACACGGTCACAGAAGTTGAACAACTCGCGAAGAAAGCGCAACCTGAGGAGGTGATTGACCAACTCAATCTCTCACCTCTTGCGGTAATCACTCTTGCCCTGCTATCTTCCCCCCAAAACCCACCTCTTCCTCTTTCCCCCTCAAAGGTGCCTTTGCCGCCTAGCCCTCCTCCCTCACCGTGTCATTCGACTATCCTTCCTCTCCCTTCCTCCCTTGATTATTTGCCCCCTTCGCCATCCACCATCGTTTTCGCTAACCCCTCTCGACCAATCTCCACCTCTATTGTTCCGGATTCATTGGCCCAACTAGCTCAGATAGGTAATTATCTTATTCATCTTTCTAACCATCTCCCCCATCACCTACAAGTCTCCCAACAATCCCTCCGAAGAAGAGGTGCTCGCAGCCAAAGCCGAAGCCAGTTCACTACAGGAACAGATTCGAAATCTCCAAGAACAGTTCAATGAGAAGAATGCCATCATCGCAGCTCGCGATGATGACATTAGTAAGCTAACTTAGACAGTGATTGACAAGGAGGATTCCATGACCGCTTTGGGTAATCTCCTAGAGACCACGCACACTAACTTGGTTACGGTTGAGTAGAAGGATCAAGAGATGGCTGAGTTAGCCTTACAAGCCCTAACCGAATTAAAGAAAGTCACAGAAGAGCTCTTTCAAAAAAGTTGCTCTCTAGCGCTAAAGAAGGATGTCGAAGCCATCCAGAAAGAGAGGCAAGATTTTTATAAAACCATGCAATTCCAGTCTCAAGACTTTGAACACAGAGAAAAACAACTAGGTATCCAGGACGAGCGATTATCGTGCATTGATGCAGAAGTTGCTGACATGAAGCTACGACGTGATGCGGCCCTCGCTAATGACTTCTATCTTCAAGAAGCTTTTTTGCAGAGTCAAGCCGATGCCTTACTTTCCCAAGTAATCGCTTCCAGCTCTGTGTGGACTGATGCACATCCGGTTGAACCGCAAATTTTGAAGGAAATGTAAGACTCCCTCAAGTAGAAAATAACACGAACCTTTAAATTAGCAAGATCCATGTATATCCAAGGAATCATTGATGATTCCTAATCTTGTAAGTTTCCCTGTTAGGTTGGAGTCTACCGTGCGTGCCAGTATCAGGCCGCCAAAGTATTATTTACAAGAATAATTATAATTGTAAAGTCGCGCACCGAAAAGGTGTTGCACAAATGTTGTACCGCTTTTTCCTAATCAATAGAGTATGCGCGAAAGAGATGACAGATGCGTCGCTGGCCTGTTCGGTCTAGGTGATGGTCTGGAGTTGATTCTGCTATGAAGTTATGTTAATCGTAGAGTTGTCAGTAAGAGTCAGTATTCAAAATTGAAGTGAATTAGGTAGTTTGTTAACATTTTACTGAAGTGTGAAGTGTGAAGTATAACACTAATAATAAAGGAAGGATGAAAGTTCTACGTACATAATTACAGTGATTGTTAAGAACTGCTATGCGTCGAAAGTGTAATTGAATCTTCTGTAATCGTTTGGAGTTAATCAATGAAGTTGATTGTCAGAAGTTAAGCAGTGAATTGGGAAAATATATAAAGGACCTCTGAATTATCAGACCCCTCACCATCTGAAGAACCCAGGAGTAAGTACGTAATAATTTTTACACTTAACAATGGTTTTTGCCTGTCCATTAGCTCTTGGATAATAGGCACAAGAGGTCCTATGTAGAATTTTGTACCTGTTAAAAATTTCATGTAGGACCTTGTTCACAATATGAGTACCTTGGTCTGTACGCATTTCAATGGGGTATCCAAATCTGCAAATGATGTTACTATAAATGAAATCAGCAACAGTTTGAGCGACACAACCAGGGGAGGCAATAACTTCAGCCCACATTGTTGCATAGTCAGTGACGATCAATAGATACTTTTCTCTCTTTGGAACTGATGCAAGGTAGATGGGCGCTACAAAATCTAGCCCCCACTTCTCAAATGGTTGCCAAGAAGTGGAAATAATCAAGGGGTTGTGCCTCTGCTTTGTTGGCTTGGATCCACACCTCTGACAGACATCACATGCTTTTCCCCATTCCTCTGCATCTTTGAATAATGTAGGCCACCATAAGCCAGTATCAAGGATTCTCTGGCTCATAATATATCCTGGAAGGTGGCCACCACCTGTTCCTTCATGTGCAAGTTTAAGGACTTCCCTCACTTCTTCTTCTTCCATGCACTTTCTAAACTTGTTATCTTTTCCTTGTCTATATAATTTTCCCTCAATAAAGGTAAAGGGTCTGCTCTTGATGAACAACCTCTTTCTTTGCACAACAGTTGCCCTCTCTGGATATAGTCCAATTTAAAAAAAATTCTTGATGTCATCATACCAACCTTGTGCTTGTACAGAAAACAAATTAGCATATGTAAAGTCATCATTTACTCCAATTGCTTGATCCATCATGTTGATCCTAGATAGGTGGTCAGCCATGACATTTTCTTTACGTGGTCTATGGACTACAAAGAAATCAAATTCCTGGGACAAAAGTAGCCACCTCCATATCCTCCCAGTCGCTTGTGACTTATTCAAGAAATACCTGAGTGGCTCATGATCAGTGATGATAACAAATTTCACACCAAGCAAATAATAATGAAACTTTTCTACAACGAAAACCATTGCTATGGCCTCCCTTTCTGTGGTGCTATAATTTTTTTTAGCCTTAGTCAAAATTCGACTAGCATACTGAATAGGTATGTCAAGTTTGTATTCTTCATTGTGTTGAGCCAAAACTGCACCCACTACATATGCACTCGCATCTACATGTACATGAAAAGGTTTTGACCAATCTGGTGTGATAAGAATTGGTGCAACCACCAATTTGGACCTTAATTTCTGATAAGCATTCTCTTCTTCTTCTTCCCATTTAAAGGGTACTTCCTTACCTGTAAGTCTAGCCAGTGGCCTCGATATCTCTGCATACATTTTGATAAATCTTCTGTGGTACCCAGTATGCCCCAAGAAGCTTTGAATCTCTTTAGGAGATTTGGGTTTATGTAGCTTTAGTATAGAAATAATTTTATCAGGGTCTAGAGCCATACCTTTAGCAGATACCACATGTCCCAAGAGGGTTCCTTCTGTCACAAGGAAATGACATTTATTTGGGTTCAACTTTAGTTTAGTCTCTGTGCATCTTTTAAAAACATTCTGCAGCTGTCTCAAGTGATGGTCCAAGCAATCCAAAGGGGTCTCTTTGTGAGATCCTGAAAATGAAGAAAAGTCATCCATGAAAATTCTAAGTGTTTCTGGCAATAAGGGTCCAAAAATGAGGTTGACGGTCTTGTTAAAGGTGGTTGGGGAATTTCTGAGTCCAAATGGCATTTTTACATACACATATGTGCCCCAGGGTGTGATAAAAGCAGTCTTTTCACGATCCTCTGGGTGGATGGATATTTGCTTATAGCCACTAAATCCGTCCATAAAGTTATATAATGCGTGTCTAGCCACTTCTTCAATGAACTACTCTGCAAAAGGTCTGTGATGGGTTCTCCCAATCCATCAACCTAAAATTTATCCTCATTTTCATCATAACGTTCATCTGTGCAAGAATTATTTAGAAAAACTCTAAAACAAGAGGAAGAGTTGCCTGCTTGTAGCCAATTCAGAATGTCTTCTTCCTCCTTGAACCCTAATTGTGGTTGGTCCTCCATTTCTTGTTCCATGCAAATTCCAACTGATTGCATCATGTTGGTGCTCCCTTGATGATCTGGACCCTTCTCTAAATATATCTGTGTAAGTTTCTACATCTTCTTTTGTACCCACATATATAGTGTCTTTACCCCAATCATGGATGACACTTGCATGCCTCAGCCATGGTCTTCTAATCAAGAGGGGGAATCCCCCCTCTACCTGGGGTAGTCTTAATACCACCAAATTGAAAATGAAGAGATTACCTTGTACTTCTAGTGGAACTTTTGGGATCACCCCCATTGGCCTTACTTTGCTTTGATATGCCAAAGGAATGGTGAAGTGGGCTGGTCTGGATGGGCGTAGGGCAAGCTTCTCCATGGTATGCTTAGGCATCAAATTTATGCGAGACCCACCATCCACAATGACTCCTTGTAGCTTTAATCCTTTAATTGTTACTGTTAGTCTTAGACTCTTATAGTCAGTGAGAGGTGCTTCTTCTATACCCTTCCCTTGGCCTAAGGTAGTGGTCTTGGCCACTAAGGTGGATGAGGAAGCCTCATCAATAATTTGTAGTACTTCAAACCTGAATTTTGCATCCATGTTTATCAACTAAAGAATACTAACCTCTGTTTAGTTAACTTGAATAATCTTGAAGTTCTAGATTCCCTAAGATCAATTTTGATGTTTGATTTCTCAAGTTCCTTGTGGGCCTAGCTATATGCATTCCCAATGAAATCGTTAGTCTCTGAAACCCCTTCACATTTTGTTAAACTTCCTTTCTCTTGTTTTGCATCTTCATATATATTTGCTTTGCTCTGATGTATCCTCTGGTCTTTGTGACTTCTAAAAGTATTTGATCCCTGATTTGGTTCTTCTAGAATTTTCCCTTTGTTTCTTGTCTGCATGACCACGGAGTCGATTTCTTCTAATTGTACCACTCTAGTGGATGGTGATTGTACAATATTGGCTCCTTCTGTTGCTCCATGATTATCTACTGAGATCATTTGGATATGGGGTCCATATGTAGATGCTTTGTTTTGTGGGCAATAATTTGTATAATGATCCCTGGCATCTGGGAAATTCCTGCAAGGAGGGGCATTTTCTGGCATGGTGCATTTACGTTGATAATGTCCATACTCTCCACACCTGAAACACATAATTGGCCTTCTAGGTCTATTTCCATAATTACCTCTAGGTATTTGATTATAGTTGTTACCTTGGCTGTGGGCTTTCGCCATTACATTGGTTGAGAATTGAGCATCTCCTTGTGCCAAATAAGGTTGTACAGGCATCCCTCTAGAGTAACATTCATGGCTCTCATGATCAGCTTTCCTGCATAGCTGGCAAGTTACATTTAACAATGGACATTCACTTACCACATGACCCTGCTTGCTGTACATGGTACACTATGCATAACCCACTTTTTGATGCCACCCCCCTTGAGTTCCTGCAACTTCTGTCGAAGTTGAGCCAGCTCTTCTGCTTGGGCTTCCTCTTCCTTTTGTAGCTTCAATGCTTCAATTTTCCTCCTCAACACACTCACAACACTCTCCTCCTCTTTGTCTAGCTTATTCCTTTTTTAGCTCTCAAGCTCTTTCCTTAACTGAATTACTGGGTCTTCAGGTTCTGCAATATATGATAAATTTGAAGAGCTTGCCCCATATTACTGTCTAATTTGTTCCAACCTTGTAGTTGTATTGATAAATTCTTCTATTGTTGCTATCGGTAAAACTAACTCCTTTATTTTACATTGTGTTGATATGGGAAGTGGTTTAGCCAACCACTTCTTGATAAAACAATCATGGGGAGGGTCTAGCAATTTGGCCATTAATGCCTTAGCTCTGGTAACAAATTCTGGGAAGGTCTCCCTAGGACATAGTCTTAAATTTTCTAATTCTTCAATAATGTTTTTACTTGTGTTCCCTTGTTGGAAGTGTGTCCTAAATGCTTCCTTCATCAAATCCCATGTGGTGAAATGGTTCTTAGCAAACTGACTAAACCATTTTGTCTGCTAGCCCTTCTAATGTTGTAGGGAAAAGAATAAAAAATGCATCCTCTCTTCCCATCAGAGCCCTTGTTTTACATAATGCTAAGAATCTCCTAATGTGCTCATCTAGGTCTTCTTGTGCTAGCCCTCTGAAGGATGGAAATTCGATATTCAATCTAGAAAGTAGAGTTTCCAAATCTACCTGGTCTGCCATATTTTTTACGGATGATGTCGATGACAATGGACTAGTTGATCTTCGAATAACCTTCCTTCTTGTTACTTTGCAAGGGACCTTCAAGCTTTGAGATCGGGTTGCGATCATGAGCTCTTCATACTCCTCTTAGTTTAAGAGATTTCCAATGGAAGGAAGATTACCTCTTAAGTCAGTATAGTACTGTCGGTACCCTTGAACTCTTCTACACTTTCAAATTTGCTTCTCCTATACTCAAATCTCCTTTTGGTCCCACCGGGCGTGCCAATTTTTGTTGGGAGATTCTTGTGCAGAAAGGGATTTGAGTGTTTGTAGGAGAAGGGAGAAGATAAGAAGAAAGATATAGACACTGGAAGTTTCTGTAGATTGATTATAAGGAGAAAAGTACAATGGTGATGTACAATACAATCCAAATGCTTTCTGCGCAAAATCCCAAAGAGTGCACAATCCACAAAGTTACAAAATACCCAAGGTTCTTGTTGCCGTCGACCTTCTCTGCATCAGACCTCGACCTTCTCCAAGCTTGCACTTGTGCACACCTTGCACTCAAGCTTCAAATGGGGGGAGGGATGGACACTTTCTATCGACGTGCGCACAGCTTCAATGGGACCTTTGGTTGTATGGCTTAGCACTTCTCTACACACTTCTTAATCACTCTTCTTACACACCTTGCACTTGACTTCTCTCCATTGCACACTCACTGTATGTCTCTTGCATTTCTCTTAGTGTAGACTATGCCCACCTTGCTTAGTCTTACAAAGAATAATGCCTTGCCTTGATTTGAGTGTCGATTCATGTATGCTCCTAATTGTTAGAGTATCTTGGTGTTCACTTTGATGTCCCAAGATTGTCTCCAAAAGTAGGCAGCCAACGAATCCCTGTTTTGTCCTGTAGTGATTTTAGATTAAAACAAAAAATTTTAATTGGGGGCCATACTTTCACTTCTTCGTATGTTGTCGCTTCACATACCTTCACATTTTGCCTTTTAATTCTTCAAATGTGAACCTAAGAGAGGGTTCACCTAAACCTTTAAAAACACTTTGAACCTTAAAGAATTACACAAATACCTCTACAACCTGCAACCAACTTTCTGCAATTATACCCTTTGTGAACAATTAATTGTGCACTACTTGTGCACCTTGACACCTGACTTTGAATGCTTTCACTTCACCCATATTGACTTTGACTTTGAACATTTTGACTTTGACCCTTTGACTTTGATTGTGATGGACTTTGACTAATATGTCTTTTATGGGCTCAACACTTGATAATAAGGGAAATTTGAATCTTTTGTTTTGGATGCTTATAAGTCTTAAAACAAGCATAGAATTTGGATATTGTGGTCTCCTCATCTCATTTCATTCATGTTGGTAGCCCCTTGGTGTGTAATATGTGGAAATGTTAGACTGAACTGAAAACTAACTATCTCTCTCCTTGATTTCAAACATAACGCTTCTATTTTCTTGCAAGATTTTGTCTAGATTGGGTGGTTCTCTAGATAGTGTGTTAATAATATGACTACGAAGCATCATAAATGCTTCAATTCTAGATACCTCTCTTGGAGTGATATTCAAATAAATGGAGGTTGACTAAGTAATGTTTACATTGATACACATACTAAAATCTCATCTGATTATAAACAGGTGTTGAAGAGATGTAGACTTTAGTGCTGACATCCACAAAGGCTGTTGTTAGTATAAGGAGGTGAATCTCTCTACCATAGCCAAAGAAACATTTCAAAAGTTTAGAAAAGATAGGGGAACTATTGAAAGTATTATCCCTAAGATCAATAGAAGATAGAAAATGTGCCAGAATAGCCACCAATGGAGATACACGATTGTTTGCATTTGGGCATCCCCTATCAAATCAAGTTTTCAGTGTTGCAATGGCTTATCTTCATCATCATTGAATATGAAGTGATAGAAAGGACAAAAGTTTTCCCTCTATGTGGAGTACTTGAAGAATACAAACATACGTTCATTACTTTAAGATAGCAAAAAACTTTTGGAAGCTCATCAATGGTTGTCACAACATTATCAAGCCTCATCAACTTGGGACTCATGAGATTCTGTTGGGATCATGTTTTAGATTTGATATCACTTGTGGCACGTTTGGAGGAGTATCATTTTGTGGTACATCTGGGGTTCATTCTATAAAATGACGTAAAAACTTGATCTATCAATGCACATATGGAACTCACGAGCATTAGTCAGCGGTGCATGCATTGTATCAGAGTTGCTTCTAAATGTATTTTGTACTCCATTCTAACCCTCCATCAAAATGGAGAGTGAAATTGCTTGAGATGTATAGTCCCATCGAAATAGAGATGATCTCCTCCCTCCATGAAGGAGAATTGTGACCGTTGTATCTATCCTTTAGTAATTCCAATACTAAGCAGCCAATGTAATAGTGCATGGAGCAAGAGGGTCCATCTCCTAGGCTTTTCCAACTTAGGTGGTAACTAGGATCTCTCAGGTCCCCCGAGACGTGGGGATGGGTCCTAAACAAGTACCAATTTATCTATGGTTCCTTTATTTGGATAATGCAGCTATCTTGCATATCCCTCTCAGCCCCCCACCATGTTTATGCTAACTGATGGAGTCTAGAGACGCTAAGGAAATTCCCTCTCATGGACTGATCAATAGCCTCCTTAAAATCCTCTGTGCCTATGTGCTTAGTGTCATTTGATTATTGCACTTGGAAGTTCCTATGCAATACTTGACATGGAAGATGATACCCCCACACACATGGCATGCCTTTCTTGAGAGCCCCACCCCCCTTGAGGAGGACGATAGATCTCAAAGCCACTCAGGCCCCAAGATTAATCAGATGTCATAAAATGGCCATAGGATAACAAATTACAAATGGCCATAAGATAACAAATTACAAAACCTGCAATGAGAAGGGACTATTCCAAGGTAGAAGGGCACAAAATTACAAGTGATAGTTACAAGCATTTGTCCAACATAAGAAGGCTAGAGGTAGAGTAAAGGGCAACATAGCAACATCATCTCTGAGTAGGATGCCTTGGGCTTATAGTAGTCAACTACTTCAACAAACTATAGGAGCCCTTGTCTCAACAACATCTTCTTACACCCAGAAGTCAAATTAGAAAAGTTCATCAAGTCATCAACTTAGATGCAATCTTTGCAGGACATACCAAACCCTTTCGAACTTAGGAAGATGTCAAGTGGCCCAAACAACCTTGAGTTTTCTGGTGATAATACCAAGTCCACCCCACAAGAATCTTCTAGCCAAGGCAATGGCTTGATCGAGGTGTCTTTTAGCAGGTCTCCAACATGCTAAAAAATAGGTAAGAGAGGGGAGAATGTAATGGTTAAGCACAAAGATTCTATTGGATAAGGTACTTTGAAGAAAATAGAGAGTGAATATCTTCTTCCTAAATTTGTCAATCACCCAATCCCATCTTTGGGAGAAAGAAACATTAAATACCTTTCTCAGCTCACCTCTGTGCACAGATGAATAAACCACATTTTTTGGGTATAAGGTTAATCTCTCATAACATGGTAAAAAACACCCTACAACATGACATTGTCACTCAACAACAAGTCATGGTTTTTGCGTTCTTTCCCTTTATGAACAAGTCACAACTACTCATTGTTGCCCTAGGTACCACAGACGCACAAACGCAGAGAATAATAGACGTACGAACGCAGAGAAAAAAATACTCAAAGACAGAAAGAGATAAGAGACGACACCGAATTGGGTACAATCTCCCCCCACATGCTCTGATGGACACTCTACCAGAGCATGCGTATTTATAGTAAATTCCTATTACGTCCTGAATAGAAGATACATGAGGGCCGCGCTCCGAAAAGCGTGTTTTTGCTTTATTTACAAGTTCGTAATTTTCTATTTTTACAAAAACGTCGCTTTCTAAAGCGATCCATTATTTTTTTACAAAAATAACTAAAAATAACCATCTTCTAAAAATATTCTTCTAAATATCTCCAAGTCCATGCGCGTTCACACCCTCATGAATCTTCACCTGCTAAATCAAAACACAAAACACATTAAAATCCTCAAGGCATTACACCTTCATTCCAAATATCCCATAAAGTATAACATGCCACCCAGTTGACGAGCAACTGACCTCAGTTGATAAAAAATAAAATAGACATGGATGGCCAATCACATATCGCATCACTGAACAATCATAGGCATGTGCCATGTAAATAAAAAAAACATGCATGGAACTGGAAAACTGGAATTTAATGTGATTGTGAATGATAAGCAGAAATCAAATGATGATAATGTGGAATTAGTGATGTTTTGTGAATCCATTGTGATTCTTCGAATGAATGATTTTTATATTTAATCAAATATCTATGGTATTGATTAACTGTGCGTGTAGTAGTAACATCATGATCAAGTATTTTTTCTGGAATTAAAACTTCAGCATCCTCTTCTAACAATGGAGGATCATCCAAAATAGGAATGAGTGGTAAAATTCCTTTAAATGGTTTCAATAAACTGATATGAAAAGAATTATGAATATTCCAATGAGAAGGTATATCTAATCTAAAAGCATTCTCATTAATTTTTTGAATAATACGGAAAGGTCCATAATAACGTGGTGCAAGTTTTACCTTAGGATGTTGTAGAATATTTTTCAAACGTCGTTTAATTATGTGTAACCAAACATAATCATTTTCATTAAATTTTTTAGCTGCTCGTTTCTTATTAATATTACGGGTATAACATTCCTGACTCTTTTTAATATGCTCATGAACCTCATGAAGTATAGAAATATGATCTTGTGCAAAAGAATCAGCCATAGGTATGTCAGTTTGAATGATAGACATGGGAGTAGGAAGCTTTTTACCATATACAATTTCATTTGGTGCACGTCCAGTAGTGGTATGTGTTGTGTTATTATATGCAAATTGGAGTAAAGAAAGTTTCTCATCCCAATTAGTTGGATTATCTAAAGAATAACAACGTAATAGATCCAAAATAGTACTATTCGTAGCTTCACTTTGCCCATTACTTTCAGGATGAAATGCAGAACTAAAATCTATTTTAGAGCCTAAATTTTTAAATAATGCAACCCAAAAGTGATTACAAAAACGAACATCACGATCGGATAAAATTACTTTTGGAAAACCATGATGTGGAAAAATACATTTAATAAATAATTTGGAAGCTTGAGGTGCAGAAAGAGTTTTCGTACAAGGAATGAAATATGCTTGTTTACTAAACCTATCAACAATTGTCCAAATCATATCATGATGTGATGAAGTTGTAGGAAGACCAGTAATAAAATCCATAGAAATTTGTTCCCATGGCCCATTAGGTATGGGAAGTGGCATTAATAATCCAAATGCTTTACCATGATGTCTTTTGACACGTTGACAAACAATGCATTGGGAAACATATTGTGTAATATCCTTTTCCATATTTGGCCAAAAGAAGAATTCTTTACATGTAGAAACAGTACTTTGTATGCCCCTATGACCCATATATGGTGGTTCATGCATCTCTTTCATAACAAATTCTTTAAAATCTTGTGTAATACATAGCTTATGATCAAAATACAAGAATCCATTATGAAATGTGTAATGGTCTTCACTAAATGTAGTAGAATTATTGAAAGCATTCCATGTTTGTGAGAAATAAAGTCATGTGAACTACCATCATCATGTAAAATATTAACAACTTTACCATTAATAGTACCTTGCATGCAAAGTAAAGAATGAATAGAAATTGTGTTACCCAAGGTACTTAGATCCTGCTCCAATGCGTCTTCAGTCCAATCAGGTTGAATGTCTTCAAATTGAATATCTTCAGGAACCACCTCCATGTTATGTACTTTAGCTCCGCCAGGTTGCATGTGGTTAGTTGGGAACCTACATCTAGCTTTGGTATGACCAATCTTACCACAATTCCAACAAATGATACGGGACCTCTTTTGTTGGGCATCCATCGTCGTAGTTTGAAAGGTTGGAGGCTTTGTAGGGTGTAAGGGGTTTGTCGTGGGGATTGGGGAAAAAGTGGATTGAGGAGGTCGTTGAAAAATAGGTGGTCGTTGAAAAGTAGGTGGACGTTGAAAAGGAGGAGAAGAAAAAGTAGAAAAGGAACGCTTGAGTGGAAAAGTGGGTTTGATTAGTTGTGGTCGTTGACGTGTTTGTTGTAAGCGAATGGACTTAGTGATAGATTGAAATTCTTTCTCAGCATCATGTGCAAAAGAAATAGCTTCATAGAGCGTTGTCGGATGTAAGGTGTTGAGCTTAGCTTGGATTCCCATCTCCAAACCATCTTCATATTTCCGCTGTAAAGTATCTTCAGGAATCATTTCAAGTGAACGTATAAGTAATAAACGTTGCCAAAAACGTTCAGTATAGGTAGAAACAGTATCTCCATCTTTCCATCCAAAAGTCGTCCAAGAGCGACGGGCATGTAAGTGAAACTGAGGAGGAAGGAAGGACTCCTTGAGCTTGTCTTGAAAGGCTTGCCATGTGGTGGGGCGATCTGTGCTATGGCGCAAAACATTCCACCATAACTGAGCCTTTCCTACTAAGTAGTTGGTTACAAATTTCACTTTTTCCTGTTCAGAATAAGATTCATCAGAGTAGAAATCATCAAACTGGGATAACCATGAGAGAACAAATTGGCCATCTTTTTGTCCGTCAAATCGTGAAAATTGGAAATTTTTGGCACCAATCTTGGATTGTATTCGTTGCTCTTGGGCGGTAATAATGGCCTTCACTACCCGGACTAGGTTATTGTCATCGCTTTGTAGTTGTTGGAGTGCAACATCACGTTCTTTTATTTCATTTTGGGCATGTTGAAGTTCATGTCGTAAAAGTTCGACTTGTTGCTCAATTGATACCCCAGGGAGGGGTGAGGAACTAAAATCATCGATATTTTGAGTAGTGTCCATGGCCGTATGGAAAGATGCAAAACCTAGGTCTAAACATAGGAAAAGACATTTAACAATAACATTTAAATAACTACTAATAATAATAATAGTATTATTAATAAATAAATAGAAGTATTGTGATAAATAAATAAAAGAAAAATAATAAAAAAAAAATAAATAAATAAACAAATAAATAAAAGGAGAGAGAGATAAAAGTTATGTTAAATATTTATTAAAAGGAATAGAGTATCAAAAAGAGGAAATAGCCTAGTGGATAAAACTTATCTCTTGGTAGTATGAGGTTGTGGGTTCAAATCCCCTACATACTAAATAAGGAACTATGTGGGTTAACTAGGCTAACTAGGGAAATAACTAAGCCCTTATTGCCACTCATATGTTAGAATTGGTTCGCGCATAGCCAACGAAACCAAGAGAACCAAGAGAACCATGAGTGCCAGAGAAGCCAAAGATGCCAAAGTTATGCCATAGTTCTATGCCTTAGTCGACGCCTTGGAGTAACCGAAAAGGAGCACAGGGGAGCACAGGGGAGTAACCGAAAAGGAGTAACCGAAAAGAAGCATAGGGGAGCACAGGGGGTACAGAGGGTACAGAGAGCATAGTGAGCACAGAGGGTACAGAGGGTACAGAGAGCACAGAGAGCACAAGGGGGTATAGAGGGTTCAGAGAGCACAGTGAGCACAGGGGGTACAGAGGGTATAGAGGGTACAGAGTGTGACAGTGTGAAATTCGAAAAACTTGACCGGCGTAACTAAAACCAAAAAACTTCAAAAAAAAACTTAATGGACAAAAAAACCTGGACCAGACGGTTGAGATGGATGCCGATTCGCGAACGGACTGGATGCCACAAATCGCAATCAAACGCCGCAACTGGACCAGACGGTTGAGATGGACGCCGATTCGCAAACGGACTGGATGCCACAAATCGCAATCAAACGCCGCAACTGGATCAGACGGTTGAGATGAACGCCGAATCGCGAACAGACCCGAATGCTGCAAATCGCAATCAAACGCTGCAACCACCTCCGTGAACGTCTTGGCTCTGATACCATTGTTGCCCCAGGTACCACAGACGCACGAACGCAGAGAATAACAGACGTACGAACGCAGAGAAAAAAAATACTCAAAGACAGAAAGAGATAAGAGACGACACCAAATTGGGTACAATCTCCCCCCACATGCTCTGATGGACACTCTACCAGAGCATGCGTATTTATAGTAAATTCCTATTACGTCCTGAATAGAAGATACATGAGGGTCGCGCTCCAAAAAGCGTGTTTTTGCTTTATTTACAAGTTCGTAATTTTCTATTTTTACAAAAACGTAGCTTTCTAAAGCGATCCATTATTTTTTTACAAAAAATAACTAAAAATAACCATCTTCTAAAAATATTCTTCTAAATATCTCCAAGTCCATGCGCGTTCACACCCTCATGGATCTTCACCTGCTAAATCAAAACACAAAACACATTAAAATCCTCAAGGCATTACACCTTCATTCCAAATATCCCATAAAGTATAACACTCATGATGACATTATGTCCAACTCGTCCTTCGTTATCACAACCACTCAATAGATGGCACAACTATCGACATGGGTTGCAAAAACCTTCCTTGCATCTTCTTTTAGCTCATGAAATTAATCTTTTTGGTCTTGGATGCATAGGGGTGTCCCGAAGTCTATTTTTTGTGCCTACAGCTCATAAGTTTAAAGCTATCACATTTCTTTTAGCAGGTATAATTTGCAAGACAATCCCAAACCCTCTTTTCTGTCCAGAAGCTACAGATGTCAGAATCCCTTCAACACCCTTTTCTTTGAAAACACAATGGTTCAAGACCATAAAAAAGCAGCCCATGTGCACACATAACACAATAGTTTTGTTAATCGAATATGCATGAAAAATGCATAAACTAAGAAGAATCAACAGAACATGATGAGGAAATCATAAATGGTGTGATCGAGGAAAAAAATAGAGTGCATATGTGTCAAAAAGGTGAATGTGAAGATGAAGATGAAGTATGAAAAAGACAGATTTGCTTATTCTTAACACGTCTTCATACACTAATCTTAATTACACTAAACTCATCTATTAAGTGATAAAAAATGATAATCTCTTGTAAAAATCTTCTAAACACGCTTAAAAAGATGGAAGTGAAATGTTACGGAATTACTACTTGTGTAGACAAACCATCGAACACGGATGCCAAGCAATACTTCTAATTTTTGTATATTATACGGCCAAGCTATACTTCTAATTTTTGCATGTTCCTGTGCGTTTTATGTTGACATACCATTTGATTCATTTTGTATATTATACCGCCAAGCTATACTTTTAATTTTTGTAGCTAGTTATTCATTGTTATTTATCATTCTCGATTTTCTACTGATTCATTGCAGAATGGAATGCTTATAGTTCTTCAATTTGAGGCTTTCATAACGAGGATATTGAGTAACTTTAATATGTGCCTTGATTATACATTACATTTTTTAGTGTTTCTTATCAATTGGATTTACGATTCCCTCTACTAATAGCAAACGCCTTGAGAACGTTCCAAGATTTCATTACAAGGATTTGATCTTGTTAAAGAGTGAGATGGATCTTTGGAAACAAAAGGAAGTTGGGAGCCTATAATCAAAGAAATCAGGTTGTAAAGAGTGCTGTAAATAATGCAACCCATTTGAGCACACATGATTCTTATAATCTATTTAAGATGACCTACATTTTTGAGCAAAAAGATACTTCAATCATTTATCTGACCTCCGATTGCACTATGAGAAATCCTTTGTCTTTCTTATACAAAATCTGAATACTGTAATAACCATAGTTTCTCATTTCCCCATTGAAAGGAAAAAAAGGATCTTCTTCACATGGGTTGACCACTAATCTGTTCAATTACTTGAATCCGATGATACGTGCATACAATGTGCACACACATATACATAATATATTTGTATGTATGCATGTATGCAAAAATCATACACATAAAAGGAATCGTCAATGTTGTATCTTGTCAATCAATGGACAGATAAGTTTTTTTTCTGTTTCCAATTGTGTTTACTAATTTCCTATGTAAATCCAATGGAGTCTGTAAAGATGTCCGCATGTTTACATGAAGATCAGTCACTTTAAAAGGCCATCTTCTCCCCAAGGACATGCATCCCTTTGACTTCCCTGCATGTTATAAAAGCTTTTCAGAGCCTTGATTATTGATGTATCATGTATATATTGATCATTTTGATGCATCATGTACAAAAATATTCTTCTATCGGTAAGATCTGTACATATTATGATGGCTATATCCTGAATTGAGAAGAGGAACACATGATTTTGTGGCAGGATTTTACATGCCCCGGTTGTCCCAAGGATTTTGTACTTCATGCAAATAAGGCAAGCAGAAACTTGTTATAAAAGATTAAAGCTGAAAATTTTGTGTTAACATTTATAAAAGGCTCCAGACTGTATAAAATCAACACAATACCTGAATCCGGGGTCCAGAGACGGTTTCGATTTTTTGATGGTTCTGCGGCCTATTACTTAAAGAGACAAACTCCTGCGAAATTTTCTATTATTGAGGCACTTGCAGGAAACACGAGAAAATCTTTGGGAAACGTCGTTTGCCGTTTCCAAGCTTTGTTGCCGTTTCAAACTTTGCTGGAAACGTTGTTGTCAACCTCAAGTAATGATTTCATTTAACTCTATTAATGCAGATAACGTAAAGGTGTTTTCTTACTCGTTCAACAGTTTCAAGTTCAGATAGCCTATAGTCTCTCTCTCTCTCTCTCTCTCTCTCTCTCTCTCTCTCTCTTTCTCTCTCTCTCTGTCTCTCTCTCTGATATTTCCACACATTTGTCTCGCTATTAAGCTAGATAGAGTGAATATCCCAAGCTTTGAGACTGCTCCATTTTGGACTTATGGTATCTAATTCTTAGACTTCATATTGCAAATCATCAACAATGTCTCATATTCTTGATAGATCATGATATTACTTCGTCCTTTGGTCATTATTTTCACTTAATATTTTAAATGACTATATCTTTTAATATTCATATGAACCTATCCCTGACGTTTCCTACATTGAAACATTGTCTTTTCGTGCCGTTTCTATTATGTTGACGATTGCTATATGGAAATGTTTCATGCAATCTTGGTTTATCCTACACAATTGCATACATCCTAAAACTTTGTTTGGTCACCATTAAGCTTTACCTATACTACAGATAGAAACTATTGCAAGTTGTTCGTTTGTAGATATTTTGGGATTGTGTGACAGAGAGTAAGGCATTGCTTGAAAATCAGTATGGCTTTGCAAAAATGAAAACGCACGCTTTAGAAATAGATGTCTCCTCCAAGACAGTGAGCAATTATTGTTACCTTCTATGTACCTTCTGACATTATAAGAATTCTTTACAAGAAACCATAATCCGAGATAACTCAAGGAAAACTTCATGGTGCAGAAAGGATAAGTATAATAGCATGAATCACTAGTGTTCTTCCACAAATGTGGGCAAGGCTTCACAAGAAACGTCCACACGAGAGAATGCTCATATATAACGACGATTATTAGACTGTGTCTTGGAATTAATCATCCTTTTCTGCTACAATGAAACGCAAGCAAAAGCATTTATACGTCACTGCCCTTTTTACAAGGATATAACCAATGTATAATCTTTCACCCTCGAAAAGTTTTCACCATGCTTTATTACAATAGAGGAAAACCATGCACCACTGGACCATGTAAAGTTTTCAATAAACGAACGAATCCTCGTCAGCCTATCAGGACGTTTTTATTCGTCCATCCTCGATTGTTGAAGGAAAATACAGAGAAATGGATGGAAGAAGAGGCATCAAATAGAGGAAACGGATAACTATGAGAGTTCATGCAAGCTACAATGTCGGTAGCTGATTGAAGGACGGAAGGCTTCATGTCTATGGAGACATTTGAAGCAGATGGATAGAGGCAACATAAAAGTCCAAACAAAGCGCCCACTGCAATATTTACAAAGATCGGTGCGTCATCATACTCATGCACTGAAACATCTGGGTCATTAAGTCCCAACTTTAACCATGAATTTGTGGAAACCACGCCGCACGAGGGCTCAACAAATTTAATTTCTCTGTTACACCTTTTGAGCCTACCGGCAACAATTTCCCCTGAAAATACCTCGTGCCCATGATAGGCAGCTGAAAAAGCATCCACACTACATGAATACACTCTATAGTTTTTGTAATACAGCCTGTTACACAACATAAACATGTCCACTGTTTTATGCTCCCAGCATACAACCGCAACAGTTGGAGATAGTGTGGAAGGAATCATTCTCTACAAGAGACATTTGAACATTTGACAAACGATATCAGTGAAGTGGTCACACAACACAATCCAATATTTGAAGAAATAAATTATTGTGGAATTCATGCACACATACGGAGTGATCCATAACAACCAAGTATGTGTGCATGCATACAAATGTATCTATGCAGTTCCTTTAACGAGCTGTCGGTATATGTCTTCTATATTGTACCAAGCATCACACGGCCACATTCCAGTTTCACATACAGAAAATTGTCACGAAGAAGTACACCCGATACCGATAGAATGCCACAATTTCCGTTAAGGGAATGATGCAAGAAGCTAAAGAAGTTATATTCTTTTATGGATGTTCATGAGCAATGCGGGTTAACATAGTGAAACGAAGGGTGAGAAATGATGAGATAGAGCAAACCTTTTCGAAGTAGCTCCAGTGGATCCGAGCGAGCTCTACAGTGTTAACAGGATTGAGAGGGTCGGGATCAGATCCTATTCGTATCCCGGCGACGGCGAAGTCCGGCGGCGCACCCCGTCTGTAATACTGAGCCTGAGGAGGTGCCAACGCGTCTATTCTCCCGCCAATCTGCTTCTGAGAGACCCCATACCACCATTGATGAGCGCCTTGAGGAATGTGTGCAGGATATGTAACGCATCTAGACAAAGTTTGATTTGGAATGCAGGAACGCATCGTGTTGATAGAGGAGTGGTCTTGAGCATTAGGTAATGGGGGAGCAGATGGTTCTGGTCCGCGTGGCTGGGAATGACATATGAGGGAGGTTGCAGATATGTGATGGAGATTGGAGGGAAAAGATGCAGATCGATAGACTTGGTTCGAGGTGCCGCAGATGTCGTCGATCGGCGTCGTGACGGTCGTGATATAGTAATGGTTGTGGATTTCATGCTGAACTTTCACTTCATTTTGCAGTGTCTCCTGTTTCTGCTTCCGTTTCCTTTGCATTCGACTTTCGATGAAGCGCTTTGCTTGAAAGACGAACTCCAAGCCTTGTATCCCCAACCCGATGATTGCGAGCACTTCAGCCATAGCATGCGGGGAAATGCTCCGGAGACAGAAGATCCCCCTGTAATACCGTGGCTGATCAGTGTGTGCGTTTCATTGCTCGGGAGTCGGCAGGGAAGCCGAGGATGGATCTCTTCAGACTCCAACGCCTATCGCCTTGATCTGCGCTTGTTTGTCAAGATGACTTGTTTTAACGCGCCTGGATCCGTCATCTGAACCCCTCTTTTCGTTCTCTTTTTTTTTTTTCTTTTATAAATGAGGTTCAGCCGAAGCCTACTCACAGACTTTAACTTTGAAATTGCAATTGTACAAGTAAACGGGCATAATATCTATGAGATTCTTGGGTATCTTACAAAATAGGGGTTAGAGTTCTTTTTCCTTTTTTTTTCCGTTCATTAATTGGTTATGAGTTCGGGACTCCAGAGGGAAGGTCACTTGGAGATTTGAAAGTCAAAGCGAAATTCTTAACTTTTTTTTCATTTATCATAGATGAGTTGTTTCAACATTCACTTTTTGAGGTGGAGGTTGTGTGTTCAATTCCTGTGCGCTTTTTGAACATATTTGGGCTAGTGTGGCCAATCTATCCTTGTAATCCTTCGCGCATTGAAATTAGATCCTTTTGAAGAGCCCATTTCTTATGATGCTTTGTCAATCTAACCTCTGCTATATGGACTACTAGGGGTCCCATGAATGGTACTATAACCTTCACTTGTACAATTGTTTTTTTCAATATATTAAAACCCAAGGAGATTAAGATCTGGCCGAGCTTCCTCTTTTTTAGAAAGAAGGAATACGAACATCCTCGAAGGGCTGCACACTAGGAACTACTCCATAAGGGCTTCGTTGTAAACTTTTTTGAAGAATTTTAAGATTCTTTTTGAGATTTCCTCGAAGGGCTTGTTCAATTCATCTAATAGTGTCCAATAGGGATCGAACCCATGCCCCCTTTTTGAGTTGGAAAACTCATTGTCAAAATGGTATTTTAAGGAACTCATATTAAATGTCCTTGCTTTTTGGCATTTTATCTTGCACATGTTCTGGGCAGCTTGTCCTAGTTATGTTAATGGAACTGAAATCCTATATAGAAGGCTCTTTATCATCATTCTCCTATTTTTAACTTATCTCTTTAGGATTAACATATTTCTCAAGGTGACCTTTAATTTAGGTTGGTTAATTCAAAGGCCTAACATTGATGAGAGGTAAGTTAAATGAAGGTTTGAGATTCCAGATTAGTAATGGTGAGACATATGCTCAACAAAGTCTGTTGTAGTTGTAGCAAGCTAACATCCTTGATAGTGTGTCAAGGATTTGAGACTCATTTTTGAGACATTGGATGGAAAACCTAGAATGGGTGTGGATTTAGTAAATATTCAAGTCTGCTTTATAATAAATGAATAATAAAACAACAAAATCCAAATATCCCAACTATGACATGGGATATTTTAAATTTGGGATGCTTCTAGATTATAGCTTAGAGAGAGCAATGTATTGCAAATCTCTTCTTCATGCTCAATAGATCTCAGCATATAGAGAAATTACCAAAAGCACAAAAAAAGAGATAACGGCATTGTATAGATAAAAAGTAGAGAAAATTGGACACAATCTCCTTTTGCACAGACATCAGACGAGTTCTTGCATGTATTTATGTATTATTTGTATTATATTAAAAAGTAAATTTTACATAAAACTAAGTTGTATTAAAAAAATTGTTACTTTTTTTAATCTTCATATTTTAAGAAATAGTTAATGTGCATACTTTAATAACGCTTACAAAAGGGTTCATTCTTTTTAAGAGAATTTCATGGAAATCCATTCGTACAACATGTATAGAGTTGGTGCATTAAGTAGACAGCCAAATTATCAGCCCTTCAGACTTGAATTTCTCTACAAATGGTTATGTGTATCAAGTAAATATAAATTTAAATCCTAAAATTTATTTTCAAATTTTCATATGTGTCAAGTAAATATAGAATTGAATCGTTTTTTAAGGATCGGTACCAATTTTTTATGATCTTTTTCTCATTATCAATGAAGAAAAATTGACATGACACAATGCACTACAATTTAACTTGAAAACTAGCAAAAGAACATATGATCCAATGGATCAAGTATTATAAGCAAGATACAATGATGGCATTATCCATTTGTATGCTCCCATAATTGAGCTTAGATATAGAGATTAGAAGATAGAGACATGTTGGCTCAAGTCAACATTTGGACTAATCTAGAAGTCATCTATAAATAGGCCAATGAAGAGGTGTGATGAATCATGGACGGCTAGAAATGGGTAGTAGTATGTGGATGGCCACCACGTGCGTAATGGTTTACTACACATATATACGAGATACATGGGGTTCATCAATGCATAGAGTGCCAAACAGACAATGAACTTCATATTCTTTTTATATGTTTGGCTAGATGTATTTTGACCAACTATGGGGTCATAAGGAAGATCTTATGGGAAATTGATTGTTGTTAAAAGGCCATCTTTTGGCCTCGAAAGGCCATCCAACAACATTGAAGTTCATGACCTACCTAAAAGGTATGTTAGGTGCATAGATAATCTAGACCATCTATGTTCAACTTTTGCCATCATCTAACTTCATAGTTAGGAACCTAACAATTTCCAATGCTCTCACATAGCTTCTTCTGATAATGGGGCGCCATGAAATAGTATTGTGGACTACTAGTGGTGCTTCATGAGCATGAGGCATTGAGAATCTTTAGAACCCCCTTTCAATGTTCACACGCAAGTGAACTAGCTCCTTAGCCCAATGGCAAGGTTATCAACATGAAAATAGAACCGGATCTTTGGAAGTACCTTTGTAAAGATATCTTTAACATGATGATCTAATGGAAAATGGACCAGCTATAGGAATCCACCCTTTGTGTATAGCACTATGACATAGGAAAATAGACCTGATATGATTTGTGTATGCATGAAATACCAGATTCTTTGCAATTTCCATGCAAATTTGTTTATCACATATTAATTTTGTAGCTTCTTCCATATGCACACCCATATGCCAAAGAATTATCTTTAGAAAAATTAATTCATAAGGAGCGAGACAAGCTACCTTGTGTTTTGATTCTTAAATACCATTGTAGGTCGTTTAATGCTAATCTAAGAGAAGACTCCATATCCATAAGAGATAAGCAATACCCAAAAATTGATTTCTTGAGTTTATGTCTCCAACCCAAATCACATTAGTCTTTCAAGGAGGTGCTTGAGGAACTATAAGTTATGTAAAACTCTAGAGTTCCTTTAAGATACCTACTCACTCACATTCCATTTTCCCAATGGTTTTCTCCACAACTGATTTGAGAACCTACTCAAAACAATAGTTGCAAAACAAATAATATGTATAATGCTGCACAATTAGACAAGATTACCTACGAGCTTCTTATATGCCTTCAAGTTTTCCAATGATGATATATCCCCCAAAAACAACCTAGCATTGGTGTAGCTATGACCTTGCACTTCATCTTGCCAAATGCCTTCAAAATTTATTGTGCATAGGTTTATTGAGAGATATAGTATTTTCTTGGTTTCTATCAAGCCTCAATCAGAAAAAAATCGTATGAGCTCTACATCTATAATCTCAAAATCATTATGTAAAGCATATTGGGTTTTTTGGATCAAGTCTTTATGGTCACTTGTAATAAAGATATCATCCACATATAGTACAATGACAATGTACTTTCCATTATGCTGATGAAAGTACAAACTTGCATCATAATAACATATTTTGGGGTTTAAATCTCGAAAAAAAAATTCTTATATGTTAATACCATAGTCTTAGGGCATATTTCAGCCCATGTAGTGCCTTCTCAATCAGCACACTTTGTTTTCTAAATGGGGAGCCTCAAACCTTGGTGGTTGAGCCAAATACACCTCTTAAAGGCCATACTTTGGAATGCCACTTTAAGAAAATCTTGTATATTTCCTAGTTCTTGTCTGCAGCCACAACAAGTACTGTAAAAGTATTAGTCATCCTACTATTAAGGGCAAAAGACTCTTCAAATTCCAATCCTTCCACCTACTTATATCCTTGGCCAACCATTTGAGCCCTGTATTTTTCAAGACAACCTTTACATTCATGCTTTATCTTGGAAAATCACTTTGTTTTAATAATCTTCTTCTTTTCTAGTTTATCCACCAGGTGTTATCATATTAACTTGCATTGCTTCCTTCCAATACTGATTTGCCAGTGCTAGCTTCTTCCACATTAGTTAGTTCTTTCAGCTCTTCGATAATCTCAACCATCAAGGCCATGTTGATAATGTTTTTTAGATATTCTCCTTTTCTCCTCTATCCTTTTTGACTATCTATGCCCATCTTCATTATCCTCAATTAGATTAGGCATATGATTATTATTATCATTAAGTTGTTTTGAAAAATATGGCAATGGATCTTATTACTAAGGGATCTTATATTTTCCCAAGGGTTGTAACCCTCATCATTTCGCACATCATTTGGCATTAAGTGCCTTATACTCTTGTAACAACAAGGAATATAAGAAGGATCTTGTGTGTGTGTGTGTGTGTGTGTGTGTGTGATTTGGAGGCTATTCTAAGCTATCCAAGTGTTTCTGCATTTGGGCTACTCTAAGCCCCTCTCCGACGTGTCTCTCTCATCATCAAGTGTAGGGATATTCTAAGCCCCCCCTCCCACCCCATCCCAATTTTTGTACAATTTTTGCAAGTCTAGTAATTTCATTTTGACAGCAACCATGTTAGAGATTTCGAACACAACATCCTCAAGTCAATTGTATATACCCTCATTTACACCAATATTCATGCCAAAAGATGAAAGACTAATTGGCATAAATTACAATCTATGGAAGGACACTATTAGGGACTACCTCTATGCAAACCAGTTGTACGAGGTCGTTGAAGGAAAGAAACGAGAGCCTGATAAGGAAAGCAATCTAGGAGCTTGGAATATATGGAACGTCAAAGATAGAAGAGCATTAGGCCAACTTCTCCTTCCATGTGATGAATTGACAAAGGGTCACATCACTCCATGGAAGACTTCAAAAGAAGCTTGGGATACTCTAGCCAATCTATATGAAGATAAAACACCTTCTAAGATTTATGCTTAAGAGGCCATATTTCACAATCTCACTATATGTCCACAAGGCATCATCACAAAATTTATAGCCCAATTTGAAGATTACCAAAGAAAGTTGGCACTTTGTGGACGCAAGAACTCAACTGAAGATATGGTCGTTAGGTTGCTCAACAAGCTTCCTCTCTTATGAGAATTTTGTGATCACTCTATACAAGAGAGGTTAAGAAATCACTTGGGAAGAGGTTTGTGGACTTTTGCTCCTCCACAATACACGAGCAAAGTCAGCTTCCTCACAAGCGATAGCCATGAAGGCTAAGGGATCCTTCCACAAGGGCAAACATGCTAGTCATAATACTAGCAACACACCTAAGCAAGATTCCAACACTTCAAGAAAGAAGTTTAGCTATAATTTATGTGGAAGAACAGGGCACTTGGAGAAATTTTGCTACAAGAAGAAGCACACCTCGAAGCCCTCTAGCTCTAGGAACCCATCAAAACCTTCTTAGCATAGGTCTCACTATTCTTGTGAAGACCTGTTCATTTCCATAGAGGCCACAACATGTGAGGCCATCCGGCTTTGATGTTTATTATCTAACATTGGTATTTTACAGGTTACTCTGACATGCATCTGCACGGACATCCAATCAGCCTTGGCCATTGCCAAGAATCCAGTGTTCCATGCCCGTATGAAGCACATTGAGATCCAGTACCATTTCATCCACGAGGAGCTCACCTCTGAAGAGATTACTCTAGAGCAGTGTACCTCTTAGGAGAACTTGGTGGACATATTCATGAAGGCTCTATAAAATTATCCCACATGAAATCTACTTTGGAGAGCCCCTCCAAAATCTATATAAGGAGGGTCTCTCCCCCCATTTGTACTTGGTTAGAAGCCTGAGGAGCCTAGTCCATGCTCTTGGAAAGCTCATTTCTAATCCATGTGAGTTTACCCATTTCTTGGTCTACTCACTTTGAGTCTCTCACACTCTTTCTTTTGTGAGTACACTCTTCTTTTCATTTTTCTTATGTGCATGTAACTCTCTACACAAGGAATGTTGCATTTTTCCCAAAATATAACCTTTAGAAACATGTTTACCATGTGCCTCAAGTTTTGGCAGAGAGGACACCATTTCAAATTTCTGTAGGTGTAGCCAACTAGGAAAATCAGATGACCAAAGCATGCATGCCAAAGCTTTGCATCTGATATAGCTTGTGAATCATGTACTGCACATGCTAAATCATTCACATATTTTTCATAGTCCATGAGCTTATATAGTCCATGACATGAAATACCAGAAGGAAAAATGACATTGCCATTTGATAGACCATGAGATGTATACTTGTCATCAACAAATTTCATAGCCAAGCCCATCTTGACTAATGCTGAAATTGATAACATACTTATCTTCATGGATTGCATAAATAAATCATCTGACAATGTAAAAGAAATATAATCAGTAGTAATCAGAACGATCTTACCAACTCCCATGATAGGATAAGAGGAGTTATTCGTGCATGTGACAGTATTCCCTGTAGGGGTAGGCTCAAGTGAAGTGAACAAATTGTGCTGTGAGGTAATATGTTTGCTTGCTCCACTATCAAAGTACCAAACATCTGAGTCTATTGCAGACATACACTATTCATGAAAAGATGGGTCATAACTGCAAACAATAGTAAATTCCTATTCTTCATTCTCCACAAGATTTTGGACAACTCTTTATGACATGATCATTTCCTTTATAGAATTTGCAAAACAATTTGTGCGTTTTTGTTTTCTTCATGTCTTTGTCATCCTTCTTTGATTCTGTAGAATTAGAAAATTGTTGCATACTAGTAGATGAGCTCCATTTACATTTGCCCTTCTGACTAGCCAAGAAAGCTTGATCTACAACATGCAAATGGACTTGTTCTACCTAGACTAATCTTCCTGCAATAGAACAGAGATTAAATTCTCAAATATTAAGGCATTTGGGTTGCCTTTCATCATCAATCGAAGAGTAGAAGCAAAAATCTGATATGAATCTGGAAGACCATTTAGAATGGTCTACACGAGTGAGCTATCAGGCAAGGCTTCATCATCAGAATTCAATCGCTCCTTCAAATCTTTGATCTTTATCAAAAATTTGTCCATGGAATCTCCTTCTTTCATGTGCTCAATCTCTAATTGTTTTCGAAGGTAAGCAACACAATCCTCATTCCTTGCCTGGTATAAAGTGGTAAGTGTATCCCAAGCATCCTTCTATATTTTGCAAGAGTGAATGTGAGGAATAATGGCACATTTGATAAACAAGGCTATCAATGCATGCACCTTAGCATCTCTGCCATCCCAATGAAGTTGCTCTACAGTAGGTGTAGGAGGAACCACAACACGAGTAGGAACCTGAAGAGTATCACCATCTCCATTCCATCTATACCACCTTTAGTAACTGTATTTGCAAGTGTAATAGGACGTTTTTCCATCCAAATTATCCTCAACAACCAACATACAGAATACATAATTGCTTTTAGCCATGGCCATTGACTAAAATAACTTGATAAAGGAAAATGACAGTATCTCAAAAAGTTGAACACAACTACCCTATCGAGTTCTACTAAACCTATAGCAAACTTTGAGGCACTTATATTGACGAACCGAAACCTGTATATATCTTTGGCACAAAAAGATGAAATTTCTTGCATAAGCACGGTGATAGTGCATTTGGAGGTAGAAATGAGTTCAGATCGTGATTTTGACACCATAGAGCGAAGTAGTTTTGAACTCCTATCCGCTTCAAGTATGCTCACCAATTTTTGTAGAGGAACCACAACACGAGTAGGAACCTGAAGAGTATCACCATCTCCATTCCATCTATACCACCTTTAGTAACTGTATTTGCAAGTGTAATAGGACGTTTTTCCATCCAAATTATCCTCAACAACCAACATACAAAATACATAATTGCTTTTAGCCATGGCCATTGACTAAAATAACTTGATAAAGGAAAATGACAGTATCTCAAAAAGTTGAACACAACTACCCTATCGAGTTCTACTAAACCTATAGCAAACTTTGAGGCACTTATATTGACGAACCGAAACCTGTATACATCTTTGGCACAAAAAGATGAAATTGCTTGCATAAGCATGGTGATAGTGCATTTGGAGGTAGAAATGAGTTCAGATCATGATTTTGACACCATAGAGCGAAGTAGTTTTGAACTCCTATCTGCTTCAAGTATGCTCACCAATTTTTGTGCAGTTCTGAGACTGTGATTGGAGGGATGTCAACGAACCCCTAGATGAAGTAGCAACCTGCTCTGATATCAATTGTTGGATTTTGAGGTCTGTGGAAGCATGCAAACAACACAAAGGAAGAAGAAGAAGCTTGTTGAACAACACATGATACTGAATGTATTACCAAGAGAATGTAGAAAGATAAGCAACATGTTAGGGTTATAGGCATATATACAAGCTGGTGGAAAAAAACCTCCTAAAGAGGGAAAAAAGTGCCTCAACGGTCCTAGTGTGTTCACACACATCACTACCTAAATATATAAACACAATGAAGTAATTCTTTTGGGACTCAATTTTATCTAATTCTTCATCCATTTCTTGTGGTGTCTCTAGCTTAGCTGCAGACATGTTTGCATTAGTGTTTGATAAATTTTCATATAACTTCTTCATTCCTCCCTACCCCTAGTTTACAAGTAGGGGTAGACAAGTCCTAAAGTCACATAATTTCTTATCTATGTCTACAACTAGCTGGTGCTCTTTTTCTAGCTTCAATTCTTTGCACACATAAGAAACGTATTCCCATGTGTTGCACCAGACACACCTTCTTCCTCCATTTCATTGTCTTTCATTGGGCCCAAATATTTCTTTGATACATGGGCTAACCTAGTGGTATTGGAAATTGCTGAGCAATAGGCTGGACTAGAGGGGTAGCTTGAGGCATCATATATACTTGAGGAATTTTTGGCATGGGCATAGGATTTCTTTGCAATGGATATGCTTTGCTGATACTCGATTGAGAAGAACTAGGGTCTTGAAAACCCATAGGGCACACCTTGTTATGAAGGCTAGCTATCTCTTTGAATAGATATGCTTGCATAGACATAACATTCTCAAGTTGCTTACCTAAAAATGTCTAATTGAAGTTCCAATGGAGTCCAACATATAGATGCCACATTGCTCGTAGCCACTACTACAGATACATTTGGTTTCGTTGGATTAGGTGTCTCTCTCCAATTTCCTCTCTATATTGAAATTGTACCAGTTGTAATGGCCTATCGTAGAGGACAAACTGTCATTGCCTCATCTGAGCAACCACCTCCACCTCTCTTCTTACTATCTCCTAGCTATCTGTTAACCCAAATCTGGTAATAGGTTCTTAAATTCTTCTATCAACTTCAGCCCTATCTAATACACACATACACATATGCACGTATATGCATCCATATGCATTCTAATACACACATAGACATTCTAATACACATATATATATGCATATGAATAATATATATATGCACATGCATGCAATAATTCCACATACAATTTGTGGGCACATTTACATACATGTTTACACCCATTGATGCTATGCATACATGTATTAATCCTTTTCTGCAAGTATCATGATTACTCAACAAGAAATCAAAGGTCCGATCAATTCGTGCGTTAGACATCAATTAGTCCGATCAATTAGTGATAGGAAATACATTCAAGGGCAAAAATTCACAATGATATTTTTATGTTGATAGCATTCATCTCAATTAAATGTTGATCAATAATCACGTAGTTCCCTTCTTTCTTCTTCTTTCGACCTCCAAAGTCAACATACATACATGTTTTAACTGTTTTATACTCACTTTGTGCTTTGAATCGATGCTTTGAATTCGACTTTCAAACTTTGCCTTTAGATCACGACAACAACATATAGCTTAGGGAGTACTTTCGTGTCGCATTGGTGTTTGTAGATGCAAAGGGATGATTGTGAGAGGAGGTTCAAGCCTTGGGAAGCATTGAGGAGAAGAGTCACCATCTTTTGGGAAGCAACAAATCAATGCCATGGGTGCTTGGAAGAAGGTACATGATTATTTGATGCTTCAGCAAGTTGAATATCATTGTGTGAATGGAGGTGGCAATGCAAGAAAAAAACCTTGTAGATAGATAGAAAGACTCTATTAGCTTTTCTTTAAGTCTCACAGTAGAGTAGTCACGCAGTTGCAAGGCTAAATTAGAGAGTGCCTACTGGGAAGTGGATTTGTATACAAGTGTTCATTAATACATACATTCACATTGTTCATTTCTGAGTTTTCTGTCATACTACTCAAAAGTCTGTCAACTTGTGAAGTGCATATCTAGGTCAATTCTTGACCAAATTCAGTAATTCAAAGCTTGTTGGATTCAGCTTGAAGTTATCTACAATGTATCCAAGTTTGAAGAGATTCTATTCAGCCATTTCAGAGAAATGTGCGTCAAGGTGATCACTGGTCAATATTTGCTACAGTCCTAAAAAATCAGGGGTATAGCTTAACTTGCTAAATTGATTTCTCTTAGCATAGTTTATCTTTTTACATCATTCCACTTGGAATAGTTAGCTTGCTAAGCTAATTAGATACCCCTAAAAGGAATTTTTCCAATTCCTACTGTGCTGGTCATACTAAGCAAAATATCCAGCAGGTGTCAAGACATAAATAAAAGGTTTTCTTGAGTTTGTGAGTTTCAAAGTTATCTGTTCTGGTTCAATCATTGCACACATCATTTCCAAAGTACATAAGACATTTTATGATGTCATTGGAAAGCTAAGGAGGTCTACTTATCAAGTCTGAAGCAAAAGAGGGCTGGTACAAAGCAGGTTTTAGCAGTACCTACTCAGTCTCTTGGAGTATCCATCCATCTTTCCAACAATGGTATCAGAGCAAACTAAGGTAAAATGGGAGATGGTTTTCCTTCATTTATTGATAAATTGGACAGGAACAACTATCAAGCATGGTCTCTAAGGATGAAGACCTACTTACAAGGAAGGAGTCTCTATGGTTACATCTCAGGAGATGAGGAATTGCCCTGATTCAAAACAAGAGGATTACCAACCAAGGAAGAACATGAAAAGCTCAACACATGGTGTGCTAAGGATGCATTGGCAAGGTCTTATTTACTCAACTCCATCTCTGATTTTCTTTGCCACATATTAGAAATTGTAAGACATCCCAAGAAACCTGGGAAACCTTTTCATCATATTTTTCTTCCAACACAAGGGCTAGGAAAAATCAGTTGTGGATTGAATTCACAACATTAAGGAAGCAACCTAAGCAAGCTATTTCAGAATTTGTGACCAAGATTAAAGATGTAGCAGATCAGTTAGCAAGCATAGGAGAAGAGATTGAAGAAGAGCAGATTGTAAGGCAAGTGATCAATGGGATCAAGGCTGATGAAAAATGGGAAAGCTTCACCACTGCCATGGACCTCTACATGGACATGCAAATACCAGATCTCACAACCCTCATGGGACAATTGTTTACACATGAAGCAAAGCTCAACAAGAATGGAGATACTTCCAAAGGTAATAACTCTTCTGTCCTATACACTGATACGAAGTCTAAAGATAAAGGCAAGAGCAAGAAGGTGGAAGATGAAGGCTCTACCTCCCAAGCCAACTATGTAGGAAGAGGTAGATCATCAAGAGGAAGGGGCAGAGGAGGTAAGCAAGGTAGGGGGAGATCCTATAACTCCTCACCATGCAACATTTGTGGTTTATCAAATCATACTACAGATGAGTGTTTCTGGAATTACAAGAATCAGAAAGGAAGAGGATACCAAAGAGGTGGATACTCACAGTCAAGAGGTAGATTCAATCATCACCAAGGCTACAACAACACCTACAACAACAATTACAACAATAATTACAATGGCAACTACCAAGGAGGATTCAAATCCAAAAAGGACTACAACAACTACACAGAGGAGCAGGATGACTCTCTTCTGATCATGAACATGACTTCAAAATCAGGTACAAATAATGACCACCTATTCTACATTGACTCAGGGTGCTCAAATCATGTGGCTAGCAATGTCGCATTACTCTCTAATATTAAGGAACCAAAACGTAAGCATCAAGTCCAAACAGGTGATGACACCAAGCATTCACTAGTTAAAGTTGGAAATGTTAAGACTCGTGATGGAAATCAGAATTTGTTGAGCAGGGTACTCTATGTACCAACCATTACCAAAAATTTGAGGAGTGTTGGACAGATTGTGGAGAAAGGTTTGCAGGTTAGATTCAACCAATATGGAGCATTTGTGGAGGATCCAAGGCATGGGTTCAAGAGAATTGCTAAAGGAGAAAAATCAGGTAGACTTTTCACTTTTGAGTTAGAAGACACAAAGAATATTGCACTTTATAGTTATAAAGATCAAACACTTTCAGAGCTTGAGATTTGGCACAAAAGATTAGGGCATATAGGAGAAAGAACTTTGAAGCAAATATGCAGGGACCAATGTGTGCTTGGAATACCTAATGTATCCAAGCAACATATGATTTACAAGTGTGGTGCTTGTCAATTTGGGAAGTCTCACAGGTTACCCTTCTCAAAGAAAGGATACATGTATGAAGACTACCTAGAGCTTGTCCACACAGATGTATGGGGACCAAGCAAGGACCCCTCAGTCTCAGGTTCAAGGTACTATGTATCTTTTATTAATGATTATAGCAGATGGACTGTATTGTACTTCATGAAGCACAAGGATGAGGTGTTTAATTACTTCAAAAAATATCTTGCACTAGTTGAAAACTAGACAGGGAGGAATTTGAAGAGGTTAAGGTCAGATGGAGGAGGTGAGTACTTCTCCAATGAGTTTGAAAAGTTCTTGCAGGACAGAGGCATCAAAAGGGAAATAACCACAAGGTATTCTCCTGAACAGAATGGGGTAGCTGAAAGAAGAAATAGGTTAATTGTTGAGACAGCTAGATCTATGTTGAATGAGAAAAGGTTACCTAACTATCTATGGGCAGAGAGTGTTTCTACTGCCACTTACCTCATAAACAGGTTACCATCTAAGTCTCTTGATGGCATGACACCCTATGAAGCATGGCATGGTAAGAGACCCTCACTTGACCATTGCAGGATATTTGGATGTGTAGCATATGTACACATTCCTTCTCAAATAAGAGGTAAGCTAGACCCAAAGGCAGAAAAGTGCATCTTTATTGGGTATGATCTAAATAAAAAAGGTTACAGGTTTTATAACCCTACCAATAAGGGATTCATGGTAAGCAGAGATGTCTTTGATGAAAATGATTCTTGGTATGAGAATGAATGCAGGAAGGTTAAATTACCCTATGATTTGGAAGAGGAGTTTCCAAATCTTGCAAAGGAGGAACCTACTCAGAATGAAGCCTCAAGTTCAGATGATGAAGATACTATCAACCTTGAAGAGTTCAAGGCATGGAAGTCCAAGGGGAAAATGAAGATGAAGAAGCTTGAAGACATACCTGAATCTTCAACTCAATCAATCAGAAGATCACAAAGAGAAAGCAAAAAACCTAACAGATATGGGTATGATCCATCTCTTGTTACTAAACATTCTGTTTATCTTACCAAAGATTTGTCAAATGAAGAACCAAGATCATATGAAGAAGCCATAACCAAATCAGAATGGAAAGAAGCTATGGATGAGGAGATTGAAGCACTCAAGGAGAGTGACACATGGGAGTTAGTACCTAAAAAGGACTCCATGAAGGTAATAGGATCCAGATGGATCTATAAACTTAAAGAAATTCTGATGGCACAATTAATAGGTACACAACTAGATTGGTAGCCAAGGGTTTTGCACAAACTCAAGGCATTGACTATGAAGAGACATTTTCTCCTCTGGCAAAGATGCCAACAATCAGAGTGTTAGTAAGTGTGGCTGCATCAAAAAATTGGAATATGTACCAATTGGATGTCAAGAATGCTTTCTTGAATGGATGGATTTCAGAGGAGGTATATATGTCACAACCTCCTGGCTATGAGGACCCTAAGAAGGTAACATATGTTTGAAAATTAAAAAAGGCTTTATATGGATTGAAGCAGGCACCTAGGGCATGGAATTACAGGTTAACTACATACCTCCAAGACCAAGGTTTTGTTATGAGCAAGGCAAATACTTCTCTATTCATCAAAAGAAGTAATTCAGAGGTAATATACCTTTGTGTTTATGTTGATGACATCATCATTACAGGTAATGATGTCAATGGAATCAGATATATCAAGAGCCAAATGATGAAGGAATTCAAGATCAATGATCTTGGTCTATTGAAGTATTTTCTTGGGCTTGAATTAGTCTACACTAATTCAGGGATATACATTACTCAGAAAAAGTATATATAGGACATGTTAAAGAAGTTTCATTTGCAGGATGCCAGAGTAACAAGCACTCCAATGGAGGTAAACCTAAAACTAAGTGCCCATGAAGGTGATGAAGTCAATGACATTACAGGTTATCAAAGTATGGTGGGTAGCTTGAACTATGCTACCTTAACAAGGATAGATATTGCATATTAGAGTTAGTGTGCTAAGTCAACTTATGCACAAGCCAGTGATACCTCACTTAGAGGCTGCCAAGAGAATCTTGAAGTATCTCAAGGGTACACAGAACCATGGTTTGTATTTCCCTTACACTTCAGATATTGATATCAAAATTTATTCAGATGCAGATTGGGCAGGATGCAAGGATGATAGGAGGAGCACTTCTGGATATATTTCTTTTGCAGGTAATAAGCCAATATCTTAGTCTTCAAAGAAGCAACCAACTGTTGCATTGTCTTCTACAGAAGCAGAGTATAGAGGGCTGGCTAATGCCACACAAGAAGCAATTTGGATTAAGCTTTTGTATACAGAATTGGGTTTATTTACTAGGTCTCCAATAATCTTTGGAGATAATACAAGTTCTCTTCACCTTGCAGCTAATCCTATCTATCATGCTAGGACCAAACATATAGAGGTCCATTATCATTATGTGAGAGAGAAGTTGATAAGCAAGGATATTCAACTGACCTATGTATCAACCAACATGCAATGTGCAGATTTGTTAACTAAAGCTTTGGATGGAACCAAACTTTGCAGATTCAAAGCCATGATTGGATTGCAGGATATACTTGAAGATTGAAGATGAAGACCAAGCCAAAATGTTTGGCTTGAGGGGGAGCTATTGGTGTAAATCACAAGCCTACACATTTGACTTGAAAGATATCTTGAAGACTCTACTTATGTGAAGAAGCATAGGAACCATTGCTAGTGGTTAATTGCCATTTTATCCCCTTGTAAATGTCAAATTGACTTGGAATCTTTTGTAATCACCTACCAAAAGGATTCGTGGAAAAGGTAGCTCTTTGATTGAAGGAATATCTCCTAGGATATAGGAGCTTGATCATAGGGAGCCAAAAGTTTGAATTTGAATTCAAAATTTTACTCATTCCTTATAAAAATGGACATGGAAAAGTTGCGGGTAGATCTCATCATTCCCGAGCTTCTCATTAGTGATTCTGAGTGTGTGTGAGGACTACACTCTAGCCCACACCTATCTACACCATTGGGCAATGATTTTCATGCCAATGGATTTGTATACAAGTGTTCATTAATACATACATTCACATTATTCTTTTCTGAGTTTTCTGTCATACTACTCAAAAGTCTGTCAACTTGTGAAGTGCATATCTCGGTCAATTCTTGACCACATTTAGTAATTCAAATCTTGTTGGATTCAGCTTGAAGTTATCTACATTCTATCAAAGTTTGAAGAGATTATATTCAGCCATTTCAGAGAAATCTGCATCGAGATGATCACTGGTCAATATCTGCTACAGTCCTAAAAAATGAGGGGTATAGCTTAACTTTCTAAATTGATTTCTCTTAGCATAGTATATCTTTTAACATCATTCCACTTGGAATAGTTAGCTTGCTAAGCTAATTAGATACCCCTAAAAGGAAGTTTTCCAATTCCTACTATGCTGGTCATACTGAGCAAAATACCCAACAGGTGTCAAGACATAAATAGAAGGTTTTCTTGAGTTTGTGAGTTTCAAAGTTATCAATTTTGGTTCAATCATTGCACACATCATTTCCAAAGTACATAAGACATTTTATGATGTCATTGGAAAGCTAAGGAGGTCTACTTATCAAGTCTGAAGCAAAAGAGGGCTGGTACAAAGCAGGTTTTAGCAGTACCTACTCAGTCTCTTGGAGTATCCATCCATCTTTCCAACATAGAAAATATGGAAAGATGTTGTGAACAAATGTTTTAAACTTTACTAAAAACTGTGTTAAAGTGTTTGGTAGATGTCCAATTAATGCATGGATCATGTACCTCTCCATAGGCATGAATCATGTACCTCTCCAGTGTTCTATCTATGCTCTTATCTATGTATTTTTACCTTGAGGCAGATCCAGTAAAACCCCTCCCCTCTCCTTCACCTCCTCTCTCCCCCCCCCCCCCCCCCTTTCCCCTCCCGCCGCCCAAAAAAGAAGAAAAAAAAACTTTTTCTATCTACGTACCTCGTATCCCATGGCACTTCTATTGAAAACAATAACCTGAGGAGTTTTGATTTTCATATCACAAGCTAGCAGAAGTAAAAACTTTTGTGTGTTGTTTGATGATTATCACAAGCCTCTGGACTTCACCTTTTATTGTGTAAAAAATGGACTTCTTATTTACTTCAATTTTTTGACTGTGGTATGACAATTCAGGAAGATGCAATGCTGGAAGTGACCAAGAATCTCCTGCAGTTCATCACGTCTTTACCTCGAACGGAGCATCTGTTAACATATGATGGGACAAGTGATTATACTGGAGACTCCATTGTGAATGATGATCATGTTAGTGGGAGCTATGGACATAACTTACACAGCTGTGGTCATGGGCACTCCCATGGAAATATACATCAGTTTGACGATCATGACATACATCACATTCATGGCCATGGGGCTCACTACATGGATCACATGGGTCAAGGTGGTTGGGTGATTTGAAACCTGGTTTGATGGATGTAATTTCATTCCCGGCCACCCTTAAACATAATGGAGGAACGTGAATCTTAGTAGAGGCTCCATTTGTGATGATCCTTGCATAGCATGTCCTTAAGTTTTTGTTTGGCATACTGGTGTTAGTTGAGTGCTCCAGCATTCTCATCATTAATCAATCTGTGTTCTAGATGGCATGGATTGAGTAAGCTGTAGAACAGCAGCATAGGAATGAGAAGTACCACTAGAGCGAATGCGATTGACACTGCAACATCAAGCCTTACCGGTGTTAGCTGAGTGCTCCAGCATTCTCATCATTAATGATTCTGTTGTAGATGGCGTGGATTGGGTAAGCTGTCGAATAGAATCATACGAATGAGAGGTACCACTAGAGTGCTTGACACTGCAACATCAACCCTTGTCAGGTAGTGACTTTGTCAATATATAGTTGGGATAGGAGCTTTTACATATAAAAATGCTGAAACTTGGTTTTAGAAAGGTCGGAAAAGTTTCTGGTTGGGTGATCTTAAGCCTCAGCAAGAGATGATCTACAGTCTTTCTTTTTTCTGAATTATTATTACTATTATATTATTATTATTATTATTATTATTTAAATAATATTTTTCTGGAGCTAAAGCTTGATGAATAAAAGCATGCTTTGTTGATTATTTCCTATGACATTCGTGAATTGTGCTCCACCAGTGATAGTGCATTATCAAACGTTCTCTTCATGGCGGAAGGTTTATATGATGTTGCATGCAATTGCTGGCCTTAGTCGTTCGCATATGCACGATTAATTATATATATCCACTAGTATATGTAAACTGCCTTCTACGTGCATGCAGTGGCACAAATGTGAAAAACTTCAGATCAGCTTGAACTTTTCTTTATTTATATATATATATATATATATATATATATATATATATATATATATATATATATATATATATATATATATATATATATATATGCATGTATATATCATGTATGTGTATGTATACTCATATATACATATATGTAAGTGTGTGCACACACACAGACCCAAAGGGTCCATGCATGCATGCTTGTGTGTGTGCGTGCACACACACACACACACAGAGTTACATGATTACGAGGGTGCAAACCCTCTCTTAGAGACCCAATTAGTAGGGTGCACACATGAGTGGGAGGGAGGGGGGAGAGAGAGAGAGAGAGAGAGAGAGAGAGAGAGAGAGAGAGAGAGAGAGAGAGAGAGAGAGAGAGAGAGAGAGAGAGAGAGAGAGAGAGAGAGAGAGAGAGAGAGAGACGGTATGCTCCAACGAGAGGCCTTCTTTGCCTAACCCGCAAGGAGATGGACATGAAGAATTATCTGTGAAGTAGCAAGGATTCTTCTCTTTGGTTTGAATGTTGGGGCATAATATAGGAGCAAGATATTTCTTTTTGAAGCTGTGATGTTTTGGATTGGCTGCAATTTGTTTTTTTATGGTGGTGTGCTTTGTCCTTATATCTAATGCATAGGTGGATTTGGAACTAGTAATGCGGAACGTGATTAATCACAAAGTAGCTTGAATAAAATGAGCTTGGGCGTTTTTCATAGACCAATGTACAAATGTATAGTTAGTTATAGTGAATTTGCACTTGACTCTATATTTTGCAATGGTTTGGAGGAATTGTTTGGAAGTTGTAAGAAAAGCTATGTTTTTATTATGAAAACTCTAGATTATGGTGGAGGTATCTAATTTTTTTTTTATAAGTAACTAGTTTTTTCTTCCCTTAGAAAAAGCTTTATGCTTCTAGTGTGAGGAAAGTAGATGTTTTAATAACCAGATGTCTAGAATGAAAAGGAAGATCTAAAATATAAGTAACAACTATGTTTTTGGGTGGAAAAGCCAATTGAATCAAAACAATGATAAAGGAGTTTTATATTAGATCGGTTGTGTAACTATGTAGTTGTGTTATTCGATTAGCCAACTATGTACAAAAAATGAGAAAGTGGTCCACAAATGAATCACTACCACACATGATCTTATCCTTGCAAAACAAGAACTTAATTTCAAATTTTGATGAGTCATGAGAGTTAAATTATGGTACAAAAAATGAGAAAGTGGTCCACAAATGAATCACTACCACACATAATCTTATCCTTGCAAAACAAGAACTTAATTTCAAATTTGGATGAGCCATGAGAGTTAAATTTTTGCTTACCATTGTGCTTGTTAAGTGAGTGGAAGGCCTTGCTACAAACAAGGATTTGGGGTTGTGACTAGAGTACACATGTTTATGAGCAGAGCTTAGTGGATATTTTCTATTAATACGAACATTGTCAAACTTTGCTTTGAATCTTCATCTAATCACCAATATTCTCATCAACTGCATAGAGAGACGGGTGTGTGTATTTGTTGGAGGATTAACATAGACAAACAAGGTATGAGTGATCTATATAATCTATGTTTTGCTTCTTTGGCAGCTCATTTCAAGCAAATGGTTATTGTATGGATGTGTATCGCTAGTAAAGGATGACATCCATTGCTCAAATGAGGATAAAACTTTCATGTATGGGATTTTACCCATACAATAGAATGTCTATCAATGTTGGGAGTGGTACTATAAGTAGAATAATGATTGCATCGTCGTTGGTTTTGATCTAAAGTACTTCTACTAGACAAATGGAGCTTTAAAGATAGATATGAAAAATATGTGGTGAGAAAGCTATACGGTCCTTTGGTTAACGATGTAATTGCATTGAAAATAGTGCTATGACAGGTTTGAAGTTGTGAATGGAATCTCAAAAATACAGTAGTTATGGGAAGTTTTATGGAAATCTTTAGTAGTTGTTGTAAGATACATAATTTTGTTTGATAAACTAAAAACAAACAAACAAACAGAATAAACAAACAAACCTATATCCCTTTTTGTGGTTATTTCCAATTTTTCTCTACATTTTTTGAATCAAGTGAAATCATCAGTTTTTACTTGGTTAATTATGTTCTATAGATCTTGAATAAGCTATCTTTTCCTTCATGAGCAATTACTTTATAATACTTTTTTATGCCGAACGTGAAAGAAGACCATGTTTTCTTAAGAATATAAATGAGAAAGTTGTAAATAGTATCGACATGCCTGATTAACCTAACCTTTTTGTTTTTGTTAAAAAAGTGAAACTTGTGTTCAAGCTTTGTATAAGCTACCTTGAGTCCTTTTTGAAACTATTTTAAACAACGATAAACAATTTTTGTAAGCTCAAAAAATACACAACTATGGGCATTCGATATCCATTTGAATTATTTTTTACGAGACTTCCAAACATGTATCAATGAAGGTGATTAGCTAGTACTCGGTGGTACATTAGTAATTCTCCTTAGCTTCATTGATAATTCCCTTATTAAACCTTCAAAATTGATGTTTGATGGGCATAATTTACCATACTTCAATCTAATTGAAGTGTATTTATGCATAATTCTTCTACACATGAATATAGGTTTTTGTGGCAACTTATCGAGACCATGAGTAAATAAATGTTGTTTAAGGAAACTTAATTTATTCCTAATGTTGTGTTGCATAAACCAAGGGAGGGAATTACAAAGATGGCGCTTTGGATAAACATAATTGAATAATAAACACAAAATGTCAAGATTAATAGTAAACACAAAATTCTTTAATTGTTTTTTCAATTTCTAGTTAAATACTAGTAGTTTGAACATAGGTGATCTCATGAGATTATGGTCTTCAAGAAATTTTCGAATGACAAAATTGGGTTGAAGATAATGAAATGCTTGATTCAAGAACCTAACATGATTGATTTCCTTTCTTTTCTAATAATAATGAAATTGAAAGGTGGACTGTTCCAATCTCAAAATTGATAGCTCTTGTTGTTTGCACTAAATAGTTAGTTGCACTCCTCAATTGCCGAATTCTCTTTACTTTGATATTTGAAGAACCAAAGGGGGTTTTTCTTTCAGCTTCATTGCATGTGTAGACCCTTTTGAATATATCTTCAATGATTTGGGAAATCGAGCACCCTTTTAACCTTGGGAGGAGGAAAGCATCATTGTCAGAAGCTAATGTTTTTATTGCTTCAATTAACTTATCATTAAAAATGTGATCCATGATTGAGGACACTCTCATATGAGATGATGGGACATGTCCCATCCCAATTAAGAAGAATTTCGATGCCCTCCATTCGATTTCGAATGATGGAAGAAATATTCAAAGTTGTTACATTTATACCAAATCGCTTGGTCCAACCACATGATAGTTGAGTTGCAATTGCCAACATCATTCAATTTCCTACATTCGCATTTTAAAATGGTTTGAAACTATCCCACTAGTTTCATGAGAACTTTTTGGGACTTGTTCCTTTTGTTGAAATGCAATAGTTTTCGTTTCCACAAAGAGATTGGTTATGCACTTCTTAGGGTTTATCATATGCATTTTGGATGCCACAAGACCCCATTCTAAATTTGAAGTCAATGTACCTTTACCATTGTGCGTATTTAAATTGCATATATTAAAATTTGTTTCATCTATGTGACAAATGAACCTCAATGCTTCCAAAGAAAAGAGAGCTCTATGGTTAATGTTTTCAAAATTTTAGAGCAGTCATATTATTTACAGTGTCCAATTCAGTCTATCAAAAATGAAAAATTGGTAAAAAGATTATGACCATCGATGGCAAGACTTCTGTGTTCGCTAATTCTACAAGTGAAGCACCAAATATTACTAAAATGGAACTCTTGTCTTCTTCATCCAAGATCTCAAAATATGCTTTAATAGGTTTTTCTCTAATCTCCAAAGCTTTTATAGCAATGTTGTTAAACACAAAAATCTTCTTTAGAATCTTTTATCCATGGTCACAATAGAAATCCAACTAAGTTTTATCTAAGGATGCTACTTTGGGTAAAGAAGCATGCTGATCAAAGTAAAGGATCCCCCTATGGAAATCCATAGAATTAAAGGTTGATAAAACCCACTGCATTCCTAATCAAGGGATGAATAAGTGCATATTTTGATCATCATGGCTTAATTTTTTAATTTGTTCAAGCTTGGGATCCATTCCTATATGAATAAATTGCTCATTAGAACGTTGCCCAACCAAAATCATCATATTTTTATTGCGCTTATGTTAGTTAAAGTGTTTTTTAGGTCTTTGTACATGAATTATGGCATTCTATACATAGTCATCTCCCCTACCAAGAGGACAAAGGGACAAAAAAGGTATATGCATATATGGACTACCCTTAAGAATGTTGAACCTATTCATGTAATGCCATAGCTCATACACTGAAATGTTTCAAAAAATATTATTGTCTAATTCAATTTCTTCTAAAAGATAGAAATATCAAATAAAACACCAAAAAAATAAAATTAAATAAGGGACACTTAGAGTCCATGAAAAAAGAATCAATTCTTTTAAATTTTCAATACAAAGAATCCTTTTCCAACAATGACTCCTCCAATCATCCATGGTCTTTAATCACAAAGTAATAAGCAATGATCTCCATCCAACCATGTCAAGAATTCAAGACTTTATCATGTTTTTTGTTACCTAGATATTCAAAAGAAGACACACTTGGACAAGATAGGTTGTTACCTTCCACAATCCAAGTGAAAACACACATTAGAACATTGAATTCAACTTGGGAAGATAGCCAGTTAGGACTACTTGCTATCATTTTTATCTTTATATGTAATCTCAAGTCTGGCTATATGAGCGATAGAAACAAGGTTGACTTAATATGCAATAGTATTCAATTTTTTCTATGAATTCGTTTAATTCATATCATAACATACTTTTTCTTCAAACCATACTATCATTTTACCTCACCAATTGAACATAATGCCTCATAGAGTCTTTCAGTCCATCTCCTAACACAAATGCAAACCAAACCTTAATTATACAAAAAAAACGTTTCAATCAATTTTCTCTTTACTCTTACCATTTTTGTGTAATTTTTATGTTATCGTATGTCCTAATTGAACACAAATGCAAACCAAACCTTAATTATATAAAAAAGCGTTTCAATCAATTTTCTCTTTACTCTTTTTTATCACTCTATCTTCCAACATCTGCGTCCATTATATGTTATATAATTCTAGTTAACCAAAATTTTATACTTGCACTTCTTAGATAACATCATGATAAGTTTCTACTAATGTATATACTTATAAGACTGTGTTTCTGGATAGAGTCATGTATCATTGTACGAATTAATCCCTTCTCTTAGATATCTAAAACTTTAACAGTTTCCCTTATAGTGCTTTAAAAAAAAGGCATGATTTAAATTATAGAAATGGAAAATCTTACAAGAAAATTAGTGAGAATTACAAATGATGTTTATAAACTTTTCATCCCCTTCGAGGGGGACCCATTTATTTTTTAGCTTTTTGTTTTCTAAAATGATCGTTACATAGTGTCTAAAGGGGGAGGGGGGGTGGGGAGGAATTTCTTACAATCACAAGGCTTTCTACCTAGTAAAAGTAAAGATTTCTCAATTGACCACTCTTTGGGAGTCCTATCAAAGTTGATCACACATGTTTCCTTCCAAATCTTTTAAAGCCCTTCATTTCTAGTTGCATTCCATGGAGCAAATGAGGAGTCAATAGCTTCCCCAAACATAGTCTGTTTCTATTTGACTTGATGAGGCAACATTAGAGCTTACTAAGGCACTCTCAATTCTGGTTGCTATTGTTGGAGTTTGAGATCTGCAGAAGCACACGAACAACACATGGAAGAACAAGAAGAAGAAGATGAAGAAGAAGACGAAGACACTTGTATCCAAATGTATTAATAAATGATCAAAAGTAGAACCCTCTATGTTTTTTCTTGATTTCAGAACTCTTGAGACAACATATTAATCTGTTAAAATATAAATCAAATTTTTATGCTAAACTTTATGAAGTGAAGTGGATTTCACATTTTCAGTTTTTTATTGCATAAAAACTTGATGGGAGAGGTGCTTCGAACTATGAGATGCAAATAAAAATGTCCAAAGAAGACACTCAAACAGTCAATTATACATATCTAGCATATCAGCATTTTAAATGATGAGGAATCTTTTAGCAAACATGGTGGAAGAGATCAGAATGTAAGGAAATATTTATGTAAGCATGCGCCACAAAGGGAATTCTGATATTCTTGTCATGTCGCGATTACCTGAACAAGACAAGCAACACAAGGTTGAAGTGGATGAACATATTCCTTCAGCTTGTCATGTCAATAGATGTAAAACGAAAACGTATCAAAAGGTAAAGCCTGGAAGACACAAACAAGCTAAATAAAGGAGAAGACGTGGAAAGTTTTCCAAAAGATTTTCGTTTATCAATAAGCATGTGATTTTTTTTTGTACTGAAAGGGCTCTTTTTGCCTTCATTGTAAAAGAAGAACTTTAATAACAATATCATCAACCTTCAAGGACATAGGCCGTTTCATTAGATATGACATCTTATTTAATATTGTAGTTGATCAATATAAGAGCATGAAAAATCGTAATAAAATGGAATAAAGCATGATTTATTATTTTATTTTATCATCAAACATTATAAATACATGATCTGTAAATGTGTTGACGTTTGTGGAAACACCTTTGGAACCAATAAACTTATCAGTGTATTAGATTTGAGGACATTGATCCGGACAAAAGAGCGAACTATGAAGAATGGAGTCTAATGCAGAGCAGATTCAGTGCTTGGGAATGCCCAAGGAGTCACCTCCTCATTGGTTAGGACTCCTTTCATCCTGAGGGTCTGAGATGGCACAATGGCAATAACCTTGAAAAAATTCCAAGATTGACAAAAGTTGCGGAATTTCATGTCAGCTCAATAGAAAGTGGTTTTTGGATTGGTTAAATTCGAGGTGGGACTTTAAGTTCCAATCCCTTTGGCACCTGATGATAAAAAAGTCTGTGCTTATGTGGAAAATCCTACACTATGGAATCTCGACCAATCTAAAAGCTAACAAAATTTCCCAGGTACCTTGGTGGTGCAAACGATGCCTTCATGGCATGGAAGACTTGGGACACCTCTTCTATTCGTGCCCCAAATCAATATCGATCTAGAAGGCCCTTGAGAGAATCATATTGCTGTTACAAGGGCAAATCAATTGGAAACAAGCTTTGCTACGAGAAGCGATCGGCTCTCCCTTTGCTCGTTGGAATGCTATAAGAGGGGAGAATCTATGGAAAATATGAAAAGAGGGCTGTGCATCCAACTTTTGAAGCCCTCCTAAAGAATGGTCAATTGAAAAATCTCTTTTCTTTTTAGGCAAAGGAATTTCCAATTGTAAGCAGCCCACGCCCTTTAGACATCATGGAGTGCTCTTCCTAGAGAAGAACAAGATCAAAACCAAGTGGGGCCCACATGAGGGGGATCTGATCGAGAATTATCAATCTTCTTTAGAAAATTCTCTAATAATCTATAAGCACCCCCAAATTTGTGGGATACGAGTGGTCCCATGGGTGCTAGACCCATTTACTTGTATAGCTATAATTTCTATTAATCAAAGTTTGGAAGACTAGGCTCTATTGAACTTCCTTAAAAAATTGCCATAATTAAAATGTGCACAACATGTGAGTCTCAAGTGAAGACGAGGTCGCACAATGTGCATACTTAAAACCCTATTTAGAGAGTGGCTTAGCTTCCTTTTATTGGCCTCATTATGTCTCACTAGACCTCTTGCAAAAAAGTTTATTGCTTTAGTATTTAGACTTAATCACTAAAAAATGGTTTTCAATGCTATTTGAGGGTCACCTCCGTAGTTTTTGTTTGACAAGGATGTGAAGAGCTCCCAATGTTCATATATTCCATTTGCTAGGAATTCTAATAGGTTTTGATGTTTCCATGAGTTTGCGATGGATCTGGCTTCTCACTCTAGTTAATAATAAACTTACTTACTAGAAGGGCGTGTGGCTCAAACTGGTTCATTAGGAAAAAAGATGAACCGTGCATGGGAATTTTAGATTAAAGAGTGATTAGTAATGGACCAATCAGAAGAGGATGGTGGCCACAATCTAAAATACTAGGTTGATGGGAGGAGAGGGGACATATTCTTTCTCTATTAAGAAACTCATCAAACACCTTATAATGGATCCCTCATTACCTTTTAGGATCAAAAGTACTCTTTTTGACCCCCAAATTCAAATTACGTGTATATTTTGAGCTTAAAAAAATGACTTTTTTCAAAAAGAAAATAAAAAAAGGTGGAACATGTACAGGATTTCAGCATTTGAAACATAGTACTTCATTGTACATTAGACTCTACTTTGATCATTTGATGTGAAAACTTGGCCAATGGATACCACTAAAAAATTCTCAGGGATCTTTACTTTTATTTGAAATTAATGGAAACTATTTTATTGAATCATCATTGGAATTTGGCTAATGTGAAAGAACACTTGGTGATTATGGGATTTGAAGGATTAACTCAAACTAAATTCAAAATACAAGGACATAAAGTGAGAAATGTTTTGTGCTTTTGTATACACAATTTTTTCATTATTGCTTATTTCAGTTCTACAACCTGAATTTCTTATAAATTAGTTACATGTTGGGAAGAGATTAGAATACAAAATGAAAGTTCCTACAACTTGGAGTAAAGATGGAATGGAAGTCTCATTCCATCGTTACTCCAATTGAATTTCTTATAAATTAGTTACACGTTGGGAGGAGATTAGAATACAAAATGAAAGTCCCTACAAATTGGAGTAAAGATGGAATGGAACTCTTGTGCAACATGATGATGTCACTTTTGGGTCCTAGTCATTCTACCTCATGGTTTTTGCACTTGCAAGAGACTTTACTTGGAAAAATTAGGATAAACAATATATGTTATATATTTTATATATCTTGTTATTTGCAATGGTAATTTCAAAACTTTTGGATTGTGCAAATTATATGTTCACTACTTTGAAATGTGGTTGGCCCTATTGTTTTTTGTTATGTTATGTTTACACATATTCTTTGATGCAAAAATCTTGATATTTTTTGGTGTTTTGTGTGATATTTTTTCATCAAGAATGCACTTTTTAACTTTCACTATGATTTTATGTACCTCTAAAAAGTGGGCCTCACTTAAAAAACTTTAAAACACTATAATAATGGGTTCCATTTGCTCATTTCTCACATTTGCACTCACAAAGAGCTAGAGATTCTTTCAAGGCAATAGAATACTATGCCCACAGGCAATGCCTACATCCATACCTGCTTGTTATGAATTATGGAATGTGTTGAACAAGGAATTGTTGAAGTGTTAATTTTTTAATGTATTAATGTGTTTTGGTGTTTTTTGATATAGCAGCTGAAGGTTCGAGACGGCATGAAAGGCTAAACATCAATAATCAAATTTATATTTTAAATAGTTTGTAAATAAACCCATGTAGAGGGTCCAATTTTTAGAACCTATGTTTAAAACTACATTTACACCTATGTTTACTCCTACGTTTACTCCTACTTTTACTCCTATGTTTACACCATACTCTAAGGCGTCGACTAAGGCATAGAGCTTAGGCATAACTAAGGCATTACTTTGGCATCTTTGGCTTCCTTAGCACCCATGGATCCCTTGGCAACAATTGGCTACGTGCAAAACCTTTTTAATATATGAGTGGAAATAAGGAGTTTTATATTCATCAAGGAGGGAGGATTTGAACCTAGAACTTCACTCTCACAAGGGAAGTGTTTTACCACTACACTATCTCTTTGTGTTGTCACTCTACTTCTCTTTCTTATATATAACACAACTTGCATCTCTTTCTTACTTTTTCAATTCCCAAGAACAACCATTCCTTTTACATTTTAATTCAAGAAATCTCAAAATTGTTTTAACATATCTAGCAAGAGGGTTTTGATATCTACATAATCTTGGACCCTATGAACACCACGGAGGACTTCGGTGAGTCACCTCTACCCAAGGCACCACTCAAGCAATAGCTTGAGCTCTTATAGCACAAACTTCCAAATGCTCAAAAAAAGATATGACAATGCAACAATGTACTTCAAAAGATGGAATCTGATGAAGATAACCTTGCAAGGGTGGTAAAAGCTATTGTCTCTACCCAATATAATCCCATGCATTCCAAGACTGGTGTTACAAATTACCAGTTTCTATCGTTTGATGGCCCTAAGGATGGCCCATTAGTTCTTTCATGGTTATCATAGTTTGAAGATTTTTATACTGATGAAACATATGCTGAAAGTGAAAAAGTCGAATTTGCCACTAACTATTTAGTAGGAAAAGCTCAGCTCTGGTGGAATGTCCTGTGTCACAACACAGATCCTCCAACAACATTGAAGGCTTTCCAAGATAAAGTGAAGGATCCTTTTCTTCCTCCTCAATATCATTTACATGTTCAACATTCATGGAGAACCTTTACATGGAAGGAGGGTGACACTATCACTACCTATACAGAACGGTTCTGGTAAAATTTATTATTGGTTTGAATGCTCAAAGATGTACCAGAGGATATCTTGCAACAAAAATATGAAGATGGTTTGGATGTGGGAATCCAAGCCAAGCTTCACACCCTATGACCTACAAGCCTCAAAGAGGCTATCTTTTTTGCCTATGATGCAGCAAAGGAATTTCAATCCATAACTAAGTCGATACGTCTACAACAACCACGTCAAGGACCACTTTTTGTTAAACCGACTTTTCCTATGAAGTATAATTTTAATGCCCCAACCTTCTCTAGTTTTCCTGATCCTCCACAATCCAACTAGTCATCTGCACTTGTTGCTTCAACTCTCCAACCTACCAAACCACCTACCTTGCAAACTTCCACTTTAGATGCCCAACAAAAGCGACCATGTATCACTTGCTCAAATTGTGCTAAACCTGGATATACAAGAATGAAATGCCGATTGCGACCTCTGCACATGAAACCAGCAACAACTCTAATGCATAACATGGAGGCCCATAATGAAGAAATTCCTCCTGGTTGGATAGAGGAAGCATTGTAGAAGGACTTTTTTACCTTGGGTAATGATATCTCTATTCATTCTTTGCTTTTCATGGAGGGTACTATAAATAACAAACTTGTTAACATTTTACATGATGACAATCGTTCACATAATTTCATTTCATATTTATTAGTACAAGAACTTAAATTATAAACATTTCCTTCATTGTATAAAGTGAAGGCTGCATTTCAAGGTAGTCATTATAATGTAATATGAGAAGTGCATGGTGTTATAATTAGCATAGGCCCATATGTAGATGCACGAACATTTTTAATTACACCTTTGCAATCTTGTGATGTTATACTCCATATGTTTTTTTTTCATCATTATAAACCATGCATTGACTACCATACACATAACTTTAACTTGAATTTAAAGGCCAAATCATTACTTTGTCTGTGTGACATGATTTCCAGCCATTTCCATTGATTAGTCATGCTCAAATAAAACCTGCATCTAGGAAAGGATACGATTTCATGCATTGTTTTTGTCAATGTCATAAATGATTATACTTATACAATTCTTGATGCACATAAACCTTTCATGACTACTTATAAGGACTGTTTTATGTGTGAGTATCCCTCTGAACTACCACCATCTCAAGGATTCTTTGACCATAGCATAGACTTAATTCCTCGTAGTTCTTCTCCTCATAAAGCACCTTATAGGACCACTACCCCAAAAGGAAATAGAAAACCAAGTGAAAGACCTACTCCACAAAGGACTTATAAGGCCTAGTTCTTCCTCGTTTGGAGCATCAATTCTCTTAGTAGAGAAGAAGAATAAAACTTATCGAATATGCATTGACTATAGAGCCCTTAACAAAATCACAATAAAGAATATATACCCTATTCCTCGAATAGATGATCTCTTAGATAAGTTACAAGGAGCTCTTGCCTTTAGTAAAATTGATCTTAAATCAGGTTACCATTACATACGTATGACACAAAGAGATATTTTTAAAACTACATTTAGAACTCAAACTGGCCATTATGAATTTATGGCCATGCCCTTTGGACTTACTAATGCTCGTGCTACATTTGCATGAATGATGAACAACATTTTTATTGATTACCAAGCTTTTGTTCTTGTATTCTTTGACGATATACTTGTTTACAGTAAGCATGATAGTGAGCATGAGAATCATCTTAAAATAATTCTTCATTTGTTACGAGAGAACACAATTTAGGCTAATCTTGAAAAGAGTTACTTCTTTAAATGTAAGCTAGAATAGCTAGGACATATTATTTCAAGTGAATGCATGCATGTGGATCCAAAAAAGATTAAAGTTATAGTAGAATGGCCTACTCCACAATCAATCAATGATGTTCATTCTTTTCTTGCGTTGGCTAGTTTCTATAGGAAGTTTGTTTGAAATTTTTCTTATTTAGCACTACCTCTTACCTTATTATTGAAAAAGAAAATAAGATTTGCATGGGGACTTACCCAACAAAAATCTTTTGAAAAATGCAAACATGCACTTTCACATGCACCTGTTTTACAATTATCTGATTTTTCACAATCATTTCATGTCATTACTAATGTGATTGGTTTAGGAATAGGTGCTATTTTAATGCAAAATGATCAGCCCATTTCATTTGAGAGTAGGAAGATTAAGCCTTCAGAAAAGAGTTATAGTACATACGATAAAGAATTGTTAGCAATTGTGCATGCTTTACAAATTTGGAAACACTATTTTATGGAATATAAGGTATTAATCAAGACCAATCATCTTGCTATTAAGCTTTATTAAATCAACCCTTAATCTCTGATCGACATCTTAAATGGGCTTCATTTATTCAAAATTTCCAACCCATGATCCAATATCAACCTGGTAAAGCTAATGTCATAGCCGATGCTGTTAGCTGTTTTCCTTCACATTCTATTGTTTTGCACAATATTTATGCCATCCAAATTCATTATTTTCAAGAAATGGTTTCCACTTATGCATCTGATTTGTATTTCTCATGTGCATGGCATGACTTCAACAATGGTGCACCTTTATCTGATGAACATTATACATTTCATCATGGTTTACTTTATTTTCAACATAGATTGTGCATAACCCAAGCTTTTAAAGATTTTTTTATCAAAGAAATGCATGAACCATCTTAGATGGATCATAGAGGCATACAAAGCACCATTTCTACTTGCAAAGATTTCTTCTTTTGGCCCCACATGGAAAAGATATTGCATTATGTTTCTCAATGCATTGTATGTCAGCATGTAAAACGTCATCATGGTAAACCATTTGGATTATTAATGCCACTTCCCATTCCGAACAAAACATGGGAACAAATCTCTCTGGATTTTATCACATGTCTCCCTATCACTTCATCACATAATGATATGATTTGGACAATACTTGATATGTTTAGTAAATATGCATATTTCATTCCTTGTAGAAAAAAATTGTCTGCACCTTAGGCTACGAAATTATTCATCAAATTCATTTTCCCACATCATGGATTTCCTAAACTAATGCTATTTGATCGTGATGTTCATTTCTACAATCATTTTTGGGTTGCCTTATTTTAGCATTTTGGTTTTAAAATAGATTTTAGCTCAGCATTTCATTTCGAAAGTAATGGACAAAGTGAGGGTACAAACAATACTATTCTTGATTTATTACATTGTTATTTATTAGATAGTCATAGTAACTGGGATGAAAAAATGTCATTGCTTCAATTTGCTTACAAGAACTCTACACACACCACTATTGATCATGCACCTTTTGAAATTGTTTATGGTAAAAAGCTTCCCACTCCCATGTCACTCACCCAAACTGATATTCGGATGATTGATTCTATTGCTCAAGTTCACATTTCTATACTACACAATGTTCATGAGCACATTAGGAAAAGCCAAGAACGTTATACATGTAATGTCAATACAAAATGATTAGCCAAGGAATTTAAGGAAAACAATCTTGTATGGTTGCATATCATTAAAAGAAATCTAAAAATTATTTTTCAACATCCTAAAATTAAACTTGCACCAAAGGTCATACAACTTTGTATGACCTAGTATATAGAGTCCCTAATCTTGAAAGGACACTAACCATGATATCTAATGTACTCGAGGAGATTATTGGTTATATGGAGTTCAATATCCTACGATACTCCATAGATATTCTACCATTCAAGAAAAAATGGGTCCTCTATGACCTATGTTTTTATATCCATAATGGAGGTGATGCCTTTGCAAAGCGTGTTATGCCTTTCATGGCTATTGCTAAGGATGTAGGGCACTTGCGAGATGAAATAGTGCCATTAATCAAGTATTACAATAAGAAGAGGAAGATGGGGAAAAATACTCATCCTACATTGCTATAGCCATCTTGACTATCAATAAGGAGCTTGAACCTACACCCATGGACCTACCCTATCTTGTTACTTGGGGTTTTTAAGATGATAAAAAGGAACCTCAAACAGAAGCTCTCAACTTATTATAAGAGAGTGATAGAATAAGTAGACAACTTCCACATGGCATTGTGGATAAATTGAATGAAGCTATCAATTCACAAGGGTGTCTGCCCTCCTGCTTGGAGCCCGCGGAACCCACTCTACCAAAGGTAGATATGGAAATGTTTTCCATGGTGCTTGTAGATGGAGAAGAGTTTTAATTCTTACATGATAGTGAGAAGGCATTTGGCCGACGCATAGAAGAATGCCTTATCATTTTTTGTTTTATCTCTCATGTTCTTATGGACAATGCTTCCAACAGAATTGAAAAATCAACCATTCCATGTTGCAGTCACTCTTGCCTTAGTGTGCGAGGAGATTTTGAGTGAAGGAAGCTTTCCATTGATTATTCAAGTCTTTCTTCAATTGTGTGTCCTTGGTTTAGTTGAGCTAGAGTATACTCTTTCTAAACGATGAGCAGTAAAAAAAGTTTTTCATTTAAGAGAAGTTTCGGGTCGTTTCTTTGATGTTTCTTATCGTATTGTTTAGTCTTCTTCTTCGTAATTGTTTCATGTCGATTCGAAGTATCATCTGTTCTTTGATGTATCCTATCACTTGGGGTCCGGTCGGAGTATCGTATAGCCCCACAGCCCCACTTGGAAACCTCACGCTTGCTATCTCTTGCGTGGGATTGTAGAGAATTGGGTTGGAGAATCTCATAGCTTGGTCATCGGATGTGCACAACCAGACGGAATGCTGTCTTGAAGCATCACTAAGCAATTTACTACCCGAGTGTTCTTCCAACATTTGTGCAACTCTTTAGTAATGTGGGTCTGTCGTCAGAGGACAAGGCTTTTGGTGATTCTTTAGAATTGTTTGGGGTCAAGCCTCCAGTCATCTCCCTTTGCAAGGATGGTTTTTTTTTTTAAATAAAGGGAAGTTCGGCCTTAGCCTACTCTCTCGGACTTGTATTAAATAAAGGATAAGGAAAGTACAAGTGAAGGGGACTAGTGCCCACGTGACCCCCCAAGTCCCACAGACTAGGGGTAGATCTTACAAAGTTTAGATGGCACTACAAAGAATGTTAATCACCCTCTCATCACCCTCATGTGCGGCCCACTTGGGTTTAAGCTTGTTGCTAATTAGGAGGAGCACTTTATGATGCCTGAAAGGGGGGGATTTCTTACAGTTGGCGATTTTTTTTTGCCGAGGAGGAACAACGATTTCTCAATCGACCACTCTTTTGAGGAGTCGCCAAAGTTATAAGCACATCTTTCCCACCAGATCTTCCAGAGCACCTCCCCTCTAATGGCATTCATAAGGGTCATCAAGCAGCCAATCGCTTCTCCTAGCAAAGCTTGTTTCCAGCTGATATTCTTCTCTAATCTAATTTTCTTTTCGACAATCTGCCAAAGCCTGTTAGAGTTGGGACAAGTAAAGAAGATGTGACCAACATCTTCAATAGGCCGATAACAGTACTTGCACTAGGGAGATGCCCCACAGATTTTGCTAGCCTTTAGGTTGGTTCTTTTCCTTGATGAAGAATTTGCCATAAGAGGACAAGCTTTTTGTTTTCAATGACAGGGTGCCATATAGCCATGAACTTCATTTCCCACCATAGTGGTGTCCATGACAGGTACCACTTCTTATTGAGGTTGACCTGATAATCAATGTTTCCTTTGATATTCGGGTTATGTGTTAGGCTATTGCCATTATGCCATCTGAGACCCAACAAACTTGATGAGTCATGTCCCATGAGAAGATGAACTTTAGAACGGCACCAGGCAAGACATTTGCTTTGTTAAATATTCCATTCTTCATAGGTGATGCTGACTCTAGGGTGGATATCCTCGAAGTTGACCCATTGGTTGGTGACTTAGTTCCACAGATGTTTCCATTCTCTAAAGCCCTTGTTCGAGAGCCTCTTGGCACTTAGAATGTTCCAAGATTCCACATTCCTGATGCTATGGATCAAAAACCAAATAAAGTCATTCTGTTTGATGTCGACCGCCCACTTTCAAATTTTTTACTGATTCTTATAAAGCTTTTGAATTGATTCCAACTTTTCTATATGGAGCACACAAGGTTCAAGCCTTTCGAGAAAACTCAGAGTGGGGAAAACGAAAGGGTTAGAATATCGAGATTCTTCCAATTCGAGAATCCCACCAAAGTCAATGCATGCTTGTTTCTGAAGATGAGTTTCACCTACAAAGTGTCCCTGTTCCAACATGCCTTAACCATCCATTTTGCTGCCAGTTTGGTAGCCATGCAACCCATGTTCATGATACCAAGGCCCCCACTATCCCTTTGGCTAGTGTAGATGGACCATTTGATTTTAGGAACCCCCCTCCTATTGTGGTGGCCCCTCCAAAGGAAATTTGTGCAAATACTTTCCTATTTGGATAGCTCTTGCTCTTTCGGTCTCCAACAAGAGAGGAAGAAAATGGTTGATGAAATGAGGAACGTGTTAATAACCATTGCATGACCGGCCAGATTGATTTGCATACCTCTCCAATAGTTTAGCTTGCTTTCGAGTCTGGCCCATTAGGGGAAAAAGTGAGCCCTGGATGGGCCTTGTAAGATCCATAATTTTTAGGGATTAAAATTAACTTTTTTGAGATTAAGGAGACATTCTAAACCACTAGTGGTATTCTAGATTAAATTAATATTTTTTCAAATGCAATAGATCATGGCCTTTGGATGCTCCAAGATGTACGGCTGGCATTCATAGGCGTGGATGACAAAATTCAATGATGACAATCGGGACCCATACTGTGCATATACTCTGCAAAGTTTTGGACCATTAGATCTACCCAAATCCAAGGGCAAGGCGTATTTGGGGCTGATGCATCTTGGGGTGCAACAAGAGCCCTTGGATGAAGCTAAAATCGCAGGGAGAAGAAGGCATCTTATGAGGGAAAATGCGCGATCAACTACCAGCCGTCCGATCATGTTACGATCCAAGGGATCACATCAAAAGGCGCATTTCTAGCCTACTTTCAATGTGAGCCATTGGATGAGACAGCCAATCCAAGGGTCCAGGTGTATAAGCGCCTTTTCTAACGGATATGAATAGAAGCCACACGATTTCAAGATGATCTAAGGGCCTAGAATGCATCCCGCCTTGACTTTTGCAAAAGTGTATAAACCATTGGATCTTTTGGATCATCCAAGGGCTCATATGAATTTTCAAGCTCTCCCAAACCACCCAAGTCCGAAAAACCACGAATTCATGCTTGTTTCATGCCTTTGACTAGAGAAAAACCATGGAAGCCTATGCCTAGTCTAGTACTAGACTGTGGCCACTGCCCTTCTCTCATTGGTGGATCCTTAATCATCCCTTAATCTAAAAGGCCCAAGGAGGGTTCATTTTTTCCCCTAATGCAGGACCCAGTTCCACCGCTGCTCCATCGAGATACCAAAGTCCAAGGGAATCCCAAGAAGCTGAAAGAGTTGACCTAGCAGAATGTTTTGGCAGCCACGTTCAAAGAGAAGGTCACGTTGGATCTCGACAATAGCTCTAAAAATGGTCTCTGAGTGGTTGATTTTGGATCTAGAGGCTTTGCAAAAAGTTTCCTGGCACCTCCAAAACATCTCCAAACTGGAATTATCATTGTGGAAAAACGAGATCATATTGTCAACAAAAAGTCTCATGGTGATCTGGCCTTGGTTATGGCGGAATGAGAGGCCTTTGATATTACCAACTTCCACCTGTTGTTCCACTAGCCGGCTAAGCCCTTCTATGGCAATGGCGAAAAGAAGGGGAGCCAATGGGGACCCTTGTCTGATCAAACGTTTTAATTTGATCACCTTCGAGAGTTGGCCGTTAATGTTAATTTGAGTCGACGCGTTTCCCAAAAGAGTCGAGATCATCTTGGTGAATTTTTGGCTGCAGCCAAGATCTTTAAGTGATTGCAAAATAAGGTCCCATTCTAGTCTATCGTAAGCTTTGTCAAAGTCAAATTTGAGGAAAACCACATCTTGTCTTGACTCATCCATGAAGTCGAGACCTTCCCAAATATCTATTATGGCTTCCAAAATAGACCTACCTTTGATGAAACCCTTTTGGTCCTTGCTTAACCAAGCTCTCAGATGGCTAGAAATTTTGTTGGCTATGACTTTGGCAATGATCTTGTGACCCGTTTGAAGTATCGTAATCAGGCACCAGTTCTCAATTATGTTCTTTTTCCCTTTTTACGGATTAATTTGATGATGTCGTTGTTGAGAAAAGTCGGAAGCATACCAAACTCAAGTGCCTCTTGCAAAACCAAGTGAAGAGGGGTGGCCAAAACCACCAAGGAGGCCCAGGTGTTTTTGTCTCTCAAGTTCCCCATTAGGGGTGTACATAAAAACTAAAGTAAATTGAAAGCATCAAAGGAGACGACAATCCATCTATAGCTCTTGTCTTCAGGGTAGTACTCAAGCTTTTCAAACCAGAATTGATTTATACCAATTGCCATCCCATCGGACCCCTTGGGGTGCAACGTCAAGATCCAAACATGGGTCGGGGAGACATGTCTAAGATGTTTTTGGAGGTCTGCTCCAATTTTAGTCTCTTGAATACAGATAAATTCAGGGTTTAGGCTAATGTCATGAAGCCATTGACTAATGATGACCGCTCTTGAGGGGTCGGTCAGCCCCCTTGCATTTAACGAGATGATGATCATTTTCGTAAGCTACCCTCTTTGCGGGAGGGGGCCTTATCCTTTCTCTTCTTGGATTCGTCTTTCTTTTCTACTGGGAGGGGATCCCGACTTATCAATTTGTTCTTGTGGGGGTTTTTCTAGGGTATCTCAATAGGTTGTTTTCCCTTGCAGTAAAGCCGTCTTCTTTGCTTGTAGTGTAGCCCTCTTGAATGGTTTGTTGTGGCAAAGTACAAGGATCTTAAAAGAACCTATCTCATAGGACAATTGTTTGGTCCTAAGCCCCAATCGGAGTTATTCCTTTGAGCTCAAAGATGTTGATGATTTGAATCATCAAAAATTTGCTCACCACAAGACAACTCTCTTCTAGTTAGCTCACCTTCTACACAATATATAGGTATATTGCTTCAAAAATTACTCCCAAAAAACAAAAGATAAAATTGTATAGATTGTAGAAACTATCCAATGAATGGTATAATTTGATGTTGAAATATAAAGAAACAAATATCTTGATGAATATCTATAGAGAAGTACTACATATAAAGAGATATTGATCCTTATGTATAACACTACAGAGATAAGGTTAAATGATTAATTTTCAATAGATTTCCCTTATTTTCACACATTTGGATCATATTCCCATGCCAAGTCAATGTCTAAATAGCTAACAAAACCACAAAAATGAGCTTTTTGACTCTTCATCTTCTACTTTGTCTCTTGGTTCTTAATTTATTCATACCTCTTGTTATGGTTTGAGCTTTGTTGCTTCGTGGGTAGAAAATGTTTGAGCCCCCAATAGTTAGATCTTTTGGCTCTATTTTCGTTGAAATTAGCTTTGAAAGTAGCTTGAGATTTCTCTAATTGACGTCAAATCTCAACAATTAAGCCTATAGTGTCGACATGCAACACCTCTTCAATGGTACCTTGTTCCACCTTGATGGCCTTCCTCAATGGTTCTCTGCACTCTCTCTCTACACACTTGATCACCTTCCTTGCACACTTGTCTCTCACTTGCTTCTCTTTGTCACATTCATTAGGGGAAAAAGTGAGCCCTGCATGGGCCTTGTAAGGATCCCTAATTTTCAGGGATTAAAAGGCTTAATCTATGAGTTTAATGAGGTGCATAAAACCACTAGTGGTATCATGAATAAAATAATAGCATAAGAAACTCTTAGTTTTTGCTCCAATTCGTCTGCATCTCTGGCCTTTAGATCTTCCAAATCAATGGCTCAGATTGAACCTCCTAAAAAGCTAGAGAGAGAGGCGTCAGAAGTCGTGGGAGTGGGGACATGTGCTGTACAATGACTCTGCAGAAATCTGGAGCGTTCGATCTTTGAGAATTTGACGGCTGTCCGCAAATGGCGCTAATCATTTTTCGCAGCAGAATCATATACGTTAGATCTCCTATGGCATCGGACGGTGGTTATCAAAAGGTGCTTTTCCATTATGATGGAGCAATCTCCACCATCTGATGATGGTTGCATCCAATGGCCAAAAATAAAGGCGCCAGAAATCCACACGAATTCGAACTTCACCGTCCGATCGTGAACGCCATCCAATGGCTCATGGAAAAAGCGAATTTTCGTAATGATTGCCTTCATCTCAGTCGTTAGATTGCAACACAATCCAAGGGTCTATGATCATAGATGCCTTGACTTTTCCCATTTAACCATAACCTTTAGATCTATGAGCAATCTAACGGCTCTAAATGATTTTCGTGCTTTCGAAAACCATTCTAGGAAGAAAACCACAAATTTTAAATGGTTTTGGGGTCTTTGACCAAACAAAAACAAGGGAAGCCTATGCCTACCCTATGAGTTTAAGATACTAGACTGTGGCCACCACCCTCTTCTCATTGGTCCATCTCTAATCACTCCTTAATCTAAAAGGCCCATTTAGGGTTCATTTTTTCCCCTAATGTGGTTCAACAAGCCTCATATGGAGTGATAGACTGCAATACTTTAGTGGGACACATGTTAAGTACATATGCTGCACACATGACGACCTCAAGCCAGAAACTATGTAGTAAAGCCTGACTCTTGACCATACACCTCGCCATCTCCATGAGTGACCTATTTGCTTGATTTGCAACATGCATAATGGACCTATTTTGCATAGACTGATCTTCCTGCAACACAACAAAGACTAAATGTTAAGGCATTTGGATTTCCTTTCATCAGCAAATGAAGAATAGAAGCAAAACTCTAATATGAGTCAGGAAGACTATTCAGAACAATCTTCACAAGTGAACTGTCAGGCAAGAATTCGTCAACAAAAATCAATAGTTCCTTCAAATCTTTGATCTTTGCCAAAAAACTTTCCATGGAATCTCCTTCATTCATGTGATCACTCTCCAACTATTTTTAGAGGTGAGCAACACGAGCCTCATTCCTTGCCCGCTATAAAGTGGTAAGTGTATCCCAAGCATCCTTAGCTGTTCAGCTAGAGCAAATGTGAGGAATAATGACATGTTTGACAGATAAGGCTATCAATGCATGTGCCTGAGCATCTCTGCCATCCCAAAATTTTTGCTCTATAGTAGGTACAACAGGAACCACAACATGAATAGGAACATGAAGAATATTGTCATCTTCAATGCCATCTGCATCACCTTCAGCAACTGTGTTTGCAGGTGTAATAGGATGTTTTTCGACATCCTACAGAATATTCCATAGTCCTTTTAAAATATATGATGCATCATATAAGCCCTTTATGAATAATTGGTATTGTCCAACTTATCCTCAACATCCAACATACGAAATACATTACCATTTTCCGCCATGGCCACTGAATAAAATGCTGATGCAAAAAATTGACTATATCTCAAAACGTTGAACAAAAGTAGCCTGTCGAGTTTTGCTAAACGTATAGTAGACTTCAAGATGCTTATACTGGCAAACCAAAACCTCTATGCATCTTTGGCACAAAAAGATGAAATTGCTTGTGTAAGTGCTACAATAATGCATTCGGAGGTGGAGACAAGCTCAGATCGTGATTTTGGCACCCAAAACAAAGCCCTTTTGATTTCCTAATCACCTTGAATATACACACCATATTTCATGCTATTCTAAGTCTGTGACTGGAGAGGTGTTGACTATGCCCTAAATGAACTCATGACCTGCTCTGATGCCAATTGTTGGAGTTTGAGGTCTATGGAAGCACGCGAGCAACACAAGGAAGAAGAAGAAGAAGAAGCTGGAGCACAACACACAATACTCAATGTATTACCACTAAAATGTGCAAAGGTAAGTAACCCATTAGGGCAATAGTATTTATACAAGCCAGGGAATCCTCCTAAAGTTCTCGTCCTTCGTTATCCCAACCACTCAATAGATGGCACAAATATTGACATGGGTTGCAAAAACCTTCCTTTCATCTTCTTTTAAATCATCAAATTAATCTTTTTGACCTTGGATGCATAGGGGTGCCCCGAAGTCTATTTCTGTGCTTACACCTCATAACTATAAAGCTATCACATTTCTTTTAGCAATGCTACACATGTCAGAATCCCTTCAACACCCTTTTCTTTGAAAAGACAATGGATGTGTGCACGTGGGCTGCTTTGGCATCATGTTTTATGGCCTTAAACCATAAAACATGATGCCAAAGCAGCCCACGTGCACACATAACACAATAGCTTTGGCAATCGAATATGCATGAAAAATACATAAAATAAAGAAGAATTAACGGAACATGATGAGGCAATCATAAATGGTGTGATCGAGGAAAAAAATAGATTGGATATGTGTCAAAAATATGAATGTGAAGTTGAAGATGAAAAATGAAAAAGACAGATTTTCCTACTCTTAACGGACTTCATACACTAATCTTTACACTAAACTTATCTATTAAGTGATAAAAAATGATAATCTCTTGAAAATACCTTCTAAACACGCTTAAGAAAATGGAAGTGAAATGCTAAGGAATTACTAAGTGTGTAGACAAACCATCGAACACGGATGCCAAGCTATACTTCTAATTTTTGTATATTATACCTCCAAGTTATACTTGTGTGTTTTATGCTCACATACCATTTGATTCATATTGTATATTATACCGCCAAACTGTACTTCTAATTTTTGTAGCTAGCTATTCATTGTTATGTATCGTTCTCGATTTTCTATTGATTCATCGCAAAATGGAATGCCTATACGTCTTCAATTTGAGGCTTTCATGTTACGGCCTGTTTTTCTATCCAACCATTTTAATGCTTGAGTGGTTTGATCTGTTGTGCGAAATTGTGTGAACCTATAAGGGGAGTTGATTTCGTGAACATTTCTGAATTGCGGACCAGCCAAGAGTGCCCTCTAATATTCGGGCTAAGAAGTGCCCTATTTTTTTATCCAACCATTTTGGTGCTTGGCTGGTCAGGGCCCTATTTTTCTATCCAGTCATTCTGGTGCTTAGGTGGTTTGCCCTATTATGCCAAATTGTGTGCAACTATAAGAGGAGTGGGTTTCGTGAACACCTCTAAACTGCAAACCGGCCAAGAGTACCCTCCAACACCCAAGCACCAAAATGGCTTGATAGAAAAACAAGGCCGTGACATTTCATAACGAGGATATTGAGTATCTTTAATATGCGCGTTGATTATACATTACATTTTTTGGTGTTTCTTTATCAATTGGATTTATGATTCCCTCTACTAATAGCAAACGCCTTGAGAACGTTCCAAGATTTCATTACAAGGATTTGATCTTGTTAAAGAGTGAGATGGATCTTTGGAATCAAAAGGAAGTTTGGAGCCTATAATCGAAGAAATCAAGTTGTAAAGAGTGCTGTAACTAGAAAAATTGATGCAAATTGCCTAAAGATTTTTAAGACCATGAATTGCCCAACCGTATGAAATTTTGAATTGTCACTCATGCAGCCCATTGTTCACCATGAATGTGGAAAATTTTGGAGCCACAAAACCAGGGATGGGGAGGCTATGGCACCATATATGCATAACTAAAGTCCTTTGATCATTATTTTCACTTAATCTTTTAGATGAGTATATCTTTTAATATTCATATGAACCTATCCCTGACGTTTCCTATATTGAAACATTGTCTATTCGTGCCGTTTCTATTAAGTTGAGGATTGCTATATGGAAATGTTTCATGCAATCTTGGTTTACCCTGCACAATTGCATACATCCTAAAACTTTGTTTGGTCACCATTAAGCTTTACCTATACTACAGATAGACACTATCGCAAGTTGTTCGTTTGTAGATATTTTGGGATTGTGTGACAGAGAGCAAGGTATTGCTTGAAATCAGTATGGCTTTGCAAAAATGAAAACGCGCTTTTTAGAAATAGATGTCTGATCCATGACAGGAAGAGTTAAAAGGATGAGAACCCTCCTCCAGAATTCTATGTATCTTCTGACATTATAAGAATTCTTTACAAGAAACCATAATCCGAGATAACTCAAGGACAACTTCATAATGCAGAAAGGATGAGCATAATAGCATGAATCACTAGTGTTCTTCCACAAATGTGGGCAAGGCTTCACAAGAAACGTCCACACGAGAGAATGCTCATATGTAACGACGAGAATTACACTGTGTCTTGGAATTAATCATCCTTTTCTGCTACAATGAAACGCAAGCAAAAGCATTTATACGTCACTGCCCTTTTTACAAGGAGATAACCAATGTATAATCTTTCACCCTCGAAAAAGTTTTCATCATGCTTTATTAGTATAGAGGAAAACCATGCACCACTGGAACATGTAAAGTTCTCAATAAACGAACGAATCCTCGTCAGCCTATCAGGACGTTTTTATTCGTCCATCCTCCATTGTTGAAGGAAAATACAGAGAAATGGATGGAAGAAGAGGCATCAAATAGAGGAAACGGATAATTATGAGAGTTTATGCAAGCTACAATGTCGGTAACTGATTGAATGACGGAAGGCTTCATGTCTATAGAGACATTTGAAGCAGATGGATAGAGGCAACATAAAAGCCCAAACAAAGCACCCATTGCAATATTTACAAAGATCTGTGCGTCATCATACTCATGCATTGAAACATCTCGGTCATTAAGTCCCAACTTTAACCATGAATTTGTGGAAACCACGCCGCACGAGGGCTCAAGAAATTTAATTTCTCTGTTACACCTTTTGAGCCTACCGGCAACAATTTCCCCTGAAAATACCTCGTGCCCATGATAGGCAGCTGAAAAAGCATCCACACTACATGAATACACTCTATAGTTTTTGTAATACAGCCTGTTACACAACATAAACATGTCCACTGTTTTATGCTCCCAGCATACAACCGCAACACTTGGAGGTAGTGTGGAAGGAATCATTCTCTACAAGAGACATTTGAACATTTGATAAACGATATCAGTGAACTGGTCACACAACACAATCCAATATTTGAAGGAATAAATTATTTTTGAATTTATGCATATATGGAGTGATCCATAACAATCAAGTATGTGTGGATGCATACAAATGTATCTATAGTTCCTTTTAACGAGCTGTCGGTATATGTCTTCTATTTTGTACCAAGCATCACGCGGCCACATTCCAGTTTCACATACAGAAAATTGTCAAGAAGAAGTACACCCGATACCTATAGAATGCCACAATTTCCGTAAAGGGAATGATGCAAGAAGCTAAAGAAGTAATATTCTTTTGTGGATGTTCATGAGCAATGCGGGTTAACATAGTGAAACGAAAGGTGAGAAATCATGAGATAGAGCAAACCTTTTCGAAGTAGCTCCAGTGGATCCGAGCGAGCTCTACAGTGTTAACAGGATTGAGAGGGTTGGGATCAGATCCTATTCGTATCCCAGAGACGGCGAAGTCCGGCGGCGCATCCATTCTGTAATATTGAGCCTGAGGAGGTGCCAACGCGTCTATTCTCCCGCCAATCTGCTTCTGAGAGACCCCGTACCACCATTGATGAGCGCCTTGAGGAATGTGCGCAGGATATGTAACGCATCTAGACAAAATTTGATTTGAAATGCAGGAACGCATCGTTTTGATAGAGGAGTGGTCTTGAGCAGGTAACGGGGGAGCAGATGGTTCTGGTCCGCGTGGCTGGGAATTACATATGAGGGAGGTTGCAGATATGTGATGGAGATTGGAGGGAAAAGATGCAGATCGATGGACGTGGTTCGAGGTGCCGCAGATGTCGTCGATCGGCGTCGTGACAGTCGTGATATAGTAATGGTTGTGGATTTCATGCTGAACTTTCACTTCATTTTGCAGTGTCTCCTGCTTCTGCTTCCGTTTCCTTTCCTTTCGACTTTGGATGTAGCGCTTTGCTTGAAAGAGGAACTCCAAGCCATAAAATCCCAACCCGATGATTGCGAGCACTTCAGCCATAGCATGCGGGGAAATGCTCCGGAGACAGAAAATCCCCCCTGTGGCTGATCAGTGTGTGCGCTTCATTGCTGGGGAGTCGCAGGTAAGCCGAGGATGGATCTCTTCAGACTCCAACGCCTATTGACTTGAGCAGCTCTTGTTTGTCAAGATGACTCGTTTTAACGCGCCTGGAAATTTGGATCCATCATCTGAACCCCTCTATTCGTTTTAAGTGAGTTCAGGACTCCGGATGGAAGGTCACTTGAAGATTGGAAACTCAATAGAGAATATTAACTTTTGTTCATGTGTCATAGGCGACTTGTTTAGACATTCACTTTTTGAGGTGGAGGTTGCATGTTCAATCCTTGCATGTTGTTGGACATGTTTGGGCCAGTGTGGCCTATCTATCTTTGTAATCCTTTGGGCATTGAAACTAGATCCTTTCAGCCAGCCCATTCCTTGTGATGCTTTGACAGTAGAGGTTTGGCCTATCTATCCTTGTAATCCTTTGGGCATTGACACTAGATCCTTTCGGCCAGCCCATTCCTTGTGATGCTTTGACAGGTTAACCTCTACTCGATGGGATACGAGGGGTCCCATGAGTGACACTGTGCCCTTCACTTGTACACTTGTTTTTTTCAATATATTGAAGCCCAAGGAGATTAAGCTCTGGCCGAGCTTCCTCTTTTTAAGAAAAAGGAATACCAACTTCCCCGAAGGGTTGCACACTCGGAACTACTCCATAAGGGCCAGTTCCCATGAGGGCTCCATTGAAAACTTTTTTGAAGAATTTTAAGATTCTTTTTGAGATTGCCTCGAAGGGCTTGTTTGATTCACCTAGTGGTGTCCAATGGGGATCGGACCCATGTCCCCCTTTTGAGTTGGAAAACTCATTGTCAAAATGATATTTTAAGGAATTCATATTAAATGTCCTTGCTTTTTCGAATTTTATCTTGCACATGTTCTGGCAGCTTGTCCTAGTTATGTTAATGGAACTGAAATCCTATATACAAGGATCTTTATCATCATTCCCCTATGTTTAACTTATCTCTTTAGGATTGACATATTTCTCAAAGCTGACCTTTAATTCAGGTTGGTTAATTTAAAGGCCTAACATTGATGAGAGGTAAGTTAAATGAAGGCTTGATATTCAAGATTAGTAATGGTGAGACGTATGGTCAACAAATTCTATTGTAGTTGTAGCAAATAACATGTGTCAAGGATTTGAGAATCATTTTTGAGACATTGGATGGAAAACCTACAATGGGTGTGGATTTAGTAAACATTCAAGTCTTCTTTACAATAAATGAAAAGTAAAACAACAAAAGCCAAATATCCCAACTATGGGATGGGATGTTTTAGATTTGGGAAGCTTCTAGATTACAGGGTAGAGAGAGCAAAGTATTGCAAATGTCTTCTTCATGCTCAATAGATCTCAACATATAGAGAAATTACCAAAAGCACAAAAAGAGAGATAACAACATTGTATAGATAAAAAGTAGAGAGAATTGGACACGGTCTCCTTTTGCACACACATCAGACGAGTTCTTGCATGTATTTATGTATTATTTGTATTATGCTAAAAAAGAGATTTTACATAAAACTAAGTTGTATTAAAAATGTTAATTTTTTTAATTGTCATATTTTAAGAAGTAGTTAATGTGCATACTTTGATAACGTTTACAAGACGTTTCATTCTTTTTAAGGGGAGTTCATGGAAATCCATTCGTACAACATGTATAGAGTTGGTGTATTAAGTAGATAGCCAAATTATCAACCCTTATGACTTGAATTTATTTACAAATGGTTACGTCTATCAAGGAAATATGAACTTAAATCCTAAAATTTATTTTCAAATGTTTATATGTGTTAAGTAAATATAGAATTGAATCGTTTATAAAGGATTGGTACCAATTTTTATGATCTTTTTCTCATTATCACTAAAAAAAGAGTATGACATGTTACAATGCACTAGAATTTACCTTGAAAACTAGCAAAAAAAGATGTGATGCAATGAATCAAGTTTTATAAGCAAGATACAATGATAGCATTATCCATTCGTATGCTCCCATAATTGAGCTTATACAAAGAGATTAGAAGATAGAGACATGTTGGCTCAAGTCAACATTTGGACTAATCTAGAAGTCATCTATAAATAGGCCAATGAAGAGGTGTGGTGAATCATGGACGGCTAGAAATGGGTAGTAGTATGCGGATGGCCACAACGTGCGCAATGGTTTACTACACATATATACGAGATACATGGGGTTCATGAATGCATAAAGTGCCAAACAGACAAAGAACTTCATATTCTTTTTATATGTTTGGCTAGATGTATTTTGACCAACTATGGGGTCATAAGGAAGATCTTATGGGAAATTGATTGTTGTTAAAAGGCCATCTTTTGGCCTCGAAAGGTCATCCAACAACATTGAAGTTCATGAACTACCTAAAACGTATGTTAGGTGCATAGATCATCTAGACCATCTATGTTCAACTTTTGCCCTCATTTAACTTCATAGTTAGGAACCTAACAATTTCCAATGCTCTCACATAGCTTCTTCTGATAATGGAGCACCATAAAATAGTATTGTGGACTACTAGTGGTGCTTCATGAGCATGAGGCATTGAGAATCTTTTGAACCCCTTTTCAATGTTCACACGCAAGGGAACTAGCTCCTTAGCCTAATGGCAAGGTTATCACCATGAAAATAGAACCGGATCTTTGGAAGTACCTTTGTAAAGATGTCTATAACATGATGATCTAATGGAAAATGGACCAGCTCTAGGAATCCACCCTTTGTGTATAACACTATGACATAGGAAAATAGAGATTTGTGTATGCATGAGATACCAGATTCTTTGCAATTGCCATACAAATTTGTTTATCACATATTAATTTTGTAGGCTCTTCCATATGCAAATCCATATGCCAAAGAATTATCTTTAGAAAAATTATTTGATAAGGAGCGCGACAAGGTACCTTGTGTTTTGATTCTTAAATACCATTGTAGGTTGTTTAATACTAATCTAAGAGAAGACTCCATATCCATAAGAGATAAGCAATACCCAGAAATTGATTTGTTGGATTTATGTCTCCAACCCAAATCACATTAGTCTTCCACGGAGGTGCTTGAGGAACTATAAGTTATGTAAAACTCCAGAGTTCCTTTAAGATGCCTACTCACTCACATTCCATTTTCCCAATGGTTTTCTCCACAACTGATTCGAGAACCTACTCAAAACACTAGTTGCAAAACTAATAATAGGTATGATGTTGCACAATTAGACAAGATTATATACCATCTTCTTATATGCCTTCAAGTTTTCCAATGGTGATATATCCCCCATAAACAACCTAGCATTTACCTCCATTGGTGTAGCTATGACCTTGCACTTCATCTTGCCAAATGCCTTCAAAATTTATTGTGCATACGTTTATTGAGAGATATAGTATTTTCTTGGTTTCTATCAAGCCTTAATCAGAAAAAAATTGTATGAGCTCTACATCTATAATCTCAAAATCATTATGTAAAGAATACTGGGTTTTCTGGATCAAGTCTTTATGGTCACTTGTAATAAAGATATCATCCACATATAGTACAACGACAGTGTACTTTCCATCATGCTCATGAAAGTACAAACTTGCATCATAAGAACATATTTTGGGGTTTAAATTTCGAAAAAAAATTCTTATATGTTAATACCATAGTCTTAGGGCATATTTCAGCCCATCTAGTGCCTTCTCAATCAGCACACTTTGTTTTCTAAATGGGGAGCCTCAAACCTTGGTGGTTGAGCCAAATACACCTCCTCTTAAAGGCCATACTTTGGAATGCCACTTTAAGAAAATCTTGTATATTTCCTAGTTCTTGTCTGCAACCACAACAAGTACTGTAAAAGTATTAGTTATCCCACTATTAAGTGCAAAAGCCTCTTCAAATTCCAGTCCTTCCACCTACTATATATCCTTGGCCAACCATTTGAGCCCTGTATTTTTCAAGACAGCCTTTACATTCATGCTTTATCTTGGAAAACCACGTTGTTTTAATAATCTTCTTATTTTCTAGTTTATCCACCAGGTGTTATCATATTAGCTTGCATTGCTTCCTTCCAACACTGATTTTCTAGTGCTTCTTCCACATTAGTTAGCTCTTTCAGCTCTTCGATAATCTCGACCATCAAGGCCATGTTGATAATGTTTTTTAGATATTCTCCTTTTCTCCTCTACCCTTTTTTACTATCACGCCCATCTTCATTATCCTCAATTAGATTAGGCATATGATTATTATTATCATTAAGTTGTTTTGAAAAATGTGGCAATGGATCTTATTACTAAGGGATCTTATATTTTCCCAAGGTTTGTAACCCTCATCATTTCGCACATCATTTGGCATTAAGTGTCTTATACTCTTGTAACAACAAGGAATATAAGGAGGATCTTGTGTGTGTGTGTGTGTGATTTGGAGGCTATTCTAAGCTATCCAAGTGTTTCTTAGTGCATTTGGGCTACTCTAAGCCCCTCTCTGACATGTCTCTCTCATCATCACGTATAAGGCTATTCTAAGCCCCCCCTCTCCAAGGTGTCTCATTCACAAGTGTAGGGCTATTCTAAGCGGCCCCTCCCATCCCATCTCAATTTTTGTACAAATTTTTGCAAGTGTGGTAACTTTGTTTCGACAGCAACCATGTTAGCGATTTCAAACACAACGTCCTTAAGTCAATTGTATTTACCCTCATTTGCACCAATATTCATGCCAAAAGATGAAAGACTAAATGGCACAAATTACAACCTATGGAAGGACACTATTAGGGACTACCTCTATACAAACCAGTTGTATGAGGTCGTTGAAGGAAAAAAACGAGAGCCTGATAAGGAAAGCAATCTAGGAGCTTGGCATATATGGAACGTCAAAGATAGAAGAGCATAAGGCCAACTTCTCCTCGCATGTGATGAATTGACAAAGGGTCACATAACTGCATGTAAGACTTCAAAAGAAGCTTGGGATACTCTAGCCAATCTATATGAAGATAAAACACCTTCTAAGATTTATGCTTTCGAGGCCATATTTCACAATCTCACTATATGTCCAAAAGGCATCATCACAAAAGTTATAGCCCAATTTGAAGATTACCAAAGAAAGCTGGCACTTTGTGGATGCAAGATCTCAATTGAAGACATGGCCGTTAGGTTGCTCAACAAGCTTCCTCGGTCTTATGATACTTTTGTGATCACTCTATACAACAAAGGTCAAGAACTCACTTGGGAAGAGGTTTGTGGACTTTTGCTCCTCAACACACGAGCAAAGTCAAATTCCTCACAAGAGATAGCCATGAACGCTAAGGTACCCTTCCACAAGGATAAACATGCTAGTCATAATACTAGCAACACACCTAAGCAAGATTCCAACACTTCAACAAAGAAGTTTAGCTATAATTTATGTGGAAATATAGGGCACTTGGAGAAACTTTGCTACAAGAAGAAGCATACCTCGGAGCCCTCTAGCTCCAGGAACCCATCAAAGCCTTTTTAGCATAGGTCTCACTATTCCAGTGAAGACCTGTTCATTTCCATAGAGGCCACAACATGTGAGGCCATCCGGCCTTGATGTTTATTACTTGACATTGGTATTTTGCAGGTTACTTCGACATGCATCTGCACGGACAACCAATCAGCCTTGGCCATCACCAAGAATCCAAAGTTCCATGCCCATATGAAGCATATCAAGATCCAATACCATTTCATCCACGAGAAGCTCACCTCTCAAGAGATTACTCTAGAGCAGTGTACCTCTCAGGAGAACTTGGTGGACATATTCATGAAGGCTCTACAAAATTATCCCACATGAAATGTACTTTGGAGAGCCCCTCCCAAATCTATATAAGGAGGGTCTCTCTCCCCATTTGTACTTGGTTAGAAGCTTGAGAAGTCTAGTCCATGCTCTTGGCAAGCTCATTTCTAAGCCATGTGAGTTTACCCATTTCTTGGTCTACTCACTTTGAGTCCCTCACACTCTTCTTTTGTGAGTACACTCTTCTTTTCATTTTGCTTCTATACATGTAACTCTCTACACAAGGAATGTTTCATTTTCCCAAAATATAACCTTCCCAAACATCTTTACCACATGCCTCAAGTTTGGGTAGAGAGGACACCATTTCAGATTTTTGCAGGTGTAGCTAAGTAGCAAAATTCAGATGACCAAAGCATGCATGCCAAAGCTTTGCATCTAATATAGCTTGTGAATCACTTACTGCACAAGCTGAATCATTCACATATTTTTCATAGTCTATGAGCTTATATAGCCCATGACATAAAATACCAGAAGCAAAAATGACATTGCCATTTGATAGACCATGAGATGTATATCTGTCATCAACAAATTTCATAGCCAAGCCCATCTTGACTAATGCTAAAATTGATAACATATTTATCTTCATCCCTTGCATAAATAAAGCATCTGACAATGTAAAAGAAATATAATCAGTGGTAATCAGAATGATCTTACCAACTCCCATGACATGATAAGAGGATTTATTGGTGCATGTGACAGTATTCCTTGTAGGGGTAGGCTCAAGTGAAGTGAACAAATTGTGCTATGAGGTAATATGTTTGGATGCTCCACTATCAAAGTACCAAACATTTGAGTCTATTGCAGACATACACTATTCATGAAAAGATGGGTCATAACTACAAACAATAGTAAATTCCCATTCTTCATTTTGCACAAGATTAGGAGAGTCTATTTTGGGTGTAAAGGCCTCTATAACAACCATTCTAGCCTCTTTCGTCTTTGCCTCTTTTGCAACCAATTTTGGACAACTCTTTATGACATGATCATTTTCTTTATAGAATTTGCAAAACAATGTGTGTGTTTCTGTTTTCTTCACGTCTTTGTCATCCTTCTTTGATTCTGCAGAATTAGAAAATTATTGCTTACTAGTAGATGAGCTCCATTTACCTTTGCCCTTCTAACTAGCCAAGAAAGCTTGATCTACAACATGCAAATGGACTTGTTCTGCCTAGATTGATCTTCTTGCAATAGAGCAGAGATTAAATTCTCAAATATTAATGCAGTTGGATTGCCTTTCATCATCAATCAAAGAGTAGAAGAAAAACTCTGATATGAATCTGGAAGACCATTTAGAATGGCATACACAAGTGAACTGTCAGGCAAGGCTTCATCACCAGAAATCAACTGCTCCTTCAAATCTTTGATCTTTATCAAAAAATTGTCCATGGAATCTCCTTCATTCATGTGCTTAATGCAACAAGACTACATTTACGACCACCACATGCTAGAGAGATGACTCTCCTCCCAACCTTGTGCCTGTATATATAGCTGCTTGAATCAACAAGGACCACAAATGTAACTAGAGTCCACAAATGCATGTGCAATCTACTCCACTCCTTTCATATCTTCCACTGGAGTCTTCTAGTGGTTGGAGTGATCTCGACCACTGCTTTACTACCTTCCACTAGAGTCCACTAGTGGTTGGTGTACTCGCCTCTTGAGTTAAGTCCAATGGACTCAAGTTAACTCATGTTAACTTGAGTTAGAAGGCTCTAGAGCTCCTTGGGCAAAACTCTCTCCCCATGCTCCCCATGGGGATTGAACCCACGACCTCCTCCCTCAAAACCATGAGACTTAACCACTAGGCTAAGTGGATCACTTGAATATGAAAGCACATGAACTTATTCTTGAGATCTTTGGTCCTACAGTCGAGTGACCAAACGGTATCTGATTTCAGATCTATCTGAAGCAGTCGGATCCCTAGACCATAAACTTACTTTGTTACATTCTTCCCCCCTTGGGAAAGCTTCCGTAGGCAGCCCCTGAGCCTCATGTTCTTAAACCAAAAGAACATGGTCATGTTCTAAAACATGTCTCATCTCTGTGGTGGCGTCCCTGCCCAAAATGATTCAAAACATTGTCTGGCCTTGCACCTTGATGAACTAGTCAAAGTACAAAGTAGTGAATGAATAATATGGGTGGATCTAATCACATCCCTAGCCGATTCACAATTTTTGGATGTGCGATCTAGGCACAAACATGTGAACTAGGTGGATTCTAATTACTAATCCATTTCTAGGCATGATTGGTGCATGGACTTTATTAACTTGGATGGGATTCTTATCCAAATCAAGAATTTGAGAACTCTTGATTCACTTGAATTTGTTTTGAAGAACTTGAATTTTGGTTGTCCAAGCATCTAACTTAGATGTTTGACATACAATGGTGTACTTTGATCCAATAGCTACGTGAGGTTTTTTTACCCGACTAGAGGACTAGTTGGTCCTAATAGGATTGAAAATCCTATGTAAATTATAGAAGAAAGTTTTCCATTTACTTTGGATCAACCTTACTATATCTTAACCAAGTAAAATTCAAAACGAAAATTATCGAACTTAGGATACTTTTCTCAAAGACTTTTGTTAAAAGATCTTGGGAATTGTCAATCTGATATTCCTATCTTCAATGTTCTACGGTGTACTGAACTCTAGAATGTCATAAGAGGTATGCTAATAACTGGAAGCAAACCCAAATGAATAAGTCAATCTTGGACTTGTTATCTTTTGAAGAGTGAATAAGTTATTATACATAACATCTATCTAAGATGTTTAATTTAGTTATCCAATTCCAATCAGCTAACCCAAGACTTTTGCGAAAGGAATCATATACTTTATCTGAGTCAATTCCAAAAGATTTGGAAAGCGGAAGGAAATAACTAACCCTCTGTATAACTAATTCAAAATTCTAAGATCTAAACTTGCTATGAGTCATGTACTTGATGACTCATGACTTTAACTTCTGAACGATCTATTTCAACAAGGTATTGAAGCATTTATTTTTCTATCTTTAAGAGAAAGGAACTTGATTCTCAAAACGATTCATAGAGTAAATTTAAACATCATCCAACCACAAGATACTAGTGTGGTATCTAACATCAATGTGTCGACCCACTCAGGTTTGATTCATGAGTTTTTACTTAAATAATGCTTCACTTGAGATGAAGTTCATGCCTATATTCAATCTTTATGACTACTTACTAGGAATGCAATTCTTGTGCATTGCTTTGAGTCAAAGGATTGAATTTACCAGGTTGCACTAGGAACTTGTAGCTTGACTTATTCAATCCATTCCTTAATCGAAAGGTTCAGTTCAAAGTCAAAGTCTCAATCTTTCAGAAATTTATCAAATATTTCTGATTTGGTAACACTTAAGCTTGAAGTGTTTCTAGAAGAACTTGGAAGCTACCTACTTCATATCTTCTTACGAACTTGATCTTGAAGTATCTTGAGATCGTGCCTTTATCCTCCTAGAATTAAAACTTATCCTTGGAAGTTTTAATTCCCTTGATCAGATCTAACTTCAAAATCCTTTCTGAGACTAAAAGATAATTATCATCGCACCGTTCGATGTCCCATACCATCTTTCCTACATCAATCTGAGTATAAAATCTGGCATCCCATACAACCCTATTTTATATTCACATTAATGTGTGCGTGATATTTCTCCTAAAGTCTAAACATTTCTTGATAGAGTACCTTGTAACTTCAAGAATTTTGAAGTTTCAGGCATTGCCTCCAACTTGATATTCTAGGTTTTTGATTCCTTTACACGATCATTTCATGATCTCATGTTTTTACATAGGAAATTTGAAATCCTTTGATGGTGTTGGTATACAAAGCAACAGAGGAGTCATGCACAATACGGCAACAAGGCCAAATCATCTTTTCCCATTGATTATTTACAACTCAAGTGATTTTAATCACTACACAAACATTGTAAATCCCGTTTTTGGTAGAATAGACTCCATTTTGTGCAAGCCGAGGAGTCCTCGAGCTTGAGGAGTATTAGAACTAGCGACATATCAATTTTCATAATTTTTAGACTCTGTTTGAGCCCTCAAATAGACTCTAGAACCTAATTTTTAACTAGGCCGGACACTAGGTCTGGACAAGACCAAAGCTAGTTAGAAAACTATAAAAAGAGCTAGAGAGATCATTTTTGGGGTTAGATTGTTTGTGAATTGAGCTTATGTAAGAGACCTTTTGATTAATGCAAAGAACTCCATTGTTCCTCTCCTTGTTCTTGCCTTGTGTGCGCGTGTGTGTGTATGTGTGCGCATGCTTGTGTGCTTCTCACTCACGCACTTGTGCCTTCACTTGCTCATAGTCTTCATACTAGTCCTCACGTCTCCACGGATTGACAATTATGAGGTGAATCTTCTCACGTTGGTACTCACCATTGTGCTAGAGTGACACCAAATTTGGCGCCGTTGCCGGGGAGAGAGCTTCGAGGACGAGCGTGTGATGGTAAGACGTCGAGTTGAGACATTGGAGTTATAGGTAATATCCTTCTTTCTCTTAATTTTTCTTCATTTTTTCCTTACTTTCGCATCACCATCATCACCATCATCATCTCCACCATCTCCCACCTCCATCTCCATCTCCACAAAAAATTTCAGTTTTTTGGTCATATTACACCCCCCACCTCATTTCCCTCATTTCATTGTGAGAGAGAGCGAGAGAGAGCTTGCATGCTATCTGTTTTTGGTGTGTTTTTGAGCTTTTGTTGCAGGAACTGGCTGTACCACCTTCTCCAGCAGTGTGCGCAGGTACGACAGACTCTGCACAGGTCCCGGGACGACGACCCCTGTCTGTTGCGACAAACAGAAAAACTTAAAATTTTGTGAATGCATGTTTGGCACGGTAACCTACACCATTAGGGCACTCTAAATCACTAGAAGTTTCTCAAAAATTTGCGTTTTTTCAGTCTATCGCGACAGACACCGTCTATCGCGACAGACACCATCTATCGCGACAGACAGAAATCCACGACAGACACTGTCTATCGCGACAGACACCATCTATCGCGACAGACAGAAACCCACGATAGACCCCGTCTATCGCGATAGACACCGTCTATCGCGACAGACAGAAATCCACGATAGACCCCGTCTATCGCGACAGACACCGTCTATCGCCACAGACCAAAATTCCACGATAGACAGCGTCTATCGCGACAGACACCGTCTATCGCGACAGACCAGTCTATCGCGACAGACACCGTCTATCGCGACAGACCAAAATTCCACGACAGACAGCGTCTATCGCGACAGACACCGTCTATCGCGACAGACCAGTCTATCGCGACAGACACCGTCTATCGCGACAGACCAAAATTCCACGATAGACAACGCCTATCGCGACAGACACCGTCTATCGCGACAGACAGCCCCCACGATAGTTTGTGTCTATGGCGACAGACACCGTCTATCGCGACAGACATACATTTTCGGCAAAAATTAAGGGGTAAATTTTTTGGAAATTTAGCCTAAACTTTGGGCATAGTTGCACTCTCAAATACTCATACACTTGCAAAGGCCTTAGAAAAATGCATTAAAACCCTGAAAGGTTCTGTTTGTCTAAGTTAACCCCCTAAACCCTGAACGGTCATAACTTTTTCATACGAAATCCATTTTTTGAGCTCTAGGGCTTGTCGGAAAGCTCGTGGCATATACTACACGCCCTCAACTGTTTTTTATAAGAATAATGCGTTGATATTCAGATAGGATATTTGGAAGTTGACACACTGAGGGGTAGGAACACCAAGGGAGCTCTAGAGGAAATTTCTAGCAATACAAAAGGGGGAACAATAAATTGTCTGTCAATTGAAAGGTCAACTTGGAGCTAATCTTGAGACTGATGCAGGTCTATTGAGAAGCAATTGAGAGCGTCCAAGCAAGGGTTTTGCGCAAGCTTGAGAATCAACTTCTCGAGCACTAAAGAGCAAGGTTCAACAAGAAAGGTCGGAATACTCTCAACTCCTCTTCGTCAATTCCTAGCTTAGGCTAAGAAGGATTAGAAGTAGGAGTAAGTCAGGGCGACGATAGGCAACTATCAAGTTGAAGCATACCTAAACTTTCAAGCTCAAGCTAAGGGCATAATCCTTGTACTGTCGAGAATTTTAAAGGGAAAGAACTTAACGTGGAACGATCAACTGTAAGTGCGAAACAACATTCAAATATTCCTGACGACGTGATATCAGACAAGACCTTAAACACGATAAAATAACTAAAAAGAACCAAGCGACTAATATAAAGTAACTAGCAACGAGGTTGTACTCTAGGCAAAGAACTGTGCTACTTAGATAGGCATATGAACCTTAGATCAGGACGACATCTAGTAAGGGAGAGACAAAGCCTCAGATCTTCAGAGGCCAGTGTTAACCACACTGCTAGGTCTTGGGCCCAGCAGTTGAGCCACCACTCGTACTACCCTAGCTCTGAGACCAGTGAGTCAGAGATGTCTCAAGGCATGGACAGACCTACAGGAAGTTCAGGAGTGCCTTACTTGCACAGGGTAGAAGGCCCTTACAAAACACAGTTGGAATACCTTAGGACCAACCGATTAGGTGCTAGCATCTATGAGGACGGCCTAGGAAGATCCGTGGTCCAGATTAAAAACCCTGACCAATCCATAGGACTAGAGCACCCAGCTGTCAAGTTTGAAAACGGTGCATACCTGGACAAAGAAGGAACCATATACGTAGTCACCAGTCACCTAGATAGGACAGATGAATTTGGAAATGTAATCTCAGAAGCGGACTTAGGTGACTTGGAACAAGGAAACATGGGAGTAGAACCTAGAACACCCCGAGGCAAATCTGTTCTCACTAGGATTATCACACCTGAGTGGGTTCCCCAAGACAACAAGAGCATAGAGTTGCTCCTCAATCGAGAAACTGACGAAGCCTTCTGGAGGTATAAATCTAATCAGCCAACTGATATAGAAACTATCATGATCTATGAGTTTAAGGATCCGGATAGCCCAGGTAGAGTGACCTACTTAGATCACACTCCGGAAAGGATCTTTGTGGTGACAGGAAATGATAGGCATGCTTACACTTGGAAGGGTGAATTCATTTTCCCTCAACCAAGATCGAATGTATCCTATGGTCACCCTGGAGCTGGAACATCCCAAGCTCATGGAATGCAAAGAGACAGAAGTAGAGATAGACCAGAAGTAAGCTTTGCCAATCCAGTGGGCAGAGAAAGAACGAGGACGGAGACGAATAGGGTAGAACCTGAGGTGCTTAGAGCTCACAGGAACCAAAGAAATGTGGATGGATTCCCTCTGCCGAGACCTAGAGAGCACGCAAGAACTCTGAGACCGACTCAGCTAGTTAAGTCCATGAAGAATTACTTTGATGGCACAGGAGATCCCTATGATCATGTGGCGGAGTTCAAGCAAGTCTTGAGAGGTGAACAAGTGGAGGATCTATTCACGCAGTACAATGCCTTCGGTCTAACCCTTAGGAACACAGCACTTACATGGTTTCAGCCATTGGATGAGCGCCAGTTCAGGAGCATAGACCAACTCCTAGAAGCATTTATTATTGAATTCTCCAAGAGTGGCATAAGACACAATACCTCCTCACTGATTCACAGCTTCAAGCAAACCCCTCAAGAGACTGTGAGACTTGCAGGAAGAAGATTTAGGCAATACCTTGAAAGATGTCCTGTTTCGGAGCTACCCACATCTGCCAAACAAGTAGCCTTATTCCTTGATGGATTGCTGAGTACGAAATTGAGATCCTATGTGTATCTGAAAGACCCTAGGACTATAGAAGAGTGTGTACGCATGTGCATTGACATTGAAGATAACCTAGGGGAAGAACTAGAGCTTTCCAAAATCTACAAAGATTCAGATAGTGCATCTAGTCACTCTTCCACGCAATCCACATCAATTGAGGAACTCGCAGAGAAAGTAGCTCAGAAATTAGGGGTAACTAGTAAACAAATCCCAAGGTTTGCCCCTGTGAAAAGGTGCTACACTTGTGGTGGTGACCACATGGCGAATGTCTGCCCCATTATGGCTTAGCCCCAAGTAAATCCTAGTAGCCAGTACTGCACCATAGAACGAAGATACACCAATCACACCGCACAATATTGCCCATACAACAAGCAGGCAGTTAGGCAACCCTACCCTCAGCCATACCCTCAGCAGGGAAGATACCAGAACCCGTACCCTCCACAACCATATGGCAGGCCACAACAAAATTTCCAACCTCAATATCAAAACCAACAAAGGCCTCAGCCTGTGCTAGCACAACAACCCCCAGCCCCAGCTAATGTGATTCCGGTAAAGTATACTGCTGCAGAAGAGAACCTGAATAGAGCTATAGTCCCTGTAACATCCTTGCTTTCTGAAAGTGACCCGAGTGACCATAGCTTTGATTCTACACATGTTGATAGCCCCTAGGCCTACTACATGCAGTCTCCTGAGCATGGTGAGTCCTATTATAGCGAAGAGACAAACGAACCTAGTTGGGAGTCAGATTACACGAACGTCATGTATGCAAACCCCAACCCTAGGCCTCAACCTAGGCAAGTAAGACCTCCATTCCCAAGAGGACCGTGCTACAGATGCTAAGGAGATCACCTCATTCGTGATTACCCCTTACCTCCACTTACACAAAACCAGTCAGTGACGATCCAAGGCTTCTGCCAAGATTGTGGAAAAGAGCATCTCTTACGAGATTGCCCAAAGAACCCCAATAATATGCCAAAAATCACGCCTATCAATGTTATTGAGTTAGTGGTAGATTCCAGTGGAAGTGTTACTTCCACTGCACCCGTACAGGTAGTCACGAGAGCTCAAGCAGTGCAGCAAAACCAAGGGGTAGGCAAGGAAAAGAGCCCAGACGCTAGCAATACTGAGAGCCAAAATAAAAAGAGAACAAGAGCTTGGAGAGATAGCCGCGAACGCATGAAAAGGCAATGGGCAAAGAAGATGAGTGAACTTGAGGAAAGTCTACGAGAAACCAAGGCTAAAATCATAGAGATCACATCTCAACCGCACTCTCACACATTCCCACCGCTACCATCCCCATCACCCTCCATCCCTCCACCCTCTAAGACACCCCACGTAACCCACCCACCACCCCAAACAGGATCAGTATTAGCTGATCCCACTCCTGAAGACATAGACATGATGCTTAAAGCATACCAGGCCAGAATCCAAGAAGGGCCAAACGTCACGGATCATGACAAGTGCTATCCCAGAGCTGACCTAGAGATAGAAAGAACCAAGCTGTGCGCGAAAATGGTCGCATTGGCTCAGACTATGTTTGAAGCCAGTCACCTTTTCAATTACTCGGGCTCAGCCAAGACGCAATTACACTTGGATGGATTCCTAGAGAAGTTAGAGGGAATAATTGCAAGATCTGCCAAGGAAGAAAAAAATCAAGAGAAAGATAAAGCAAGCAAAAACATGAACCATCCCCCATCGGAAGTTTATGTGGCCAATTCCACTAAACCAGACAACTTCCCCTCCTTAGAAAGAATAGAGAGGCTAATTGCACAATCAGAAAAGGAACCTGCCCCTCAAAGAAAGGAAAGGGCAAGAGAACGGATAAGCAAGCCTCTTCAGGAAGCCCATGTGCCTCCTCAAGAAGCTTATCTTCCCCCCCAAAAGGCACATGAGTCTCCCTCGAAAGCTTGCGTACCTCCACAGGTTGCCTACATTCCTTCTCAGGGAGCGTATGAGCCTGTTCGGAAAAGTAATAGAATAAGTAACCCTCCCCAGGAAGCTTGTGCTCCAGCCATCTATGAGAACGAGGAGAGAGCCAACGATAGAATAAGCCCTCCTTCCCAGGTTGCTTATGCACCTAATTCTACGGAGCCAGACACTTCTTCGTCTATGAATCGGTTTGCACCAGACTTCCTACGAGAGATTCAAGAAGACAAATGGGATAACGAAAGTGAAGTCGCCCCTCCCTTTGAACTTGTGGATGATGCACACGACCAATTCCCACAAGACATCCCATCTATTTACGGGGAACATGAGAGTACTCAATCTCACGAGAGATTGGACTTTGAGTCTAATTCCATACAAGAGCTACCCCACTTCACAAGCCCATGGGAAGCAAAGTCCACCTGCATGAGAGCACCTACAGTCATGGTAAGAAACGAAGATTCAGTCATACCTAGGAACACAGAGGTAGTGAAGAACACTAACGTGCAGTGCAATCTCAAGTTAAAAGAGCTACTCAAGGTTAGACCTGAATTATGGAAACATGTCGCCAAACAAGTACCAGAAATAGCCAAACCTAGTTCCCAGGTAGGATCCCATAGGACGGTGCCAGAAATTCCCTTGGATAAGATAGGAGATATGTGTGAAGGCGAAGAAGGGAACACCTATCTTCCCATCACCTACCAGGAGTACACCACCAAGGCAATTTTGGACTCAGGTGCAGGAGTTGCAATTGCCACTACTTCCCTATGGAAGCGTTGGGGCAAGCCGGCACCCAGGCCAACGAGAATGAAATTACAGATGGCCGATGGTCACATAGAGAGACCCCTAGGATTGCTAGAAGGAATAACTCTCACCACTTGTGGTGTCGAGTTTGAGCATACATTTGCCATATGCGACTTCAGCAAAAATCATGCCTATGAGATGATTTTGGGAAGACCATTTATGCGACAGTTGCAAGTGGTACAGGATTGGGGAACCAACTCCTTGTATTTGCAACACTTGGGTGTTACGACCAAAGTCAATCTCAAGGATTATTCTCATAGAGATGTCCCTCCTATCCAATGGAATCCCATCCATAGAGCCAAAGACGATACAGAATCGGTGCATTCCATAGGGTCTGGATCCTCATGGATGCATGAAGACACTCACTTATGGATGTGCAAGGTAGCACTAGAAGAAGAGAAGAGAGAGAAAGCCAGAGAGGTAGGTGCGAAAGAAACCCATAGATCAATCCAAGACCCAGCCTATGCACCTGTAGCTTTTCCAGATGAGGAATTTGAACCCCATGGTTGGGCAGAAATTTTAGCAACAATGGACGTAGCCATTAATGAAGAACAATGGACACCTCACTGTGATGAGGATGGCTATGACATTTCAGTCTTCTCCATAGAGCCAATCATGGGAGAGGCAGTTCTAGAAGAATGCGAACCTAGCCCTGATGCATTTGAGGATGCAAGTGACTCCGATCTAGAGTCAATCATTATGGACCCACCATTTGCATCAGATGAAGAATACTTCCATGAAGTAGAATTTCAACCCCAGAGGCATGGAGAGGTTACAAATGATGTAAGATTAGCAACACATGTGACCCCGAAGGAAGAAGGAAAGAAACGAAAGAAGAGAGAAGCCTCACCAGAAGAGGAAGAATCTTTGTTTGAGGTCCCAGAAAATTTTAAGAAGTATGAGATAGATGACAGGAGAGTCATGATAAGAATGCCTAAACGAGAGGCACAATCAGGAGAGGCCTATGATAACAAAGAAACCACCAAGAAAATAGTAGTGGCCCTAGAAGAAGGAGAGGAGAGATGCACGTACATAGGCCATGACCTAACAGAGGAAGAAGAGCATGCGTTGATAGCCTTGCTAAGAGAATATAGAGATGTATTCGCTTGGAGTTACAAGGATTTGAAAGGCGTTGACCCCGATATATGCTCACACACTATCCCCATGACCTCAGATGCTAAACCCTCTAAGCAAAAGCCCTATACTTATAACGATAATTACGCTGCTAAGATCAAAGAAGAGATAGATAGATTGGTTGAAGTTGGATTTATCTATGAAATTGAGCACACTGAATGGGTGTTTCCCATCGTAGTGGTGCCCAAGAAGAATGGCAAGCTGCGTGTGTGCATTAACTTGAAAAAGGTTAATGCAGCCACAATTCGAGATAACTATCCGCTTCCCATCACAGAACATCTCTTAGAAAGAGTGGCAGGCAAGGAAGTGTACAGCTTCCTTGATGGATTTTCGGGCTACAATCAAGTAGCCATAGCTCCAGAGGATCAGCATAAGACAGCCTTTGCCACAGAATGGGGCATTTTTGCTTTTAGAGTAATGCCATTTGGGCTTACCAATGCACCAGCTACCTTCCAGAGGCTGATGTGCCATGTGTTTAAGGAGTTCCTGAGGAAGAGTTTAGAAGTCTACGTTGATGATCTTTGCGCTCATTCCAACATTAGACAAACCCATATCCCTGAGCTCAGACAAATCTTTGACAGATGTAGAGAATATCAAGTCTGCCTAAACCTAGAAAAATGTGTTTTCATGGTCAGGCAAGGCAAGATTCTAGGACACATAGTGTCAAAGAATGGCATATCTACCGACGAAGAAAAAGTGAGAGCCATAGCAGAGCTACCTAGGCCAAAGAATGTCAAGGAAGTACAAGCTTTCATGGGGCATTGTGGTTATTACCGACGATTTATACACATGTATGCTGTCATTGCAAAGCCCATGTACGGGCTTCTGACTAACTTTGAGTGGACAGATGAATGTGAGAATTCCTTCCAGGAGCTTAAACGAAGATTATGTTCAGCACCAATCTTGACCACACCAGATTGGAATAAGCCATTCCATGTTCACGTGGATGCATCCAATTATGCTATTGGATGTGTACTTGCACAACCTACTGGTGAAGGTACTATGGATCTTCCAATTGCCTATGCCAGTAGACAGTTGAATGCGGCTGAACGAAATTACACCACTACGGAGAGAGAAGGTTTAGGCATGGTATATGCAGTTAAGAAATTTAGACACTATTTGCTTGCAAATAAGTTTAAATTTTTTACGGATCATCAAGCATTGCTATACCTCGTAAACAAGCCTTGCAATACAGGAAGATTAGTGAGATGGTTTCTCTTGCTAATGGAATATGATTTTGAGGTTATGGTAAGGAAAGGGAGGACTCATTTGAGAGCAGATCACCTCTCTAGGCTCACATCAGGAGAAGCCCCACAAGGAGTGTCAGATGACCTTCCTGATGCTTACTTGTTTAATTTGGAAGTTGTACCGCAGTGGGCTAAGCCATTGGTACCAGTATTGACATACGGGCCTAACCATCCAGTGGTAAACACACGGAATAGAGAGGTTGTAAAAGCCCAAAAGTACCACATCATGGCAGGAAGTATGTACAAGCACACAGATCAAGGGATCTTGGCTTGCTGCGTAGAAGAGGATGAGTATGCTAAATGGTTGCAATTAGCACATGTAGGTGCACTAGAGCAACACCATTCAAAGCAACGAACTTTACAGACACTAAGAAGACTCGGAGTGCATTGGCCGACTATGGAAGCAGATGTCCAAAAGTTGTGCAAGGAATGCCCAATCTGTTGCACTAAGCCACCTGTGGAACACGCCACTCTTTATCAAGTATCCATTGTGCCAGATTGGAGTGAACCACTAGTATCCTTCCTAAGGACGAAAGCATTCCCTCCAGACATGACTCTGGCTAGGAAAAGGAGTTTAGAACAAGAAGCCCTGGATTACTCACTCATTGGTGATAATCTATACAAGCGTGGTAAAGATGGTTACCTGAGGCTATGTGTCCATGAAAGTGAATATCTTAAGATCTTAGAAACTGCTCACCAAGGTGTAGCAGGAGGACACTTTGGACCGGATCGGGTGATCAAGGCAATACTATTTGCGGGTTTCTGGTGGCCTACCCTTCACATGGATGCACATACCTATGTGAAACGGTGTGATGTCTGACAGAGGACTCAGTATCCTATACGCAAAGATGAGATGCCACTGAAACCTATGATGGGTGGACGTGCATTCTCTAAGTGGGGAATAGACTTTGTAGGTCCTATTAATCCCCCAGCTAAAGGTTCTCATGCGGAATACATCATTGTTGCAACAGATTATCTCACCAAGTGGGTAGAGGTAAAGGCTACGACAAAGAACGATGCTCAAACAACTGCCAAATTCTTGTTTGAGAATGTATTCACAAGATACGGGCTACCTATAGAGCTTGTAAGTGATAGAGGCACTCATTTCTTGAACGAAGTGATTGAAAATCTACTCCAAGAATTCTTGGTAATACACAAGAAGTCTGCCCCCTATCACCCTCAAGCTAATGGACAAGCTGAGAGCACTAATAAGATCTTATGCAATGTACTGACGAAATTAGTGAACACTAAACGCTCTGATTGGGACAACAGCTACACCATGCTGTTTGGGCATACCGAGTTGCCTACAAAACGGTACTCCAGGCCACCCCCTTTCAGATGGTATTCGGCCAAAACGCTGTGCTACCCTTGGACTTCCTGATTCCTACGTTGAAAGTAGCACAAGAGCACGAATGGACCGGTCATGAGCTCTCCTCTAGGATCTTTGACCTTGAACGATTAGGGGAAACAAGACTGAGAGCCACTGCAGGAATATATGCAGCCAAGAAGAGACAGAAGGCATATTTCGATGCCCATGTAAAGGATAAGGGCTTGAAAGCAGGAGATCTAGTTTTAGTCTATACACTGAAACAACACGCAAGGAAGCTAGAAAAGAGAGGCTACGGACCTATGATCATCAATAGGATCTCCACGAGTGGAGCAGTACAATTAGCCACGTTAGAAGGTGATATTCTCCCAAACTATATTAGCGGTTGCAGAGTCAAGTTGTATCAGGAACCCCTCACGGAGGAAATGCTCAGCCGACTCAACACTGCTAAGAAATGCAAAGAGGAAGAAAAGCGAGTTCGAGAAGAAGCTCAAGCAGAAGCTTTAGAACGCATCAGAAGGATGAAGTTACGAAGGCAAGGTAGAGATCAGCCTAGAACGAATGACTATGCAGATCAAGGATATCCTATGGCCATGTGTGAAGTCGCAGGAACAAGCTCGCATAGGATAATTGATCGACGTCCTTTCATAACCCTAGATATAGGACAAGGAAAGAGTGCAAGGACCGTAAGAGCCTTGATTGACTCAGGTGCAGCCACTAGTGCTGTTAAATTGTCTTACTATCAAGAGTTGCAGTTAACTGTCAATCCTGTGGAAGCGTATCTCATAGGATTGGGAGGCGTGGAAACCCCTTGCATGGGCGAGGTGGAACTTCCCCTCTATATTCATGATGAGGCTATAACAGTTAAAGTACTAGTGTGTCAAGACGAGGATCTCACTGAACCTCTTGTCTTGGGTCAAGATTGGATCTATGACCAAGCAGTCAACTTAAACTTAAGAAGTGGACTTCTTCAGGTTTGGGTCAATCATAGTCGACTTACAGTAGAGTTAGATAACGGAGCACTCAAGGAACTAGGAAAGGCACAGACTCCTGGTCCTTCCAGGAATACACATGAAGATGACCATGTTGTTCTTGTCCAAAACTATGTGTTGCAGAGGAATGATATTCGCAAAAAAGGAGTCAGGGATGCAAAGGAACTCCCTTCTTTTCCAAAGGCCAGAAGGAGGCAACAACCAAAGGTGGATCAAAGGCAGAAGAAGCAGAGTACTACCTATGTCCGGGATCCAAAGTACCTGCGCAGCAAAATGTCCCAGCAAGTGAAACAAGTGTGGGTGCGGAAAGGCGAACACCCGGTTGCACTCAAGCCAACCACATGGGCAAAGCCTCTTATTAGTAACCAACAACACGACACTAATAAGAAGTCTTTCGGAAATTCTTCTGCTAACGTGAAATCTATGTGGGTGCCCAAGAAGTCGATGAAGGCTAGCCCACAATCAAGACAAATTTGGGTGCCTAAGGCTTGCTTGCGGGCGCAAATAGCTACGCCGAAGCCACAACCTATACAGCGTAACCCATTCACTCGCACAACCGGCATCCATTCGTTTTCAACACTCACGAACACACCAAGGCCCATGAGCACGAACAGAATCATTTGTAAATGGGTCCCTAAAAGGCCTCATGTTCAAGCTGATACACCTATAATGTTCTCTAGCGTCTCTACGAAACCAAGAGAAAAACCCATCCACTGCATTTGGCAGCTTAAGACCTATAATAAACCCCCCGACCCCAACTTGTAAATTCACCCCAACTTACTAACTGCATTAGTCTCCTAGGAATACCCCAAGCATTAACTACACACACTATCTTCGTGCACTTACTAACCACTAACTCACCATCTACCTCATGTTAATGTTGTAACGGGGACAACAACGGATTTATTCTGTCCATTACGATGTTAACACATGATTCTATATTCTCACAGAATCAGAAGGCAAGAAGTAAAATGGCAGAAGCGACAGGTTCGGGCTCACAAGTAGGGATACTTACTGCAGGAATCGATGTGGATAGTCTACCTGTGGATGTGCCACCAACTGAACGACCTGTGGAGCTGCAGCACCTTCAGCAAATCCCGGTGCCGGATCCACCCACAGGGATCACAGAAAGAGTCCATGCCAATTCTCATTGGTTCAATGGCATGCCAGGTCCATTAGGAGAGGCCAAGTATATCTGGGAGTCTAAGTGCGAGTATGACAGATCATGGGTTCGATTCCAATTTTTCTCCAAAGAGTTTGAGACTTTACAGAACACCGAGGATCTCCAGACTATATGGCAATGAGCAGGGCTAGCAGAATACTTTGAAGCCCCACTACCTAAACCAGATCTCCTCCGATGCTACTATTTGGTCTCCACATTACAAGCTAATGAAGAAAAGGACAAATCCGGATCATTTGTTCTTCCCTCCTTGCTAGGCAACAACGAGTTGAAGAGGTTTGAACTTACTGTGGAGTTGGTAAGCGACGCTTTGAATATGCACGGCACGCATGTACCCTCTGAAAAGGATGCTCTTGTTCCCACTAACATGAAGGATAGGAAACTATTGAAGCTTAAAGACATGGCAGCACTCACACCAAACGTGTCCATCCCTCTCCGTATGTGCATGCAACATTTCGCCTTTCCCGGCCAAGACCGCTTCACACAACCACACAAGAGAATCTGGTTCGCTCTCTACTTAGCGGAAGCAGGTGCGTTACCCATTAAGCTACCGGTATGGATTATAGATCAATTGTATGAAGCAAACAAACGGTCTTCTAGGAAATTAGTGGTGAACGGATGCTGTGCAATCACACGCATTATTTACCGGTGCCTAGCATACGATGTTCCCATTGAACGTGCCTTAACTTGGGCACAATTACAAATGTTTAAGAAGCTCAAGACGTCCACACATCAATCCAAGCGCATGAGGGGTGCGATCCCTTGTGTCCAGACAAGGGAAGTTCTGACTACTCCTGAGGTATCGCCACGAAGGGAGACCACTGTACCTCCCTTTACCATTAGGATACCCAGGTCGGGATCTGAAACTACGACACAAGCTACCCCATCGGCTCCTCCTGTTCCACCTGAATTCGAATTTGTCGCCACTGGAGATGCTGAAGGAATGGACCCCCAGGACTTCGAAGCATTCCTACAAAGTACACAATTCTCTGATGTGGAGTTTTATTCAGATGCAGAGGAACAAGGCACATCCTCACGAAGAAGAAGAAAGTCTACAGACGGTCGACATGTACATTGGAGTGACGCTCAGCAAGGTCAACAACAAGGACACCTAGAAGAAGAAGGAGCGTATGAAGAGGAGACCACTGAAGCCCCAGCCTATACAGCAGAACTCCGAAGGCTGTATCAGATTATGAAAAGAGTGCGATCGCAACAACTACTCACCGAACAGAGTAGCAGAGTACTCATGACTCAGTTGTTGGAAGAAGCAGGAGTTGACTCAGAGTATAGGGAAGGTCTCTTATTGATGGCAGAAACATATGGGGTAGTGGAAGCAGTGCGCACTGCCATTCGGAGGTCTCCAGTTCAATATGATCCACGAAGGTTCCAGACACGACCACGCTCAGGTAAGAATATCCAGATTCCCATTACAACTGCAGAAGAGCCAACTATTACATCTGAACCTATCAGGACAACCTCCCAAGCAACCGAAACGGCTAGCCAAGAGCACCCAGTCACCCATGAGGAGTCCACAGAGCCACAACCACCCACACCCCCACCCTCGCCCCCTAGAGCAGAAACAGTGGAAATCACCTCGACCACTCAACCCACCGAACCAACCTTCATCTTCCGTACTCCCATCTCTAGTTCCACCCTATTCTCTACCACTGATAACCCAATCTTTGAAGCAACCCCCATCACTACACAATCCATCGAACCGCTCCTAGAGCCTGCCCTAGGGCAACCATCCCCCATGCCCTCAGCAATAGGTCATCCTGACCCTAGATCCACATTCATGGGTTTCCCTGCTACCACGCAACCCTTCGCGCCCTCCTCCAATTTACGACCTCAACCCCCGACCTCTCTCTCTCCATTTCTACAATCCCTCCATGACCTCCTTGCTAGAACTTTTCAACCAGGGTCTCAACCATTTCCTTTCTTTTCAGCTCCCCACCCCACTTCGCATCTATTCACCACTTCCACACACACACCACCTACCATCCCAATGTATATGGCAGATCCCGCACTCGCACCCACTCCTGAAGGTATGGACATTTCACCACCCACGGCACCTCCCCCCACGATTCCACCTCCTCCCATTCCCCCTCCACCAATTTCACTCACACACACGACTTCAATAGACACATCATTCACTATTCCCCATCCCCAATTCCCTTCCCATACATCTCCCACTGTAAACACCACCCACTCATCTATAGGAAGTGCATTGGACACCATGCTTGCTTGTATATCAAACTTAAGGACAGATTACATTCAGCTCCAGCAACAGAATGAACGCCTGCACGAGCACTCAGAAACACTACAGCACCGCCTCGCGGCACTAGAAGAGGAAAATGCTCGCCTCCACACACAGTTCCAAACTCTCCAAGAAGCTCATGGCATATTGGAGGTACAGCTACAGAACACAGATCAGGAAGCGATACAGGTGGTAGAAGGTCACCTACGGACACAGCTGGAACGCAACTCAAAGCTTCAATGAAATATGGCTCTACTCAAACGCCATCTTGCGGCCGCTCAGGAAGAGAATCGATGTCTGCAAGTACAAAATCAAGAGAACCTGGAGGCAGCTATTGAGAGCACACCGGGGGCACCCATCAGCCCATCCAAGTTTCAAGCAGTGACCCCCGATAATATCAAGATCATATTGGAAGACTATGCCATGCTGCTTGAAGCACATGATAAGCTATCGGAGGAACTGGGACAATTGAAGCAGAAACACCAAAAAGGACCAACAGCAGCCTCTCCAACCACCCCCTCCGCGGCTTCACTTCTCACAGACGCAGAGGCCATAAAAGATCTCCAGAAACAGGTCACTGAATTGCAAACACGTCTACTACAATATGAGAGACCACCTTCCCCTCCAGAGGCTCCCACGGATGAAGAAGTGGTGCAAATTCCTGTGGAACAAACGTTTGACGAAGAATACGATCCACAACCATTCCCAGGAGGCCAACAAACAGAAGAAGCTCAGGACACATTCGAGGCACCACGGCCCCCATGGCTACGTCAAGTGGAGGAAATCGGGAGTTCGCACGAAGAGCACACAGTAGTGCAAAATCAGGCCATGAGGGTCATAGAGGAAACTGTGCTACAATCGGCTTACTTCAAGAACCTGTCATCGAGACGCCTGATCCTCTCATCTGAACTCCAATACAGGCCGTATTATATTATCTTGGCTGATTATAATGCAGAAATACAAAGAGTCACGGGTCAGATTCCTACCTTTGCGACCCAATTTCAACCCGAAGACCTTCCTCCAGAGGTGCAAAAAGGCAAAATTCGTCAACCCACCTGGCGGCAGAAACTCCTAGAGACATATCCAGAAATGCTACGCACATGGAACAACGCGCCTTTACACCTCCTATACAATCCATGCTACGGTCCAGTCCCACGCCGCAGGTCTTGGAAGGCATTCAATATCAAGGTACAGAAAAACGCGCAATGCAAGGAATGGCTGAACTACCCGTACATTGCGCCACCACAGGGACCACCGTCGGTAGCATATATGATGGGAACCATTCGCCACTGGATGCCGCGCTTGAAGCCCATACAAGATGTAGCAGCGCAAATGATGCTTAAAATCTTAGATATGATGCAAGTAGTCCTGAAGACTTTTAGAAATGCAGCCGCACCACAGGTACGTCTCCCGGGGTTTAGCAATGGAAATTATGACTTGGTGTATGACATGAGCACCACCCCCAGTATTCGTGTGGCTTACGCCTGGCATGCACGCATCAAATACCTCCCTGCCTGCTACAAACAGACCTTGAAATGTTCAGATCAGGTTTCTGGGAGTATCACTCCGAGATTTTCGCACCGAAGCCAACACATCTGCTCCAACTTTTTGCTTGTGAACAAGCAATGTACTCAGAGTACTACACCACCCCGCAACCAGAGGCCCCTGGTGCAATAAATTGGGATGCATTGGAAGCTGATCTAGCAAGAGGCTTAAGGATAGGAGAACATGAACTGGCCACCAATGTCATCCAATACTATATTGACCACCCGAGAGAACAAAGGTCTGTCAGGGGCGACAGACGCTAGGAAGGGGGGCGTGTTGGTATACAAAGCAACAGAGGAGTCATGCACAATACGGCAACAAGGCCAAATCATCTTTTCCCATGGATTATTTACAACTCAAGTGATTTTAATCACTACACAAACATTGTAAATCCCGTTTTTGGTAGAATAGACTCCATTTTGTGCAAGCCGAGGAGTCCTCGAGCTTGAGGAGTATTAGAACTAGCGACATATCAATTTTCATAATTTTTAGACTCTGTTTGAGCCCTCAAATAGACTCTAGAACCTAATTTTTAACTAGGCCGGACACTAGGTCTGGACAAGACCAAAGCTAGTTAGAAAACTATAAAAAGAGCTAGAGAGCTCATTTTTGGGGTTAGATTGTTTGTGAATTGAGCTTATGTAAGAGACCTTTTGATTAATGCAAAGAACTCCATTGTTCCTCTCCTTGTTCTTGCCTTGTGTGCGCGTGTGTGTGTATGTGTGTGCATGCTTGTGTGCTTCTCACTCACGCACTTGTGCCTTCACTTGCTCATAGTCTTCATACTAGTCCTCACGTCTCCACAGATTGACAATTATGAGGTGAATCTTCTCACGTTGGTACTCACCATTGTGCTAGAGTGACAGATGGAATATCTACTTTGTACTAAGGCTTTTTTTTTTGAAAACCTACTAACATTCCAAGTTCTTGAATTTATCAAATTCAAGTCTAATTGGTTATACTTGACCTATTTGTAGTGATAAGAGCTTTTTACTTCTTGTCTTTAGATTCCTTTCTAAATAAAGCTTTAAGCAACTACCCTAGGGACTTTATAGGAATCTCTCTACTGCTTAAGTCTAAGCATCCACTCATACTTGATTGGATTTTACCAAAATCCCTTTAAGGATAGGTAAACTTTACGTTTTACCTTCCACAGACTTATTTGTTGAAGAAGCACTCACGAATTTGGCATCCAAAAAAAAAAAAGAAGGGGAAGTAGAAAAGACAAAGAGAAACAGAATTAAAGAAGCACGACCGAACTGTACAACGTGCAGAATCAGAAAACCGAATCAAGAATTGTAAATATGAGAACAGTATGTGTAATAGAGTAGTGAACAGGGGAGTGCGCATAACACACATAAAGAAGGATCGTGGAGCATACCGAAAGTGAAAGGCACGGAAGAGCGTGGAAGAATGAAGACTATATATATATCAATCAAGAATCGAGCAAGACAGAGATGAAATATAGCAGAAGCGTAGAGACGCAGAGATACATATATACAGATAGAGAGAGAGAGAGAGAAGACGCCATAGATCGCGTATGTAGTATAGAAGACGCCATAGATCGCGTAGGTAAAGATGAATAACAAAAACCTGAAATGTTAGGTATTCATCTGAGAGAGATGGTAATACGAAACTACTTTGTGTAGGAGAGTTCCTATAGCTTGAGCAAGCAGAGGCCAAGCTTGTTTGTACACATCTTCTCTAATAGAAAACACATGTTCATGTGGAAGCTCTGCGCGCATTCTTCGTATGAGTAGAAGTTTGAATATTCTATGTTACGGCTAAAGTTAGTTAACAGTTACAGTTTCACCGTTACGTACTTTTGATCACTTACGGTTTACTCAATAAATGTGTTTTCGGGAAGGATCACGAAGTATATCTCGCAGAATAATATAGAGTTTTGTATGAGACATAGCTTATCTTGTAGCTAGAAGTCTCTACTTTATACGGATCAAAGTTTCCGGTGAAATGGATATGTACACACAATACAAAGTCGGACCGAAAATAGCACTCTGAACTGATGAAGTTTTCCTCTAAACTTCAGGAAGAGTTCTGTCAGTAAGGGAAGTTCACTCATCACTTCCTTGTTTCACGTATAAACATTTGAAACAATTACGAACATAATTGAAGATCATTCCGGTAAGATTTCGGTAAATTTCGGTGACAGTCCAGTGACAGTCCGGTGAAGTTCCGGTGGAATTTTCAAGAGAATTCAAAGCACATTCCAATAGAGTTTGAGTGGCAGAAGCCTTGTTAAGCTACTGTTGATTATAGAGGTGTTCTAACATCACTATAGTTTAACACTAATTCGGTGGCACAGCGAATTTCCGCAGGCTTGATAAGGTTCGAGTCTTTGCTGCGGCAGACGGGTGGTACCGGAAGCTTACTACTATCAGAGGTATAAAAGCGTTACTACCGAAGACGTCGATCACCCCAACAAGTGGTATCAGAGCAGGTTAATCACCACAACAAGTGATATCAGAGCCGTTAAATCTAATAAGAGGTGTGAGAGTAAAGAAAGAAAACAAGAAGATCATGGCAGAACATGTCTCTATTGACAAGCTGGACAGAGATAATTATCCCGCATGGGTAATGCGCATGGAAGCCTTACTTATGAGTAAGGACTTAATGATGTATGTGACCAGAGAAGAAAAGAAGCCGACCTTTGAAGTCAACAGACAACCAAAGGAAGAAGAATTGGAAGCCTTGAAGCTGTGGCAGAAGAAAGATGCAACGGCAAGAGCATACATTTATAATACTGTTACAGATTATCTACTGCTGCATATTAGAGGCCTGGAAACAGCGGAGGACATATGCAGTGCGTTGGAGGACCATTTCCAAAATACTACGAAAGCGAGGAAGGCTAGCTTATGGTTCGAATTCACAACGTTCAAAAAGAAGTCGAATCAAAGTATTGGTGACTATGCTACTAAAATGAAGGATCTAGCAGACAGTCTTGGATCCATAAATGAAGATATCGAAGACCACAGATTGATAGCGCAAGTGCTCACAGGTTTGAGAGGAGATGAAAGGTGGAAACCTTTTGTACTTTCAACTGAACTCTCTTTAAATCATTTTGTTCCAGATTTAAATTAGTTGCTAGGATTGATGCTCACATATGAGCAAGACCTGAAAGGAGATGGAGATAAAGGACAAAGCTCTGCAATGTACATTATGCTAGAGGCAAAGGCACCGGCAGAGGAAGAGCAAGAGGCTTTGGAAGAGGAAGAAGCAGTCAGAATATCAACAAGAAAGCTTGCTGGATTTGTGGACTAAGTAATCATCTGGCTTATGACAGTTGGCATAATCAACAAGGTTCAAATCAAAATCAGAATAGTAATAGCAGAGGCAGAAGCGGAAGATATCAAAGAGGTAGACAAAACCAAAGAAGAGGCTATGGCAGAGGTGGAACAAGAAGTTGGGGACAAAATCAATCCTACAACACCACCTACAACAACTACGCAAATGACACGCAGAATGAAAGTCATACATCGTTGATGATGAACTCTATCAGCACATAAAAAAACGAAGACCTAAAGATATTTTACATTGACTGCGGATGTTCTAATGATTTGTCAGGAAATATAGAATTGATGTCAGGACTAGAAAAAGGTAGTTCGTGTCACACTATTCAAACAGGTGACAATACAAGACATAGTGTTCATTCAATTGGAAAAGCGAAGTGTAAGAGTGGAGCATATTTGCTAACCAATGTTTTGTATGTTCCGATAATACCGAAAAATTTGATCAGCGTAGAACAGATAGTTGAGAAAGGTTTTCAGGTCAGATTTACAATTAAAGGAGTATTTGTAGAAGATCCCAAGAACAGATACAATCAGATCGTCTCTGGTAAGAAAGAAGGACTCTTTACTTTAAGAGTACATGGAACATTGGCCAAGCATTGCTCACACATAATGAAAAGGTGATTACAGAACTTGATCTCTGGCATAAGAGATGAGGTCATTTTAATGAGAAAGGATTTAAAGCTATGACTGCAAATCAGTCTGTATTGGGTTTACCGAACGTATAGAACCAACATATGATTCATAAGTGCGAAGCTTGTCAGATGGGAAAAGCCCACAGATTACCTTTCCAGAAGAAACGATTCAAACATGATGGAGTACTTGAACTCATACATACAGATGTATGGGGTCCAACAAAAGAAGGATCAATCAGCGGTTCAAGGTACTATGTTTTATTCATTGATGATGCTACAAGATGGATAACGTTATATGTCTTAAAAGAAAAATCAAAAGTATTTGAAGCCTTCAAGCATTTTCATGCATACGTTGAAAGACTCACAGGACGAAAGCTTAAGAGACTGAGGTCTGATGGAGGGGGAGAATACTTCTCCCGAGAGTTCAATGATTATCTTTGGAATGCAGGTATCAAAAGAGAAATAACTTGCAGGTATACACCGCAACAAAACGGAGTAGCAGAAAGAAGGAGCCGAACTCTAGTTGAGTTTGCACGAGCCATGTTAAAGGAGAAGGATTGTCCAAATTATCTTTGGGCTGAAGCCGTAAACACAACGACATACTTGATAAACAGATTACCATGTACAACTTTAGATGGAATGACCCGTTATGAAGCTTAGTGGGGAAATAAGCCAACACTTGATCACTGCAAAGTGTTTGGATCAGTCGCTTATGCTTATGTATCGTCTCAACTCAGACATAAGCTTGAACCGAAAGCAGAAAAATATGTGTTCGTCGGATACGATGAAAGACAGATGGGTTACAGGTTATGGAGTCCTCTAACTAAGCAGTTTATTGTTTCAAGAGATGTTAGGTTTGATGAACAGAAAAGCTGGTATACAGATCAAGGTCAAACAATTGAAGAATTTGAAGGAGAGGTAAGAAGAAAAGAGAAAGGGAAATCAATTGTGCAGGTAAATAGAGATGAAGATCATATGAAGGCAAGTGCGTCCATGACCGGATCAGGTATGAGAAATGAAGATGAAGAAGTGTATTCAGACACTTATGAAGAATGTGAACCAAGAAGGTCAAGTAGGATTAGAAGACAACCGGAAAGGTACTCGTATGATACTTCATAGATAACTCAGAAAGACTATGCATATATGGTCAAAGATGATGAAGAACCTCAGAGCTATGCTGAAGCTAAAGGAAAGAAGCAATGGGAAGAAGCAATGGAAGAAGAGTTTATAGCACTGGAGGAGAACAAGACATGGGAACTTGTTTCAAAACCAAATGGTAAGAAAGTAATTGGAAGTAAATGGGTTTACAAATTAAAGAAGCTTGCAGATGGAAGGATAGCCAGATATAAGGCTAGACTGGTAGTCAAAGGCCATGCTCAGATGCATGGCATAGATTACGACGAAACGTTTAGTACGATGGCAAAAATGTCAACCATAAGGACAGTGATTGCTATAGCAGCATCAAAAGGATGGAAGCTAAGTCAGCTAGACATTAAAAATGCATTTTTGAACGGATATATATCAAATGAAGTTTACATGGAGCAGCTTGAAGGGTTTGTAAGCTCCAGATACCCAAAATTTGTGTGCAAGTTAAGAAAAGCACTTTATGGACTAAAGCAAGCTCCAAGAGCTTGGAACTATAGACTCGTGAAGTATCTAAACGAACTTGGATACCAAAGTTCAAAGGCAGATGCAAGTCTACTCATTAAAAGAATAGATGAAGGAATGATCTACATTTGCATTTATGTAGATGACATAATAATTACAGGTACCTCAGATGCTAGAATCATAGAGATGAAGAAACTGCTTGAAAAGGAGTTTAAGATCAGTGACCTAGGAAAGTTGTCATACTTTCTTGGAATGGAGGTCACTTATACAGATCACGGCGTATATGTATCACAAGAAAGGTATCTTCTGAATATATTGAAGAAATTTGATATGCAGAATTGCAGAGAAGCTTCAACACCGCTTGAAGCCAATCACAAACTCAATAAATATGATGGCGCAGATTACAAAGATATGACAAAGTATCAGTCGTTAGTAGGAAGTCTGATTTATGCTACACTGACGAGACCTGACTTGAGCTATGCAGTGGGAGTTTTATCACAATTTATGCATTGTCCGAAAGACCCACCTTGGATTGCAGGTCAAAGAGTTCTCAGATATATAAAGAGAACTATTGAGGAAGGATTATACTATCCTTATACGTCAGATATAAATTTGAGAGCCTACAGTGACTCAGACTGGGCAGGTAACCAGAATGACAGAAGGTCAACACATGGGTATATGATATACCTAGGAGATAAGCTAGTAAACTGGTGCTCGAAGAAACAGCACACAGTGGCTTTATCATTAACAAAAGTTGAATACAAAGGACTGGTAGAAGCAGCTAAAGAAGTAATATGGATGCAAACCTTGCTCAAAAGCTTTGGCATTGATCAAGGTATACCAATTATACATGGAGACAATATGAGCTCTCTATATCTTGCAGCGAATCCGGTGTTTCACGCAAGAACAAAACACATAGAGATTCAGTATCATTTCCTGAGGGAAAAGGTAATGGAGAAGGAGTTAGAAATTGTATACACTCTGACAAAAGATCAGATTGCAGATATGCTGACGAAGAGTTTGGATGGAACAAAGATAAACAGATTCAAAGAAAAGGCAGGTATAAAAGAAAGAAAGATATATGAAGACCGGAAGATGCAAAATAGTGATTGAGGGGGAGCTGTTAAAGAAGCACTCACGAATTTGGCATCCAGACAAAAAAAAAAAGAAGGGGAAGTAGAAAAGACAAAGAGAAGCAGAATTAAAGAAGCACGACCGAACTGTACAACATGCAGAATCAGAAAACCGAATCAAGAATTGTAAATATGAGAACAGGACGTGTAACAGAGTAGTGAACAGGGGAGTGCGCATAACGCACATAAAGAAGGATCGTGGAGCATACCGAAAGTGAAAGGCATGGAAGAGCGTGGAAGAATGAAGACTATATATATATCAATCAAGAATCGAGCAAGACAGAGATGAAATATAGCAGAAGCACAGAGACGCAGAGATACATATATACAGATAGAGAGAGAGAGATAGAAGACGCCAGAGATCGCGTATGTAGTATAGAAGACGCCATAGATCGCGTAGGTAAAGATGAATAACAAAAACCTAAAGTGTCAGGTATTCATCTGAGAGAGATGGTAATAAGAAACTACTCAGTGTAGGAGAGTTTCTATAGCTTGAGCAAGCAGAGGCCAAGCTTGTTTGTACACATCTTCTCTAATAGAAAACACATGTTCATGTGGAAGCTCGGCGCGCATTCTTCGTATGAGTAGAAGTTTGAATATTCTATGTTACGGCTAAAGTTAGTTAACAGTTATAGTTTCACCGTATACGTACTTTTGGTCAATTAAGGTTTACTCAATAAATGTGTTTTCGGGAAGGACCACGAAGTATATCTCTCAGAATAATATAGAGTTTTGTATGAGACATAGCTTATCTTGTAGCTAGAAGTCTCTACTTTATACGGATCAAAGTTTTCGGTGAAATGGATATGTACACACAGTACAAAGTCGGACCGAAAATAGCACTCTGAACTGATGAAGTTTTCCTCTAAACTTCAGGAAGAGTTCTGTCAGTAAGGGAAGTTCACTCATCACTTCCTTGTTTCACGTATAAACATTTGAAACAATTACGAACAGAATTGAAGATCATTCCGGTAAGATTCCGGTAAATTTCGGTGACAGTCCAGTGACAGTCCGGTGAAGTTTCGGTGGAATTTTCAAGAGAATTCAAAGCACAGTCCAATAGAGTTTGAGTGGCAGAAGCCTTGTTAAGCTACTGTTGATTATAGAGGTGTTCTAACATCACTGTAATTTAACACTAATTCGGTGGCGCAGCGAATTTCCGCAGGCTTGATAAGGTTCGAGTCTTTGCTACGAGAGACGAGTGGTACCGGAAGCTTACTACTATCAGAGGTATAAAAGCGGTACTACCGAAGACGTCGATCACCCCAACATTATTTACCATTGACACGGTTGCACACTACATACTTGGAATATCTACTCTGTTCAAACTTAGAACAACTTACTATTTTGATTTCCAATACTTGGGCAAACTTCATAGTAGTTCCAACCGCAATTCTTGGACAACCATGGCCAAGATTAATCAAGTCTTGTTGATCATGCGATATAAATAAAGACTTTGTCTTTATGATTTAAGATCTCCATAAGTATCTAAAGCTTCTTTGCTTGCTTGTAGGGTTTTAGAGATTGTTGAAGCTCAAGGTCAAGGGCAAAGCATGGAAGCACATCAAAGAAGTGGACATAGAAGAAGAGAGAGCAAGTAGGGAGCTCCAAGAAGTGTATGTCAAATTTTCAGAAGAATCCCCTACAAAAATAGTGATTTTCATCACTAGAAACCATTGTAAATACCATTATCTATTTTTAGTAACTCCATTTTGTTCAAGCCGAGGAGTCCTCGAGCTTGAGGAGTATTAGAAGTACCATCGTACCAATTTTCATAATTTTTAGACTTCGTTTGAGCCCTCAAATAAGCCCTGGAACCTAATTTTTAACTAGGCCGGACACTAGGTCTGGACAGGGCCAAAACTAGTCAAAAAACTATAAAAAGAGCTAGAGAGCTCATTTTTGGGGTTAGCTTGTTAGAGAATAGAACTTTTGTAAGAGAACTCTTTTGCAATCTAAGCTTTCCATTGTTCCTCTCTTTGATCTTACTTTGTGCGCGTGTGTGTGTATGTGTGTGCATGTTTGTGTGCTTTCACTCACGCACTTGTGCCTTCACTTGCTCGTGGTCTTCATACCGGTCCTCACGTCTCCGCGGATTGACAAGTAAAGGAGGTGGTGCTTACGCTTGAGCTACACCAAATTTTGGCGCCGTTGCCGGGGAGAGAGCTTCGAGGACGAGCGTTGTGATGGTAAGATCGTAGATTTGCGACGTTGGAAGGTAAAAAAAAAACTGTCATTTCAGTTCATTTTCTGTTTTTTCCTCTTCATCTTCATCATCATCATCATCTCCACCTTCTTCCATCTTCTTCTTCATAGAAAATTCTTGTTTTTTAGTGCATTTTCACCATCTTCATACCATTTTTCATGCATTATTGTGTGGGAAGGAGTTAGGAGGTGCAAGGGAGAGCAAGCGCTGTATTTTTTTCATGATTTTCTGCTCATACGGAGCTCGCCATAGCCGGCGCTCAAAAATTTGAATTTCCCGCCAAAAAAACGCGATTCTGTGATGAAAATCGCGATTCTGTGAAAATTCAAAATTTTTTGAAAAATCACGATTTTCAGTTTTCCCGCCTAAAAGTTGGTTGAAAAAAATCGCGATTCTGTGTTTTTCTCAAAAAAACACGATTCTCTGCTCAAAATCGCGATTCTCTGAAAAACACGATTCTCTGCTCAAAATCGCGATTCTCACCAATCACGATTTTCAGCAAAAACACGATTTTGTGAAAAAGGCGATTCTGTGAAAACACGATTTTTTGCTCAAAATCGCGATTTTCAAAAACACGATTTTGTGCTCAACATCGCGATTTTCAGGTGAAAAATACGATTTTCAAAAAACACGATTCTCTGCTCAAAATCGCGATTCTCACCAATCACGATTTTCAGCAAAAAAAAAAAAAAAAAAAACACGATTTTGAGAAAACACGAATTTTTGCTCAAAATCGCGATTTTCATGTCAAAAACACGATTCTGAGAAAACACGATTTTCAGTCAAAAACACGATTTTGTGAATCACGATTCTCTGAGTCAAAATCGCGATTCTCTGAAACACGATTTTGTGATCAACATCGCGATTTTCAGAAACACGATTTTGTGATCAACATCGCGATTTTCAGAAACACGATTTTGTGATCAACATCGCGATTCTCTGAAACACGATTTTGTGATCAACATCGCGATTCTCTGAAACACGATTTTGTGATCAAAATCGCGATTTTCAAAAACACGATTTTGTGATCAACATCGCGATTCTCTGAAACACGATTTTGTGATCAACATCGCGATTCTCTGAAACACGATTTTGTGATCAACATCGCGATTTTCTGAAACACGATTTTGTGATCAACATCGCGATTTTCAAATCACGATTTTCTGCTCAAAATCGCGATTTTCAAATCACGATTTTGTGCTCAACATCGCGATTTTTTTGATTGCACAGCATCGCGATTTTCAGAAAGATCACAAAATCGCGATTTTCTCCAAAGGTCCTGTTTGCCTGTTTTGACCCCCAGGAGCCTGATTTGACATAACTTTCTCATCCAAAGTCCATTTTTTGAGCTCTATAGCTTGTTGGAAAGCTCGTTTCAAATCCTACACGATCTCAACTGTTTTTTTCAAGAATAATGCATTGATTTTGAGATAGGATAATTTGAAGTTGACCCTCAGGTGGGACTAGGGAACCAAGGGGGCTCTAAAGAATTGTGAACCATACCAAAGGGAAAATTTGGACTCTTGACTAAAGCTTATGAACCTGAGATCTGGTAGACACTTAGGCAAGGATAAACAAAGCATTAGATCTTCTGAGGCTAGTGTCAACCATACATCCAAGTCTTGGGCACAACAACTAAGTGGTCATCTTTTACTCAGATCAGACACAAGTGATTCAGAAATGTCTTTTAGTATGGGAAAACCTGCAGGTGGCTCAGGGACTGCCCATCTACAAACACCGGAAGGTCCCTATAAGACACAGTTGGAATATATACGGACCAACCAATTAGGTGCTCGCATCTATGAGGATTGTCTGAGGCGATTAGTGGTCCAACTCAAAAATCCAGATCAATCCTTTGGACTTGAACACCCGGTGGTCAAGTTCGAAGAGGGTTCATACATTGATAAGGAAGGAACCATGTATGTGGTTACCAACCAACCAGATAGGACCGATGAGTTTGGAAATATCATTCATGAGAATGAGATAGGAGACCTAGAACAAGGAAACGTAGGACAAGGACCCCAGACTCCTAGAGGTAAGTCAGTTTTGACCCGAGTGATCACTCCGGACTGGATCCCTCAAGACAACAAAAGCATAGAACTATTTTTGAATAGAGAAACAGAGGAAGCCTTTTGGAGGTTCAAGCCAGATCAACCTAGCCAATTGGGCATAGTGATCATCTATGAATTCAAAGATCCTGAGATACCAGGCAAAGTTGTCTACCTGGATAACACATCAGAGAAAATTTTCTTGGTAACGGAACATGATAGACATGCATATACATGGAAGAATGACATGATTTTCCCCCCACCAAGATCCAATGTTTCCCATGGCCTCCAAGGGGTAGGATCATCCCAGGCTCATGAAGCCCAGAGAGAAAGAACTAGAGAGAGACCTGAGGTAAGTTTTGCACACACCGTGGGCAGGAATAGGTCAGGATTTGAAAATGAAAGACCTGAAAGAGAGAGACATCAAGCACATAGGCAACAAAGAGATGAACAGGATTTTCCATTGCCTAAACCCCGGGAGTACCCAAGAACCCTTAAACCCAGTCACGTGATCAAGGCAATGAAGAACTATTTCGATGGGACAGGGGATCCTTATGATCATGTGGCCGAGTACAAACAAGTGCTGAGAGCCGAACAAATTGAGGACTGGTTCACCCAGTACGAGGCATTTGGTTTGACCCTTAAAGGCACGGCCTTAGCTTGGTTTCAACCATTGAGTAGAAGCAGCTACCGCGATATAGGTCAACTGCTAGACGAATTCATTGTAGAATTTTCCAAGAGTGGTATCAGGCATAACACATCGTCCCTGATCCATAGTTTCAAGCAGACACCCCAAGAAACAGTGCGACTAGCAGGTAGAAGGTTCAGACAGTACCTAGAAAGATGCCCTGCTCCAGAGCTACCCACACCAGCCAAACAAGTGGCTTTGTTTTTAGATGGCTTATTGAGCACAAAGTTAAGATCCTATGTATACTTGAAAGATCCTAGATCCATTGAAGAGTGTGTGCGGACGTGCATAGACATAGAAGATAACTTGGGTGAGGAGTTAGGATTGTCCAAACTCTACAAAGATTCGGATAGTTCTACTAGTCATACTTCAAAGACCTCCACAGAAATAGAAGAGATAGCTGAGCAAGTTGCCAAGAAGCTGGGAGTCCAAAATAAACAAACACAGAGAGTCACTTCATTGAATCGGTGCTATACTTGCGGAGGTGACCACATGGCTAACGTATGCCCAATGCAAAACCAAAACATTAGAGAAAGGAATGCTCCATATTGCACTATTGAGAGAAAATACACAAACCACACGGCTCAAGATTGTCCCTACAATAGGCAGGCTGTTAGACAAAATTATCAGCAACCTTACCCACAAGGTAGGTATCAGAATCAATACCAACAGCCATATTACAGACCTCAACAGCAATATCAGGTACCATATAGGCCACAACCTGTCTTGGTAAACCAACCACCAGCTCCAGCCAACGTGATTCCAGTCAAGTATGCTGTGGGAGAGGAAAATCCAAATAGAGCTTTGGTGCCACTAACCCCATTGATACCAGATAATGACTCTCATGCTCATAGTTCAGACTACTCCCATGAAGGTAGTCCACATGCTTATTACACAGAGTCACCTGAACATAGTGAGATTTACTCGTATCAATATGAGGCACCGCCTATGGAGCAAAATTGGGAGCCAGAATACTCCAATGTCATGTACACAAATCCTAACCCTAGGCCCCAGTTGAGACAAATGAGACCACAAGCCCCTAGAGGATCTTGTTTCAGATGTCATGGTGACCATTTCATTCGTGACTGTCCCCACCCACCATCTCCGAGTCAAGGACAGGCTATCACAATACAGGCTTTTTGTCCTGATTGTGGCAAAGACCATCTCCCCAGAGATTGTCCAAGAAACCCCTCTAGTGCACCCAAGATTACACCCATTAATGTGGTAGGCTTAGTGGCAGATCCAAGTTCAAATAGTAGCAATGTGGCTCCTATACAAGCTGTCACTAGAGCACAAGCCTTAAAACAGGATAAACCAGTAGAACAATCAGAGTCGAGTGAATCGGGAGAGCCTAGTAAGAGGAAAACAAGAACATGGAAGGATACCAGAGAAAAGGCCAATCGCAAGTGGAATAAAAAGCTGTCGGAACTAGAAGAAAGCTTAAAAGAAGCGAAAACAAAAATAGAAGACATTGCATCTCAAAGCCCCTCGCATGCCGAAACTCCATCCACTCCACCTCATCCCACCCCACCACCCACTGTAAATAGACCGCAACCAGGGTCTGTTCTTGCAGATCCAACCCCAGAAGGCTTGGACATGATGTTCAAGGCCTACCAGGCTCGACTTCAAGAAGGGCCTACAGCGGCAAACCTAGACAAGAGTTACCCTAGAGCAGATTTAGAGATTGAACGGATGAAAATGTGCATGAAAATGGTAGAACAAGCTCAAGCCATACTTGAGACTAGTCAAAAGTTCAATCAGACAAACTCTATCAAATCGGATTTGCATTTCCAGGGCTTACTAGAACGATTAGAGCAGTTGGTAAACAAACCACAAGTTTCTCTACCTCCACAGGCTCAACCAGTTATTGAAAGAGGAAGCTCACCACCAAGGGGAGCTTATGTTCCTAATTCCACGGATGCTGGAATACCTCCTTCTATTCAACAGTACTCTCAAGAGTTCTTGCGGGAAATACAAGAAGAGAAATGGGCCAAGGAGAAGGGTAATTCCCCTCCTATTCCTGAGATTGATGATCTTCATGATCAATTTCCCCAAGACATCCCATCTATTTACGAAGATGAAGCAGAACAACAAGAGGACGAAAGGTTAGATTTTGAATCTAATACCTTAGAAGAACTGCCTCAATTTCCAGGCCCATGGGAATCTGAATCTCTCCAGATTAGAGCTCCCACAATACTGGTAAGAAATGAAGACTCAGTGGTTCCAAGGAACACTGATGTCGTGAAGAACACTAAGGTTCAGTGTCATCTCACTGTAGAAGAGCTGCTCAAAGCACAACCTGAACTCTGGAATCATGTGAAGGATCAGGTTCCAGAACTTGATTCCAACATGCCAAAAGCAGGCTCCAAGCAAAGGGTACCAGAGATACCTCTAGACAAAATAGGGGACATGTGTGAGGGTGAAGAAGGTAATACTTATCTTCCCATCACCTACCAAGGTTACACAACCAAAGCAATCATAGATTCAGGTGCTGGTGTTGCTATTGCGACCACCTCCTTGTGGAAGCAATGGGGCAAGCCCACATTAAGACCAACTAGAATGAAGCTTCAAATGGCTGATGGTCATTTTGAAAGACCTCTAGGATTGCTAGAAGGGATCACTCTAACCACTTGTGGTGTAGAATTTGAGCACACATTTGCTATATGTGACTTTGAGAAAAATAATGTCTTTGAGATGATCCTAGGAAGACCCTTCCTACGACAATTGCAAATAGTACAGGATTGGGGAACTAACTCCTTGTACTTACAGCACTTAGGGGTCACCACTAAGGTCAATTTGAAGGATTACACCTTCAGAGATGTACCACCCCTACAGTGGAATTCTATCCACAAAGCGAAAGAAGATTCCATCTCTGTGCATTCTGAAAGTTCACCTGATCCATCATGGCTGCATGAAGATACTCATTTGTGGATGTGCAAAGTCGCAAAGGAAGAGGAAAAACGTTTAAAGGCAAGGGAAGAAGGAACTTCACTAGGAGATAGACCAGTTAGAGACCCAGCCTACACACCGATGATCTTTCCAGATGAGGAGTTTGAGCCTCATGGCTGGCCAGAAATCTTAGCCACCATGGACATTGCTGTCAATGAGGAACAATGGACACCTCATTGTGATGAGGAGGGTTATGATATCTCAGTGTTCATGTGTCAACCCCTGCTAGAAGAATGTGACCCTAGTGATGTCATACAAGAAGAAGAGAATGACGATGATTTGGAGTCTATTGTGATGGATAGTTGCTTTAACTCAGAGCAGCACTATCTAGAAGATATAGGAGTGTTCACCCAGAAAGAAGAAGAACCTCTCACAAGTATTAAAACAGTAAACTCAAAGGATGGAAGTGAGAGTAGTCAAAAGAAAAAGAAAAGAAAAGCAGTGAAACAAGAAAAGGAGGAATCATTGTTTGAAGTACCAGAAAACTTCAAGAAATATGAAGTTGACGACCGCAAAATTCTGGTACGAATGCCTAAGAGAGAGGCCATCATAGGAGAATCATATGATAATAAAGAAAAGACCAAGAAGGTTGTAGTGACCATTGAAGAGAACGAAGAGAGATGCACATATATAGGAGATGATCTAAGTGCAAGAGAAGAAATGGAGCTCATAGCTCTATTAAGGGAATATAGGGATGTGTTTGCATGGCACTATAGAGACTTGAAAGGGGTAGATCCAAGAATTTGCTCTCATACTATCCCCATGACTGCTGATGCTAAGCCCACCAAACAGAAGCCCTACACATATAATGATACCTATGCAGCAAAAATAAAAGAAGAAATTGATAGGTTGATTGAAGCCGGATTCATCTATGAGATTGAGCATACCGAGTGGGTGTCCCCCATTGTTGTGGTACCCAAGAAGAACGGGAAGTTGCGAGTGTGTATTAACCTTAAAAAAGTTAATGCCGCTACGATTAGAGATAGTTATCCACTTCCAATCACAGAACACCTATTGGAGCGTGTTGCAGGCAAGGAAGTTTATAGCTTCCTTGATGGATTTTCAGGTTACAATCAAGTAGCCATTGCCCCAGAAGATCAACACAAAACAGCTTTTGCTACAGAGTGGGGAATCTTTGCATTTCGGGTGATGCCATTTGGGCTCACCAATGCACCTGCAACATTCCAAAGGCTCATGTGTCATGTCTTCAAAGAGTTCTTGCGAAAGAGCTTAGAAGTGTATGTAGATGACTTATGTGCTCATTCCCAAGAAAGACGGGTTCACATCCCTGAACTCAGACAAATCTTCAACAAGTGTAGAGAATATCGAGTGTGTCTGAACCCAGAAAAGTGTGTGTTCATGGTGCGTCAAGGTAAAATCCTCGGTCATATTGTTTCTAAGAATGGAATCTCAACGGATGAAGATAAGGTACGAGCCATAGCGGAGCTGCCAAGGCCAAGGAATGTTAAAGAGGTACAAGCCTTTATGGGCCATTGTGGATATTACCGTAGGTTTATCCACATGTACGCGATCATAGCTAGACCCCTTTATGCCTTGTTGTCTAATTTTGAGTGGAACGACGAATGCGAGAATTCTTTCAATGAACTGAAGAAACGTTTGTGCACAGCACCAATACTGACCACTCCTGATTGGAATAAGCCATTCCATGTCCATGTGGATGCATCCAATCATGCCATAGGATGTGTGCTAGCACAACCCACAAGTGAAGGGAATTTAGATTTGCCCATAGCATATGCTAGTAGACAACTAAACCCAGCCGAAAGAAATTATACCACAACCGAGCGAGAAGGGTTAGGCATGGTATATGCTGTAAAGAAGTTTAGACACTATTTATTGGCCAACAAGTTCAAGTTTTTCACTGATCATCAAGCTTTGTTATATTTGGTCAATAAACCTTGCAATACTGGACGCTTAGTAAGATGGTTCCTCTTACTAATGGAGTATGACTTTGAAGTTGTTGTCAGGAAAGGTAGAACCCACCTTCGGGCAGATCACCTTTCTCGCATTACTTCAGGAGAGTCACCACAAGGAGTGTCTGATGAACTACCTGATGCTTATCTGTTCAATTTGGAAGTTGTTCCTAAATGGGCAAATAAGTTGGTACCAGTCCTAACCTTCGGCCCCGCAAATAAGAATGTGAAAACATCACACGAAGAAATTGTAAAATCACAAAAATATCACATATTGGCAGGAAGCATGTACAAACAAGATACTGAGGGTGTATTAGCTTGTTGTGTCGAGGATGATGAACATAGTAGTTGGTTGCAACAAGCTCATGAGGGATTGCTAGGAAATCACTATTCTAAACAACGAACATTGCAGAATTTGAAACGTTTAGGAGTATATTGGCCTAGCATGGACAAAGAAATACATGAGTGGATCAAGAATTGTCCAATGTGCAGAGAGAGACCACCAGTGGAGCATGCGACCCTTTATCAAGTATCATTAATTCCAGATTGGAGTGCTCCATTGGTAGAGTTTATGAGATCGGGAAGATTACCCAAAGAGGCCAGTCTAGCAAGAAGACGAAATATGGAGCAAGAGGCTCAAGGCTATGCCTTAGTAGGAGAAAACCTATACCGAAGAGGTAAAGATGGTTACTTAAGACTGTGCGTTCATGAATCAGACTATTTAAGGGTCTTAGAGACTGCACACAGTGGTGTTGCAGGTGGACATTTTGGCCCTGACCGAGTGATTAAAACCATTCTATTCTCAGGACTTTGGTGGCCCACTCTTCATATGGATGCACATACCTATGTGAAGAAATGTGACACTTGCCAACGTGCACAATATCCAGTGAGAAAAGACGAGATGCCCTTGAGACCAATGATGGGAGGACGTGCATTTTCGAAGTGGGGCTTAGACTTCATAGGTCCTATTAACCCCCCAGCTAGAAACTCCCATGCAGAGTACATCATTGTAGCCACAGATTACCTTACAAAGTGGGTAGAAGTCAAAGCCACAACAAAGAATGATGCTCAGACTACGGCTAAGTTCTTATTCGAGAATGTGTTCACGAGATATGGACTACCAATAGAGTTGGTGAGCGATAGAGGCACACACTTCTTGAATGAAGTCATTGAAAATCTTCTCCAAGAATTCTTGGTGATACATAAGAAATCCGCCCCCTATCATCCACAAGCCAACGGACAAGCCGAGAGTACCAATAAGATCCTCTGTAACGTATTGACAAAATTGGTAAATAATAAACGCTCTGATTGGGACAAACAACTTCATCATGCTGTTTGGGCTTATCGAGTTGCCTACAAAACGGTACTCAACGCCACCCCATTTCAGATGGTCTTCGGACAGAACGCTGTGCTACCATTAGATTTCTTAATCCCTGCCTTAAAAGTAGCACAAGAGTATGAGTGGAATGGGCATGAATTGTCCTCTAGGATCTTTGATCTCGAACGCTTGGGTGAAACGAGGCTACGAGCGGCAGCAGGCATCTACGCTGCAAAGAAGAGGCAAAAGGCATACTTTGATGCACACATCAAGGATAAGGGATTGAAAGAGGGAGATCTAGTGTTGGTATACACACTAAAACAACATGCCCGTAAGTTGGAAAAAAGAGGTTATGGACCCATGATCATTAATAGAATTTCCACTAGTGGTGCAGTTCAGTTGGCCACTCTAGAAGGAGATATCTTGCCAAACTATATTAGTGGCTGTAGAGTCAAGCTATATCAAGAACCTCTTACTGAGGATATGCTAATGAGACTCAACACTGCGAAGAAGCGAAAAGAAGAAGAGTTAAGAGTGAGAGAAGAAGCACAGGAAGAGGCCAGAGAGCGTATTAGGCAAAATAAGTTAAGGCGATTAGGCCTAGATGTCAACTCAAAAGCCCCAAAATATCACATGGATATGTGTCAAAAGTCAGGCATTGCGACTTCTCAGGTCATTGACCGAAGACCCTTTGTGACCATAGAGATAGGACAAGGGAAGGGTGCAAGGACGGTGAAAGCATTGATTGACTCAGGTGCAGCAAGTAGTGCAGTTAAACTTTCTTACTGCCAAGACTTGGGGTTGAACATCAATCCCATAGAAGCTTATCTCATAGGATTGGGAGGTGTGGAAACCCCTTGTTTGGGCGAGGTGGAACTTCCCATCTACCTTCAAGATGTTCCAATGAAAGTCAAAGCGCTAGTATGTCAAGATGAGAACCTTACAGAACCACTTGTCTTGGGTCAAGATTGGATCTATGACCATGCAGTTAACTTAAACCTAAGAAGTCAAATTCTTCAAGTTTGGGTACATGAACAATGCATTACATTAGAATTAGAGAACTGCATGCTCCTAGATCATGGCACCACACACTCTCTTAGTTCTTCCAAGACTAATCATATGAAAGAAGATGTTGTATGTGTCAAAAGCTCTATGATGCAGAAGGAGTCAGTAGTGGAAGACCAGGTTCGAAGGCGGGTGGATCTTTCTTCTTCTCCAAAGACTCAAGTAGCCACAGTAGGGAGCCCACCACACAAGCAAACACCACCGTTCACGACAACTGCTACATCAAATAGAAAGACACCATTCGGTAAAAAAGCGGTTCCGGGCATGAAGCAGATCTGGGTACGCAAAGGAGAGCAACCACCAGCCTTACCCCCACAAATCCCATCCATGCACACTAACCAAGCCAGAAGACGAAGGAAGCAGCTCAGACAAGCTCCGTCACGAGATATCCAACAAGTTTGGGTGCCTAAGAAGTTAGCTGCAGCTCAACAAGGGCAATTACAGATGTGGGTACCTAAGAAGATCCTACACCCACAACAACCTTTGTTCTCCCACATGCAAAAGGTTTCAACGAAGAGGCCAAAAAGAGAAAAGGGTAAGAACCACGTACAGAGACCAAAGGAAGATCAAATCAGCTCTTCAACATTAGTAGGAAGACATGCAAAAAGGATATGGGTTTGGAAGCCAAAAGTGCAAGTAGCCTCCACCGAACCAAAGCATCAACCACACTGGATACCACAGTTCAGAAAGCATCCAAAGAGAAAGACGCCTGAAGTGACCTCTACAGTGCCAAATGATGTTCTAAAATGGACTCCAATAAGGAGGATTACATCAGTTCGAGACTCAATGGATACCTCCACTAAGGCCGGCATCAACCTCCACAAATAACATCGAAAGCCTCGAACGAGCAACAACCATGTGCTCCTTGCACAACCCTGTCTTTTGCACCATTTAGGTCATGCATTTCCAAAGTATGCATTAATATAGGGCCACATTACACGGCCGTGCATAGACACACTTGAGAATCCCATGCACAAGAGCACAGTGACATATGTCGAACATTTCTATTGATACTAACTTTTGTGTTCTTGTTTTGTGATATCCTGTTCCCCCAAAAAAAAAAAAAAAAAAAAAAAAAAAAAAAAAAAAGAGAGAGAAGTGGGAGAGAGCTTGTTCCCAGTGTGTCTCGGCCAGCAGTGAGATTATTGCTGCCTTATCTGGTAGAGGACAAGCATTTGGCATGAACATGGCATCTACAGCTATGATTTTCTCTTACCATGGTAGGAATGAAGAGCTTGAAGGTCCGCAACTTGCGTGATGCTTAACTACTTCATGTACCAGAGCATCCAAGGAGATATCTGCAAAAGGTAGTTCTAGAGGAGAAGACTCCTGCATATGGTGAGCTAAAGAGTATATGTGAAACACAGCTTGGTGTAGTTATCCGATGTTGCTTGCCAAGGAATATAAAGCAATTCAATTCTCAGTATTTCCTGAACCAGTATGGAACAGTAGCACTCGTGAATGGTCTATGTCAATCAGCATGGTAATCTCTTAGAAACCGGCACGTGTCCAATATTCCTCTGAGTGTCAATATAGGGAAGTGAACGTGCATGAGCCCAAGCTCAGAAATGCACATTGTTAGTGACAAATGTTGCGTTGAAAAGAGGAGAGGGGATCCACCACTCAAAAGATCTCATCAGTGGACAATCAACATGGACATTCGTCAACAAGGTTCCATCCCAAAGGCCGAGTGTACCACACGAAGAGGCAAACATCCATCAACCTTCGCCATGGTAAGTATCTTTACTCTGGAAACACCACAACCATGATAGTTTAGGAAACCTCTTCGTCAGCATACCCTTGAGCACTTAGCTCAAGACCCGCAATTTTTGCACCATACTCCTTCCAATGCATTTTCCAAGTAAGCATGCGTAGGGCTACATTACAAGGCCGTGCACAAGGCACATACTTTTTTCAACCCATGCACGAACACACTTACCCATCACTCAATATGGGTTATGAGTACTTGGCTTGACTACTATGAAGATCAACTTTGGAAGATCTAGAAAACATCAACGGAGACTCACAACGACACAGTCATGCTGGAATACAAGGCAGAAGCACATCCACCAAGAGACTACAACCTGCAAAGACTCACAGTGATAGATGAAGAACGTCGGACGACTTGTGTTCATACAGAAGGGACACTCCCTCTCAAGGCACTACTTGGAACAATCACTACAACAAGGGTCTGTCAGGGACGACAGACTCGAGAGGGGGGGGAGTGTTGAAGCTCAAGGTCAAGGGCAAAGCATGGAAGCACATCAAAGAAGTGGACATAGAAGAAGAGAGAGCAAGTAGGGAGCTCCAAGAAGTGTATGTCAAATTTTCAGAAGAATCCCCTACAAAAATAGTGATTTTCATCACTAGAAACCATTGTAAATACCATTATCTATTTTTAGTAACTCCATTTTGTTCAAGCCGAGGAGTCCTCGAGCTTGAGGAGTATTAGAAGTACCATCGTACCAATTTTCATAATTTTTAGACTTCGTTTGAGCCCTCAAATAAGCCCTGGAACCTAATTTTTAACTAGGCCGGACACTAGGTCTGGACAGGGCCAAAACTAGTCAAAAAACTATAAAAAGAGCTAGAGAGCTCATTTTTGGGGTTAGCTTGTTAGAGAATAGAACTTTTGTAAGAGAACTCTTTTGCAATCTAAGCTTTCCATTGTTCCTCTCTTTGATCTTACTTTGTGCGCGTGTGTGTGTATGTGTGTGCATGTTTGTGTGCTTTCACTCACGCACTTGTGCCTTCACTTGCTCGTGGTCTTCATACCGGTCCTCACGTCTCCGCGGATTGACAAGTAAAGGAGGTGGTGCTTACGCTTGAGCTACAGAGATCTTTCCCTTACTCAAGTCCAAGCATACACTAATGCCTCAAAGATTCCAAAACTAAGAATCTTTGATACACTTCTAGGTGATATCAATTATTGGACTTTACCACTTCTATGGTTTGGGACTTTGGGAACTACTTACTAACTAAAAAATTTAAAGAATTTCCTTCTCACTACTTAGGAGAACATTATTCTTCAATGACTAGAGATTCCTTCTAGGGAATCAAATATCTTTGAGCAAATGATTCGTCTTGGAATCTTTTGCAATGTTGGAAGGATATTTGAAAGAAATTCTTTCAAACAATATCCAGAAAGTTTACTGATTCAATTGTATTCATTTCCTTAGTATCAAACTAGAGACTAAATATCACCCTTTGGATATGGTTTCCCATGTTTTCATTTATGTGATATTGACTCCTATTCTTGAGTTTGATACAAGATTCATTATTATTGGTCAATCTTTAGATGTTACTAGAGTCCTTTAAACATATTTCACTAATCAAATTTATGTTTAAAGTCCAAGCATCTATTGATGATTGATCCAATAGTAATGCAACTATGAACACATAACTTTGAACTTTATAGCTTTGAAAAGGTCTGTAATGTTCTCCTGCATGGGCACATATGCCAAGCTGATCTCCCACACAAAGAACCTCTCCCTGACATAATGATAATGCACCTCAATGTGGTTAGTGCGAGCATGGAACATAGGGTTCCTCGAAACTGCCAATGCGCTCTGACTGTCACTAAAGATGGTGGTGCTAGAAGACTAACCAACACCCGAATCAGCCATAAGGTGTCTGAGCCACACACACTCAACATTCGCTGTGAAATCTACCCTATACTCAGCCTCACAACTAGAAGAGGCCATAGTAGGCTTCTTCTTGCTCAACCAAGATATACATGAGCTACCAAGCATGAAGCAAAAGCCACTAGTGGACATACGAGTGTCATAGCAACCAGCCCAAGTAGAGTCAGAAAAAGCATGCAAATCTGGCGGTAGTGATCCCCCCTTGGGATAAAACAACCCAAGTAGCCGAGTACCACTCAAGTAGTGAAAGATGCGCTTAACCGCCTACCAATGCTTGACTCCTGGGCAATGCATAAACCTGCTCATCTCTGAGACAACAAACTGAATATCTGGCCAAGTAATGCATAAGTAAATCAAGCATCCAATAGCCTGCTGATAGAGAACAACATCAAATGCATCTCCAGCATCTTGAAGACTCAATCGTAAACTTGTATCCATAGGAGTGGCAATAAGCTTACAATCTTCAAGGCCAAAATGCTGCAATAATGTATCAATATATTTCATTTGACACAAAGCCATTCCACCATCAACGTGCATAAACTGAATGCCCAAATAGTGATGCAAATGCCCCAAATCAGACATCTCAAATGAGGCATGTAAATCAGCCTTGAAATCAGCAATATGCCTCTCATGAGGACCAGCGAGCAGCATGACATCAACAAAAACCACAATGATTAGAAGTACATCATTAGCACGCTTAACATATGACATGCTTTCAAATGGACTCTTCTCAAAAACATGTGCAATCAAATAGGCATGTATCTTCTCATACCAAGCACGTGCTACTTGCTTTAAACCATATAATACCTTCTTTAACCTGCACACCTAGTTTTCATGCCCTTTCTACACAAAGCCACGCGGATGAAAAACTACACTTCTTCATGCAAGTCGCCATTCAGAAATGTTGTTTTGATATCCAAGTGATGTACATTCCAACCATGATGAGCTGCAAGTGCACAGATGCTAGGAACAGTAGTCATTTGGGAAGTAGGTGCAAAGGTCTCATCAAAATCAATGCCTCTTTCCTGCGCATAACCCTTTGCAACAAGCCTAGCCTTATACCTGTCAATTGTACAATCAGGCTTACACTTCAGCTTGTATACCCACTTAGTCCCAATGGCCTGCTTGCCAGGAGGCAAGTCACATAAAGAATAAGTACCATTCTTTATTATCGCATCATATTCAGATTGCATAGCAACCATCCAATTTTTTGAATTTTGTGCTTCATCAAACAAAACAAGCTCATTGTCATCACAAAGACTAGATGCAGCCATAGCATAGCAATCTGATGCAAAGAGGCACTATGAGAGCGTGAACGAGTATGATCTGACAAAGTTCATCTAAGTTTCTATCACGCAAAGTCTGCACCAACCATTTTGGCATAGTTTTCGCTTGCTCAATATCAGCTCTCTCATCAATAAGTGCATCATGTAAATCTGCATTAGAAATGGAATGATCTGCATCATCACATGAAACCTACAAAGGCTGAGAAGTTGCCTCATTAGGACTAACACTAGATTGTCCACTTGTAAAAAGAGGTAGCAAAGTATCATACATGTCTTTGGAGCTAACAGATGCCTCCTTAGTACATGAAAGCAATGGTTGAATAACATCTTCCACAAAAACAACATCACGGCTAACCAGAATGCCAAACAAAAATACATTTTACTTTCAGAACTGTACCAAAATACAGACGATAGCCTTTACTTTCAGAACTGTACCCAACAAAAATACATTATACTACTTTATCATCCAATTTTCTGCGATGTTGTTCAGGCTCTAATGCATATGCCAAAAAGCCAAAAACGTGCAGATGAGCAACAGATGGCTTGCAATCATGCCAAGCCTCATATGGAGTGATAGACTGCAACGCTTTAGTGGGACACCTATTAAGTACATATGGTGCACACATGACAACCTCAAGCCAGAAACTATGTGGTAAAGCCTGACTCTTGACCATACACCTCGCCATCTCCATGAGTAACCTGTTCTTTTGTTTAGCAACTCCATTCTATTGAGGTGTATATGGCACTATACACTCGTATTTTATCCCAGGTTCAGCTAGAAATGCATTAAAATCAGAAGACATATATTCCCTCGCTTGATCAGAACGGAGGGTGCCCATTTTACATGTTGATAGATTTTTCAGCCAAAACCAAAAACTGTTTGAAGCACATGAAGACTTCGGACTTTGCCTTCAATGGATATACCCATGCATGCCTGGAAAAATCATCGATGAAAGTTAGGAAGTAAAGATAATTTCCAAAAGAAGGTGTTTGCATAAGACACAGACATCACTATGTACAAGCTGTAATTTCTGAGTAGCCCGAAGTGAACCATCTTTTGGAAAGGAGGAACGCTGTCGGGAAGATTTGCATCTTCCAATTGATGACCCGAAAAATTAAAATATTTATTGGTGAATTCTAAACCTCTTTTATATCACTGTTGATCAGTTGTGTTAATTGGATTAACTATTTTGAAAGTGTTTTCAGGTATGAAGGATGAAGCAGGACATATGTTCATGTTAGGGTTTACCCTAATTACTCATTTAATGAGAATTTCCTATTTTTACATTCAAGAATTATGGGTATTTAACCCTAGGATTTCATAAGTTCAAAGATTGTATGTTGCTAATGGTTAAGCCAAAGGGTTTAGATGATTTATAATGAGTTAATGGTAGGGTTTCAGAAGGATTTTAAAGGTCTAACCCAGGGGGTTTTATGGGTTTCCAATAGGTTTTCTAGGGTTTTACTATATTTAAAGGGATAAAATAGATGTTATTTAAAAAACATTAATATATAAATTACATATTTATGTATTAAAAATTAAACTATATTATTAATAATTACTTTAATTATTTGTGTGCATTTAAAAACTAAGGTTCTAATTAATTAAAAGCTTAACCTAAGCTTAATTTAATGGATTTATTTAATTGAGAAATTTAGGGTAAATAGAATTAAAATGATTAATTAAATGGATAAATAACTAGTGGACTATATGAGTGCTAGGAAAAAGAATGGCTTATATAAGTTGTGTAACTAAAGAGATTTAAGGAGTGGTCTCAATAGAAGATGCACTTAAAGTGAAAAAAGTTGGTTAAGAGAAAGAGTGGAGAGAATTAGTGAAGATGAAAAGAGAGGAGTAGAAATTAAGTGTAATTAAAGTAGAAAAGTTAAACTGGAAAGTGTGGTGGAAGTAAGGAGATTAAAGTGTGGTTGTAGATTAAAAGTTAAAACTAAAAAGAGTGGTTTAGAAACGACTTGTGTATGTATTTAAATGAGTGTTGAGCTCAAGTTTCTCATAATGTTTCTTTGCAGGTACTTTCTCCTGCTCTTTACTTTCTTCTGTTTTTCCTTCTTTCTCATTAGACCCTCCTCGTGCTCGGGATATTAAGCCATCATGTACTGCTGTGCATGATGATCTTGATGTTGATTGTCCGGCTCGAAGCATGTCCATGCCTATTCCATGGCTTGGTCTGGGTCCCTGCAGCAGTATGAGTATGTGATGTGTGTATGTGTGTGTGATGTGTGAGTGTGTATGTGATGTGTGCGTGTATGATGTGATGTGTGAGTGTGTATGTGATGTGTGCGTGTATGATGTGATGTGTGTATGTGTATGTGATGTATGTGTGTGTATGTGAAGTGTATGTGTGTGTGAAGTGTGTGTATGTGATGTATGTGTGTGTATGTGTGTGTATGTGTGTGTATGTGAAGTGTATGTGTGTGTGTGAAGTGTATGTGTGTGTGAAGTGTGTGTATGTGATGTATGTGTGTGTATGTGAAGTGTATGTGTGTGTGTGAAGTGTATATGTGTGTGTGATGTATGTGTGTGTATGTGAAGTGTATGTGTGTGTGTGAAGTATATATGTGATGTGTGTATGTATGTGTGTGTGTGAAGTATATATGTGATGTGTGTATGTATGTGTGTGTGAAGTGTGTGTATGTGATATATGTGTGTGTGTGATGTGTGTGTATGTGATGTGATGTATGTGTGTGTATGTGAAGTGTATGTGTGTGTGTGAAGTATATATGTGATGTGTGTATGTATGTGTGTGTGTGAAGTGTGTGTATGTGATATATGTGTGTGTGTGATGTGTGTGTATGTGATGTGATGTATGTGTGTGTATGTGAAGTGTATGTGTGTGTGTGAAGTATATATGTGATGTGTGTATGTATGTGTGTGTGCAGCAGTGTGTGTATGTGATGTATGTGTGTGTATGATGTGTGTATGTGTGTGTGAGAGAGAGGTTCTCTCCCTCCCCTCCTCTGCTGCAGCGCGACAGTGCGCACAGAGAAGGAGAGAGAGAGAGAGAGAGAGAGAGAGAGAGAGAGAGAGAGAGAGAGAGAGAGAGAGAGAGAGAGAGAGAGAGAGAGAGAGAGAGAAAGTAGAGAGAGAGAGAGTGAAAGTCTCTCCCTCCCTCCCTAGCGCTGCGCGCAGCAGCGCGCAGAGAGAGAGAGAGTGAGAGAGAGAGAGAGAGAGAGAGAGAGAGAGAGAGAGAGAGAGAGAGAGAGAGAGAGAGAGAGAGAGAGAGAGAGAGAGAGAGAGAGAGAGAGGTAGGCAGGCAGAGAGAGAACGGGGAAGAGAGAGAGAGAGAGAGAGAGAGAGAGAGAGAGAGAGAGAGAGAGAGAGAGAGAGAGAGAGAGAGAGAGAGAGAGAGAGAGAGAGAGAGAGAGAGAGAGAGAGAGATAGGCAGGCAGAGAGAGAACGTGGAAGAGAGAGAACAGACAGAGAAAGAGGGAGAGAGAGAGAGAGAGAGAGAGAGAGAGAGAGAGAGAGAGAGAGAGAGAGAGAGAGAGAGAGAGAGAGAGAGAGAGAGAGAGAGAGAGAGAGTATATCCTCCCTCCCTCCACGGTCTGCGCGCGGCAGTGCCGCAAAGAGAGAGAGAGAGAGAGAGAGAGAGAGAGAGAGAGAGAGAGAGAGAGAGAGAGAGAGAGAGAGAGAGAGAGAGAGAGAGAGAGAGAGAGAGAGAGAGAGAGAGAGAGAGAGAGAGAGAGAGAGAGAGAGAGAGAGAGAGAGAGAGAGAGAGAGAGAGAGAGAGAGAGAGAGAGATAGGGAGAGAGAGAAGAGAGAGAGAGAGAGAGAGAGAGAGAGAGAGAGAGAGAGAGAGAGAGAGAGAGAGAGAGAGAGAGAGAGAGAGAGAGAGAGAGAGAGAGAGAGAGAGAGAGAGAGAGAGAGAGAGAGAGAGAGAGAGAGAGAGAGAGAGAGAGAGGTAGGCAGGCAGAGAGAGAACGGGGAAGAGAGAGAGAGAGAGAGAGAGAGAGAGAGAGAGAGAGAGAGAGAGAGAGAGAGAGAGAGAGAGAGAGAGAGAGAGAGAGAGAGAGAGAGAGAGAGAGAGAGAGAGAGAGAGAGAGAGAGAGAGAGAGAGAGAGAGAGAGAGAGAGAGAGAGAGAGAGAGAGAGAGAGAGAGAGAAGAGAGAGAGAGAGAGAGAGATAGGCAGGCAGAGAGAGAACGTGGAAGAGAGAGAACAGACAGAGAAAGAGGGAGAGAGAGAGAGAGAGAGAGAGAGAGAGAGAGAGAGAGAGAGAGAGAGAGAGAGAGAGAGAGAGAGAGAGAGAGAGAGAGAGAGAGAGAGAGAGAGAGAGAGAGAGAGAGAGAGAGAGTATATCCTCCCTCCCTCCACGGTCTGCGCGCGGCAGTGCCGCAAAGAGAGAGAGAGAGAGAGAGAGAGAGAGAGAGAGAGAGAGAGAGAGAGAGAGAGAGAGAGAGAGAGAGAGAGAGAGAGAGAGAGAGAGAGAGAGAGAGAGAGAGAGAGAGAGAGAGAGAGAGAGAGAGAGAGAGAGAGAGAGAGAGAGAGAGAGAGAGAGAGAGAGAGAGAGAGAGAGAGAGAGAGAGAGAGAGAGGTAGGCAGGCAGAGAGAGAACGGGTAAGAGAGAGAACAGACAGAGAAAGAGAGAGAGAGAGAGAGAGAGAGAGAGAGAGAGAGAGAGAGAGAGAGAGAGAGAGAGAGAGAGAGAGAGAGAGAGAGAGAGAGAGAGAGAGAGAGAGAGAGAGAGAGAGAGAGAGAGAGATAGGGAGAGAGAGAAGAGAGAGAGAGAGAGAGAGAGAGAGAGAGAGAGAGAGAGAGAGAGAGAGAGAGAGAGAGAGAGAGAGAGAGAGAGAGAGAGAGAGAGAGAGAGAGAGAGAGAGAGAGAGAGAGAGAGAGAGAGAGAGAGATCGGTAGAGAGAAAAAGAGAGAGAGAGATAGGGAGAGAGAAAGAGTTAATTAATTCGGTAATTAGTTAATTAGTTAATTAGTTAATTAGAGTTAATTAGAGTTAATTAATCTAACTTAAAGATAATTATATTTAATTAGTTAGTTAATATTGCATTATTAAACTAATTATATCTATTTAGACATATTACTAGAGTATTTTAATTAGAGATAAGTAGGTTTATTAAGATATTTATGAGATTGGTATTGTATAATTAGATACATACTTGTATGTGTTAATAAAACATATGCATAGGCATGTAATTGCATTATGTGTTAACATGTGCATTAGCATATATTAGCATTTGAAAGCATGCATGTGAAGTGCATTAGTATGTATGAGGAATGTATGCATTAGATGTGAAATGATTTAATGAATGTAATGTCTTTTAAGCTTCTTAATGGTTCTTATAACTTTACTAACATGTTAATGTTTTTTGCAGAAACATTGAAGATTGAAGTAAAGTGAAGAAAAGTAGCAAGATTGATGATCCATTTAAACCTTATTTCCCGTTTTAGTCAACTATCCAATTGATTAAACATTTATACATTTGTATAGGCCTTCCAGTTGTATTAGAATTATTGATTTGAACCATTAGCTTATCAATTAATTTATTCAAGCAGTTTTGCAACAATATTGTTTCTCATTACTTTCTTTGATGTCTTCTAAATTAGTTAATGAGTCTGAGCACAGTACTATTGAAAATATAGAAAATGTTCCGCCAACTCTAGACAGACCAGAAACCTCTAGCTTACCTGATAGTTTAGTAGAAGAAACCATGATGGAACGCGTAACAGAAGAGTCACTAGTTTTAATCTCATATCAAGAAGCTGTTGCTAGGTACGAGGCTGCCCGTCCTTACGGTCCATAGCTATTTAAACTATTTAAAGACCTTAGTTTCAGTCATAGAATTAGGTAATTTAAATTGTTTTGTCATTAGAACCCTTATTTTCATAAGCCTGAGTTTGCTACAGACACCCCGCGTGTGCCAAACGATTTAGGCGGATGACTTGATCCACCATCCGAGCATCTCTCACGACCCGACATTGGTGAACCCGACGTGAACAAACGGCCTTGCAGCTCAGGTATAAAATTTAAATTTTTCGTGCATGTGCATACATGATATCGACAGGTTGGATTGCAGAAGCTTCTTCATCCGTGGGAGCAGTGGCTTTGTCTTTGACTCCTTGCACTCTTCTAGGTGTTGAGGGCTGTTCCCTAGGGAACTGAGCGCCTCCACGAAGAGTGGCAAGTAGCTATCCTCATCTCGCCACCCCTTTTCATCGACAAGAACGTTTGCACAATCATCCATTAGCAACTGATGTATTAGATTTTGATTCTATTAAAAATTTTATAAACTTATACACAAGTCACTCTTTAAGCCTCTTCTTCGATTCAGATTCCAGGTATTTATATTTGGATTCTTTTTGCTTGCACATAATTAAATGAAAATGACATCTAATGTAGAGAATCTTCTGCATGATATGGAAGCACGATTAATTTCATCTATAGATTTAAAGCTTAATTCCAAGTTTGAGTCCTTAAACTCGTTTATTTCAATCTTAACTACAGTAGTTTCTGATTTTAATGCAAATCTTAAGTCAATAGATACTCAATTTGATCACGAGTTTAGGAATTTAGAAGGAATTCTTCATTATGAACTCTCAAATTTGAATGAAAATATGGAAACAATAGCAAATCATGTAAAAGAAATTTCATCATTCAAAACGATTGGTCATGAAATTGCAAGTTTAAAGGAGAACATTGAAAGGTTAAACAATCAAATACACGAAAGTGCTACATGTGAATGCAAAGATAGATATCAAGTACGAGTTCAAAGTAGATCTATGTATTCTATTGACCAAAATCCTTTACCCGATCATAGAAAAGTTGATCCTAAGGCTTTATATCAAAGACCGAAGAGAACTGTAAGATGCTTCTGGTGTGACCAACTAGGTCATACTTATGGGAATTGTATGGCCTATGAGAAAGCATGTAGCCAACAATTGGTATTAGAAAGTGAACAGAAAATATGTGATTATCAAACGCATCTACCATTGAGATTAAACTTAGGTAGAGGAGGAATGATAGACTATTTTGACCAAGAAAAATTTAGTCCTAAAACCAAACTTCAAAAACAATGGAAACCTAAGAGTCATAAGGAGAAAAGCAATGTATGTCAATTACATTCTATAAACACCAAGATTGTGCCTAAATGTGAATGTTTGGACAATGATCAAAACCTTATTAAACCTAAATCTATGAATAACATTGATCTTCAAATTAAATCTAAGGATCAACATACATTGAAAAAGTTTAAGAAAGAAGAAGATGTAAAGATAAAAGATGATGAAAATGAACAATCAATTGATGGAAATATAGATATACAGGCGGTTAAAACAGAACCTAAAGTCATAGAAATTGACAATAAATGTGATCAAAATAAAAATGATGAAAGAATAGTACAAACATCTGAAGACGAAAATCTTCAACTTCAATCAGAACATGACAAGAATATGGGAAAATGGGTACAAGAAGCCATATGGAAGATTGAAAATAATATCAAAAACTCATCTAAAGTTAAGAAAAAGGAGAAGAATTTAAGTGAATAGTTTTATTGTGATGGAATTGTTTATTGAAGATAAAACATTTCAAATTTTGATTTTTGCTTGCTGCATATATGCTGTTTTCCTAAAAATTGAGAAACATATACCTAAATTGTTTAGTTTTAATGTTTGAAAAGCTAATTACAAACTTATGATTAAGTTTACATTACGATTTGTTTAATCAAAAGAATTCTAAAATATGAAAACACAAAGTTTGTTTCAAATTAAACAAAAACATGTTTGTAATTATGCTTGCAAATGATTTTGATCAATATGCTTGTCATTTCCTAAACTTATGATAAATTTATGATTTTTTTTCTTTCACAAATAAGAAGAAATTTATTATGAAGAACGATTATGAAGAATATTATTATGATGAATATTTTGCACAAAATGATCTTTGTTTACAACAATTATGATGATATACTTTTAAAAGAAAGAAATATATATGATATAAATATGATCATGATAAATATGAAGAACATGAAAAAAAATGTTACAATATGAGGATGATTTTATTGATATACCATATGATGAGTAAGAGGAACTTTTATAATCCAGATATGAATTTTTCATTGATATAAAAAAAAAATGATGCTCATTCATAAAGATACAAGTTAAAAAAAAACTTTGAACATTTTGATTTTTCCTAAATTTTATGAACTTTGTTTCATAGGTTGAAAAACCTATTTAAAAAAATTAAGAATGCATTATTTATGATAATTATAACCACTATGAATTTTTTATGATGAAATTTGTGACATGATGAAGATGAATCTGATAGAATATATGAATTTATATTTGCAAGATAAATGATAATGAAGATTACTTGTTTTGTAGCTTCTATTTTATAAGTGATTACAGGTTCTGAAGATGCATTGATCAAAGCAATTGAAGATGTTATGCCAAAAGTTCTGATAAATTTAAAGAGAGCAGATTGAAGATAAAATTGATTTTAGGTCGTATTTTTCTTTGTCTTAAAATTTTGTTTTACGTATTTTATTTGCATTCATATAAAACTAATTGATAAAATCTGGAATGAAGAATATTAATTTATAAAGGACTCTATTTAACCATATTAGGAAAATAGACATAATTTATATTTCTACATTTATAGATTAAGTAAGATTTGTTAAAAATAGAAGGATTTCTAGTTCATTTAGATAACGAAAGTAGTTGTATATGTGTAGGAGCATATTGTTGCATGATTCATGTCTGTGAAAACCTAGATCTTTCTTGTCCATGCAGCTAGATCCTTAGCTCGGATTAAGGGGTTAAGCCTTTCCCCTTTAAAACAAAAAAGTAGCGAAAAAAAAAAAAAAGAATATTGACATGGAAGTTATACCTTCTTCCACCCCAAAAAGGTATTTACATTTATTATCGATATGAAGTTTACATCATATTTATATGAAGAAACTAGTTGTGAAAAAACACATCTAGTGATTAAAATTGGGCATACAAGGCGGCTCTCTGTCCAAGTAGATTTAGTAGATTTCTTTGGCATGCTTGATTGCTCATATGTGAATGCATATATATAACAAAACCTGCATTTGAATGAATGAAAATGAATTCTGTTTTATACTAATCTTTACATAGTTTATAAATGGATAAAATGTAAACTAATGTTTGTTGACTGAAAAGGTTAATAGTTTACCTTTATACTTTAATATGTTTTCATTGCCAGATGTAATTGAAATAAACTTCATGTGCATGTTGAAAAGATTTAAAATTTGATAAGATTAAATATATTTAAAAAAGAATTGATGCTGTTTTATGATTTAATTTCATGATAATCATTGAAAATGCTGCTTCCCTAAATCTGCAAGTTGGCCCATCGGGACGATGTGCAGGTTTGGTGGCGGTGGATGTCGGGAAGATTTGCATCTTCCAATTGATGACCCGAAAAATTAAAATATTTATTGGTGAATTCTAAACCTCTTTTATATCACTGTTGATCAGTTGTGTTAATTGGATTAACTATTTTGAAAGTGTTTTCAGGTATGAAGGATGAAGCAGGACATATGTTCATGTTAGGGTTTACCCTAATTACTCATTTAATGAGAATTTCCTATTTTTACATTCAAGAATTATGGGTATTTAACCCTAGGATTTCATAAGTTCAAAGATTGTATGTTGCTAATGGTTAAGCCAAAGGGTTTAGATGATTTATAATGAGTTAATGGTAGGGTTTCAGAAGGATTTTAAAGGTCTAACCCAGGGGGTTTTATGGGTTTCCAATAGGTTTTCTAGGGTTTTACTATATTTAAAGGGATAAAATAGATGTTATTTAAAAAACATTAATATATAAATTACATATTTATGTATTAAAAATTAAACTATGTTATTAATAATTACTTTAATTATTTGTGTGCATTTAAAAACTAAGGTTCTAATTAATTAAAAGCTTAACCTAAGCTTAATTTAATGGATTTATTTAATTGAGAAATTTAGGGTAAATAGAATTAAAATGATTAATTAAATGGATAAATAACTAGTGGACTATATGAGTGCTAGGAAAAAGAATGGCTTATATAAGTTGTGTAACTAAAGAGATTTAAGGAGTGGTCTCAATAGAAGATGCACTTAAAGTGAAAAAAGTTGGTTAAGCGAAAGAGTGGAGAGAATTAGTGAAGAAGAAAAGAGAGGAGTAGAAATTAAGTGTAATTAAAGTAGAAAAGTTAAACTGGAAAGTGTGGTGGAAGTAAGGAGATTAAAGTGTGGTTGTAGATTAAAAGTTAAAACTAAAAAGAGTGGTTTAGAAACGACTTGTGTATGTATTTAAATGAGTGTTGAGCTCAAGTTTCTCATAATGTTTCTTTGCAGGTACTTTCTCCTACTCTTTACTTTCTTCTGTTTTTCCTTCTTTCTTATTAGACCCTCCTCGTGCTCGGGATATTAAGCCATCATGTACTGCTGTGCATGATGATCTTGATGTTGATTGTCCGGATGGAAGCATGCCCATGCCTATTCCATGGCTTGGTCTGGGTCCCTACAGCAGTATGAGTATGTGATGTGTTTATGTGTGTGTGATGTGTGAGTGTGTATGTGATGTGTGCGTGTATGATGTGATGTGTGAGTGTGTATGTGATGTGTGCGTGTATGATGTGATGTGTGTATGTGTATGTGATGTATGTGTGTGTATGTGAAGTGTATGTGTGTGTGAAGTGTGTGTATGTGATGTATGTGTGTGTATGTGTGTGTATGTGAAGTGTATGTGTGTGTGTGAAGTGTATGTGTGTGTGAAGTGTGTGTATGTGATGTATGTGTGTGTATGTGAAGTGTATGTGTGTGTGTGAAGTGTATATGTGTGTGTGATGTATGTGTGTGTATGTGAAGTGTATGTGTGTGTGTGAAGTATATATGTGATGTGTGTGTGTGAAGTGTGTGTATGTGATATATGTGTGTGTGTGATGTGTGTGTATGTGATGTGATGTATGTGTGTGTATGTGAAGTGTATGTGTGTGTGTGAAGTATATATGTGATGTGTGTATGTATGTGTGTGTGTGAAGTGTGTGTATGTGATATATGTGTGTGTGTGATGTGTGTGTATGTGATGTGATGTATGTGTGTGTATGTGAAGTGTATGTGTGTGTGTGAAGTATATATGTGATGTGTGTATGTATGTGTGTGTGCAGCAGTGTGTGTATGTGATGTATGTGTGTGTATGATGTGTGTATGTGTGTGTGAGAGAGAGGTTCTCTCCCTCCTCTCCTCTGCTGCAGCGCGACAGCGCGCACAGAGAAGGAGAGAGAGAGAGAGAGAGAGAGAGAGAGAGAGAGAGAGAGAGAGAGAGAGAGAGAGAGAGAGAGAGAGAGAGAGAGAGAGAAAGTAGAGAGAGAGAGTGAAAGTCTCTCCCTCCCTCCCTGGCGCTGCGCGCAGCAGCGCGCAAAGAGAGAGAGAGAGAGAGAGAGAGAGAGAGAGAGAGAGAGAGAGAGAGAGAGAGAGAGAGAGAGAGAGAGAGAGAGAGAGAGAGAGAGAGAGAGAGAGAGAGAGAGAGAGAGAGAGAGAGAGAGAGAGAGAGAGAGAGAGAGAGAGAGAGAGAGAGATAGGCAGGCAGAGAGAGAACGGGGAAGAGAGAGAGAGAGAGAGAGAGAGAGAGAGAGAGAGAGAGAGAGAGAGAGAGAGAGAGAGAGAGAGAGAGAGAGAGAGAGAGAGAGAGAGAGAGAGAGAGAGAGTATATCCTCCCTCCCTCCACGGTCTGCGCGCGGCAGCGCCGCAGAGAGAGAGAGAGAGAGAGAGAGAGAGAGAGAGAGAGAGAGAGAGAGAGAGAGAGAGAGAGAGAGAGAGAGAGAGAGAGAGAGAGAGAGAGAGAGAGAGAGAGAGAGAGAGAGAGAGAGAGAGAGAGAGAGAGAGAGAGAGAGAGAGAGAGAGAGAGAGAGAGAGAGAGAGAGGTAGGCAGGCAGAGAGAGAACGGGGAAGAGAGAGAACAGAGAGAGAGAGAGAGAGAGAGAGAGAGAGAGAGAGAGAGAGAGAGAGAGAGAGAGAGAGAGAGAGAGAGAGAGAGAGAGAGAGAGAGAGAGAGAGAGAGAGAGAGAGAGAGAGAGAGAGAGATAGGGAGAGAGAGAAGAGAGAGAGAGAGAGAGAGAGAGAGAGAGAGAGAGAGAGAGAGAGAGAGAGAGATCGGTAGAGAGAAAAAGAGAGAGAGAGAGATAGGGAGAGAGAAAGAGTTAATTAATTCGGTATTTAGTTAATTAGTTAATTAGAGTTAATTAGAGTTAATTAATCTAACTTAAAGATAATTATAATTAATTAGTTAGTTAATATTGCATTATTAAACTAATTATATCTATTTAGACATATTACTAGAGTATTTTAATTAGAGATAAGTAGGTTTATTAAGATATTTATGAGATTGGTATTGTATAATTAGATACATACTTGTATGTGTTAAAAAACATATGCATAGGCATGTAATTGCATCATGTGTTAACATGTGCATTAGCATATATTAGCATTTGAAAGCATGCATGTGAAGTGCATTAGTATGTATGAGGAATGTATGCATTAGATGTGAAATGCTTTAATGAATGTAATGTCTTTTAAGCTTCTTAATGTTCCGCCAACTCTAGATAGACCAGAAACCTCTAGCTTACCTGATAGTTTAGTAGAAGAAACCATGATGGAACACGTAACAGAAGAGTCACTAGTTTTAATCTCATATCAGGAAGCTGTTGCTAGGTACGAGGCTGCCCGTCCTTACGGTCCATAGTTAGGCGGATGACTTGATCCACCATCCGAGCATCTCTCACGACCCGACAACGCTACATTTTGCCCAAAATACAGCCTTCACAAACATGTTTTCCAAGTGCCTCAAGTTTGGGCAAAGAGGACCCATTTTAGATTTCTGCAGGCATAGCAAACTAGCAAAATTCAAATGACCAAAGCGTGCATGCCAAAGCTTTGCATCTGAAATAGCCTGAGAATCATGTACTACATATGCCAAATCATTCATGGATCTTTCATAGTCTATGAGCTTATACAGCCCACCAGAAGCATTAATCATGTCGCCATTTGAGAGATCATGAACTGTACATCTATCATCAACAAATTTCACAACCAAGCCAATCTTGGCTAATGTAGAAATTGATAAAAGATTTTTCTTGATCCTTGGCACAAACAAAGCATCTGACAAAGTGAAAGAACTACCATCAGCAGTAGTCAAAATGATCTTACCAACTCCCATAACAAGATAAGAGCAGTTGTTGGTGCATGTAACAATATACCCTGTAGGGGTAGACTCGAGTGAAGAGAAGAAATTGTGCTATGAGGTAATATGTTTGGTCGCACCACCGTCAAAGTACCAAACATCTGAGTCTACTACAGACATGCACTGCCCATGAGTGGGCCAAAACTGCAAACAGTAGTAAACACCCATTCTTCTTTTTGCACAAGATTAACAGACTTTGTTTTTTATGTAGAGGCTTCTGCAACAACCATTCTTGCCTCTTTAGCAGCCAGTTTTGGACAGTTCTTTATGATATGATCATTTCCTTTACAAGACTTGCAAAACAATTTCTGCTTTTCTGATTTCTTTTCATCTTTGTCTTCCCTCTTTGATTGTGCAAAATTACTAGATTTTTGCTTACTATTTGAAGAGCTCCATTTTCCTTTGCCCTTCTGACTAGCCAGGAAAGCTTGATCTACAACACGCATAATAGACCTATTCTGCATGGACTAATCCTCTTGCAATAGAACAAAGACTAACTCCTCAAATGACAAGGCATTTGGATTGCCTTTCATCATCAACTGAAGAGTAGAAGCAAAACTCTGATATGAATCAGGAAGACTATTCAGAATGGTCTGCACAAGTAAGCTATCTGGTATAACGTCATCAGTAGAAATAAATTGTTCCTTCAAGTCTTTGATCTGTGTTAGAAAACTGTCCATGGAATCACCTTCATTCATGTGCTCACTCTCCAACTATTTTTGGAGGTAAGCAACACGAGCCTCATTCCTAGCTTCATACAATGTGGTAACTGTATCCCAAGCATCCTTAGCTATTTTGCAAAAGTGAATGTGAGGAATAATGGCACGTTTAATAGACAAAGCTATCAATGCATGTGCCTGGGCATCTCTGCCATCCCAATGGATTTGCTCTATAGTAGATGCAGCAGAAACCGCAGCACAAATAGGAATATGCAGAATATCATCATCTTCGACACCTTCGACATCAGCTTTAGTACATGCACTTGTAACATTTGCAGGTGTGATAGGACGTTTTCAACACCCTGCACAATGTTTCCACAGTCCTTTTGCAACCAATACATGTCACATCACATAAGCCCACAACGGGTAGTTGGTACCATCCAACTTATCCTCAACAGCCAACATACAAAATACATCACTGCTTTCAGCCATGGCCGGGTGACTAAAATATCTTGATGTAGAAAATTGACTATATCTCAAAAGGTTGAACGGAACTGCCCAGACGAGTTCTGCTAAACTTGTAGCAGACTTCGAGATGCTTATATTGGCAAACCGAAATAGGTATATACCCTTGGCACAAAAAGACAAAATAGCCTACACAAGTGTTATACTAGTGCATTTGGAGGCTGAAACGAGCTCAAATCACAATTTCATCACCACAAAACGAAGATGTTTTGATCTCTGGAACACCCTGAGTATGCTCACCAAATCTTGTGCGAATCTGAGACTGCAACCGGAGAGGTGTAGATGACACCCTAGATGAAGCGACGACCTGCTCTGATACCAATTGTTGGAGTTAGATGTCTGCGGAAGCACGTGAACATCACAAGAAGAAGAAGCTTGGAGCACAACACACAATACTGAATGTATTACTAAAGAATGTACAAAGATAAGTAGCCCATTAGGGCAATAGGCATATATACACGCCAGGGAAAAAAAAACCTCCTAAAGAGGGAAAAAAGTGCCCCGGCAGTCCTAGTGTGTTCACACACATCACTACCTAAATATATCAACATTTGTGAAGTCAAAATCAAGAAATTGGAATAAAAAGAATTATAGAACTCACCACACATAAAAATGTTTGTTACAACAAAGCAATCAAATATTTATAGTCAAGGGATATTTTAGGATCATTGGTATTGAGACATCATCTAGTCCATGAGGAAAGATTGAGTGAAGGTTTATATCAGTGTGTATGAATTTAAAGCATACAAACACCAAACTGATTGTTGAGAGGCCTTGGGAACTCACATAATTATAGAAGATCAGTTTTAGGACATAACTTCAAGGTTGCATCCTTAAGTGGTAATTGGAAGTTAAGGGCAAACAAGAGAGTGAAAAAAATGGTAAAAACACCATTTGCATAATAGCGATTGCTCTAGTAGAGAAATTTCTTGTTGGTAATCTAGGGGATTGTGAGAATTATTGAGCACTTTTTGGTACAGTCCAAATCATAGAAGGGAGTTGAGATGATATTAGAACCATCTAGAGTGTGAAAGGTTTGCACATCAAGACCATCCAAAATTGACAGCTTGGGAAGTCACCTAATTGACAAAGTCAACGTACGAGTGGGATATTAGCACATTAAAGCTCAAAGGTCTATTTCCAACTAAGAACCAAGTAAAAGGATAGAAAAATCTTCAAAATTTAGTAACTTGCATCCATCTAATTACTCTAGCACAACAATCATTGTATTGTAAGACCTACTCGGTATGGATTATGAATTCATAAAGGGCCTAGGTTCTTTGGGAACATCAAGTGTTAAACCAGAAGAGCTTGGTAAGGTATTGATTTTGAGAACCATAATTTAGGGAAACTAAAGATCAGGTCCATTGGTTGTTTGAAAAACTAGGTTATTCAAGGAACAATGGTAAAGGGAGCTTTTAAGAACAATGATAAGAGTGATTTTAGTACACAAGTAGACAACTATCTTTTTCAATCAAGAGATTACTATAACTAGATCAATTGCCTAGGTACATATTAGGCGTGTTGAGTGCAAAAGGAATTAAACAATATTCAAAACCTTAGAGATTCTAGAAGATCACACTCTAAGTGGAAATTAGGGCAATATTAGCAAAAATCACGTGCATTAGCATTGAAGTTTAGGGCCATCACATCAATTGTTAGAGTGATTGGGTGCCAATATTAGTGGTTTCAAGGCCGAAGTAGGGGGTTCCTATCACTTAAAGAAATCTAGGACTAAGATACTTCAAGAATGCTTTCTCTAATAGAGCAATTCTTTAGGTGAATTCTTGTCAGATAGTGTTCCTTGAGGCAATGCTTGCATTAGATAAGTCACCAAGGAAGTTTAGGGGATACAAGAGTAAACATTTAGGATAATTTGACCATGGAAAAGTATTTGTAATCTTGGCATCTAAATAGAAAGAATTGTTTGTGCATCATCAGTGCTTGTGAGCATGTGTGATTTATATTATTTGCTTGTGAGTCATCTTTTTGTTGGAAATGTGGTAGGCCCATAACAAATCTCACAAGTCTCATAAGTATCCAGTATCTTCAACATAAATTCCATAGGTCCAAGATTCCATAGGTTCACGATCTATAACACATATTCTAGCAATCTTCCAATCTTGACAAAACATGAAAATACCACACTTAATCATACAAATGATGAGACAAAGATAGAGAAAGGCTAGAAAACATGTGTAAAGTGTTACGTAAGCTACTGCTTACTCACACTATCATATATACCAATGTTCAATGTACAATGTGGGAGCAAAACTCTTAACCACTCTATGTGAATAGAAATAGATGGATGAGTGAATGTACATAATTTACAAGAATATTCAGATGTAGGGATAGAAATCTGAATATGTATGAGATGTACGGCCTGATAGGTTGTAAAAGAGTGAATATGAGTGACAAAAAGAGGAAGGATCAGTGTGAAACTGATAATCAACAAATCCTCATCTAACTTTAGGCTATGGAAGACCCTAAGTTAGATACGTGTGTGAAAAGATCACATAACTTACAAAGTAGCAAAGAATGCTAACAAGTTTGCTGCCAGAAATCCTCAAACTCATATGAACATACCTTCTCAAACACCTCATCCAAATTTTCATAAAGCATACATGTACTAATTCTCTTGTACCTATGCCGAATAGGACTCCTCCTGATATGGATGCCACTTCCATATACTTCAAGTAGCACCTGTGTGCATAAAGAGAATATGTACCTGAATTTCTTAACATAAAATGTAAATCTTATGTTAACCACCATCCAATGTCTTTGAAGTAACCCGAAATCTTCATGTAGAAGACAATCTTCAAATACATCATGTGAATAGCCGATCCACACCACCAAGCTGCTGCAGGGTAAATCCTCTCCATAAGCAAGAGTGTGAGCACACTCGTCTCCTCCAAGAAGAACTCCATAGACGCTCCTCAATATGCTCCAAGGTAGCACCATGGTTGCCCCATGTGCTAAGAAGCACCACCTCTATTGAGGTACCAAGCTCCAAAGCTTGGTGTTGAACTAGGTGTAGGATGAATAAAGAATAAGCCTATGACTTCTTATATAGCTTTGTGTGTATCCTTGAAAATCTTCTCAAAAGCATAAAAAACATAAAAAACTCTCGTGCTATACCTATTTTCAAAATGGAAACGCATCGCCATCGTTGTCTTTTGAAAAGCATAAAATAAGTTTTTTCGTGAACGGTACTAGGAGGATTCGAACTTGGGCGCTTCCTTTGAGAGGACAATGGACTATCCAAGGTGCCCACACCTTTTGGTGTATGAAAAGCTAATAAGAACACTACACATGCTGTAATACTGGACAATATTGGACCAATGAGACAATGTTTTCCAACAATCCCCCCTACAATGTCATATTGGTACAAATTGAACTGGATCTACAAACTTCATAATCTGCAAACTATTACAAGCTTGAAGCTTGTACTCCTGAATTGATTTTCAAACCTTTTCTTCAAAGTCTTCTTCAAAGCTGAATTTGACTTTCTTCAAGCTTCAAACACTTGAACTTGGTGAATATGAACCATAATACTTGAGAAAATATGCAATCTAGATATCCAATAGTGTACACATCAAGCAATCACTGCTTGACAACAAATGTAGCAAGTACTGACTCTGAACCTGCTATCTCCTGTCTTCAAAAACCTGAAAACATACACTAGGATCCACATATTTGCATTTACCTTATGAAAAAAGGTTTCTCAACGTACTTCTGCTATGTCATGTAGATACACTAAACAAAATCAAGGACTGAATCGTGGAACCTGTGACTGACAACTCACAACTTAGTGTATTATGAACATTGTTGGTTCATCTTTGACTGTACTTCAAGTCAAGTCAACTTAACTCATCCTTTGAGTCTTATCAAAATATCATATCTAAGATGTCATCATGTCTTCATCCTTGTTCAGTATGTAAATCCTTCATATCTCTTTCCTTTAGAATATGGTTGTTGGCAGTAGCCTTGGTACACCAGGACTTACAAGACGTGAAAGTCAAAGAAGGGAGTCAGAGCGAAGGGACAGCACAAGCAAACAGGGCAGTCAAAGAAGATCTGGCAAGTAGGCCAATATTTTTTCAAGACATTAATGCAAATCAAAGAGATGGACATGCAGAGAGGAAGAGCAAGTAGGGAGCTCGAAGATATATATGGCAGATCACTAGAAGAAATCCCTACAACAACAGTGATTTTTATCACTAACAATCATTGTAAATATCATTTCACCTTTTTGTAGCTCCATTTTGTGCAAGCCAAGGAGTCCTTGAGCTTGAGGAGCCTTAGAAGTAGTTGCGTACCAATTTTCGTATTTTTTAGATCTCGTTTGAGCCCCCAAATAAGCCCTGGAACCTAATTTTTAACTAGGCCGGACACTAGGTCTGGACAGGACCAAAAGCTAGTCAAAAACTATAAAAAGGGCTAGAGAGCTCATTTTTGAGGTTAGATTGTAATTGAAACGAACTTGTAAGAGCTTGTGAAAGTAATCTAAAGCACTCCATTGATTCTCTCTCTTTGTCTTGCCGTGTGTACGCGTGTGTGTGTATGTGTGTGCATGCTTGTGTGCTTCTCACTCACGCACTTGTGTCGCCACTTGCTCGAGGTCTTCATACCATCCTCACGTCTTCCCGGATTGACATTAAAGGAGGTGCTACTCATCACTGAGCTACACCAAATTTTGGCGCCGTTGCCGGGGATCGAACTTTGAGGACGAGCGTGTGATGGTAAGACGTAGAGTTGACGCATTGGAGTTGTAGGTATTTTCTTCACTCTCATCGATTTTCTTTTACTTTCTTCACCATCTTCATCACCATCATCATCATCACCATCTCCCACGTCCATCTCCATCATCGCAAAAATTTCAGTTTTTTGACTATATCCCCATCTCCACCTCATTTCCCTCATTTCACTTGTGAGAGAGAGCGAGAGAGCGAATTTGCATGTGCTATTTTTTGCATGTTTTGTGAGCATTCTGCAGGTACAGGCCGCATCATCATCCCCAGCACTCTGCGCAGGTACGAAAATCTGAGTAACTGTCTGTGTGTCGCCGAGCTCTGTCAATCGCGACCGACGGAAAACTTGCTCTAATTGCTAAACAAAGTGCATATCCATGACCTACAGGCCTAGAGCTCCCCAAAAATGTGTTTAGTTTTTTGAAATTCCACAGATTTCTGTCAATCGCGATCGCTTTGTCAATCGCGATCGACAAACCACGACGGACAGATCTGTCAATCGCGATCGACACGTCAATCGCGACCGACAGCCCACGACGGCTCTGTCAATCGCGACCGACAGAGTCAACGACCGATTGACCACGACCGACGGATCATACGCGTGACACGTGTCAATCGCGATCGAGTCATCAATCGCGATCGACTCATCAATCGCGACCGACAGAGTCAACGACGCTTTGACCACGACGGACAGACCACGACGGCTCTGTCAATCGCGACCGACAGAGTCAACGACGCTTTGACCACGACGGACAGACCACGACGGCTCTGTCAATCGCGACCGACACAGTCAACGACTGTTTGACCACGATCGACAGACCCTCGCGACCGACCTGTCAATCGCGATCGACTCATCAATCGCGACCGACAGAGTCAACGACGCTTTGACCACGATTGATTGACTTTTCGGCCACGTGTCAATCGCGACTGACCAGTCAATCGCGACTGACAGCCACGACGGACCTGTCAATCGCGATCGACACGTCGATCGCGACTGACCTGTCAATCGCGACCGACAGACTTTGCGAACGCGTTAGAAGGGCAAATTAGGTCAAATTTTCAAGGCAAAATTATTGGTCTAAATTTTGATTGAGTGTGGGTCAACACTAGGGTGTAGAATTGCATCGCGAGGCCGTGCCACAAGCTACTCGAGTATTCTTGTTTGACTGTTAGCTTGAATTGAATTCTGATTTAACTCCCTAAACCCTGAACAGTCCTAACTTTTTCATACGAAATCCAACTTTTGAGCTCTTGGGCTTGTTGGAAAGCTCGTGGCATACACTACACGACCTCAACTGTTTTTTATAAAGATAATGCGTTGATTTTCAGAGAGGGTATTTTGAAGTTGACCATACCCAGGGGGATCAAAGTCAGGGGTCTTTAGAAGTATTTTCCTAAAAGTCAGAATGCACATGTGTGTTTATGTTACATGAATGAAAGTGGTTGGTATTGTCCTTTGAATATAAGCATTGAGCTAACCGTGGGACTTTTACAGGTCCATTGAGATCAACTTGGAGCATACAAAGCAAGATTTCTTTGCAAGCTTGAGAACCGGGTTCTTGAGCACCATAAAGCAAGGGATCAACAAGTAAGGTTGGAATATTCTCAACCCCCTCTGTCATTTCCTAGCTCAAGCTAAGAACGAGAAGAGGTAGGAGTAAGTCAGGTGGACGATAGGCAGTTATCAAGTTGAAGACTATCTAAAAACTCAAGTTCAAGATAAAAACTGAGTTACTGTACTGTCGATAACATAAAGGAAAAGAACCTAGCGTGGAGCGATCAATCTGAAAGCACGAAGAACTTTCAAGTATTCCTGACGACGTGATATCAGACAAGACCATAAACACAATAATTAACTAAAAAAAGAATCAAGTAACTAATACCAAGTGATCGGCAACGAGGTTGTACTCTGGGCAAAAAAATTGGACTGATCAGTTAGGCATATGAACCTTAGATCAGGACGACATTTAGCAAGGGAAAGACAAAGCCTTAGGTCATCAGAGGCTAGTGTCAATCACACTGCAAGATCTTGGGCCCAGCAGTTGAGCCACCACTCTCATTACCCTAGCTCGGAAACCAGTGAGTCAGAAATGTCTCAAGGCATGGACAGACCTACGGGAAGTTCAGGAGTGCCTTATTTGTACAGGGTAGAAGGCCCTTACAAAACACAGCTGGAATATCTTAGGACCAACCGACTAGGTGCTAGCATCTATGAGGACGGCCTAGGAAGATCCGTGGTCCAGATTAAAAACTCTGACCAATCCATAGGATTAGAACACCCAGCTGTCAAGTTTGAAAATGGTGCATACCTGGACAAAGAAGGAACTATATATGTTGTCACTAGTCACCCTGATAGGACAGATGACTTCGGGAATGTAATCTCAGAAGCGGACTTAGGTGACCTAGAACAAGGGAACATGGATGCGGAACCTAGAACCCCTCAAGGTAAATCAGTTCTCACTAGGATTATCACGCCTGAGTGGGTCCCCCAAGACAACAAGAGCATAGAGTTGCTCCTCAATCGAGAAACTGACGAAGCCTTTTGGAGGTATAAGTCCAATCAGCCAACAGACATAGGAAATATCATGATCTATGAGTTTAAGGATCCGGATAGCCCAGGCAGAGTGACCTACTTAGATCATGCTTCAGAACGGATCTTCGTGGTGACAGAAAATGATAGGCATGCCTACACTTGGAAGGGTGAATTTATTTTCCCCCAACCAAGATCAAATGTATCCTATGGTCACCCTGGGGCTGGAACTTCCCAAGCTCATGGTACACAAAGAGACAGAAGTAGGGATAGACCAGAAGTAAGTTTCGCCAACCCTGTAGGCAGAGAAAGAACGAGAACAGAGACGAATAGGGTAGAACCTGAGATGCATAGAGCCCACAGGAACCAAAGAAATGTAGATGGATTCCCTCTGCCGAGGCCTAGAGAGCACACAAGAACTTTGAGACCCACCCAGCTAGTTAAGTCCATGAAGAATTACTTTGACGGCACAGGAGATCCCTATGATCATGTGGCAGAGTTCAAGCAAGTCTTGAGAGCTGAACAAGTGGAAGATCTGTTCACGCAGTACAATGCCTTCGGTCTAACCCTTAGGAACACGGCACTTACATGGTTTCAGCCATTAGATGAGCGTCAGTTCAGGAGCATAGACCAACTCCTAGAGGCATTCATTGTAGAGTTCTCTAAGAGCGGTATAAGACACAATACCTCCTCATTGATCCACAGCTTCAAACAGACCCCCCAAGAGACTGTCAGATTGGCCGGAAGAAGATTTAGACAATATCTGGAAAGGTGCCCTATTTCGGAGCTACCCACACCTGCTAAACAAGTAGCCTTATTCCTTGATGGATTGCTGAGTACGAAATTGAGATCCTATGTGTATCTAAAGGACCCTAGGACCATAGAAGAATGTGTACGCATGTGCATTGACATTGAAGATAACCTAGGAGAAGAGCTAGAGCTTTCCAAAATCTACAAAGATTCAGATAGTGCTTCTAGTCACTCTTCCACGCAGTCCACATCGATTGAGGAACTCGCAGAGAAAGTGGCACAAAAACTAGGTGTAACTAGCAAACAAATCCCAAGGTTTGCCCCTATGAAAAGATGCTATACATGCGGTGGTGACCATATGGCAAATGTCTGCCCCATTATGGCTCAACCCCAAGTAAACCCTAGTAGCCAGTACTGCACCATAGAACGGAGATACACCAATCACACCACACAAGATTGCCCATACAACAAGCAGGCAGTTAGACAACCCTACCTGCAGCCCTACCAACAAGGCAGATACCAAAACCAAAATCCACCACCACAATATGCTAGACCCCAACAAACCTACCAACCACAATATCAGGCCCAACAGAGACCCCAACCGATACTAGCTCAACAGCCCCCAAACCCCGCTAACGTGATTCCAGTTAAGTATGCTGTTGCATAAGAAAACCTGAATAGGGCCATAGTACCAGTAACCCCATTGATCTCGGAAAATGACCCAAGTGACCATAGCTTTGATTCTACACATGTCGATAGTCCCCAGGCTTACTACATGCAGTCTCCAGAACATGGTGAGTCTTACTATAGTGAGGAACCAAGTGAACCTAGTTGGGAGTCAGATTACACGAACGTCATGTATGCAAACCCCAACCCCAGGCCTCAACCTAGGCAAGTAAGACCTCCATTCCCAAGAGGACCGTGCTACAGATGCCAAGGAGATCATCTCATCCGTGATTGTCCCTTACCCCCACCCACACAACCCCAGTCAGTGACTATCCAAGGTTTTTGCCAAGATTGTGGAAAAGAGCATCTTTTACGAGATTGCCCAAAGAACCCCAATAATATGCCAAAAATCACTCCGATCAATGTGATTGGTTTGGTTGTAGATTCCTCTGGAAGCGTCACTTCCACTGCACCAGTGCAGGTAGTCACTAGAGCTCAGGCATTGCAGCAAAACCAAGAGACAAACCAGGATAAGAACTCAGAGGCTAGTGAAACCGAGAGCATAACTAAGAAAAGGACTAGAGCATGGAAAGATAGTCGGGAAAGAATGAAAAGACAATGGGCTAAAAAGATGAGTGAACTTGAGGAAAGCATAAGAGAAACCAAAGCTAGGATAACTGAAATCACCTCTCAAATCCCCTCTCACAATACCCCGCCGCCACCCCTACCATCTCCATCTGACCCACCACCTTCCCCACCACGTCATACGATTCCACCACCTCCTAGGGTAGGATCAGTGTTAGCTGATCCCACTCCTAAAGACATAGACATGATGCTCAAAGCATATCAGGCCAGAATCCAAGAAGGGCCAAACGTCACGGATCATGCCAAGTGCTATCCTAGAGCTGACCTAGAGATAGAAAGAACCAAACTGTGCGTGAAAATGGTCGCATTGGCTCAGACTATGTTTGAAGCCAGTCGCCTTTTCAATTACTCGGGCTTAGCCAAAACGCAATTACACTTGGATGGATTCCTAGAGAAGTTAGAGGAAATAATTGCAAGATCTGCCAAGGAAGAAAAAAATCAAGAAAAAGATAAAGCAAGCAGAAACATGAAGCATTCCCAGTCAGGAGTGTATGTGGCCAATTCCACTAAACCAGACTCCTTTTCCTCCTTAGAAAGATTAGAGAGGCTAATTGCAGAGCCAGAAAAGGAGCCTACCCCTCAAATAAAGGAAAGGGCAAGAGAACGGATAAGCCAGCCTCTTCAGGAAGCCCATGTGCCTCCTCAAGGAGCCTATCTTCCTCCCCAAAGGTCACAGGAGCCTCCCTCGAAAGCATATGTACCTCCACAGGTAACCCACATTCCTTCCCAGAGAGCGTGTGAGCCTGTTCGGAAAAGTAATAGCATAAGTAATCCTCCCCAAGAAGCTTGTGCTTCAGCTATCTATGACAACAAGGAAAGAGCCAACGATAGAATAAGCCCTCCTTCCCAGGTAGCATATGTACCTAATTCTACGGAGCCAGACACTTCTTCTTCTATGAATCGGTTTGCACCAGACTTCCTACGAGAGATTCAAGAAGACAAATGGGATAACGAAAGTGAGGTCGCCCCTCCTTTTGAACTTGTGGACGATGCACACGACCAATTCCCACAAGACATCCCATCAATTTACGGGGAACATGAGAGTACTCAATCTCATGAGAGATTGGACTTTGAGTCTAATTCCATACAGGAGCTACCCCACTTCACAGGCCCATGGGAAGCAAAGTCCACATGTATGAGAGCACCCACAGTCATGGTAAGGAACGACGACTCAGTCATACCGAGGAACACGGAGGTAGTAACGAACACCAAGGTGCAACGTGATCTCACTTTGGAAGAGCTGCCTGAGGATAGACCAAACGCGCGGAAATATGTAGCTAGTCAAGTAACTGAAACTGCAAAACCTCGTTCCCGGGTAGGATCCCATAGGACAGTACCGGAAATTCCCTTGGATAAGATAGGAGATATGTGTGAAGGTGAAGAAGGGAACACCTACCTTCCCATCACCTACCAGGACTACACCACGAAGGCAATTTTGGACTCAGGTGCAGGAGTTGCAATTGCCACTACCTCCTTATGGAAGCGTTGGGGCAAGCCGGCACTCAGGCCGACGAGAATGAAATTGCAAATGGCCGATGGTCACATAGAGAGACCCCTAGGATTGCTAGAAGGAATAACTCTCACCACTTGTGGTGTCGAGTTTGAACATACCTTTGCCATATGTGACTTCAGCAAAAATCATGCCTATGAGATGATTTTGGGAAGACCATTCATGCGACAGTTGCAAGTGGTACAGGATTGGGGAACCAATTCTTTGTACCTGCAGCACTTAGGTGTTACAACCAAAGTCAATCTCAAGGATTATTCTCATAGAGATGTCCCTCCTATCCAATGGAATCCCATCCATAGAGCCAAAGATGATACAGAATCTATGCATTCCATAGGATCAGGATCCTCCTGGATGCACGAAGACACTCACTTATGGATGTGCAAAGTAGCAGTGGAGGAAGAGAAGAGAGAAAAGGCCAGAGAAATAGGTGCAAACGAAACCCATAGACCCATTCAAGACCCAGCCTATGCACCTGTAGTATTTCCAGACGAGGAATTTGAACCCCATGGCTGGGCGGAAATTTTAGCAACAATGGACGTAGCCATCAACGAAGAACAATGGACACCTCACTGTGATGAGGATGGCTATGATATTTCAGTCTTCTCCATAGAGCCAATCATGGGAGAGGTCGTTCTAGAAGAATGCGAACCTAGCCCTGATGCATTTGAGGATGCAAGTGACTCCGATCTAGAGTCAATCATTATGGACCCACCATTTGCATCAGATGAAGAATACTTCCATGAAGTAGCATTTCAACCCCAGACGTATGGAGAGGTTACAAATGAGATAAGATTAGCAACGCATATGACCCCAAGGGAAGAAGGAAAGAAACGAAAGAAGAAAGAAGTCTCACCAGAGAAGGAAGAATCTTTGTTTGAGGTCCCAGAAAATTTTAAGAAATATGAGATAGATGACAGGAGAGTCATGATAAGAATGCCTAAACGGGAGGCACAATCAGGAGAGGCCTATGATAACAAAGAGACCACCAAGAAAATAGTAGTGGCCATAGAAGAAGGAGAGGAGAGATGCACGTATATAGGCCATGACCTGACAGAAGAAGAAGAGCATGAATTGATTACCTTGCTAAGAGAATACAGAGATGTATTCGCTTGGAGTTACAAGGATTTGAAAGGTGTTGACCCTGACATATGCTCACACACCATCCCCATGACCTCAGATGCCAAACCCTCTAAGCAAAAGCCTTATACATATAACGATAACTATGCTGCTAAGATCAAGGAAGAGATAGATAGACTGGTCGAAGCTGGATTTATCTATGAAATTGAGCACACTGAATGGGTGTCCCCCATCGTAGTGGTGCCCAAGAAGAATGGCAAGCTGCGTGTGTGCATTAACTTGAAAAAGGTTAATGCCGCCACGATTCGAGATAACTATCCGCTTCCCATCACAGAACATCTCTTAGAAAGAGTGGCAGGTAAGGAAGTGTACAGCTTCCTTGATGGATTTTCTGGCTACAATCAAGTAGCCATAGCTCCAGAGGATCAGCACAAGACAGCCTTTGCCACAGAATGGGGCATTTTTGCTTTTAGAGTAATGCCATTTGGGCTTACCAATGCACCAGCTACCTTCCAGAGGCTGATGTGCCATGTGTTTAAGGAGTTCCTGAGGAAGAGTTTAGAAGTCTATGTTGATGATCTTTGTGCTCATTCCAACATTAGACAAACCCATATCCCTGAACTCAGACAAATCTTTGACAAATGTAGAGAATATCAAGTCTGCCTGAACCCAGAAAAGTGCGTTTTTATGGTCAGGCAAGGCAGGATTCTAGGACACATAGTGTCAAAGAATGGCATATCTACAGACGAAGAAAAAGTGAGAGCCATAGCAGAGCTACCGAGGCCAAAGAATGTCAAGGAAGTACAAGCTTTCATGGGGCATTGTGGGTATTACCGACGTTTCATCCACATGTATGCTGTCATAGCAAAGCCCATGTACGGACTCTTGACAAAATTTGAGTGGACGGATGAATGTGAGAATTCCTTCCAAGAACTTAAACGAAGATTATGTTCAGCACCAATCTTGACAACGCCAGATTGGAATAAGCCATTCCATGTTCACGTGGATGCATCCAATTATGCTATTGGATGTGTGCTTGCACAACCTACTGGTGAAGGTAGTATGGATCTTCCAATTGCCTATGCCAGTAGACAGTTGAATGCGGCTGAACGGAATTACACCACTACAGAGCGAGAAGGATTAGGCATGGTATATGCAGTCAAGAAATTTAGACACTATTTGCTTGCAAATAAGTTTAAATTTTTTACTGACCATCAGGCTTTACTATATCTCGTAAATAAGCCATGCAATACAGGAAGATTAGTGAGATGGTTTCTCTTGCTAATGGAATATGACTTTGAGGTCGTGGTAAGAAAAGGTAGGACTCACTTGAGAGCAGATCATCTCTCTAGGCTCACATCGGGAGAAGCCCCACAAGGAGTGTCAGATGACCTTCCTGATGCTTACTTGTTTAATTTGGAAGTTATACCGCAGTGGGCCAAGCCATTGGTACCAGTATTGACATACGGGCCTAACCATCCAGTGGTAAACACACGGAATAGAGAGGTTGTAAAAGCCCAAAAGTACCACATCATGGCAGGAAGCATGTACAAGCACACAGATCAAGGGATCTTGGCTTGTTGCGTAGAAGAGGATGAGTATGCTAAATGGTTGCAATTAGCACATGTAGGTGTGTTAGAGCAACACCATTCAAAGCAACGAACGTTGCAGACTCTAAAGAGATTCGGAGTGCATTGGCCAACTATGGAAGCGGATGTCCAAAAGTTGTGCAAGGAATGCCCAATCTGTCGCACTAAACCACCTGTGGAACATGCCACTCTCTATCAAGTATCCATTGTGCCAGATTGGAGTGAACCTCTAGTATCATTCTTGAGGACAAACACATTCCCTCCAGACATGACTCTGGGAAGAAAAAGGAGTTTAGAACAAGAAGCCCTGGATTACTCACTCATTGGTGATAATCTATACAAACGCGGTAAGGATGGTTACCTGAGACTGTGTGTCCATGAGAGTGAATATCTTAAGATCTTGGAAACTGCTCACCAAGGTGTAGCAGGAGGACACTTTGGACCAGATCGGGTAATCAAGGCAATACTATTTGCGGGCTTCTGGTGGCCTACCCTTCACATGGATGCACATACCTATGTGAAACGGTGTGATGTCTGTCAGAGGACTCAGTATCCTATACGCAAAGATGAGATGCCACTGAAACCTATGATGGGTGGACGTGCATTCTCTAAGTGGGGAATAGACTTCGTAGGTCCTATTAATCCCCCAGCTAAGGGTTCTCATGCGGAATACATCATTGTGGCAACAGATTATCTCACCAAGTGGGTAGAGGTAAAAGCTACAACCAAGAACGATGCTCAAACAACTGCCAAATTCTTGTTTGAGAATGTATTCACGAGATATGGGCTACCTATAGAGCTTGTAAGTGATAGAGGCACTCATTTCTTGAACGAAGTGATTGAAAATCTACTCCAAGAATTCTTGGTAATACACAAGAAGTCTGCCCCTTATCACCCTCAAGCTAATGGACAAGCTGAGAGCACTAATAAGATTTTATGCAATGTATTAACGAAATTAGTGAACACTAAAGGCTCTGATTGGGACAAACAGCTACACCATGCTGTTTGGGCATACCGAGTTGCCTACAAAACGGTACTCCAAGCCACTCCCTTTCAGATGGTATTCGGTCAAAACGCTGTGCTACCCTTGGATTTCCTGATTCCTACGTTGAAAGTAGCACAAGAGCACGAATGGACAGGTCACGAACTCTCCTCTAGGATCTTTGACCTTGAACGATTAGGGGAAACAAGACTAAGAGCCGCTGCAGGAATATATGCAGCCAAGAAGAGACAGAAGGCATATTTCGATGCCCATGTGAAGGATAAAGGCTTGAAAGCAGGAGATCTAGTCTTAGTTTATACACTAAAACAACACGCGAGGAAGTTAGAGAAGAGAGGCTATGGACCTATGATCATCAATAGGATCTCCACAAGCGGAGCAGTACAATTGGCCACATTAGAGGGTGACGTTCTCCCAAATTATATTAGCGGTTGCAGAGTCAAGTTGTACCAGGAACCCCTCACGGAGGAAATGCTCAGCCGACTCAACACTGCTAAGAAACGCAAAGAGGAAGAAAAGCGAGTTAGAGAAGAAGCTCAAGCAGAAGCTTTAGAACGCATTAGAAGGATGAAATTACGAAGGCAAGGTAGAGAGCAGCCTAGGACAAATGACTATGCAGATCAAGGATATCATATGGCAATGTGTGAAGTCGCAGGAACCAGCTCACCTAGGATAACTGATCGACGTCCTTTCGTAACCCTAGATATAGGACAAGGAAAAAGTGCAAGGACTGTAAGAGCCTTGATTGACTCAGGTGCAGCCACTAGTGCTGTTAGAATGTCTTACTGTCAAGAGTTACAGTTAACTGTCAATCCTGTGGAAGCATATCTTATAGGATTGGGAGGCGTGGAGACCCCTTGTATGGGCGAGGTGGAACTTCCCCTCTACATTCATGACGAGGCAATGACAGTTAAAGTACTAGTGTGTCAAGATGAGGATCTCACTGAACCTCTCGTTTTGGGTCAGGATTGGATCTATGACCAAGCAGTCAATCTAAACCTAAGAAGTGGACTTCTCCAGGTTTGGGTCAATCATAGTCGAGTTACATTAGAATTAGACAATGGAGCACTCAAGGAACTAGGAAAGGCACAGACTCCTGGTCCTTCCAGGGGTACACATGAAGATGACCATGCTGTTCTTGTCCAAAACTATGTGTTGCAGAGGAATGATATTCGCAAAAAAGGAGTCAGGAATGCAACGGAACTCCCTTCTTTTCCAAAGGCTAGAAGGAGGCAGCAACCCAAGGTGGATCAAAGGCAGAAGAAGCAGGGTACTACCTATGTCCGAGATCAAAAGTACCTGCGCAGCAGAATGGCCCAGAAAATAGACCAGGTATGGGTGCGGAAAGGCGAACGACCGGTTGCACCACCGTCAACTACAGGGGCAAAGCCTCTTATTAGTAACCAACAACACAACGCTAATAAGAAGTCTTTCAGAAATTCTTCTGCTAAAGTAAAATCTATTTGGGTGCCCAAGAAGTCGATGAAGGCAAGCCCACAATCAAGACAAATTTGGGTGCCTAAGGCTTGCTTGATGGCACAAGTAGCTACGCTGAGGCCACAACTTAAACAGCATAACGCAGCGACGCATACTGCCAGATTTCACTCGTTCTCGACACTCATGTACACACCAAAACCCAAGAGCGTACATGTAATCAATTGTAAATGGGTCCCAAAAAGGCCTCGTTTTCAAACCACGACACCGGGAAAGCTCTGTAGAGACTCTCCGAAACCGAAAGCAAAGCCCATTCACTGCATTTGGCAGCCTAGGGCCTGTAATGAACCCCCCGACCCCAATTTGTAAATTCATACTCACTTACTAACTGCAATAGTCTCCTAGGACAACACAAGCTCTAACTACACACACTGCCTTCATGCACTTACTAACCACTAACTCACCATCTACCTCATGTTAATGTTGTAACGAGGGCAACAACGGATTTATTCTGTCCATTACGATGTTAACACTTGGTTCTATATTCTCACAGAACCAATCAGCGAACAGGGCCATGGCAGAAGCAGGTACTAGTTCTCAAGCCGGATCTGGTGCCCAGATTGTGGACATAGAAACACTTCTCCTTGAGCCACGTCTCACAGCAAGGCCGCAAGAACTTCAAGCAGTACATGTGCTCCCCATTCAGGATCCTCCTCAAGGGCACACTTCTCAGGTAGGTAAGCATGCGCATTGGTTCAGTGATGTTGCTGGACCACTGGGCGATGGGACCTATTTCTGGGAAGCAGAATTGGAGTTCAATGGCAAATGGGGTCGATACCACTTTTTCACACGCGAGTTTGAAAGCTATCAAAACGCCGAAGTCATGAGATCAGTTTGGATCAAAGCGGGTGTGGAAAGTTATTTCAGGACCCACATACCAAAGCCGGATTTTTTACGATGCTCATATCTGATCAGTACCATCACGCCGAGCAGGGCCAAGGGAGGCGACAGCACCTTTGTGTTGCCATCACTGCTGCCGGGTAATGAGCTTAAAAGGTTCAAGTTGAACCTCAATCTGGTAAGAGAAGCATTGGGTATGTATGGCATGCACATCCCAACAGAAAAGGAAACCATGGTTCCAGGTCGAATGAAGCACAAAGATCTTAATAAGTTGAAGGACATGGTAGCGATGACACCTACCATTGCGCTTCACCTGCGAACCATCATGCAACATTTTGCTTTTCCTGCCCAAGAACGATTCACAATGCCTCCGAAGAAAATATGGTTCAGCTTGTATCTAGCAGAGACAGAAAGCCTGCCCATCAATGTGCCACACTGGATCATAGATCAGATCCACCTAGCCCATCAAAGGTGGAACAAGAAACAGAAGAATGTGCTCCACGGGTGTTGTGCTCTAACCAGAATAATCTATAGATGCTTGGCTTATGACGTGCCTGTTCAGCGGGCACTCGTATGGTCCCGAGTCCAAGAATTCCAGAGAAGACTATCAGCAGCAGGTCCCCCATCAAAGAAGATGAGGGGGGGAGTCCAACTACCCTGTGCCCAACCAAGGGGAGCTACCGCTACACCAGAAATCACCCCTCCCCAGACACGACAAGTTAGGCCATTCACAATCCGGCTACCAAGACCAAGCACAGAGGGGCCTAATCTGGTGTTTCCACCCATTCCATCCGATTTGGAATTTCCGCAGGGATTTACTCTTGAGGACCTCACGGATGAAGAAATTGCCAGATTAATCTATGACTCTAACCTCGAAGCTGAAGCAGCGCGAGCTCAGGAACCACAACCCCAAACAACATCGGCCCCCACCCAACCACAAGTTGTGGAAGTCGATGTAGATGAACAAGAGGCAGGAGGAGACGAAGAAGAAGCCGACGAAGAACAACATCAAGAATATGACGAACTCTCCGAGTTAGCAAGTGCCCCAGCATATTCGGCACAAATCAAGAGACTATATCGAACCATGCGACTGGTTCAGGAACAACATCAGATGTCTCTAGAACAGGGCAAAAGACTCATGAACGACTTGCTAGCTGAGGAAGGTGTGGACGAGTTGTTCATTGAGTCCATGAACCTTCATGCCGACGCCGTAGGATTGGATGAGGCCATTCATGAGGCAATGGCCTACATCCACAGGTTTGAAAAAAGAGTTCCCGTTCGTCCCAGGAGGTCCGGGAAGCAAATTCACATCAATACATCAGCACCAGGCGAGGCAACGCAAGCAGAAGAATATCAGGAAGCACCGTTGTCACCACCATCCCCACCTCACACTACACAATTCACTCCACCACAGGACACTAGCACTACCACATCCACTACCACTACCATTGTCATGGGCATCCCACTCTCTCCGGGAATCCAATACGGGGGAGTCACCATGCCCACCTTCACCACCCTGTTCACCGATGTCACATCCACTCCACCCACGATTCCCATCTACACCGTCACTCAAACAGTTGACACGATGGAAACATCACCTGCCACAACACCGCTCCCTCCCCCCATGCCACCTTCATCACCCATACCCCCTCCACCCACATCTCCACTTACATCCACATCATTCACATCTCCCATTCCCGCCCCCATTCCCCCTGCATCTTCACCCCTCCCAGCATTATTTAATGTAAATAACATATTTTTAGCATTAAACCAATGTGTATACCAGCTCCAGAATGAGTACAAAGCTCTGGACAACCGGTATCAGCAACTGGAAATGCACCATCAGAACTTACAAAGACAGTTTCACATTCTACAAACAGAAAATGCAGAACTGAATCAACACTACACGACGCTTGAGCAGGCTCACCAAACATTATTGGTGGCACCCCAACCATCGACAGAATCAGGTGTCAAACAACTAGAAGCTTTGCTCGAGGTATACCAAGCCGATAATCTCAAAGTCCGGCGTAACCTGGCACTTCTCAGAAAACACATGGCGGCCGCCCTTGAAGAAAACAAGAGACTGCAGCAGCAAAATGAAGCAAATCTCGAAGCAGCAATGGAAGGCTCTCCACACGAAATTGATCCAGAGCAGTTTAAAGCTGTGCCCTCAGAGACAATGAAGACCATCTTGGACAGCTATGCAGATCTATTAGAAGCTCATGATGACTTGGAAAGGGAACGTGATGCGCTGCGCAATCAACTCCAAGAGCAACAGACAGCACCCAAAGTCACCGAAACGACCTCGACTACAGAGGAAGTCAAGACATTGAAAGAGCAGGTGGCCGAATTACAGGCACGATTACTCACACATGAAAGGCAACCCTCTCCAGTTGTCGAACCAGAACCCGAGGATTTGGTACCCATCGAGGTAGATGAGACGTATGAGGAACCTTACATTCCTATGCCAATGCCAGGTGGTGAGCAAACCGCAGAAGGAATGGATACGTTAGAAATTGAAGTACCTGAGTGGCTTCAAACACTAGAGAAAACGGCATCAACTCATGAAGATCGAGTGGCAGTTCAAATCCAATCTATGGCAAAGATAGAGGACACTATTATTAAATCAGAATACTTCCGCAGCATGTCCCACCATAGATGGATAGGAACCAATGATGATCAATACGTGCCATATTGTATACTCTTGGCGGACTACAATGCAGAAATCCAACAAAGATGTGGCAAACCTCCAACGTTTGCTACACAATTTGGGCTAGATGACATCCCAGAGAGCGCTAAAAAAGGATCCATTCATCAACCCACTTGGAGGATCCGACTCCTCGAAACCTACCCGGAGATGGTTCGAACCTGGACAAATATGCCTCTTTTTATTAAATATAACCCTTGTTATGTTCCTGTACTCCGCAGACGCACATGGCCAGAGTTTACCATTGCAGTCAAGAATATCAAGGGCTGCGCCAAATGGTTAAACTACGTCTATCTAGCACCCCCTCAAGGGCCTCCCACCGTCAATTACATGATTTCCACTATACGGCACTGGAGCATCCGATTAAGGAATACCCCTGATGTAATGGCCCAGATGTGCATGAAAATTTTTGAGTTAATGCTTATTACATTCACGACATTCAAGAATATCAAGGACCCACACTTCTCAGGCGTCGGATTCCTTACAGGAAACCCAGATTTAGTTTATGACATGAGCACCACTCCTTCCATAGAAGTGATATACGCTTGGCACGCCAGAATAAAATACCTCCCAGCCTGCTTTAAACAAACATTCGAAGAGATGTTCATAACAGGGTTCTGGGAATACCACTCAGAAATATTTGTACCCAGACCCTCACATCTCCTCCATTTATTTGCTGTGGAGCGAACCATTCACTCAGAACAGTTACGGGTGCCACATCCAGATGTCCCAGGGCCAGTCAATTGGGATGCATTGCTGACAGATCTAGCAAGGGGACTCAGGTTAGAAGAACACCACCTCGCCGCCGATGTTGTACAATACTACGTCCAAAAAGCAGCTAGACAAGGGTCTGTCAGGGGCGACAGACGCGAGAGTGGGGGGGGGTGTTGGCAGTAGCCTTGGTACACCAGGACTTACAAGACGTGAAAGTCAAAGAAGGGAGTCAGAGCGAAGGGACAGCACAAGCAAACAGGGCAGTCAAAGAAGATCTGGCAAGTAGGCCAATATTTTTTCAAGACATTAATGCAAATCAAAGAGATGGACATGCAGAGAGGAAGAGCAAGTAGGGAGCTCGAAGATATATATGGCAGATCACTAGAAGAAATCCCTACAACAACAGTGATTTTTATCACTAACAATCATTGTAAATATCATTTCACCTTTTTGTAGCTCCATTTTGTGCAAGCCAAGGAGTCCTTGAGCTTGAGGAGCCTTAGAAGTAGTTGCGTACCAATTTTCGTATTTTTTAGATCTCGTTTGAGCCCCCAAATAAGCCCTGGAACCTAATTTTTAACTAGGCCGGACACTAGGTCTGGACAGGACCAAAAGCTAGTCAAAAACTATAAAAAGGGCTAGAGAGCTCATTTTTGAGGTTAGATTGTAATTGAAACGAACTTGTAAGAGCTTGTGAAAGTAATCTAAAGCACTCCATTGATTCTCTCTCTTTGTCTTGCCGTGTGTACGCGTGTGTGTGTATGTGTGTGCATGCTTGTGTGCTTCTCACTCACGCACTTGTGTCGCCACTTGCTCGAGGTCTTCATACCATCCTCACGTCTTCCCGGATTGACATTAAAGGAGGTGCTACTCATCACTGAGCTACAATGGTATAAACATATATGTGTGCACCTTTGAAACATACCCCTCTGAAATATCAAGCTTCTCTTCAATAGAACTCTGGAACCTTCTCATGAACAGGAACACCCTAATAGGAACTTTCTCCATACATTCTCCCTCTTCCTTCTTCTTTCAAAGCTGGAACATAAAGATAACTTGACAAAGGAAATATAGGAATACCTGAAATAGGAATACCTATAGATATGACTCTGCATTCTTTCACATATGGTTGAAAATAAATCTTCATGTTATATCACCCCCTTTCACATATGGCTGAAAATAAATCTTCATGTTATATCACCCCCTGGATGATTCAACACTAGTGTCCATAATTCTTCAAATATATCAAACTTTATGAAAATTGGAACGTCTTTCTTCTTTCAATAAATCTGTCCTTTAGTGATCAAATACCTGTATCTGAAATAAAAATTTTGTACCCTTTTTATTAGCACTGCGCAGTTGCCAATAGCTTCCACTGTTACTTCCTCAACTTCCCAAAATCTAGAATAAGGTTAGCTGATCTATCATAAAAACCTTGCTGAAAGCATTTTAGGATTCATAACTTCTGCAACATAACAAGTATCTTATTCTATCTCTCTGTAACACAAATCTGATAGAACCTGAATCTTTGACTTACTTCTTCCAATGTTAAGAACCTTTCAAACAAAGAATAGTTATCTGAATCATAAATGTTCAAGATATTCAAGATCTTCCAAGATCATACAAGATCATACATTATCTATGATCTTTCCAACAAAATATCTTTATAGAATCCGCTTCTCATCAAACCTTCATGATTGAATGTTTGATTTGTTACCTGAATGTCTCCAAGTGTCCGTGCTTCTCACAAAGTTGTAAAACTTTTCTTTAACCAAATCCTTCCCAAGAATCTGCAACTTCTATTTGAAACATAAGTGGACAAACTTCTCACCTTGAGAACTCCAAAAGCTGCAAGTTGATACTTCATATCTTCATATTCTACTCGGGTGAAATGTGATAGTATCTGCTTGAATTTCTTTGGCTAACTCCACTTCTCAATCAAGTGATAGGATTGAATTGGAACACATTTTTGAATACAAGAATGTATCCAAAAATCAAGACAAACACAGAAAGTAGATTCTTCAACTGACTAGTACATCAAATATCTGAATTTTTTGAAGTTTTCTAAAAATACTGAATATGAGGTAACTTTTCCAAACACAAAACCTCAACCCAAGTCTCCAACATCTGCTACAAAAAACTCTTTTACCTCAAGAGTTAGATAAAGAAGAAATATACTTCTCTGCAACTTATCATATGCCAAGTAGCTTTGTATTGACACTCTAAGAATTCTTTGAGGGAACATATAGCTGTCTGCTAAAAAACTTCAACTTATACATAACTCATTGTCGGCAGTAGCTAGAGGCATAAAAGATGCGGAAGCATGTAAAGACAGAGCAGGGAGTCAGTCGAATCAATTTTTTAAAGATTATGTTTTATAAATATTCTTCAAAACCTCCAACAATGATTTTCATCACTATTGTAACATATGTAACATAGAAAAACCCTTTTTGTAATTCATAGCTCCATTTTGTGCAAGCCGAGGAGTCCTCGAGCTTGAGGAGCTTAGGTAGAATGAGCGTACCAATTTTGGTTATTTTTAGACAACGTTTACCCTTTCAAATAACATCTAGGACCTATTTTTTAACTATGCCGGTCACTAGATGTGAAACCGATCAAAACTAGTCTAGAATCTATAAAAAGAGCTAGAGAGCTCATTTCTGAGGTTACTTAATGTTAGCTTGTTTGAGTAGAGAAGAGCTTAGAGCTATTTTGAGCTTGTAAGAGTGTTCTTGAGCAATAGAGTTGATTTCTCACCTTCCATTGTGTCTTGCTTGTCTCTTCGTTGTGTGTGTGTGTGCATCTCTATGCTTCTCACCTTCACTCTCACTTCATCTCACGTTCACGATCTTCATATCACTCCTATCTCTTCCGCGGATTGACATTAAGGAGGTGGAGCTTCTTAACGTGGTTCTCACCATTGTGCTAGAGCAACACCAAATTTGGCGCCGTTGCCGGGGATCGAGTCTAGGACGAATGTGTGATGGTAAGAGTATAGCAAGAAGTGGCGTTGGAAGGTAAAAATTTCAGTTTTTGTTGTTGTTTTTACTTAGTTTTTAGTGTTTTTCACCTCCCCCACACTCCATCTCCATCACCGCATCATCATCTTCAACTCCAAAAAAATCAGAAAATTCACCATATCCACCCATTCTCTTCATTTCCCCTCATTTGTGCATGTGCGAGAGAGAGAGATCTTTTGTGCTTGTGTGTACTTGTGTGTTTTTGAGTTTTCTTGCAGGTACAAAGCTCCAGTGCATCAGGAAAGCTGCAAAAAGGTAAGAAATGTACTCTCTGTCAGAAATTGCCGACTGTGTCAGACCATCGCGATGGTCTGCAAAGTTCGGAATTTGAGGTAGGCGACCACACCAGCGTGTAGGCGACCCTTGCGTGTATAGGAATCCATTGTTGCATTTGCAAAATTCATACTTTGGTGGACCATCACGATTGGCTCAGACCATCACGATTGTGTCACACCATCGCGTTTGGCTCACGCCATCGTGACGGCTCGGCCGGACCATCGCGACGGTCTCGCACCATCGCGACGGCTCACTTGAGCCATCGCGACAGTTCACTTGGACCAACGCGATGATCCCGTCAACCCCACACCATCGCGATTGGCTCACGCCATCACCACGATACTGCCACGTGTCAAGTCAGACCATCGCGATTGCTCACTAGCCACGCCATCGCGACGAGACCCTTACACCATTGCGAAAACTCAAAATTTGGACCATTGCAATTGGCTCACGCCATTGCATCTGTGACCATCGCGATGGTTCACTTCGGAGCATCGCGACGGTTCACGTTGACCGTTGACTGATGCCATCATGATTGTCCACCGATCGGACCATCGCGACGGTTCATTTTCACACCATCGCGATCGTGCACTTCAGACCATCGCGACGATTTGTGCATCACGCCATCATGACGGTTCACCTGGACCATCGCGACGGTCCCAAACCATCGCGATTACCTCAGACCATCGCGATTGCCCACCCCAAACACAAATTTTAGGGTTATTTTTTGAAAATTTTTGGCCAATTTTGGGGCTATTTTTTGAAAATTTTTGGATCCTTAAGCTCATAGGAGACCCCTTAGCTCATATTTGAAGAGAAACCTGATTATCAATTTTTACCCCCGAGGGCCTGAACGGTCATAACTTTTTCATCCGAAGTCCGTTTTTTGAGCTTAATAGCTTGTTAGAAAGCTCTTTACGAGTACTAGGAAAGAAAGGGGGCCTTGGAAGAAAATTTGTCCAAAGTTTAAAGGGGCTAGAAAGTATATATACTCAAGTGCTTGATCATCCATTTGTGAAATTGGTCTAATATTGGATTTTTCCAGGTCTAGCAAGGGCAATCAAAGCAACACAAAGCAAGGCAATGAAGAATGAAGGGCTTGGGAAGCACGGCTTCTTGGGCATCAAGGCAACCAAAGCAACTGACTTGAGGTTGGAAGATTACTCAACCCCCTTAGTCAATTTTTAGCTTAGGATAAACGTTAGCATTGTGGATTCAAGACGATAGGAACGCACCAAGTTCAAGAGAATTAAATTTATCAAGTTCAAGACAAAAGAAAAGGTGTGTGATACGAGGAAACCTAAAGGAAAGAACCTAAGTCTGACGGAATGAGAACTCAAAGTACCACAGAAAGTCGAATCCTGACACATACATTGAGACAAGAATCTAAAGGGAATTAAAAAGAATCAAGAAAGTAACAAACAAGGAACATTAACGGTCAGAGGAAGAAAATTCATGAACCTTAGATCGGGCAAACACATAGGTAAGTCAGACCGATGAAGCCTTAGATCATCAGAAGCAAGTGTAGGAACCACTGCACGATCGTGGGCACAACAATTGAACACTAGTTATCCCTACGAGAGCTCAGATACGAGTGAATTGAATGGCATTTAGCACAGAAAGACTAGAAGTAGGGTCGAATGTAGCATATTTAGAAAAACCTGAAGGACCCTATAGAATTCAGTTAGAGTTTCTCCGAACCAACCGCTTAGGTGCTCGCATCTATGAGGATAGTTTGTGAAGACAGGTGGTGCAAATGCACAACCCCGATCAATCCATTGGATTGGAACGTCTAGTGGTGAAATTTGAGAGAGATGCGTACATAGACAAGGAAGGAACAATGTACATCTTAAGTACGCAGCCAAACAATACAAATGAGTTTGGTGTAATTTAGTTGGAAACGGATGCGAGAGCACAAGGAAAGGAACCGTTAGAAGAACCTAGAACACCTAGAGGGAAATCTGTACTGACACGAGTACTAGTTCCAGATTGGACCCCTCAGGACAATAGGAGCATAGAATTATTTGTAAACAAAGAAACTGACGAAGCATTTTGGAGGTACAGAACGGAACAACCTAGTGAGGTAGGCTCCATTATAATCTACGAGTTCAAGGACCCAGATACACCTGGAAAGGTTGTATACCTGGATGAAACTTCAGAAAGAGTATTTGTGGTACCTGACCATGCTAGAAACACATACACATGGAGAGGCAAGTTAGTATTCCCTCCATCTCGAGCAAACGTAAATGCGAGCCAACAAGGGGCAGGAACATCCTCAGCCCATGGCATGCAAAGAGAAAAGAACAAAGAGAGACCGGAAGTAAGTTTCAATCATTCCTTAGGGAGAGATAGAACTACCACAAACACAGACAGAGTGGATAGACAAGGAGAACCTAGAATACCAGGTGGTAGAGATGATTTTCCTCTACCTAGACCACGTGAACATGCAAGAATATTAAGACCCACTCAGTTGGTAAAATCCATGAAAATTACTTTGATGGGACAGGAGATCCCTATGACCATGTTGCGGAATTTAAGCAAGTACTAAGAGCAGAACAAGTCGAAGACATGATCACACAATATAATGCATTTGGACTAACGTTAAAGAATACAGCTTTAACTTGGTTCCAACCTTTGCAATATAGGCAATTTAGAGACATCCATCACTTTTTAGAGTCATTCATCACTGAATTCTCTAAAAGTGGGATCAGACATGACACGTCTTCGTTGATTCATAGCTTCAAATAGACCCCTCAAGAAACAGTAAGACTGGGAGGACGTAGGTTTAGACAATATATTGAAAGTTGTCCAGTACCAGAGCTACCCTCACAGGCCAAGCAAGTGTCATTGTTTTTAGATGGCCTTCTGAGCTCTAAACTACGCTCCTATGTGTACTTAAAAGAACCAAGAACACTAGAGCAATGTGTAAGAATTTGTATAGACATTGAGGACAACTTAGGAGACGAGTTGGAACTCTCAAAGGTCTATAAGGACTCAAATTGTTCATCTCTAGCATCCACGAAATTGTCTAGCTCAATAGAAGACTTAGCAGAAAAAGTGGCCCAGAAACTAGGAGTTTCTAGTAAACAGATGCCTAGGGTAACAACAAACAAGCATTGTTACACCTATGGTGGTGATCATATGGCAAACATGTGCTCCAATGCAACACAACCGCAAGCCAATCCTAGTGGCCAATACTGTACAATTGAGAGAAGATACACAAATCACACGGCTCAAGACTGCCCTTATAACAAACAAGCAGTAAGACAGAACTACCTGCAAGCATACGCACAGCCAGGTAGGTATCAAGGTCAATACAATGCTCAGCCATATTACTATAGGCCTCCTTAGAACTACCCATATCAGGCTCAACAGAGACCTCAACCTGTTTTAGCTCAGCAGCCACCCCCACCAGCGAATGTCATCTCAATCAAATACGCTGCTGCAGAAGAGAACCTAAGTAGGGCCTTAGCGCCTTCTTCACCTTTGATCACAGAGAGTGACCGGAACTCAAACAGTTTTGACTCTACTCATGTAGATAGTCCACCCGCGTATTACATGGAGTCACCAGAACACGTGGAGACATATCATTATGATAGTCCGCTAGTGGAACCTAGTTGGGAGCCCGACTACGCTAATGTGATGTACACAAATCCAAATCCACGACCCCAATTGAGACAGCAAAGACCAGAGGGCCCTAGAGGACCATGCTTTAGGTGCCCAGGAGATCATTTCATAAAGGATTGTCCACATCCTCCGATATCAGGACAATCGCAATACTATAACATACAAGGTTTTTGTGCCGATTGTGGTAAAGAGCACATCATAAAAGATTGTCCTAAGAACCCTGTTAATGCTTCAAATGTGACACCGATCAACGTGATAGGTATTGTGCACAATGCAGATGGATCCAACCGTACATACGTACCTATCCAAGCTATAACCAAAGCCCAGGCGCTCTTATAGAACCAACAGTTGAATCATGAGAAAGTAGCTGGAACTAGTGAAGTTGGAGAGTCTAGCAATAAAAAGACAAAATCTTGGAAAGATTCTAGAGAAAGGTTAAAGAGAAAATGGAGTAAAAAAATAATAGAATTGGAAGGAAGTCTCAAGGAATCGAGAGCCAAAATCGTAGAGTTGACTTCACAGGAATTGAATCAAGAGAACCCAGCTCAGAAATCAGGATCAGTTCTAGTGGAACCCATACCAAAAAACCTAGATATGATGTTTCGTGCATATCAAGCAAGAATAAAAGAAGGACCCCTAATAGCTGAAATGAGTAAGAACTACCCTCGAGCAGACCTAGAAATTGAGAGGACTAAGCTTTGCATGAAGATGGTAGAATCAGCACAAGCAATGTTCGAAGCCTCTAGATATCTTAATTGGAATAACAAGGCAAAACCGGAAATACACTTTCAAGGACTAATGGAGAGGCTAGAATACTTGATAGAAAGCAAAGAGAAAAAGGATCAGCATAGGAATCTTAGTGTCCCAGAGACACAGGAAAGGAATGCACCATCCCTGTCTCAAGTACCCAATACGGAAGGTGAAGACAATCTATCTTCCATACATAGGTACTCACATGAATTTCTGAGAGAAATCCAAGAAGAGAAATGGAGAAAAGAACAAGGAACCCATCCTCCTATTCAAGAAATAGACGACTTGCAGGAACATTTTCCCCAAGACATCCCCTCTATTTACGATGATGTAGAGGAGGAGCAACTGAGTGAACAAACACGTTTTGAATCAATTTCTTTGCAAGAATTACCTCAGTTCACAGGAGCTTGGGAAGCAAAGTCTATTAGTATGAAAGCACCCACGATAATAGTAAGGAATGAAGAATCAGTGATCCCAAGAAACACGGAAGTGATAAAGAATACTAAAGTACAGTGTAATCTCACCCTAGAAGAGTTGTTAAAGGTAAAACTAGAACTGTGGAAGCATGTAGCAAATCAATTCCCTGAGCTTGCTACTACACCCTCACAGATAGGATCACATAAGAAGGTATCAAAGATACCCGTAGAAAAGATCGGAGATGTAAGCGAAGGAGAGGAAGGTAACACTTATCTTCCAATAACCCATCAGGGCTACCCCACGAAAGCCATCTTAGATTCAGGAGCCGGAGTAGCCATCGCTACCACCGCTTTATGGAAACGTTGGGGTAAGCCAACATTAAGACCTACCAGGATGAAGCTACAAATGGCTGATGGACACATAGAAAAACCATTAGGCTTACTAGAAGGCATATCTCTCACCACTTGTGGTGTGGAGTTTGAGCATACCTTTGCCATTTGTGATTTTAGTAAAAATCATGCTTACAAGATGATATTGGGACGACCATTCATGCATCAGTTGCAAGTTGTACAAGATTGGAGAACTAATTCTTTGTACTTGCAACATTTAGGAGTGACTACCAAAGTCAATCTTAAAGACTATTCACATTGAGACGTACCTCCAATACAATGGAACACCATCCATAAGACAGAGGTAGAAACAGAATCAATACACTCATTGGAGTCAGACCCCTCATGGTTACAAGAAGACACTCATTTATGGATGTGTAAGGTAGCAAAACAAGAGGAAGAACGGTTGGAAGCTAGGACTTTAGGTGCAGAACAACATCCATGAACCCTTCAAGACCCAGCTTACGCACCTGTAGTATTTCCAGATGAGGAGTTTGAACCTCATGGTTGGGCAGAAATCCTAGCAACCATGGATGTAGCCATCAATGAAGAACAATGGACACCCCACTGTGATGAGGATGGCTATGACATCTCAGTTTTCACGATAGAGCCAATCATGTGTGATTCAGTTTTAGAAGAATGCGAACTGAACACTGATGCATTCGAGGATGCGAGTGATTTCGATCTAGAGTCAATTATAATGGATCCGCCTTTTGCATTAGAAGAAGAATATTTCTACGAGGTAGAACTCATCCTCAGAGACCCGAAGAACTTATGAATGAGGTAAGATTAGCCACACAAGTGACTGACAAAAGTGAAGGTAAGAAAAGAAAGAAGAAAGAAACCATGTCAGAAACAGAAGAATCTTTATTTGAAGTACCCGAGACTTCAAGAAGTATGAAATAGAAGATAGAAGAATAATAGTATGAATGCCTAACAGAAAGGCTGATGATGGAGAAGTATATGATAATCGAGAGAAAACCAAGAAAATCATAGTCGCCATAGAAGGAGAAGAAGAAAAATGTACATACATTGGGCATGATTTGACGAATGAAGAAGAAGAAGAATTAGTTTCCCTATTGCGCGAATATAGAGATGTGTTCGCTTGGAGTTACAAAGACTTGAAAGGAGTAGATCCAGATATATGTTCTCATAGAATCCCTATGACTCAAGATGCAAAACCTACGAAACAGAAGCCATACACGTATAATGATAACTACACTGCGAAGATTAAAGAGGAGATAGATCGTTTGATAGAAGCAAGATTCATTTATGAAATTGAGCATACTGAATGGGTATCCCCCATTGTGGTTGTGCCCAAGAAGAACGGAAAATTGTGTGTGTGTATTAACCTTAAAAAAGTTAATGCCGCCACGATTAGAGATAGTTATCCTCTTCCTATCACGGAACATTTATTGGAAAGAGTTGCGGGCAAGGAAGTTTACAGCTTTCTTGATGGATTCTCAGGCTATAATCAAGTAGCCATTGCTCTAGAAGATCAACACAAGACGGCTTTTGCCACAGAATGGGGCATTTTTGCATTTCGTGTGATGCCATTTGGGCTCACAAATGCACTCGCCACTTTCCAGCGACTAATGTGTCATGTTTTCAAGGAATTCTTACGCAAGAATTTGGAAGTCTATGTCGATGACTTATGTGCTCATTCGAATATAAGACAGACACATATCCCCGAGTTAAGATAAATATTTGACAAATGTCGAGAATATCAGGTTTGTTTGAACCTAGAAAAATGCGTTTTCATGGTCAGACAAGGCAAAATTCTAGGACACATTGTGTCAAAGAATGGAATCTCTACGGACGAAGAAAAAGTGAAGGTGATTGCAGATCTACCTAGGCCAAACAATGTAAAAGAGGTACAAGCATTTATGGGTCATTGTGGTTATTACAGACGATTCATACATATGTATGCAATCATAGCCAAGCCTCTGTACTCTCTTTTGACCAAGTTTGAATGGACAGATGAATGTGAGAATTCATTCATTGAACTTAAACGACGTTTGTGCTCAACACCTATATTAACAACCTCGGATTGGAGTAAGCCATTCCATGTACATGTGGATGCATCCAATTCTGCCATAGGATGTGTGTTAGCACAACCCACGAATGAAGGTAATATAGATCTCCCCATAGCTTATGCAAGCAGACAGTTGAACGCAGCAGAAAGAAATTACATCACTACAGAACGAGAAGGATTAGGAATGATCTACGCGGTAAAGAAATTCAGGCATTATTTGTTGGCAAACAAGTTCAAGTTCTTTATAGATCCTCAAGCGTTACTATACTTAGTCAACAAACCATGTAACACGGGACGATTAATACATTGGTTTTTATTACTCATGGAGTATGACTTTGAAGTAGTAGTCAGGAAAAGGAAGACACATCTCAGAGCTGACCACCTCTCGAGACTAACCTCAGGAGAAGCTCCTCAAGGGATAGCGGATGAGTTACCAGATGCATACTTGTTCAACCTTGAGATAGCCCCAGAATGGGCCAAGCCGATAGTCCCTATTCTCACATATGGACCCAAGAATCCTAGGATAAGAATCAAGGAAGGAGAAATTACGAAGTCTCAAAGATATCAAATATTAGTAGGAAGTATATATAAACAGGATAATCAAAAGATTCTTACTTGTTGTGTAGATGAATCAGAACATGCGAATTGGTTGCAATTAGCACACGTAGGTGCATTAAAGCAACATCATTCGAAACATCGTACTTTGCAGACTCTGCATAGACTAGGATATAATGGCCTACGATGGAAGCAGATGTCTACAAGTTGTGTAAAGAATGCCCTCTTTGTTGTGAAAGACCACCATTAGAACATGCTACATTATATCACGTGTCTCTCACACCAGACTGGAGTGAACCTTTAGTGACATACTTGAGGATGAAAACATTCCCTCAAGGAATGACTTTAGCACAGCAACACAATCTAGAGCAGGAAGCTCGAGACTATTGACTTATTGGTGATAATCTATACAGAAGAGGAAGAGACGGATACCTAAGACAATGTGTTCATGAAAGCGATTATCTGAGCATACTAGAGACTGCACACCAAGGTGTTGCAGGAGGTCATTTTGGACCTGATAGGATAATCAAAGCCATCCTCTTTGCAGGATTTTGGTGGCCCACTCTTCACATGGATGCGCATACCTATGTAAAGAGATGTGGTGTGTGCCAAAGAACTCAATTTCCTACTCGCAGAGATGAAATGCCATTGAAACCCATGATGGGAGGACGTGCATTTTCTAAGTGGGGTATAGACTTTGTAGGACCCATTAACCCCCCTGCAAAAGGTACACATGCTGAATATATTATTGTTGCGATGGATTATCTCACCAAATGGGTAGAGGCAAAAGCCACGAAAAAGAATGATGCACACACGAATGCAAAATTCTTATTTGAAAATGTCTTTACAAGATATGGATTGCCTATAGAGTTAGTGAGCGATCGAGGAACTCACTTTCTAAACCAAGTCATTGAATATTTGTTACAGGATTTTATGGTGATTCACAAGAAATCCGCACCATATCATCCTCAGGCCAATGGTCAGGCTGAAAGCACTGACAAGATCCTTTGTAATGTACTGACGAAACTCATGAACAACAAACGTTCAGATTGGGACAAACAGTTACACCACGCTGTTTGGGGATATCGAGTGGCCTACAAGACCGTACTCAATGCAACTCCCTTTCAGATGTTTTTGGTCAAAATGATGTGCTTCCTTTGGACTTCTTTGTTGCGAACATTTGTTTTATGTAGGGTACAAGTTTCAAATTATGTAAATACCTTTGGGAAGTCTTCAAATACTTCAAGAAGGCTCATATTATTCATAAAATGTAGCAAAAATACCACGTGAGTTCTAGAATATGGTGAGTCAAATTAGTGAGTCACAAGGGAGCTGCAGTGGTGTTCTAGTGGAAGGTCGATGTGGCTAGTTCTCAAAGTCCATCAATACTTTGCTTATTTGAGCACTTGGGTCATGTAATACCTCCATCCAAGTGTCTACCACGAATTTAGATGTATTAGGAAGGTTTTAGATTAGTTTCCCATGCTATAAAAATAGGAGAAAAGTCGTGATCTTGTGGGATGTCCAAGAGAGTCATATGTGTATCTCTATGCTGCTGTAGTTTTTTATGCAGAGATTGCAGAGTTTGTATCTACCTCATTATATATCCAAATTACATGTTTAATATCTCATTTGAAAGCTCTTACTGTCTACTTGCTTCTTGTAAATTTTCATAATCATTGCAGTTGTGAGCTAAGAGCAGTACTCTCTGCAACTAGTGTGTGTTCTCTGTTTTTTATCCCTGCTAAAGGTCTCCATTAAACCTCCAACTTGCAGAGGTCATATCTCCTTGTGTACTTATCCAAATTGAGTGTTCTTTGGCTCATTGGAAAGCTCTTAGAGTCTAGTTAATGTATGTGAAACAATTTTTGAAAATTCTAAGTGAGTAAAGAGCAGTTTTCTCTTCAAGAAGACTGGTCTGTGCATACAAGTTTGTGAAAAAGTCAACTAGGTCCTGTTGGGTTTCACCTACTTCTAGCTGTACTTTGGAGATCAATAAACTCCAACATTGGTATCAGAGCAAGTACTTGGAGGCTTGGAGAAGGTTATCATACCTTGATGAAGAATTTGAAGCTATCAAAGAAGCGGTTCATCATCAACACTACACAAAGGTAGAAGAAGATCGCAAGGAGGCATCTCAAGCAACATGCAAGCAAAGAAAGGTGCACATACCTCATTTACAAGGTAAATATTATAGTTCTTCTCATCACACACATTGGAAAGAAGGATTAAAGGAGGAAGTTTAGCATTTGTATTATGGGATACCAACATGCACAAATAGAGAAGCTTGATAAGACAAATTATCAAGCATGGAAGTTTAGAATCACAGCATACTTGCAAGGTAGAGGCTTGTATGGTTTGATTGACGGCACAGATATCAAACCCACATTACCAGAGGACCCAAATCAGCAACAATTGAGGGAGTTTAGACTTTGGAATGAGAGAGACAAAAGGGTTATATTCATTTTATCACAAAATATTCAAGATTCAATGGTAGGACACATACAAGATCTAGACACAAGTAGAGATGTTTGGCTTGCATTGGAAAGGTTGTATGCTACAGGTACAAGAGCAAGGAAGATTCAACTCAAAAATGAGTTGAATAACATAAAGAAAGATACAAGGACATCGGTGAATGATTACTTGTTGAAGGTTAAAGAGATTGTAGATCAACTAGGATCAATTCAAGCTCATGTGGAGGACGACGACTTGGTTGCACATACTCTCAATGGACTCAAGGATGATGAGAGATGGAAACCATTCATTACTTCAGTTCATGTTAGAGGAGAATTACCAGACTTTGATCAGCTAGTTGCTCTTATGGTCACGGATGAGATGAATCTAAATGGCTCTACTTCAAATAAAAAAGGATCTCAAGGACAAGCTCTTTATGTAGGATCATCAAGAGGTGGAAACAGAGGAAGAAGAGGTTCAAATAGAGGTCGAGGAAGAAGGATCAATGATCAAGGGACTTCAAGTGGCTTCTTCAATGCAAGAGGAAGAGGAAGATCAAGCGCTAGAGGTACGAGAGGCAACTACAACTACAATCAAAGACAAAGGAGTGAAGATAACAACAATTGCTATATATGTGGAAGGTATGGACACTATGCCAAAGATTGTTATCAAAATGAAAATAATCAAGGTGGTAATCGAAGAGGAGGCTATTCAAGAAGAGGTAAACAACAAGGAAATTATGCAGTTGAAGGTAAAAGTGATGATTATGAATCTCTTCTCATGATGAATGTAGAAACTAAGATGAATTGCAATAGTGACGTATGATATGTAGATAGTGGTTGTTCTAACCATATGTCACATGAACTTTGATGAATCACTTTCATGGTATGCAGATAAGAATTGTTTGCAGGTCATGGATGAAAATGAAGAAGGTGTGGTTGAAGGAGATGAATGCATAGTTCAGCCATCAGGAAGTTTAAATGATGAAAGGAGTGGTTTGGATGAAGAAAGAGGATCACCTTTCAATGGAAGATTAAGGCAAGAGTCACCTCCAAGTGTTAAAAGTAAAGATAAACTCAAGCTTGTTGAAGTTAATGATGAAGGAGAGGAAATTAGTGATGTATGTGAGTATGGATAATCATCAAAGGTTCCTAATAAGAAAGGAAGAGCATCTACATTGGAGGTAAGAAGAACTTCGAGAGTGAGTAAGCAACCTCAAAGGCATACTTATGAATCTTTTATGAATACTCATTATGCTTTTATGACAAAAGTTGAGCAGGAAAATGAACCCACATGTTATGATGAGGCAAAAGGAGATGAAAAGTGGGAGAAAGCAATGAGAGAAGAAATGGAAGCATTAGAGGATAACAAGACTTGGAATTTAGTTCCAAAGACACCAAAGCAAAAGGTAATTGGTTGCAAGTGGGTTTTTAAGATTAAAAGAAATAGTGATGGTAGTGTGTCAAGATATAAGGCTAGACTTGTAGCAAAAGGATATAATCAAACTCAAGGATTGGACTATGAGGAAACATTTAGTCCAGTAGCAAACATGGCAACGGTGAGAACTTTGTTGGCTTTAGCTGCAAGTAAAAGGTGGAATATATATCAACTCGATACAAAGAATGCCTTTCTTAATGGTGAGTTAAATGAAGAAGTGTATATGTCACAACCAGATGGTTATGTGGATGCAAAATGTCCTAATCATGCAGGTTAAAGAATGCATTGTATGGTCTTAAACAGGCACCAAGGGCATGGAATGCAAGGTCGGTAAAGTATCTTATGCTGCAAGGATACACAGCGAGTCATGCTGATCCTTCACTTTATGTAAAACATGTAGATGACATGTGTGTCTATGTATGCATTTATGTGGATGACTTGTTGATTACAGGGAATGATGCAAAAGCAATTGATGAGATAAAAGGTAATTTAGGAAAGGAATTTAAAATTTCAGGTCTTGGTTTGCTTAGATACTTTCTTGGGATTGAAATTGTGTATAGCGATGAAGGTATGTGGTTGATACAGAGAAAGTATATATGTGATATGCTGAAAAGGTTTTGTATGCAGGAATGTAAATTTGTTTCTACTCCAATGGAATGTAATGTAAAGTTGAGTGCAAAGGAAGGTGATGAGTTGCATGATATGAATGTATATAGATCCATGGTAGGATCTTTGATTTATGCAACAAAAACTAGACATGATATATGCTATGTAGTGGGAGTATTGTCACAGTTTATGCATGAACCTAGAGTACCTCATATGCATGCAGTGAAAAGAGTGCTTAGGTATTTGAAAGGTACCATGAACGAAGGATTATTTTATAGTCATGATGCTGATCTAACTCTTAAAGTCTTTAGTGATGCAGATTGGGCTGGAAGCAAAGATGATAGAAGATCCACAAGTGGATATGTGGCAATAGCAGGAAACAAGATATTAACATGGAAATCAAAGAAATAGCCTACAGTTGCTTTATCTTCTACAGAGGCTGAGTATAGAGGTTTAGCATTGGCTACTACTGAGTTTATGTGGTTTAAAAAGTTGTTTCATGACTTGAATGTGCAGGTTGATGTACCACAGATATATGGGGATAACTTGAGCAGCATTCATATGACCTCAAATCCTATTTTTCATGCTAGAACAAAGCATATAGAGATTCACTATCATTATGTTCGAGAGAAGGCCATAAACAATGAAGTACAAGTTTCTTTTGTGGGAACAAAGGATCAAGTTGCAGATATCTTCACCAAATCCTTGGATGGACCAAAGCTTCAAAGATTCAACTATATTCTTGGCATGAAGGAAATACCCTTTGAAACTTGAGGGGGAGAATGTTGCGAACATTTGTTTTATGTAGGGTACAAGTTTCAAATTATGTAAATACCTTTGGGAAGTCTTCAAATACTTCAAGAAGGCTCATATTATTCATAAAATGTAGCAAAAATACCACGTGAGTTCTAGAATATGGTGAGTCAAATTAGTGAGTCACAAGGGAGCTGCAGGGGTGTTCTAGTGGAAGGTCGATGTGGCTAGTTCTCAAAGTCCATCAATACTTTGCTTATTTGAGCACTTGAGTCATGTAATACCTCCATCCAAGTGTCTACCACGAATTTAGATGTATTAGGAAGGTTTTAGATTAGTTTCCCATGCTATAAAAAGAGGAGAAAAGTCGTGATCTTGTGGGATGTCCAAGAGAGTCATATGTGTATCTCTATGCTGTTGTAGTTTTTTATGCAGAGATTGCAGAGCTTGTATCTACCTCATTGTATATCCAAATTACATGTTTAATATCTCATTTGAAATCTCTTACTATCTACTTGCTTCCTGTAAATTTTCATCATCATTGGAGTTGTGAGCTGAGAGCAGTACTCTCTGCAACTAGTGTGTGTTCTCTATTTTTTATCCCTGCTGAAGGTCTCCATTAAACCTCCAACTTGCAGAGGTCATATCTCCTTGTGTACTTATCCAAATTGAGTGTTCTTTGGCTCATTGGAAAGCTCTTAGAGTCTAGTTTATGTGTGTGAAACAGTTTTTGAAAATTCCAAGTGAGTAAAGAGCAGTTTTCTCTGCAAGAAAACTGGTCTGTGCATACAAGTTTGTGAAAAAGTCAACTAGGTCCTGTTGGGTTTCACCTACTTCTAGCTGTACTTTGGAGATCAATAAACTCCAACATTCTTGATACCGACCCTTAAGGTTGCACAAGAACATCAGTGGACCGGCCATGAATTATCAGCAAGAATAATGGACTTGGAACGATTAGGAGAAACCAGGCTGAAAGCAACAGTAGGGATATATGCAGCAAAGAAACGACAGAAAGCATATTTTGATGCACATGTGAAAGATAAAGGCTTAAAAGAAGGAGATTTAATTCTAGTATATACTCTGAAGCAACACGCACGGAAGTTAGAAAAGCGAGGTTATGGACCTATGATCATTAACAGACGCTCGACAAGTGGAGCAGTACAATTAGCCACCTTAGAAGGAGACATAATGCCTAATTACATTAGTGGCTGTAGAGTCAAGTTATATCAGGAACCTCTTACCGAGGATATGCTCAGACGACTCACGTTGGCAAAGAAGCGTAAGGAGGAAGAAAATAGAATACGCGCAGAAGCTCAGGTAGAAGCCATAGAACGCATTAAGCGCATGAAGCTAAGAAGACAAGGACTAGGGAGAAACCAGTATAACCATCTGGAAACATCACCCAGATATCCCATGGCCATGTGTCAAGTAAAGTCAACCACTCATCCTAGCATAGTGGACAGAAGAACATTCATTACAGTCAGGCTAGAGCACGACAACCCTTGCCAAGAGCTTAGGGATTTAATTGACTCAAGTGCTGCGACTAGTGCGATTAGATGGTCCCACTATAAGGATTCAGGAATCGAATTGTTGCCAATTGAGGCATACCTCATAGGGCTAGGAGGCATGGAAACCCCTTGCATGGGTGAGGTGGACCTTCCTATCCTCATACATGATGTGACCTTGACAGTGAAGCTACTAGTGTGCCATGATGACGACCTGATAGAACCCCTAATCCTTGGCTAAGATTGGCTATACGATCACTCAATGGACCTAAATCTTAGACAAGGCTCCTTGCAGATTGGAACCTTAGATCAGAAGCGAGTGATACCACTTGAATTCCCTAACAGCATTCCGACTGAGGTTTGTAACCCTAGACCCTATGAAATGAATGCGATGGAAGACCGTAAGATCTTTGGTCAGATCAGTCACGTTACGTTGTCGTCGTGATCAGGATTCAAGCCTTGAACATCAAATTACAGAGACCAAACAAAGTCCTAATAAAAATGATTTTATGAGCGTGATGTTCGATATGGACATTATCAACACATCTGATACCGGTGAAATCTATTCCTTTATGTGGATCTGATTGCATATAAGCACTCGATATGTTTTCTTTCTATTTATTGATATTGAACATTGTAACTCCGGTTGTTTGAATGCTTTGAAATAGAGAGAATCAATGTAATAAAGGTAGTGAAATATGAGTGCAAGTAATTTAAGTGTGACTTATGTGCGCGTAAATGAACTTGTAAATGTAAAGATTTATATATATGCATAAATGTGTTTTAAGTGGAGCATACAGGTCAGGATGCGGAGGACTTGGTATGCTCTCTATGGGCCATATATTAATTCCTCAAAGTGATTTACGGTATAGTCAGCAAACGCATGATGGGGCTCTGCTATGTTGTGCATGGAGTATGGATAGCAAGTACATATTGACAGGGGGGGAGGATGATCTAGTTCAAGTCTGGAGTATGGAGGACCGTACTGTTGTAGCCTGGGCAGAAGGTCATAATTCATGGGACACCCAGCTACTTCTGTGGGATCTCTCAATGGATGAGATTGTTGTGCCTCTTCGAAGATTAAATCCTTCAGGAAGCTCTCCAAGAGGCAGTAATGGAAGTGGTCACTCTAATCATTGGGACAACATCCAGAATCGCTCTGGTGTCTTGCAGCCACCACCAATGAGGCGAGAAATTCCAAAGTTGTCCCCTATTGTGGCCCATCGTGTCCATGTGGAACCCCTTTCTGGCCGCACATTCACAAAAGATGCCATTCTGACTGTTGGCCATGAAGGGAATGTTGGGTTTTCGTGCGACAGGTGGAGGGGGCAGCAGAGAGTTAGCCATGGCAAAGGGCCCTATGTCGACGCTCTCTTCGTATGCGGCTGTACTGGTTATGCTCTTCCCGGCTCTTTTCTTTAGTTTGTTTTTTTCTCCGTATATGAAGATCAGGTCGGCATATGGGACTGGGATCAACAGTACATTGGAAGTGTAAAAGAAGCGACGAGGAGGGGTAGAGGTCGATTGGAAGGAAGCTCTGACACCCGTGGAGAAGGGGACGTGCATGCTGAGCTGGGTGCTCCATAGATGCATATCTCGGAAGTGCTAAAAAAATCTGAGAGGGCTGCATGAAAAGGAAGCTTTGGGCCGCTGCTGATGAAAGGGAAAGAGAAGGTCAGACGATCCGATCAAAGAAGAATGCTGAGTAGGAAAGATCTTGGGGCCAATAGAAAGAAGAAGTAAGGCAAAGAACGCGAGGAGGACACATACAACAACTGACGACTATACACAGTAGATTAAGAGAGATACAGAATCCGGAGGTACAGTTTTGGAGGATCAAAAGCTTCAATAAACAGAGACCCAACTTTTAAAGTAGGTCATTATATGCATAAGAGCGGACATGGAATGATGGTGGAATGATTCACGCTAATGGGAAAGGAGGTCCAACAGCAGAAAAGGAAAAACGAAAATCATTCAGATCGGCTTCATTTTTGACAGAGAATACTCAGAAGTTATATTGATTGTGAAATAGGAGAAGAAGAGGAGGAGGACGCATATGATCCGCAGACAGCTGCAAAGTAGGAAAGTTTTCGCTTTCTTCTGGTGAATCACTGTAGCCGAAGCAGACAGAGGACGAGGAGGAGAGGTTTTTTTTTGTTGAGCAGAAGCCATCTCTATCTGCCAAGAAAGTCACTGACGTATCTCAACTGGCTTTGACCTCCCCTGTGAGTTTCTGGTGTTCTTTCTTATGAGTTTGACATGATGGAAGCTTTATGATAACTGTTTCAGTTCTGTTCTTATTTTTCTTGCCATTGCTATGTCATGTACACATGCTGTGGAAGATCATGAATGTACAATTTATCTGTGGTTTATGTTCTCTTGAAAACAGATTTCCTGCTAAAAAACTTCATGTTTGGAATCAACCAGCTGAGGAACTTACTAATACATAGTGGAAGGATATGTAGTATGCTTTGGGTTCTGGTGAAAAATTTTGTAGACGTACAACTTATATATGCAATACTTTGCATCGATATGACTGCTGTTTTTGGATATTCCAGTGCTTGAGATATTGGAAGAAAATGGTGCCATTTATGTGTTTGCTTGTGTGAGAGGGCATGAACATTATTGTGAGAAGTCTTAGAGCAGCTCAGGCACATGAAGTATTGGCAAAGGAACACGGGTTTAGTACTGTGAACAACCAGAGTGAATGGTGATTGATATGCAACAGAGTAAGATTTCTGGACAATAGATTAAATGCAGATTTTTTTTTTTTTTAAAAAGACATCGTTAGTTGATCATACTCAATTTTAAGCAAAGGTAGGACAAATATATTGAATCTGGAGTCATTTAAATGTTAAGTTGAGGAAACAGATTGAAGTTTGTGCTGATTAAATAGATATGTAGTCTGTATTTATATTGATAATGCTGCCTTTGTCAGAGAATTAGGAAGTGCCTTGCTGAGTGCACTCGTTTCTAATGTATTGTTTGAAATTGAGTTAAAGAGGGACAGTGAAATCCTCTCAGGTATGCGCAGGTGTTATATATGCCTTCCCTTCTGTTAGACGGTTAATTGGAAATCATGGACGGATAGGTTAGTGGATGTCATGGACTGCTTTCTACAAGGCAAGTTTTTGGACGTGTTATGACAGGTCGCGAGAGAGGTATTGAGCCAGCGCAGGAGCTTGGAACAGAGCAGTTCTACCGTGTACTACTAGATTGTGACAAACAAGTTAAAAAAAAGAAAGATTTGTTTTTCTTCTTCTGTCTCTCAAACAAAAGAAAAGGGAAATCGGATCTCATTTCATCCTCAAGAAACGTTCAAGCTTCCGAAGGTTACTAGGGATCCAGTCTAGGGCTCGATTGATCTAGTACAGCACATACCAAAGCTTACTAGAATTTCCGAATTTTGGCTAACGGGTGCCCATATTCACTGTTGTGCAGGCAACTCTCTCACACGATCTAATCTTAAGTAGAGTCTGGATGTCCCAACTTCTATATCTTGTTGTGTGTCTGTGTTCTTATTGCTGCCTTAACTGCAAATCTTTGGGCCTATCTCTGTCATTATGTCTGTTCGGTAAATAGGTGCGCAATATATTTTATTTTAGAGGGATGAAATCTATCAATGATGCTCTAAAATTATGACTGGAGATGTAAGTCCACGAAAGCATATCACAGTCTTCTCATAGTGAAACTGCATATCCTTTTGATCCTTATGATCGACAAAGTGCGTGTGTCCTCAACTCCTTGTATTCTAAACTAAAGCTTATCTATTGCATGTGTACATAACTAGGATCTTTGTCATGGGAGCTTTGTTTTGCATATGAGTATACATGCATCCATGATATAATTTATTACTCCTTCTTTGAGCATAAATATACAAGTATCCATATACCCCTATTCCTCTCTCCTTTCTATGAACCCCGCGACATACCTGGTGAACCCGACGTGAAAGGAGGAGAGTGTAGAGATCCTGATCCTAGTTTAAAGAGTGGTGCAGTTGAGTGAGCTCATTGTGCTTAACCATTTATGGGCGACGCAACGATGGATGTTATAACCCAACTTCTGCGCTTTCAGCAGGACGAGAAAAGACGAAGTGCCATTCAGGCATTTCATGAGCGAGTAGTCAGAAGAAGTGGATATTTCAGTGGTAAAAATGTTACTCGTTTTTGCAAGGAATATGAATTGGAGGCACGATACCTTGGTACGGGTCTAACACCATTAAGTGACCAAGAATTAATTGACAATTTTGTATACGTTTCAGAATTACATTTGCGTGACCAACTAGTTGTGGATGCACCTCGACTAGTTATAGAAGGGCAAATAAGATGGTCACAATACAAGATGATACTCATAAGGATGTTTGCACTGGATGATGAAGATAAAGTGACTAGATCCACATTTCTAAAGTGGATACATAAACCAAAAGATCAATCTGTTTTAGATATAAAAAGGGAGTTTGATCAACAATTTGCAGATTTATCTGATTATGATAAGAGGGCTATGGATCAAGAAAAGGTATCCTTGTTTCTCCGGGCTATAGATTCGAAAGCCCGAGAAGAAATTTTCCCGCAATTACAACAGATAGGAACTGAGTCTGGTCTTACTGAAGACTGGGGTAATGTAGATGAAGCTGTTAGGGGATATGTAGAAAAGCAAAGAACTTTGTCTAAGTTCATGCAAAGCTGGCATGATGATTTGCAAGAAGAACAAGCTCAGGCTGTTCAGCAACCTGTACCGAACCCTCAGGTAAACCTACCAATACCAAAGGATGTTGTGCCCACTAATACAATGGAAGATATGTTCAAAAAGTTTAGTGACCTTACGATTCAAAGTATGAAGCAGATGATTGAAACTCAATCTTTACAAGCACCGGCACCTAAAAATCCAAAAGCTCCGGAAATTAAAAGATGTATTTGGTGTGACTCTTTGGAGCATAACAGATACTCATGTGAGAGCTTCAAAGAAGCATTAGCAAAGAACTTGGTATTCGTTAAGGAAAAGATGATATATGATTCTAAGACTGGAGAAAAGGTAAACATTAATTTTGGTCGGGGAGGAATGAGAATATTCTTCCCTGGCACTTGTGAAAACGTTGCTTCAACATCGCATACGTATGCATGTCAGGTAGTTGACGAAAATAATGATTTAGAACCGTGGTCTAAAGTAATAAAGTCCTTAGACCGTGGGAAGATGCATCATGAAATTTTAAAGACAGCTAGTAATGAAATCCGAGGGGTAAGTGGATGGGATGATCCAGTAGACACTCTTTCGGTTGTTACATACCTATGCTCTTCGGTAGAGCATGAAGCAGTAGTGGAGGAGAAACGAAGAAGAACCAATGAGGGTGAAGAGGAGAAAAGAAGGACTAGGCGTCAAGTAGAAGCTTCACGTGAACAACCTCAAATACCAAACCAAAGCCATCCAACACAAACAAACCAAATAGATCCACCATCACAACCAACAATAATCCAACCAAATAAAATTCCAACTCAAGTTCAAATTCCTACTTCTGCTGAGATGCCAGTCTCTACCCACGATAATATTCCTCCTCAAGATCAAGAAATGCAATCTGTGAAAAAAGGTCAAGGAAAAGTGAGAAATCCCTCATACATGCTAAAATCGCATATAGAGCAAGCCACAAATCTTAAACAAGTTCTCGAAAAAAGAGTGCTCGATAGTGTAATCGAATTTACACTCGGTGAGTTACTGGGAATAGCAAAAAGAGAATTTCTAGAAGTAATAATTGACCTCTTAAGAAGGAAACGACAACCAATAGCTGACATGCAAGAAATTGAAAGAATGGATGAAGAGACTCCCGATCATACTGTGCAAGCGCAAGTTCAAGAGCTAAAAAATATACTTGAACCAATTGAGACTGATGTTCAACCGTGCATGCATGAGGAAATATCCTTGGAAAAGAATTCTTCCGACATAACCCCTTCGAGTTATTACACTAAAGATCATTGGGCCCGAGCCACAACTGAGACGTTGGTAAGATTAGAAAAAATTAGCACTCCAGTTGTCGCTCTTATTGATCATGGGTCTGAAGTTAACTTGATGTCTAAAGATCTCTATATGAAGGGGAAATGGCCAATAGACATGCAGCCTGGTTGGAGAATTAAGGCTGCGAACTCAATGCCAGGTGAGTTGTTTGGTGCATGCCCGCAGGTTCTAGTTACAATTGGAGATGTCAGTGACTATCAAAATTTTTTCGTACAAGATCATTCTAGTTACTCATTGATTCTAGGGCAGCCATATATTATTGCCTTAAGAATGGAAACAAGAGTCTTAGAAGATGGATCGGCTTATGCGCGAATCCGTAGTAAGGATGGGAAAAAGGCAGTTCAATTTATGACGGTATGTGTGGATCACATCAGGAATAGAACTTCTCTTCGGACAAGGCCTATTCCCGAAGATTACGAGGATCAAAGTTTTTAAAGGAAGCTTTCATAAGTCGGGACTATGAAGGCTTGAAAAATGAAAAGATCCCGAACGTAAATATGTTTATATCAAGTTTTATAGCACTTTCTTCGACAAATTCATTTCAGTTTCGTGTTTTTTCTGAGTTAAAAAAGTGGGAAAAGCAATACATAGTGGATCTTCAAAGAAATTTCCATGGATGTAGAGTTCTTAACTTTGACGAGGAAATCTCTGGAGTCTTTGATGAGATATCCTTTGCAGACACATTGTTTGATCTGCAAGAGTTAGTTCAAGGAAAAAGGAATGATTATGTGATTCAAACGCACTCTATTTCCATGTATAAGGAAATAGCAAAGTTTGAGCAAGATGAAATAGGTAAAGAAGTCTTCGTTGAAACAAAATACAAAACAATTGATAAAAAGATAAAACCAGTCGCAGTTCCACTTCCTGAAGATAGTAATAAACTTATGGATGATGTAAAAAATCAGCCACCTCTCAGAGATAAGAGAAAAATAGGCCATGAATTCACTAAAGAAACTCTCGAGCAAATTCAATTAGGGAAAGATGGTTTCCTCAGCGATAAAGAGAAGGATGTATTCTCTCGGATGTTATTTAAGCATGGAAAAGCTTTTTCTTTCAATGCACAAGAAATTGGATGTGTAGATCCATCTGTGGTGACACCTATGATAATTTTCACAATTCCACATGTACCTTGGAATCTCAGACCGATTCCAGTACCAAAAGCTCATATTTCAAAGCTAATTGATCTGTTGAATGACAAAATTAGAATGGGGATTCTTGAGCCATCAAGTGCTCCCTATTCTAACCGTTGGTTTACTGTACCAAAAAAGAATGGGTCATTAAGATTTATCCAAGATCTACAGCCAGTGAATAAAGTGACAATTAGAAATATGGGAACTGGGCCTATTGTAGACGAATATGCAGAAGCTTTTGCAGGAAGATCTATTTATTCAATGGGAGATTTGCACTCTGGATATGATCAATTCCAGCTAGCTCTCGAAAGCCGTGATTTGACGACTATGAGGACGCCACTTGGGCTTGTGCGCATGTGCACTTTGCCGCAAGGTGCCACGAACTCAGTAGCACACATGATGAATGGTATGCATAAAGTTCTTAGGGATTTTATTCCACATCTGACTATGCCATTCATTGATGATGTTCCTATTAAAGGCTGTGAAGAAAGAGATAGAGACGAGACTCTTGATGAGGATGGATGTAGGAATTTTGTTAAAAAGCACATAACCGATTGTGAATCCATTCTTAGTCGGCTGGAAGAGGTTCATTTGACATTGTCTGCTGAAAAATCAGTATTTGGAGTGCAAGAAGTTTTAATTGTAGGAAGTTTATGTGGACCTAAAGGAAGAAAGCCATGTCCAAAGAAAGTAGATGCCATCCAACACATGAAAGAGGTCTGCTCCTCGATCACTGAAGTGAGGAGATTTCTTGGGGCATGTGTTTTCTATGTTGTATGGATTCCTCATTTTGCCCATATCGCTGATCCACTTTATCAATTACTTAGAAAAGGGCAAAGATTTCAATGGAAAGATATCCATACTCAAGCAGTAAGAAAATTAAAGAAAGCACTTGCAGAAGCTCCATTGCTCAGAAAGGCTGATTATACTGATAATAAAGAAATTTATATTACCATAGATACAAGTCCGACAGGTATAGGTTGGGCGATTGGCCAAGAGGATGATGAAGGAAAAAGATATGCAATTCGTTTCGGAGCTAAAGTTTTAAATGTTCGCCAGAGAGGTTACCCTCAAATTAAGCGAGAGCTTTGGGGGATAGTAACTGCACTTAAAAATGATAAAGAATATCTGATTGGGGCAAATGTGGTAGTAGAGACAGACTGTTTACCATTGTTGGGAATGATTGTGAATTGTTCCACTGCAGATATTGCCATGTTAAGATGGATAGCATATATTAAGTCGCTAAACCCTGAGTTTGTTCATATAGCTGGAAGGAATAATGTGGTGGCTGACATGCTATCACGAGCTATATATGAAAATGAAGATTTGATGACTTCTAATGATGAAGAGATAGGTCTAGACTTTTATGCTTCACATGTACATAATTTAAGCCTAAATGAAGCATCTACTGGTCTAAATAGAAATGAGCCTAAGCGTCAAAATGAAAGGCTTGGAATTTGTACTGAGTCTTTAAAGGAAGATCAAAATAGCTTAGGAAGAGGGGAAGATAACAGATGGATAGAAGAAGAACCTTACAAGATCCAAATAGGAATAACAGAAAGATTCAATAAAGACGAATATGAAAATGAGTGGAAGGAAATCGGGAGATATTTAAGTATGAAGTGTCCTGATTTTAGTTGGAGTAAAGAAAAATTTCGTACCATTCGAAGAAAGTCAAACAATTATTTCCTGAAAGATGGATTGCTCTGGAAGCAAAGGATTGGAATGGGAAAGATGCCCCAGCGAGTTGTAGGTTGTGAAGAATCGAGAGGAAGGATTATGCGTGAAATGCATAGCTCACTATGGGCCGGTCATAAAGGCTTTCAAGGAACTTATGAAAAGATAAGGGAAAGATACTGGTGGCCTGGAATGTATGTGGATACCCAAAACTACGTAGCCACTTGTAAACCTTGCCAGATGTACTCCAATGTTAGACACAGAGATGAATTACATCCAACATATCCTCTTAATATTCACTATAAGTGGGTTGTTGATTTAGTTACAATGCCATTAGGGGTGCATCAGATGAGGTATATTGTATTAGCAAGGGAAGACCTAACAAATCATGTTGAAGGGAGAGCTTTAAGGACGAAAACTACAAGCAATGTATGCAAGTTTCTACTAGAAGACGTGTTTAGTAGATTTGGTTATGTGGAGAAAATAGTTGCTGATAGAGGTGAGCTTGATGCTCAGGAAGCTGAAGACTTCTTTAAAAAATATGGAATTCGATTATCACTCACCACCGCTTACAATCCTGAAGCTAATGGAAAAATTGAACGTGGTCATCCACCAATTATTAAAGCTTTGGCTAAGGCTTGTGAGGGGAAAATAAAGAATTGGCCAAATTACCTTCCATTTGCCCTTTGGGCAGATAGGATGACATATACTAGAACTACCGGATATATGCCAGCGGAATTGATGTATTGTCAGAAACCTATTTTGCCGACGGAGTCACATGCTTTAGCATGGACTTCCTTGCCTTGGGAAGATGAGGTGTCAAGAGAAGATCTTCTAGCAGTGCGGATTCTTCAACTAGAAAGAGGGAAAAATCTGGTAGAAGAAGCTGCATTTAAGCTTAGAGCTTCTAGAGAGAAAAATAAAATTGCATTTGACAAGTCCCACAGATTAAGGCCAAAGAGGTTGAAGGAAGGAGACTGGGTACTTGTTTATGATAGCTCGTTGAATACTCAATATGAGGCTCGAAGAAAACTGGTTAAGAGATGGTTTGGTCCCTATGTGGTATGTAAAGTTTTTGATAATGGAACATACTCACTTAGAGAATTAGATGGGACTAAGTTAAAGGAATTAATTGCTGGAAAGAGAGTTAAGCTCTTTAAAAGAAGAGAGAATGAGAATTACGAAACAGTAATAAATGAAGACGAAGAAGAGGATAGTGAAGAGGAAAGATGTGAAGATGATAAAGATGAGGATATCAATAAGGAAAATGATTAAAATAAATTACACCGTAAGATGATGTATATATACATATAAAAACATATATACATACATGTAGGTATATAATAAAACTATATAGACAAATAACAAGATATGAATCCGTCTATATGTAATAAATAAGTAAAGCAACAATTAAATTAAATGTATGTGCTTTACTTAGTCATAAATTTCTATTAATACTAATTTTTGTTTCTTACAGGGTACTGACGGAGATTTGTGATCAGACCATTAATAGGAAGTTTTTTTTTAGGCTTGATTGGACTGTTTGACTATCTTAGGATCTCGAATGGACAGTGGAGATTCCAATGATACATCCATTCCTGAGGGTAGCATTCCTGAAAGATTTAGAGAGACGTCAGGGAGTGTGCCTGAAAGGAGAACCTTAGATAGTTCTTTTATATCAACTTACTTGCTCCCTTCACCAGAAAATGAAGAAAGAATTCCTGTAGAAGAGTTTATTAAAGATCGTATCACTAGGGAGACCTTGATTCCATCATCAAATGAAAGAAGTATACTCAGGTATCGAAGGGCACGAACGTATGGAGAGGATGATACTTCGGATAACCGTGAGTCGTACATGGAAGTAGACCCAACAGCACTTCTTGTATATAGTCAAGACTTAGCAGAATATGCAGAACTTTTACAACAGCTTGCCTTGTTCCGTAGGGAACGTGAAGGGGGTGAGACGTCCTAAAGATAGATTAAAAATGTTGTATTAAAGAAATGTGTAAATAATGTCTGTTTTGAATCAAGTTAGGTTTTTTTTTTATGAAGAATAAAGTCAGGGAAGATCCTTGGAGACCGGCAAGAAAATAAATACCAATGTATATAAATAAAGCCAGGTAATACTTTCCTTCTTTTGAATAATTGTTTTTTATATAGATTCGTGTGAAATAAGCCTCCGATTTTTGCAGGATGACCAAGTTCAAGTTTTTTTTTAAAGAAAGAATGATTAAAGGCGACAAGCTCGAGCGGCTTCTGATTGTATACTGGTAAGATGTTATTGTTTGAGTTTCTTTTCCTCTCATGTATATATGTGTATATATGTATATATATATATATATCTATATGAAAAGACTACATGGGTTGGGTATATGATATGTAAATAAGTGCATAATTAAGAAAAATTAAGTAGAACAAAAATCTTGTGCCACTAATTAGATTACTTATAATGTATAAGGGCCAGGATTATATGAGTAAGGTTAGAGGATGGACTAGAACTTTCGAAAGCAAGACCTAGGAAGGTGAAGGGAAGACCTAGACTAAGTATCTGTATATAGTAGTGTTTACAAATACTTGATGAGTGAGATACTTCGACTTCTACTCTTGATCTCTCATCTGGCCTGATCTTCAGACAAATTATATCTTGAGAAAAGAATTCTTATACCAGCCAGCTTTTTATATGTATGTGTATGTGTTGTTGGGTGCTGCGATGAGCTAGTAGGCGGGTGGAACTACCCTGGTCGGGTGATCAGGGCCACGAGCTGACGCTAGTTGTGTCGTATGGCCTGACCTATATGTTGTTACGCGCTCATACGGGTTGATAGGCGGGTGGAGTCACTCTGACCGGGTGGTCAGAGCCACGAGCTGACGTTGATTTCGTATGAGGCTGACATTGTGCATCGTGCGCTATGTCGGGTCGGTAGATGGGTGGGCTAATCCTGGCCGGGTGGTCAGGACCACGAGTCGCATCCGATTTCGACATAGGCCGAAAAGTGTGGAAAAATAAATAAATAAAAATAAAAAGCAAAGAAATAAAGGTTGAGCTGGATAAAGAATTAAAATAAAGAAAAACAGAATAAAAAAAATATGAGAAAAATAAGAAAAGGGCCTGAAGGGATTTCAAATGATAGAAGATCAAGAGGGAAGCCAGAAGCGAGTTTCATAAATCGAGTTAGTGAAGACTGGTATATGCAAATGCTTCGGATAGGCTACTAGATCTGACCGGGTCGAGTTAACGAGAGAGCTAAGAAGTTTTCGATTTTTCTCATATGATTTCTAGTCTAAGTGCATTAGTGTAATCTGATATGTTGTACGAGGTGTTTTTGTCTACCTTCTTTTCTTGATTTATGCCAAGTTTAATACATATTCAGATTTCATGCATCAAGTTAAAGTTTTCTTTAAGTTCTGTTTATATGCTATGACTATTTGATCCTTGCTTGTGTTTGATGTTGTGTATGCAGGTTGATTGGCACATCCGGGGGATGCACAGGTTCGGAGGGGGTGGATGTCGTCGTGATCAGGATTCAAGCCTTGAACATCAAATTACAGAGACCAAACAAAGTCCTAATAAAAATGATTTTATGAGCGTGATGTTCGATATGGACATTATCAACACATCTGATACCGGTGAAATCTATTCCTTTATGTGGATCTGATTGCATATAAGCACTCGATATGTTTTCTTTCTATTTATTGATATTGAACATTGTAACTCCGGTTGTTTGAATGCTTTGAAATAGAGAGAATCAATGTAATAAAGGTAGTGAAATATGAGTGCAAGTAATTTAAGTGTGACTTATGTGCGCGTAAATGAACTTGTAAATGTAAAGATTTATATATATGCATAAATGTGTTTTAAGTGGAGCATACAGGTCAGGATGCGGAGGACTTGGTATGCTCTCTATGGGCCATATATTAATTCCTCAAAGTGATTTACGGTATAGTCAGCAAACGCATGATGGGGCTCTGCTATGTTGTGCATGGAGTATGGATAGCAAGTACATATTGACAGGGGGGGAGGATGATCTAGTTCAAGTCTGGAGTATGGAGGACCGTACTGTTGTAGCCTGGGCAGAAGGTCATAATTCATGGGACACCCAGCTACTTCTGTGGGATCTCTCAATGGATGAGATTGTTGTGCCTCTTCGAAGATTAAATCCTTCAGGAAGCTCTCCAAGAGGCAGTAATGGAAGTGGTCACTCTAATCATTGGGACAACATCCAGAATCGCTCTGGTGTCTTGCAGCCACCACCAATGAGGCGAGAAATTCCAAAGTTGTCCCCTATTGTGGCCCATCGTGTCCATGTGGAACCCCTTTCTGGCCGCACATTCACAAAAGATGCCATTCTGACTGTTGGCCATGAAGGGAATGTTGGGTTTTCGTGCGACAGGTGGAGGGGGCAGCAGAGAGTTAGCCATGGCAAAGGGCCCTATGTCGACGCTCTCTTCGTATGCGGCTGTACTGGTTATGCTCTTCCCGGCTCTTTTCTTTAGTTTGTTTTTTTCTCCGTATATGAAGATCAGGTCGGCATATGGGACTGGGATCAACAGTACATTGGAAGTGTAAAAGAAGCGACGAGGAGGGGTAGAGGTCGATTGGAAGGAAGCTCTGACACCCGTGGAGAAGGGGACGTGCATGCTGAGCTGGGTGCTCCATAGATGCATATCTCGGAAGTGCTAAAAAAATCTGAGAGGGCTGCATGAAAAGGAAGCTTTGGGCCGCTGCTGATGAAAGGGAAAGAGAAGGTCAGACGATCCGATCAAAGAAGAATGCTGAGTAGGAAAGATCTTGGGGCCAATAGAAAGAAGAAGTAAGGCAAAGAACGCGAGGAGGACACATACAACAACTGACGACTATACACAGTAGATTAAGAGAGATACAGAATCCGGAGGTACAGTTTTGGAGGATCAAAAGCTTCAATAAACAGAGACCCAACTTTTAAAGTAGGTCATTATATGCATAAGAGCGGACATGGAATGATGGTGGAATGATTCGCGCTAATGGGAAAGGAGGTCCAACAGCAGAAAAGGAAAAACGAAAATCATTCAGATCGGCTTCATTTTTGACAGAGAATACTCAGAAGTTATATTGATTGTGAAATAGGAGAAGAAGAGGAGGAGGACGCATATGATCCGCAGACAGCTGCAAAGTAGGAAAGTTTTCGCTTTCTTCTGGTGAATCACTGTAGCCGAAGCAGACAGAGGACGAGGAGGAGAGGTTTTTTTTTGTTGAGCAGAAGCCATCTCTATCTGCCAAGAAAGTCACTGACGTATCTCAACTGGCTTTGACCTCCCCTGTGAGTTTCTGGTGTTCTTTCTTATGAGTTTGACATGATGGAAGCTTTATGATAACTGTTTCAGTTCTGTTCTTATTTTTCTTGCCATTGCTATGTCATGTACACATGCTGTGGAAGATCATGAATGTACAATTTATCTGTGGTTTATGTTCTCTTGAAAACAGATTTCCTGCTAAAAAACTTCATGTTTGGAATCAACCAGCTGAGGAACTTACTAATACATAGTGGAAGGATATGTAGTATGCTTTGGGTTCTGGTGAAAAATTTTGTAGACGTACAACTTATATATGCAATACTTTGCATCGATATGACTGCTGTTTTTGGATATTCCAGTGCTTGAGATATTGGAAGAAAATGGTGCCATTTATGTGTTTGCTTGTGTGAGAGGGCATGAACATTATTGTGAGAAGTCTTAGAGCAGCTCAGGCACATGAAGTATTGGCAAAGGAACACGGGTTTAGTACTGTGAACAACCAGAGTGAATGGTGATTGATATGCAACAGAGTAAGATTTCTGGACAATAGATTAAATGCAGATTTTTTTTTTTTTTAAAAAGACATCGTTAGTTGATCATACTCAATTTTAAGCAAAGGTAGGACAAATATATTGAATCTGGAGTCATTTAAATGTTAAGTTGAGGAAACAGATTGAAGTTTGTGCTGATTAAATAGATATGTAGTCTGTATTTATATTGATAATGCTGCCTTTGTCAGAGAATTAGGAAGTGCCTTGCTGAGTGCACTCGTTTCTAATGTATTGTTTGAAATTGAGTTAAAGAGGGACAGTGAAATCCTCTCAGGTATGCGCAGGTGTTATATATGCCTTCCCTTCTGTTAGACGGTTAATTGGAAATCATGGACGGATAGGTTAGTGGATGTCATGGACTGCTTTCTACAAGGCAAGTTTTTGGACGTGTTATGACAGGTCGCGAGAGAGGTATTGAGCCAGCGCAGGAGCTTGGAACAGAGCAGTTCTACCGTGTACTACTAGATTGTGACAAACAAGTTAAAAAAAAGAAAGATTTGTTTTTCTTCTTCTGTCTCTCAAACAAAAGAAAAGGGAAATCGGATCTCATTTCATCCTCAAGAAACGTTCAAGCTTCCGAAGGTTACTAGGGATCCAGTCTAGGGCTCGATTGATCTAGTACAGCACATACCAAAGCTTACTAGAATTTCCGAATTTTGGCTAACGGGTGCCCATATTCACTGTTGTGCAGGCAACTCTCTCACACGATCTAATCTTAAGTAGAGTCTGGATGTCCCAACTTCTATATCTTGTTGTGTGTCTGTGTTCTTATTGCTGCCTTAACTGCAAATCTTTGGGCCTATCTCTGTCATTATGTCTGTTCGGTAAATAGGTGCGCAATATATTTTATTTTAGAGGGATGAAATCTATCAATGATGCTCTAAAATTATGACTGGAGATGTAAGTCCACGAAAGCATATCACAGTCTTCTCATAGTGAAACTGCATATCCTTTTGATCCTTATGATCGACAAAGTGCGTGTGTCCTCAACTCCTTGTATTCTAAACTAAAGCTTATCTATTGCATGTGTACATAACTAGGATCTTTGTCATGGGAGCTTTGTTTTGCATATGAGTATACATGCATCCATGATATAATTTATTACTCCTTCTTTGAGCATAAATATACAAGTATCCATATACCCCTATTCCTCTCTCCTTTCTATGAACCCCGCGACAACGTCCACACCAACCCACGCGGGCTTGGCAATGGACAATTGTCAATCAGAAGGACGTCAAGAGATTTTCCCTTGGGCTTCCTGCAAATTAGAAGGGGCAACCGCCCAACCGCTTGGTCAAATGGACACCATCAGCAGTCAAATGGGCACAATCAGCGGACAGGTGGACTTCATCAGTGTCCACATGGGCAAAACACCCTGTGGTGCCCATCCTTCCACATTTACTGCGGACTGGCCTAGATCTGTGGTACAGAATGCCTCACTCCCTAATGGGCAAGTTTCGTAAGTGTTGGACCTCCCTTCTTTTCCCAAGCAGAGTGTCCATCCGACCTCTCAACCTCAACCACAAAGGAGTCAACCACAACGAAGGAACCCAGACTGACGACAACATCAGACGACACAAAGAGGAAAGCAGTGTCAGCATCACAAAGCAAGTGGCACAAGACAAATATGGGTGCCAAAAGGACAGAAAGCACCGATTGATTTCAACAATGCAGACATTGATAAGAAGAAGTCAAGACAGAAGTAGAGTCAATATTCAACATCTCCTCGACCTTCTTCTACCAGTTCGAACATTCGACAAATTTGGATCGCCAAGAAGTACCTAACGAATCCACCCACACCCATGTAGATTTGGGTACCCAAACAGTGTATTATAGCTCAACCCTCAAGCCATGTAATATACACCCCTCGAAAATCTCCTCAACCCTCCATACCACCAAATCCGATATCATCTCTTGTCCCTCCGTAGAAACCTATCACCCGATCACAAACTCTTAGGAAGTGGATACCAAAACGTATCCAGAAGTCTTCTCCTAATCCATTGTCTAACATAACTCCCACCCCGACTAATCTACAACCATGTAATAACTCATTCACGACTAAACCTTGTATATATCCACACACTATAACCCAAAGTCATCTGTAATAACACCTCATCAAGAAATGTATGCATCATCTGAAAGCATGTAGGTGTCTAGAGACCTGCATTAGCTCTGCAAAAATTATTGCATCAATCACTTCACAGCACTTGGCTACACGGGTTACACATCGGTTATGGAAAGGGATTGCGGTCTCACGTTAATGGGATCATAATTAATTTCCATACTAATGTGCTAATCTTTTGTAGCAGATCTTTTCCATTAGCACGTCAATCATCATGGAAACCAAAGAAGGACCATCTGAAGCTGGAACCAGTATACCCAAGGCTACTATTGGTGATTTACTTGTTGAGCCCCATCCGACGGCTCCACTGCCAGAATTTCAAGGTTTCCCAGGACCCATGCCTATTGACGATCCTCCTAGAGGGTATACTGAGAAGATTCATCGCAATTCTCACTGGTTTCAAGGGCTAGCAGGACCATTGGCGGATGCTGAGTTTATATTTGAGGCTAATTTGACTTTTGATGACCGTACCTGGGGCAAATATCAGTTTTTCTCAAGAGAGTTCGAAGGACTACAGAACACACAAGACTTAACACATGTTTGGGCAAGAGCCGGCTTCATAGAGTATTTCAGTGAACCTTTGCCTAAACCTGACTTCTACAGATGCTATTACTTAATCGCCACTTTGATAGCTTCAGAGAATAAGGACCTGCCCGACACTTTTATTTTGCCATCCTTAGTGAATGATCCACCATATAAAAGATTTTATCTTTCCAAAGATTTGATTCGAGCTTCCATCAAGATTCATGGAACCCACACGCCCACAGAGCGAGAAAGGTTAGTTCCAGACCCTATGAAACGTGGGGATGTTACTAAGTGGGAAGAGATTTCGGCGATCACACCTGAGCTTTCAAAACCACTCCAGATATGTATGTAGCATTTTGCTTTCCCCGCTCAGGATAGATTCACAATGCCTCACAAACGAATATGGTTCGGTTTGTATTTATCTTGTATTGGACCCCAGACAGTTGATCTGGCGAGCTGGATAATTGATCAGCTCTACTTAGCACAACATAGATGGGAACGAAAAAAGGTTATCAATGGATGTTGCGCCCTCACGCGCATTGTATATATGTGTTTGGCCTACGATTTACCTATCGAGAGAGCAATGACAAGCGAAGAGCTGAAAGCATTCAAAGGGACAACGAAGAAAGCTAGGAAGCCTGGCAAAAGACGAGCAGGAAAACACATGAGAGGTACTATCCCATGCCTACAAGTCCCAAAATCACCGTCACCGCAACCCTCTCCAGAACAGTCTCCTACTGAACCCCCTGTACAACCCATTCGCATAAGGTTATCGAGACCAATTACAACGGAGGGCACTACCAGCACAGTCGCTACTCAAGCAGCCACAATCCCAAGACCTACCACCACCACAGCAGAAGTTCCCACCACCATCGGTGCGGAAGCTTTCTCTTTTCCGATACCCCATTTAGAAGCAAAACAAGCAGAAACCACATTTGATTTTGAGATGCAAGGTGTATTTTCAAATGAATTTCAATTTTCAGAAGGCTAGATTTTCTCTCAGGAATACAAACGGCCAAGTTACCCTACCACACCCCGAGATCAACCACACGGACAAGTCGTGTCTAGCTCTGAAGAGGAAAGAACAGAGATAGATGAAGATGACAGCGATGATGAAGCCAGCCAAGGCACTCTCGAATCCCAAGAGCATGGATAGACAGATGAACACGGACGACAAACGTGTTGGTGCAATTCAAGCCTTCACAATTTGGCTTGGATACTATCTTGAAGACTCAACATGTGAGAAGGACTATAGGAACTTATGCTTATAAGTTCTTACCATTTTATCTCTTGTAAAAGTCTTAGTGACTTGGCATTTTATGTAATCACACCTAATTGATTGGAAGTCATGGAAAAGGTTGTTGTTTGATTGAGAGAATATCTCAATCAACTTTTAGGTGAAAGATTCTAGGAGATTGATTTGAATTCAAATTCAAATCATCACTCAATTCCTATAAAAAATACAAGGAAAAAAGTCGCGGTGTGTGCTTCACCATTCCCGAGGCTAACATCTGTGATCATTGAGTGTCTGAGGTCTACTCTATAGCCTACACCTCTGAGTACCATTGGACTATGTTTATCATGTCAATGGGAATGTACATCAATATGATTTAATACATACATTGTTCATATATCATATCTGTATTCTCTGAGTTGTCTACCTTCAAGTCTGTCAACTTCAAAGAGGCATATCTCAGTGCCTACTGCACCAAATCAAGTGATTCAAAGCTTGGTAGATCCAGCTCAAAGTATTCTACAAGAATACAAAGTTTGAAGCAATTTGGTTCAGCCAATCTCGAGAAATCGCGGTCGAAGTGCTCACTGGTATTTGTTTGCACATTTCCTAAAAAGTCGGGAGTGTTCCTAATTTTGCTAAAGTGATTTCTCTGAGTATACTTTATCATTTTATCTCATTCCACTTGAAAATGGTAGCTTACTAAGCTAATAGAATACCTCTAGAAGGAATTTTGCCAATTGTAAGTGTACTGGTCATACTGAGCATAACTCTGAGCAGGTGTCAATACCAAAATAACAAGTTTTTTGGATTTGTGAAGTATCAAGTAGTCTGTTTTGATTTGATCACAACACACATCATTTGCAAAGTACATATATGATCTCTTGGTATCATTTGGAAGCTAAGGGTGTCTACTAATCATATCTGGAGTCATTGAGGGCTGGTGCAAAGCAGTATTAGCAGCACCTACTCCATCTTCTAGGTGTATCCAACCATCTCTCCCAACAGTGGTATCAGAGCAAATAAGGTAACATGGGAGATGGTTTTCCTTCATTCATTGACAAATTGGACAGGAACAATTACCAAGCTTGGTCTCTAAGGTTGAAGACATACCTACAAGGAAGAAGCTTATTTGGATTCATCTCAAGAGATGAGGAATTGCCCTCATTCAAAGCAAGAGGACTACCCACCAAGGATGAACAATAGAGGCTCAACACATGGTGTGCAAAAGATGCATTGGCAAGGTCTTATCTTCTTAACTCTATATCTGATTTCCTTTTACCTCACATAAGGAATTGTAAGACTTCCCAAGAAACTTGGGAAACCTTGTCATCATACTTTTCATCTAATACAAGGGCCAGGAAGAATCAATTGTGGATTGAATTCACAACCCTTAGGAAGCAACCCAAGCAATCAGTCTCAGAGTATGTGACCAACATTAAAGATGTGGCAGACCAATTAGCAAGCATTGGAGAGGAGATTGAAGAGGAACAAATAGTAAGGCAAATAACAAATGGACTCAAGGCAGATGATAAGTGGGAAAGCTTCACCACTGCAATGGATCTCTACATGGATATGCATACCCCAGATCTCACAACTCTGATGGGCCAACTATTCACACATGAAGCAAAGTTTACAAAGGCTGGAGATCAATCAAAAGGTAACAACCCCTCTGCTCTATATACTGATAAGAAGATTAAGGATAAAGGTCAAGGGAAGAAGCAAGAAGAAGAAGGCTCCACCTCCCAAGCTAACTATGCAGGGAGAGGTAGATCTTCAAGAGGTAGAGGCAGAGGAGGTAAGTCAGGTAGGGGGAGACCCTACAACTCATCACCATGCAACATTTGTGGATTGTCTAACCATACCACAGATGAGTGTTACAGAAACTATAAGAATCAGAAAGGAAGAGGCTATCAAAGAGGTGGATACTCTCAAGATAGAGGCAGGTTCAACCAACACCAAGGCTACAATGGATACAATAATCAGTACAACAACAATTACAACCACAACCACAATAATAACTACCAAGGTGGATTCAGAAATAGAAGGGATTACAAACTACACAGAGGAGCAAGATGACTCCCTATTGATCATGAATATGACCTCCAAGGCAGGAACAAATGATGATCATTTATTTTATATTGATTCAGGGTGCTCTAACCATGTAGCTGGTAATGTGGCACTACTCTCTGATTTGGAAGAACCCAAGGGCAAACATCAGGTACAAACAGGTGATGATACTAAGCATTCTGTAGTAAAGATTGGAAATGTAAAAACTTGTGATGGTAACCAGAACCTATTGAGCAAGGTACTTTATGTACCAACTATTACCAAAAACTTAATGAGTGTTGGTCAGATTGTGGAGAAAGGTTTGCAGGTCAGATTCACTGAACATGGAGCATATGTGGAGGACCCAAGACATGGATTCAGAAGGATAGCCAAGGGAGAAAAATCAGGTAGATTGTTTACTTTTGAGCTAGAGGACACAAAGAACATTGCTTTATACAATTACAAGGATCAAACACTTTCAGAATTAGAAATATGGCACAAGAGGTTAGGCCACATAGGTGAAAGGACTTTGAAGCAAATGTGCAGGGATCAATGTGTGCTTGGGATACCTAATGTATCCAAGCAACACATGATTTACAAGTGTGGAGCTTGTCAGTTTGGTAAGTCACACAGGTTGCCCTATTCAAAGAAAGGTTTTATGCATGAAGACTATCTGGAATTGGTGCATACAGATGTTTGGGGACCTAGCAAGGAACCATCCATTTCAGGTTCAAGGTACTATGTGTTTTTCATTGATGATTATAGCAGATGGACTGTGTTATACTTTATGAAGCATAAGGATGAAGTATTTAATTGTTTCAAAAGATATCTTGCACTAGTTGAAAATCAAATAGGTAGAAACTTGAAAAGACTAAGGTCAGATGGAGGAGGTGAATACTTCTCAAATGAGTTTGAAGATTTCTTGCAGGAAAGAGGCATCAAAAGGGAGATAACCACAAGGTACTCACCTGAACAAAATGGAGTAGCTGAAAGAAGGAATAGACTTATAGTTGAAACAGCCAGGTACATGCTTAATGAAAAGAAGTTGCCAAATTATCTTTGGGCAGAGAGTGTATCTACTGCCACCTATCTAATAAACAGGTTGCCATCAAAATCACTTGATGGAATGACACCTCAATTTATCTTGCAAAGGACTTGTTAAGTGAAGAACCAGGTACATATGAAGAGGCAATCACCAAATCAGAATGGAAAGGAGCTATGGATGAAGAAATAGAAGCTCTCAAGGAGAGTGACACATGGGACTTAGTACCCAAGAAGGACTCTATGAAGGTGATAGGATCCAGATGGATCTACAAACTAAAAAGGAACTCTGATGGTACAATCAACAGGTACAAAGCTAGGTTGGTAGCCAAGGGTTTTGCACAAACCCTAGGCATTGATTATGAGGAGACATTTTCTCCTGTGGCTAAGATGCCAACAATCAGAGTATTGGTGAGTGTAGCTGCATCCAAGAACTGGAACATGTACCAATTAGATGTCAAGAATGCTTTCTTGAATGGATGGATATCTGAAGAAGTCTACATGTCACAACCACCTGGCTATGAAGATCCCAAGAAGGTAAATTATGTTTGTAAATTGAAGAAGGCTCTATATGGATTGAAGCAGGCACCTAGAGCATGGAATTACAGGTTGAAAACCTATCTCCAAGACCAAGGATTTATAATGAGCAAGGCAGATACATCATTGTTTATCAAAAGGAACAATTCAGAGGTAATCTATCTCTGTGTTTATGTTGATGACATCATCATTACAGGAAATGATGTCAATGGAATCAGAAGCATAAAGAATCAGATGATGAAGGAGTTCAAGATAAATGATCTTGGATTATTGAAGTACTTCTTAGGTCTTGAATTAGTGTATACTGATTCAGGTATATATATTACTCAAAAGAAGTATGTACAGGATATGGTCAAGAAGTTTAATTTGCAAGATGCTAAAGTCTCAAGCACTCCAATGGAGGTCAACCTAAAGCTTAGTGCTCATGAAGGGGATGAAGTCCAAGACATTACAGGATATCAAATTATGGTAGGTAGTTTGAATTATGCTACCTTGACAAGAATTGACATAGCATATGGAGTTAGTGTGCTAAGTCAATTCATGCACAAACCAAGAGTACCTCACCTAGAGACAGCAAAGAAGATCTTGAAGTATCTAAAGGGAACTCTAAACCATGGTTTGTACTTTCCTTATACATCAGATATTGACATTAAAGTATATTCAGATGCAGATTGGGCAGGATGCAAGGATGATAGGAGAAGCACATCAGGATACATATGCTTTGCAGGTGACAAACCTATTTCTTGGTCAGCCAAGAAGCAACCAACAATGGCATTATCATCCACTGAAGCAAAATATAGAGGGCTAGCTAATGCCACTCAAGAAGCTATTTGGTTAAAGCTTTTGTATACAGAGTTAGGCCTATACACTAGGCCTCCAATTATTTTTGGAGACAACACAAGTTCTCTTCACCTTGCAGCTAATCCAATATATCATGCTAGGACAAAACACATAGAGGTTCATTACCACTATGTGAGAGAAAAGTTGCTAAGCAAAGACATTCAGTTGACCTATGTGTCTACTAATATGCAATGTGCAGATTTACTTACTAAAGCTTTGGATGGAAACAAGTTATGCAGATTCAAATCCATGATTGGATTGCAGGATGTGATTGAAGAATAAAGTTGAAGACTTGAGCCAAAATGTTTGGCTTGAGGGGGAGCTGTTGGTGCAATTCAAGCCTTCACAATTTGGCTTGGATACTATCTTGAAGACTCAACATGTGAGAAGGACTATAGGAACTTATGCTTATAAGTTCTTACCATTTTATCTCTTGTAAAAGTCTTAGTGACTTGGCATTTTATGTAATCACACCTAATTGATTGGAAGTCGTGGAAAAGGTTGTTGTTTGATTGAGAGAATATCTCAATCAACTTTTAGGTGAAAGATTCTAGGAGATTGATTTGAATTCAAATTCAAATCATCACTCAATTCCTATAAAAACTACAAGGAAAAAAGTCGCGGTGTGTGCTTCACCATTCCCGAGGCTAACATCTGTGATCATTGAGTGTGTGAGGTCTACTCTATAGCCTACACCTCTGAGTACCATTGGACTATGTTTATCATGTCAATGGGAATGTACATCAATATGATTTAATACATACATTGTTCATATATCATATCTGTATTCTCTGAGTTGTCTACCTTCAAGTTTGTCAGCTTCAAAGAGGCATATCTCAGTGCCTACTGCACCAAATCAAGTGATTCAAAGCTTGGTAGATCCAACTCAAAGTATTCTACAAGCATACAAAGTTTGAAGCAATTTGGTTCAGCCAATCGCGAGAAATCGCGGTCGAAGTGCTCACTGGTATTTGTCTACACATTTCCTAAAAAGTCGGGAGTGCTCCTAATTTTGCTAAAGTGATTTCTCTGAGTATACTTTATCATTTTATCTCATTCCACTTGCAAATGGTAGCTTACTAAGCTAATAGAATACCTCTAGAAGGAATTTTACTAATTGTAAGTGTACTGGTCATACTGAGCATAACTCTGAGCAGGTGTTAATACCAAAATAGCAAGTTTTTTGGATTTGTGAAGTATCAAGTAGTCTGTTTTGATTTGATCACTACACACATCATTTGCAAAGTACATATATGATCTCTTGGTATCGTTTGGAAGCTAAGGGTGTCTACTAATCGTATCTGGAGTCACTGAGGGCTGGTGCAAAGCAGGATTAGCAGCACCTACTCAATCTTCTAGGTGTATCCAACCATCTCTCCCAACAAAACGGACACCCAAGGTGACACGAGCACACACGAAGATGAAACCTATGAAGCAGCAGCCTATACACTGGCCATCAAGAAATTGTATCATACTATGGAGAAAGTTTGGGCGCGCAAGAAATTGACTAAGGAAGAGAGTCAAGCACTTATACAAAAGGAACTTGTCTCAGGCGGATTTGAAGAAGTGTACATTAGAGGCTTCCGAAAACTCGTTAAATCAGTGGGATCTACCGAAGCCTTAATGTATTTGCAGAGAAAATCGCTACCGCAATATGATCCTCGTAGAATCCGCTTACTCACCAAACCTGGTGAATACATTCGGGTAGCCACCGACGGTCAATCTTCAGAACAGGCTAGGGAAGCACGTCTAGTCCTGGAAGGCTCATTGGCAGAAGAAGCCATCCTCGTAGATTCCTGACCCCGTACTACAGCTATACATACCACCACAATTGTCGAAGTACCTACCACCCCAACCGCTCCTCCTTCACCTCCCGTCCATCCAGCCTCCCCCATACACCCTCCTTCTCCCAGAACATCCACCCCCTTCCACGGCGAAGTAGCAGAAGCCCTTGTAACATCCATTCCTCTCACCATGTCCACACCCACCCAACCTAGTTTTCTCCCTCGGACATCCACTCTTCTATCTAGTCCAATTCTCCATCCATCCTTCCCTTCTTTCCCCACACCTCCAAGACAACTCTTTCCATTTCTAACCCCACTAACCTTCTCCTCCGTCTCACCTCCCCGACCTACCGTATTTCCGTTTCCCCCTTTCCCCCAAGGAGTAGAAGAAAACCCCCTTGTAAATTACTCGTCAACCTTTGTAAACCCTGTATTTACACCCACCCATGCACCCGTAATCACACCACTATTCATTGTCACTACACTTGACGCCACGTCCACTGACATGGATATATCACCGCCCACTGCACCACCACTCACTTCATTCAGTTCACCACCACATATAGGCACCTCACAATTTTCCAC